>CM053566.1:19126839-19262790 GCA_028646485.1 Cryptoprocta ferox | reverse complement strand
ATAGTCTCTTGAGTTGTTCATCTTAGCCACTCTGACTGGCGTGAGGTGGTATGTCAGTGTGGTTTTGATTTGTATTTCCCTGATGATGAGTGATGCTGAGCATCGTTTCATGTGTTTGTTGGCCATCTGGATGTCCTCTTTGGAGAAGTGTCTCTTCATGTCTTCTGCCCATTTCTTCACTGGATTGTTTGTTTTTCGGGTGTGGAGTTTGGTGAGTACTTTGTGATTTCGGATACTAGCCCTTTATCCGATATGTCATTTGCAACTATCTTTTCCCACTCTGTCGGTTGCCTATTAGTTTTTTCGATTGTTTCCTTTCTTTTTGTTTTATCAAATGGGTTTATTTTATTTTTTTAAAGATTTTATTTTATTTTATTTTATTTTAATGTTTATTTATTTATTTTTGAGAGGGAGAGAGAGCAAGTGAGCGCAAGGGAAGGGTAGAGACAGAGGGAAACACAGAATCTGAAGCAGGCTCCAGGCACAGAACCTGATGTGGGGCTCGAACTCACGAACCGTAAGATTGTGACCTGAGCCGAAGTTGAATGCTTAACCGACTGAGCCACCCAGGCGCCCCTGAAGAGTTTACTTTTAAGTTATCTCTATACCCAACGTGAAGTTCAAACTTAGAACCCTGAGATTGAGAGTCGTACGCTCCACCGACTGAACCTGTCAGGTGGCCCTGTTTACCAAAAGGTTTAAAACAAAATAATTATACCAAGTCCCGGAAAAAGTGGTGACACTGGTGCTTGAGTACCTGGTTGTGTACAATATTTATGAAGAGCAGTTCAGCCATGTGTATCAAGGGCAGTGCAAATGTTCATGCCATTTGACCAGATAATTCCATTTTTGGCCATATGGTCTAAGGAAATAATTGAGTATATTGAATGCCTATAAGGTCTTTATTTATTTATAATAGTTAGAAGTTAAAAATAATAGGGAAGTGACTAAATAAACCATGAAATATCACTCAATGTAATATATTGCCAGTCAATAAAAATAGCAGTTTTAAGAACCTTAAAAGATGTTTTTGATGTAACGTGAAGAGAAAAACAGACTGTTGGATAGGTAGGTGGCATACCCATCCGTCTGCCTGTTTCTAGCAGAGCTAAACTGTGAAAGCTGCTCTATTGTGGTTGTTAGTAATATCAGGGCCATTTTCCCCTTTTTTGGGGGGTAAGGGGTTACTGTTACTCTTCTAATAAGGAAAATAATAATTTTGAGGAATATGAAAACTCCTCCTAAAATAGACTTTGTCAAATAGTGAAATGGTAGGAGTAGGGAATCTGCCCAGAAAGAGCCACCTCCTGCCCTCTGAGGTTTTATGTCTTCATCACAACCCTTCTGAGCAAAGTGGAACATGGAGGAATTTCTCTGTACATGATAATTTTAAAGAAGAAAGAATGGGTGTTGTTACAGAGTTAAAGGGGTCCTGAAAAAGATTTATATGACAAAAAAAAAAAAAAAGGAAAAGCTCTTTCCTTTTTCTTTCTACCTCTGTACAGCATTTCAGCAAACTGGGCTATCTCTTTTAGGTGTAGGCAGACCAGTGAGACCACCGTGGTGAAGGGGGCAGTGCGAATGCAGGGTTTGAGGGCAGGTAGGACACACACACTACTGGACTGACCAAGAGCATAAAGGGCTGGGCTTGGATTCGTCTCTGCCACCTGCTAACTGTGTGACTTTGAGGAAGTCCCTTTATCTCTCTAGAACTGAATATCCTCACCTGTAAGGTGGGGTGCACACCTCCATTGGATAGAGTTTTGAGGGTAAACAAGGTGTGAGGTGGGCCTGGTAGGGCCTGACGCTGATATAGGTAGGCCTCAGGTGTACGCTCCTGCCTTCCCATCAGCTACAGGGATGGGTAAGACATGGTCTCTACCCAGGGGAGCAGCTACCTACATACTGTGCCTTGTGATAAGTTCTGTTTTAGCAGAGGAGGAGGTGATTAATTATCTATTTAATTTTACAGCCTGCCTCTGAGAAAGCAAAAAATGGCCGTGATACATGTGAGTATTTTGGGGACCTCCTTTCATCACTTTTAAAAAGAGTCCACTAACCCATGGCAACAAGATTATGTGAGGTCGCATAAGCAGTTCACAGCCAAGTTGGGAGACCTGAGTTCCCTTTGGAAGGTCCCTTAACTGCCTTGTATATTTTTGTCCTGTCAGCTGCAAAATGGATGCTGACAGACCTTGTTTTTCTTTTTCATTGGTCAATTGTAGGGATCAGGAAGAAAGTTTTAAAGTACTAACCATACTACATATTAAGAGGATCTTTTTTTTAAGTAGGATCACAAAAGAATGAAATACTACCAAACCTTCCCCTTAATTTAGTGCTACAGTCTTTTCTATATCACTTTGACATGTTAGTTATTTAATTTCAAGAACCTAATGAATGGGTTATTATCCCACTTTTTTCAGGGGGAAATGATGGTGATCGCCTGTGTCTTGTGGATTTTGATGAAGGTCCTCTGAAGGCATCTGATTGAAATGTGTTTTAATGACCATTCATGTGATTTATGCATTTCAGCTCTTGGGACTCCAAAAGAATCTGAGAACGCCCTTCCTATCCAAGTAGATTATGATGCTTACGACGCCCAAGTATTCAGGCTGCCAGGCCCATCCCGGGCTCAGCGCCTCGCCACCTGCAGGTTTTTTGCCAGATTCCCTTTGGGGTGGATATGAAAATTGCTTGGGAAAACCTTAGGGCCTGCACGGACCTTCATGAGAGCAACCTTGAAAGTGTTTTAAAATTAGCCAAATGGAAACTATACCATATAGATCATTAAGGGTTCTGTTTCCAGGTTCTGTGGCCCACCCATTTTGTTAGCAAGAAGTATTGTCCCCAAATAAGGAGAGTGTTCTTCTGCTTTTTCTAATCAAGAGAAGCAATTAACAAATTCTAGAATCTTCTTATTGGGCTGCCACTAATATATATATAGATCCTGGCACCCAAAGTTTCTTTAGGGGTTTTTATTCCCAGAAGGCAAGAAACTTTTTTGTCTTTAATTCTTGCTTTTTAAGTTTGCTGCATGTTATTTTGGTCATATGATAGTTTTTAATTGTGCTGTAGTTAGATTTGCCAATATATTCATTTCTGAGTCTTATGTAAAAAGACCATCTCTATCCCAGGGCTTTGGGTTTTTTTTACCCCTAGGGGACTAAATACCTTGAGTCCATTTTCCAGATTTCTTAAATATGCACGTTTATTTAAGCACAAGTGATTGGAAGAATATTCCATCTCATCACATTGGCAGTTGAGCTTACAGTAGCCACATGATTGTCTTCTGTCCTTTTCTCTCATCCCATCCTAAGATGAAAATATTTAGAGCTGAGACATAAAACATTTCCTAAATGTTTAGGATATTTAGTGCCATTAGCTACAGTTCTCCTTCACATAGATCTGCTTAGTAGGAGATCTTGGTAGCACTTTCCTTTCGAGTACTTAAAAATGCTTTGACACACACAAAGAAAATAAAAAATAAAAATGCTTTCACAGTCCAAGATCTTGGTTTTCTTTTTTCTAAACAAAGATGGCAAGACATGGTATTTCAGAAACTTAGGTCTTATGTTTCCTGAGGGAGCCAAGTGTGTCTTAATCGATACTCTGTCCCCCCGCACAGGACTAATCATACACCAGTGTCCGGATATTTACTGTTGCAATAACGTACATGCAGTCAGTCCAGGGGATTTGTTTTGAGGCTCTATTTAAGCTCTGACTTAAGACAAAATCCTTCCCGGAAGAAACAGAACAGCTCTGATGCCCGAAGGGGAGCCCTATCTATAGTTGCTAACTCTTCCATTCTGAATTTTTGCCTCCCCATTGGGCTTCTCCTCTTTTGATCCTTCCTCCTACTGCTTCCAGAGGTTCCCCCTTAGGTACTTTTATATTTTAATAAGGGTATACTGTTTTTTAAGACTTTATTAAGGAAATGTTCAAACATGCTCAAATAGAGTAATATAATGAAGAGTGATCCATGTCTTGTCTGCCTCATTTCATTATTTTCCCCACATTTTACATTTTGCTAGAGTATTCTAAAATAAATCCTTTTTTTAACCTGTAGATATTATAGTGTATGTCTCTAACACATAAGAATTTAAAAAATAAATTATGCCAAGTACCAAAAGTAACACTAATTCTTTAATATCTTCTAATAGCTAGACTATATTCAGATTTCCCAATTGTCTCAAAAATGTGTTTTTACAGTTGGTTGATTTGAATTGGGACCTAAAGAAGATGCAGACAAAGCATTTGGTTGGAATGCGTTTTTTCTGTGACTGTTGATTATGTTGCTTTCTCCATTTGGCTGATTGTTTTGTTATAATGTTTAACTTGTCCTCTCTTCTCTGAATTTCCTGTAAACTAACAATTATTGCTAGAGGCCTGATTAGATTTAGGCTCAATTTTTGGTCCAAGAAGACTCCTGAGGTGGCTGTGTACTTTCTCTTGCATCATATCATATCATATCCTGTCTAGTTGCCCCATTTTCAGTGATATGAGATTAATTGGTGGGATCAAGTAGGGTCAGACTGGAGCAGTCATTCCTTTACAACTATGACCCTAGGACTTGGGCCATTTGAAAACTGTCAGTTCTTATGCAATATCTCAAGCTAGTCAAGGCAGAATACCTCCTACATTATTTCTCACTTATAGATCATACTGGGGATTTTTGTTATTGGTTTCCCAAGTAGCTTGGGCTGGTGACAGGTTTTGGTGCTTTAATTTTAGGTGGGGCACCATCACTTGCTTGTTGGTAACTCATTGTCTCTCACCTGTCAGGTCTGTGCGAGAGCGGGAAAGTCATAATCGAAAGAGCGCCAGCTCCTGTGATGTCTCATCCAGCCCTTCCCTGCCCAGCCGCACACTGCCCACTGAGGAAGTACGGAGCCAGGCTTCTGATGACAGCTCCCTGGGCAGGAGCGCCAACATTCTGATGATCCCACACCCCCACCTGCACCAGTATGAAGTCAGCAGCTCCTTGGGCTACACCAGCACTCGAGGTCAGAGAGCGGAAGCACAGGCACAGCTGGGCAGAGCTGGGGACAGCTCCCTTCTTGTAGCAGGGGATGGGAGGGAATATGACCAGGTGTGGGGTATAAGTCCCATATCTTAATTATTTCCATGCCAGTGCAAAGCATATAAGTCACCTGAGATGTATGTATATTATACTATTTTTGTCTCTAACACTTTTTACCCCTTCGCTGTAACTGTATGCCTTTCCGTATGTTAATGTAGAACATTTCTTAGGCCTAGGGTCAAAGGTGTTTGCTTATTTCCTTATCATTGCCATTTGTGTTATGCCTAAAATAGCCTCAGTCCCGTATTCCACTTTAAGATTTCTCCTCATAGTTACCTGCTAACCCGGCTCGCACTAAGGAGTACAGGTGTTACTTTTTCTGTATCTTATCCTGACTTTTTAAAACTTTTAATTTTGAAATAATTATTGATTTATGGGGAATTGCAAATGCACACACACACACGGAGGTCCTATGTACCTTTCACTCATTTTCACCATGGCAACATGTTGCATAACTATAGACAACATCAAACCAGGAAACTGACATTGGTACAAGCCACAGAGCTTATTCAGATTTCACTAGTTTTACATGCGCTCATTTGTGTGTGTGTATTTCTGTGCAGTTTGTTTTGTTTTTTAAATGTTTACTTATTTATTTTGAAGGGGAGGGCAGAGAGAGAGAGGGAAAAAGAGAATCCCAAGCGGGCTCCACACTTTCAACATAG
Organism: Cryptoprocta ferox; assembly: GCA_028646485.1. NCBI lineage: Eukaryota > Metazoa > Chordata > Mammalia > Carnivora > Eupleridae > Cryptoprocta > Cryptoprocta ferox. Next base: position 19,257,045 of record CM053566.1, on the reverse strand, counting down.
AGCCCAATGACGGGCTCAGTCTACAAACCATGAGATCATGGCCTGAACTGAAATCAGGAACCAGGTTAACTGTTGAACCACCCAGGCGCCCCCTTGGTTTTTTGTTGTTGTTGTTGTTTTAAATAAGCTTTATCCCCAACATGGGTCTTGAACTTAACAATCTCAATATCAAGAATCATATGTTCTAATGACTAAACCAGTCAGGTGCCCCTCTATGCATTTTTATCACGTGTAGATTTATATATTTATAATTATCATCATAATTAAATACAGAACTATTCCATCACTACAAGGCTCTCTTGTGCTACCCCTTTATAGCCACACACTCTCACTGATCATTCTCTTGCTCTATAATTTTGTTAATTTTGAGGATGTTATATAAATGGAAGCACAGCCCTCCTAACTTTTGATCACTGATTTAGGAATGTTGTATACACACAGCTGTCCCCTGTTGCCCTCCTGGAAGGATTCCCAAAGGGTGAGAAATGTTTTTTATGACCCAGGATGTGGAAGGTGAAGCCATTGGTTCCAGCACCATATACACTGTGCCAAGGGCCTACGACAGTTTTTGACTACAGAAAAAAGTTTGCTTGTTTTTTAACTGCTTCAAAGTATAAATAGGAAATGCTGAAAGAGAAAGGAGCAGATACTTAATTACATGAGTATAGTATATCACCTATGTCACCTATATTAATTAGTTTTAGCATTCAAAGGAATTTTAATACATTTGAAATTTGTAGGTTAGCATTTTCCCACTTTCTGGAAATTTCTAAGTTTGCAGGACAGTTATTCCCATTTTGCTGAAAATATTCTTAGTAGGGTCTGTAACAAAAATTAAATTAAACTAAGCATTAATTCTTTCAAAACCCTTGCTCTAAAAGCCAGATCTCTGAGGAGATAATGTTGTAGCTTTGAAACTAGCTTTGAGAATAGTTTTCTTAAAAAATTATCTGAATCGTAGAATTGATTTCAATGTCCTTTAGTGTTATTGGGGAGTTTATTGGAAAAGCCAAAAGCAGTTCACTGGAATTTTGTAAGGCAATACAATCTATAGGCCCTTAGTTTATTGTTTCTTTACTGTGTTTAGGGGGTCTCACTCATTTACCTACCCAACGTAACATAGAAAACATTTCCCCTTTCCTCTACACATATTTTTGATCCACTTTATCCCCTAAGTCCTTTTTTTCTTTTTTTTAGGAAGCTCCATGCCTGATGTGGGGCTTAAACTCATGACCCTGAGACTGAGAGTTGCATGCTCTACCAACTGAGCCAGCCGGGCACCCTTATGCTTTAGTACTATTTCTCATCCTTTTCAAAGCATTAATTTATCTTTTTTTAAAGATAACGAAACCATATTCTTTTTTATTTGGTAAATCAGAGCATCAATTCGTTAATTAGCAGTGAAAAATAGAGGTGCCTGGCTGGTTCAGTCGGTTAAGCGTCCAACTCTTGGTTTTGGCTCAGGTTATGATCTCACAGTTGGTAAGTTCGAGCCCTGCGCTGTCAGTACAGAGCCTGCTTGAGATTCTCTCTCTCTCTCTCTCTCTTCTTTCTCTCTCTCTCTCTCTCTCACTCACTCACTCACTCATTCTCTCACTGCCCCTCCCTACTTGCACTGTCTGTCTCCTCAGAATAAGTAAATAAATAAACTTTTTTTCTTTAAAAAAATTTTTTTTTTGGTTTATTTATTTTTGAGAGAGAGAGAGACAGAGCATGAACTCTGAAACAGGCTCCAAGCTCTGAGCTACCAGCACAGAACCCAGTGTGGGGCTCGAACTCGCGGACCGCGAGTTCATGACCTGAGCCGAAGTCAGACACTTAGCCGACTGAGCCACCCAGGCGCCCCAGTAAATAAATAAACTTTAAAAAAACAGTGAAAAATATAGCTTTCATAGAGATCTGAATGTTCCCTTCTTGCATGCAAGTCAGCTTAAATTTAAGGAATTTGCTATTACTATATACTAGGTTCTTTGGTAGGCATTGGCTAGATAATGATGGACAAGACAGATTATTCCATGATGCCATGGAATTTGCATCTGTTGCACCCACTTTCCAGTGTGGGTGATTGCCTTAGTGAACATGGGATGCATACCAGGGGAGCTGGTTGTGAGTTTTAGCTCTTTGATTCACTTAGGTTATGTAGCATATTGCCTCCATCTCCATAATAGGAACATGTCTGCCATTGGACGAGACAGGTCGAGTCTATATATCATGCCACGTCATTGCCTGGTTAATGCTGGATGCATCCATTTCTTCATTCTTTTCTCCCAAGAATTTTTTTTTTTTAAACACAGTAATATTTGCTTACTTATATCCAGGTCACTGAGTCAATGGGAGGGGGTTCTTATCCACCCAGTCATTCAGGGCCCCAGGCTGGGATGGCATGATCATTAGCACTGGTCTCCAATGTTAGCACAGTAGGGGAAAAGAGAATGGATACCATTGAGTGGAGATATTTGTGGTCCAGGCCTTCCATTTGGTGCATGCCATTTCTATCTGTGTTCTGTTGGCTGGAATGAAGTTATTATTTTTCTTATTTTATCTTTTTAAATTTAATTTAATTTTATGTCTTGTCGTGCCATGTCATATCATATCATGTCATGTCATTTGCAGTTAACGTACAGTGTTATGTAAACTTCATGTGTACAATATAGTGACTCAACAGTTTCATATAGTGTGCCCTGTGCTCATCACAACAAGTACAATCCTTAATCCCTATCACCTATTTCACCCTTCCCCCCACCCTCCTCCCCTCTGGTTACCATCAGTTTGTTCTCTATACTTAACTGTCTGTTTCTTGGTTTGTCTCTGTCTCTCTCTCTTTTTTTCCCTTTGCTTGTTTGTTTTGTTTCTTACATTCCCCATATGTGTGAAATCATATGATATTTGTCTTTCTCTGACTTATTTTACTTAGCATTATACTCTTAAGCTCCATCCATGTTGTTGGAAATGACAAGATTTCATTCTTTTTTTTCCTAAATTTCTTCTTAAATGTTTATTTAGTTTTGAGAGTAGGGGAGGGGCAGAGAAGGAGGGAGACACAGAATCTGAAGCAGGCTCCAGGCTCCGCATTTGTCAGCACAGAGCCTGACCCAGGGCTCAAACTCATAGGCTGTGAGATCGTGACCTGTGCCAAAGTCAGACGCTTAACTGACTGAGCCACCCAGGCGCCCCAAGATTTCATTCTTTTTTATGGCTGAATAATATTCCATTGCATACATATACCACATCTTCTTTATCTCTTCATCTATTGATCGACACTTGGAGTGCTTCCATAATTTGGGTGTTGTAAATAATGCTGCTATACATAGGAGTGCATGTATCCCTTTGAATTAGCATTTTTGTATTCTTTGAGTAAATACCTAGTGCAATTACTAGGTCATAAGGTAGTTCTATTTTTAACTTTTGGAGGAATCTCCATTCTGTTCCCCACAGTGGCTGCACCCATTTGCATTCCTACCAACAATGCAAGAGGTAGAACAAAGTTATTTGGCTCTAGCGCCCAGGGGCTGGAAACTATAGTGTTGTGTGTCTAAGAGGAGAATCAAATGGGTTTAGTGAACACACTGGCCATATCTATCAGGTTCTGCCCTTCTGGTCACCAAATATCTATTTTTAGTGTTCCTCCCACATATAGAATATACCCACCCTATTTCGCAGAGAGACAACTCAAGTTGTTGCATCTAGCTCAAAGTGCAGGGTCTCTAGGTGATGTGTGGTTCTCCTCATCAGGTTTTGGTATGGCTTCATTGGGCCAGTAATTTAAGAACCAGAACTTCCTTCTCCCAAGTATTGAAAAAGTAAACAAACCCAGTGTTTCATTTCATTTAGTTGGGTGATTTTACTTCTCTCACTCCCTAACATGTATGATGTCCAAGATTCTAGTCAGCCTTGGCCAGTTGCCTTGTCCTGGTTTCATCATGGCTCTTCTCTTTTTCTTGCGCTTCACAATTACTGACAGATGTCCTGGAGAACATGATGGAGCCACCACAGCGCGACTCTAGTGCGCCGGGGAGATTCCACGTAGGCAGTGCGGAATCCATGCTGCATGTTCGACCTGGGGGATACACACCCCAGCGGGCACTGATTAACCCCTTTGCCCCCTCACGAATGCCCATGAAGCTCACATCCAACAGAAGACGCTGGATGCACACTTTTCCTGTGGGTAAGTTGGTTGCTCAGGAAAGAGCCTTGGGCTGGGAGCTGCTGCTAGTCCTGGTCCTTGTCACTAACCAACCATGTGACATCAATCAAGTATCTCAACTCTGCAACTCCAGTGCTCCACCTCTAAGATGGAGATATCCATGGCCACTCTGCCTACCCCAAGGGTTCTTGTGGAGATCCTTGAGGACACACTTGGGAAGGGGCTGTGTAAACGTAAGGGCTTTTCTCCCATTCGAAAGGGACTGTACTCTCACCTGCTTTCTTTCCTAAGACTGATTGCTCTAATTCTTATTCATTCCTTCCTCTCCTCTTTCTGGATAGTGATATTAATGTCTTGATCACACAGAAGTTATGTTATTTTGTTTTCTCTCAAAGGTCTCTGACAACTGAAAAAAATACATTTTTTTGAGAAATGCATGAACTGATTTTTTTGTTTTTGTTTTAGTTCAAATAAATTGAAAAAAGAGAAAGGATATTATAAGTGTTTTTTTTTAATAATGAGATGCTATACAGAAATAAAAATGAACTACAACCACATCCAAATCTATGTTTAAGTTTACAGACATAATGGAAGAAGCCCGACATAAGAGTGCATTCTGTATGATTCCATTTTTAAAAAGTTCAAAACCAATCAAAACTTAAAAAAATTTTTTTTTCAATCCATTGTTTTTCCTAGCCTGCTCTTTTTGATCTGTGTTCTTTCCTACAGAGGATGACAGTAAGGTTTTTTTTTTTAATTTTTTTTTAATGTTTTATATTTATTTTTGAGAGAGAGAGAGAGACAGAGTGAGCAGGGCAGGGGCAGAGAGAGAGGGAGACACAGAATCTGAAGACAGGCTCCAGGCTCTGAGCTGTCGGCACAGAGCCCGACGTGGGGCTCGAACCCACGAACCATGAGATCATGACCTGAGCTGAAGTCGACGCTTAACGGACTGCGCCACCCAGGTGCCCGACAGTAAGGTTTTATAAAGCTGTGGCTAAAATTAACTTCAGCATAATGGGCTATGACTGGGCTGGGAAGGAACAGATGCATTAAACTCTAGGGTCTTTTCATGGAAGCCATCCTGCTAAATGCCTGCAAATGTCTAGTTACTTCCTTTGCCAGTTGCTTTTAATGTTAAAAGTTAAATCGATGAGAAATGAATCTGGTTACTTAGGCCATAATTGGGGATCACTCCCAAACTTTTTGCCCCCCTTATCCCTGTCATAATTACTCACAGGATTTTTTTTTTCCTTTCCAGTGTCTCTTTCTTTACATTGTTATCCCCACGGCCTCCCTTCGAGTTCTCTTAGGAGAACCATTAATGTTTCTTTTATGGCCTCCAGCTCTTCTTGCTCCCAATTGTCAGGCGCACTTTACTAAAACAGGACTCTCTGGCCCTGCTTCCTCTGTTTCCTCCTCCTACCTGCCCAGCCTGCTAATAGCTGAGGCCCTCCTTTGCCTGGCCTCCCCAACTTTGCATCTCCTCGCTCCCATCCTCCGAGCTTCTGTTCTTTCCCATGCTCATCTGGTGGTCTCTTGCATGCCTTTTGCCTCTTCCACATTTGAGATTTCACACACATCATTTCTTCTGCCCAAGTGCCCTCTCTTTCCATTCCTACTAATCTTGCTGAACACTCAACCTCTGAAATTTCTTCCCCACGAAGCATTTTTGAGTAGACTTGACTAATTGTGATTTCTCTCCCGCCCACCTGATGTCTTTTATGCACTTGTGCATCCTCTGCTTCTTGGAGTCACAGTTGTCAACGTCTTATATATTAACAGAGTCATTGATGTTTCACTCATGTGTTCCTTGTTATTTAGTTTGTGTCAGTCCTTCTGGGAGGGGTCCTCTACTCCTGTACTTCAGTATTTCTCTATGGTGTCTCAGTTTGACATGCATGAGACAGAGGCTCCTAAAGTGTGCTTAGGCTGAACAGGGTGACAAATGTGAGGCCCCACAGGAGGATGAGTCCTGCTTAGAAGAGGAGATGTCCTTTTGGGAAGCTGGAGGGTCCTGTGTGTAATATTCCCCTCGGTATGCTTTCCGTTCGGTCTCTCCCAGCACCCACATCCCAGCAGCTGGAAAGAAGGAAGAGTAACGCTAAGTACAAAGCACTAGCTGTTGGGTGGGAATGATGCTCAGTGGATCTTTGTCTGGGTAGGACCATCCGGAGAGGCCATCCAGATCCATCACCAGACCCGACAGAATATGGCGGAGCTGCAGGGCAGCGGGCAGAGGGACCCAACTCACTCCTCTGCAGAGCTGCTGGAGTTAGCGTATCATGAAGCTGCTGGAAGGTGAGGATGTGCATAGGGCTCCACAAGATACCTTGAGAAACTCAGCAGTACCCAGGACCATAGTAGAACAGTCTGCTGACAAAGTGTCATGGTTACAAGACTCGAAGAGACAGTATGAGATCAAGCCCTTCCTTCGTCAGTGCCATTCCATTCATTGGGCCAAGGGCAAAGCAAACAGCCTGATGCTGTTGCCACACGTTACTTAGGCCCTGCTTTTGCTTTAGTTCAAAGCATACCTCAAACATGAGTTTAGTCTAAACCTCAGCCAAGAGTGAAAACGAGTGCTGAGACAGGTTGTTCATGCTGCGTGTTTTGGGCAGTCTGTCTGTGACTTTTGTCATTTTGGTCACTGAGAAATCCCACTGTTGAGTTTAGAAGTTGTTTCTGCTAAAAGCAATGGAAATCAAGGCCCGTGTTTGTAGAAACAACTCTTGTTGAACCAGAGTTCTGAATGCATTAGAAGGCATCCAAGAGAGTCGGTGCAGGAATAAAGTCATTTAAGCCTTGACAGACATGAGCTGGGGTTACAACTGGCCTCACTGTTCCTGTGATGCTTTAGGAAATACTTTGCAAAGGGCAGTCTCTTTGGCCCCTTTTTCAATCACTTCGACACCCCATGGGATGGATGAGGGATCTGGGCAGGACATGACCCTCTTTATAAGCTCAACTTGGAACCTCTTTTCGGTCACCTCATAGCCTCCTGTCTGTGTTAGCAGGGGGGAGCTGAGGATGAGGAAGGGCAGTAAGTCCAGTATGGCAGTGGGAAAGCAGTTTTTGGGGTGCCAGGGCAGGACAAGCAGGCCACCAGAGACCAGAGCTGGCACACACACTAAGCACTGAAGTCCAATAGCCTGTGGTATGGCTCCCAGTTGTTGCCAGCCTGTGTGGCCAGATATTCAGAGCTGTTTTTGATCAAAACCCCCCGGGATACAGGGTGAGCAGGATAACAGAGGTGATGCTCTGCATTAAGCCAGGTGGCTGGGCTCTGTTCTCTGCAGGCACAGCGCTTCCCGCCAGCCTGGTGACAGCATGTCCTTCTTGAACTTCAGTGGAACAGAAGAGCTTTCTGTCAGCCTGCTTAGCAACAGTGGTGCAGGTAACTAATCCGAGGGGTAACAGAGTTGGGATGCTTGGAGTTGCAGGCTCACTTCTAGAAATGACACGGGGACCAGAAAAGCAGGGCCATGCCTATTTTGGGATCATTTCAGCCACAATTTTGGGTGACCTATTTAGAAGCAGTGCTGTATAATGCATAGAATTATAAATGGGCTGCACGTTTCATTTTTAGCTGAGAACACATTGGTCAAGCCACATGCATCATTGGCCTGTCAGTGAGTCGTGACTGCAGGCCCCTTATGAACTTGGTGTTGAGGGTAACACTGGGGACAGCAGGAGTAGCCTCTGCTCTGGAAGAGCTTCTGGTTCTGCAAGTGGAGGGCTTACCCAGCAGCAGGCATATAAAAAATCAGGAGAGCCCCAGAGGGGAACAATATGGTTCCAGCTGTGAAATCAGAAAAGAGAAGGGTGGCATTGTAGCTTCCAGAAGTGGGCATGTACCTCAGACTTGAAGGCATAGGATTTAGTTACCTAGAGAGTTAGCAGGTGAGAGTTCTAGGTGGAGGCGGGGAGGCAGGGAGAGTATGAATTTACACTAACACAGGTTATATGCTTTCTGGAAGACCATGTATATCTACCATGTCATGCAGTCATCCTAGGAGGGCATATACTATTAAGTACATTTTTCACACGGGGTAACTTAATGACTGTAGGCCTAAAGAATTAATTGAATCTCTCCAGCCTGTGGCCAAGAGTCCTGACTCAGACTGCTGTTCCTCATTTCGACCACACTATTCAGAGTACCTTTATGGTGTAGGGGAAAAGGAGGTGGGATGAGTAAGGGCAGATTTTAGAAAGCCTCGAAGGACAGATATTGTTCAACATGAGTGTAGAAAACATTAAAACTTAGGAGAGGGTGGATATGGGGCTGCTACTCTATGTCTTAGTTTTCTATAACTAACTTGCATTTCTAAAACTTAGCTTAAAGAAGGTATAGTGAAAGTGAAGTTGTTTGAAATTGGTTCATGAAGTGTTCCTTCATTTATTGGTCGTTTCATCCAACAATATTTCTAGAGGTCTATGGCTAAGTCTTGAAAACTGGTTGGCAGTAAAAGAATCCCCAAAGGACTATAATTAATTTCTTTCCTCCTTCCATGCTTCCTTTCTTTTTTCTCTTCCTGTTTCTCTGTTTCTTTTGTTCATTTATTGTTTCCCTTTAAATGAAAAGACAAATTGGATAACAGTTTGGTGATAAGATGTGTTTTATGCCTGCACTCAGGGTGCTTAAAATGTTACTTGGCTGCCAGACTCTTGTAACAAAGGCAATCTTTCCATTTTACTAAACCAAGGAGCTATTTTATAGGAACCCAGAGTTTGAGCTTCCCAGGCTGTGTGGGGTGGAGTTGTACCGAGGAGGGGCTGCTCTTGGGCTCACGGGACTACAGCTTGAGCTAGTTTTACTGATGATCTGAAGCAGAGGGATTACAGGTTCAGATGGTAACAGCACCAGGATTTACCCTGACTAGTCCTGGAGTGGTTCTGGGCCTGGGATAGCTTAGGTAGGCCAGATGATTCCTTAGAGGATGAGTCTTTGGGAATTTTGAAATTTGCTTTGAGGAAGATAGGGAAGTTTCAAAGAATCCTTATGTGGGGGTACTTGTGGATGATCCTCTAATGACACCATCATGGAGTCCTCTGAGCTAAAGATTCCCTGGCGCACATGCATGGGAAAAGCATTTGCTGCAGCCTGGATCTCTCATTCACCCTTCTCCGTCCTGTACTCTTACACCATAGATCCACGCACCTGATGGCCCTCTCTGCGTGGATAAATTCCAAGTACCTCATCCTCAATATACTGACAAGGAAAATCATGTCTTATGGTTCCCCACCCACTTTCTCTCTTATGTTCCCTCTTTCTTCTGACTCTGGCCCCTCCTCTCCATTCTCACTGCCTCTGCTTTGGTTCAGACCCATGCTGTTTCTGGCCAGGATTATGACAGCAGACTTCTAAGTGGTCTTCCTGCTTTGTCCCTGTCCCCTCTGATTCATCTTCCATACTGTCACCAAGGAGATATTTCCAAATGCAGATCTGACCAGCCACTCCTTCCCACATATAAAACCCTCCCATGGCTCATGGCCTGTATGTAACACTGGTCATGACCTGTCTCCTGCCTGCCTTTGCATCCTCATTGGCCACCTCTTCTACACATTACTGTATATAGAAAGAACTCAGGCTCTAGACTCTTCAGATATGAGTCCTGACTCCACTTCTAATGAGCAGTGAGGCCCTCAGGCCAAGTAACCTCTACTCTGTGTCTTACTTTCATCATCTATGAAGAGGATTTGTGTGACTATTAAATGTGATAATCCGTGTAAAGTGCTTGGAATGGTTCCTGGCATGCTCAACAAGTAAGAGCTGCCATTGTCATGTGTGTTATGAGAGGTGCATGTGTTATATTCCAGCCATTGCTTGTGGCTCCTCCAAAGATCTTTGTCCTCATATTTCTTTGCGTGGACTAGCACCCCTGCAGAATACGCTTTTGCCCTATCTTCAACCCTGATTCTGCCTGGCAAGCATCAGTTCAGTCTTTTTTTTTTTTTTTTAATTCATTTTGAGAGAGAGAGAGAGCATCTGCGCATGAGTAGGGGGTGAAGCAGAGATAGAGGGAGAGAGAGAGAATCCCAAGCGGGCTCTGCACTGTCATCACAGAGCTCGACACAGGGCTTGAACTCATGAACCATGAGATCATGACCTGAGCAGAAACCAAGAGTTGGGCATTTAACTGACTGAGCTACCCAGGCACCTCATCAGCTCAGTCTTTATGATTCAACCCCAAAAATACCCTATCTTTGAAGCCCTCCCTGGTGGTTCTCTCTCCCTCCATGCCTTCCCAGGAGATGTTAGGCATGTTTCCACATTGCTCCATATGCATAACCCAATTGTACTACTTGGCATATCATGATCCCGCTGTTTGTTTCTATGTCTGTCTCTGCACTAGACTGAAAGAATTTATCTTTATTCATCTCCCCCACAGTGTTTAGCACATTTATTGAATTTGTGCTTCCACGACCAAGCTGCCATATGTAAGAAGCATTTGAACAGCCCACAAAATTATTCTCTTTAATTGGTATGCAAGTGTGCAATTACATAAATATGTTCTAGAATGTGTAGCTTCTTGGAGACGGTGTGGGCTCCTCAGATTCTTTTTCTAGTTGGTAATAGAGTTAAATAGGATCATCTTTACCTTTGCCCAGTCCCTTTATGACCAGTAGCATGTGTTTTCAAAGGGGCCAGGGGTCACACGGGAATTGAACTCCCATCTTTGATCATGTGCTTCCCAATCGATTACATTAGCCAGCCACAGAAATGATTAGGTAAAAATCATTATAATTTTTATTACCATGTACAATAACCAATTAATGTCAGATCTATGAGGATATATCCCAAATCTTTCCATATGTCATCACCTCTACCAGTCCCAGCTCTGTTGAAGTTACCTTCATCTTTCGCCTGGATTGTTGCGATATCCCACTAATTGATCTCTCAGCTTCCTCCTTTTGCCCTTTGATATAGTTTATTTCCAGCACAGCAATTCAGAGTGACCCTCTGAAAATAGAAGTCAGATCATGAAACTTCTGTGCACAAAACCCTCCAAGGGCTTCCCACTGCACTCAGATTAAAAGCCAAAAGCGTTACAGTAATTGACAGAGCCCCCTGCCTCTTGCAACCCTTTGTTACTCTCAAACTTCGTTTCCTGCTTTCCCCTGTCACTTTTTTTATTGTAGTGGTTTCCTAAATGTATCAGGCACACTCTGAATCTGAGATGCTTTTTCTTGCTCTCCCCTCTGCTCTGCCCTTAAACTGGAGAGCTTTATGTCTAAGGTCCACATGTCCAAGTTTGCCCAGGACAGCCTGGTTTGAATGTATTGTCCTGTATAATTATTAATAGTGTCCCCTTTCACTCTCAAAGGTGTCCTTGATTGGATGATAAATGATATGGCCATCCAATGCACAGCTTGTTCTGTTCCTTCCTTTAGGTCTTAACCCAAATTGCCACTCTCTACCCTGACACTCCCCGTCCATCTTCCCTGCCTGCTACTTTTCCATAATGCCACCTGTCATACTAGATCTTTTAATTTTGTGTTTTTTATTGTAAGCCCCAACAACACAAGGATTTGCGTTTCTCTCGTGGCTGTATCTTCAGAACTTAAAACAGTTCTGGCACGTATCAGGTAGTTGAATGAATACTAAAAGCTTTCTGAGGTTAGCTTTCCCTCCACTGAAGAATGCTTTTCTTCCCTGTCTTACAACCTTGTTGAATAATTAACTGGATTCCTTTTTTCAAAGGCTTAGACAGTCTTTTTTCTGCCTTGCTTGTTTTTGAAGTGACTTTACTTTCAATCCATCCTCAGTCTTCATGGAATATGGTTTGCTTTCTTCAAACTCACTATACTCTCACCCATTCCAGAAATGTTGATTGAACTGTAGGGACTGTGCTAAAGCCTTAGAAGAAACAAATGATTAAGACACCAGTTCTCCTTATCTCAGGGGAGCACTGGCTTGCCATTCACTTGGGATTCTATTCGAAGTAGTTTTGTGCAGGGTAACAATGATGAAAGGGAGGCCCTCTTATGGGGAGCTAGACTTAGTGGTTCCAGCGATGTCATGTGGTTTGAACATGTGCATCTGCTGTGTTATGATATGATAGATTTGGGAGTGTCCCAGCCCCACCCATCACGGTCTTTGGAGTTTAGCCTTCAGCTTTTGCTGCTGCACAGGTTTGTCATCTGTATAATGGGCATAAAGATCTTCACCTGCCTACCTGCTTCACAGGGTTGTTGTAAGGAGCAAAAGTAGATTGAGCTCCTTAACAGCAAAATTGTCACACTAGGTGTTATCTTTTCATTCGTTAAAAAAAATAGAAAAGAAATGGGAGAACTTCATCTTTGACCCCCACCTTCACCTCCTGGGCCTAACAGTTTGCACCGTCTGCAGGCACTCAGGCATGACTCAGATTTTCTTCTGCATTTGGACATGATTTATTTGTGAGTCACGATTCACGGGGTGGTGTCTCTGTGGGTTTCCCTTCTGGCCCTGTAGACTTTCATTTCAAGCGTTGTTGGCTGGGGCCTTGTACCTGTACTCTTGTTTATCACCATGCTGCCCAGCAGGGACCAGGTGGTCGATGGAACTGGGGAGATTGTGTGTGGGGTGTGTGTGTGTGTGTGTGTGTGTGTGTGTGTGTTTTAATTTTAGTTAATAAACAATGCAATATTGGTTTCAGGAGTAGAATTCAGTGACTAATCCCTTACATACAATACCCAGGGCTCATCACAACAAGTGCCCTCTCTAGTATCTGTCACCTATCTCCCACCCACCTCCCTTCTGGGGAGATAGTTTTTATCCCTCTGTTTCTTTAACTGGGCACCCATTTATAAGACTTCTCAGCCACTGTCATTCCCTTCATTGGGGATAAGTGCTCTAGGTAATTTTGGAAAAGAAAACAACTAGATGCCATGCTTTCTTTCCCTGTAGTATTGGGACTCAGAATCTGCAGCTTTGTATTTATGTTGAATGTTAGGTACATATAGCAGCCTGAGAGCTGAAGTAAAAAGTAAGTCATAGCACACTGAGGCTGGAGGAAAGGGCCTCAGAGTTATTCACCCAGTCTTGGGAGTTTTGTGGGTAAGTGCCATCTCTGTAACCCAGAGAGGAGAAGTGACTAGCCCCACACATAGGCTTCTAGATGTCACCCAGGACCAGTCCCAAAGGCCCCACACAGATTACCCATTTTGGCCTGAGGTTAGCAAGCAAAGAACATGTTCAGACTTCTTTACTCTGAGCAGATATCAAAAGACCAAGCTAAGATGGTGACTTTCAGCATTGGCTGCCCAAGCTGAATGTCTGGCTTTCTATGTTGAGGGTGAGGGCTCATTCACAAATATTAGGTTAGAGCAGAACTGACTGACCACGAGGTCTCGTTTTGGTCATCTGAAGTTGTGGGGCTTGTCATATGCCAACAGCCAGTATGTTTGACTGAAAATAAGTCTCAAAGGCAGAGCTAGTGAGAGACGGAGTGTGTTGGGTTGACCTGCAAGGAAACTATGTATAAAGAGCCTTATGAAGGAGCTTAAAATATTTTTAAAAATATTTTTCATTGCTGTTTTTTAAAAATAAAGTGTGTGTGTGTGTGTGTGTGTGTGCACGCGCACAACATAAAAGACTGGTGGCCTTAAATGTGCTTTTGTCTGTTAGAGATGGTGCAGTTCTTGCCTAGGAGCCTATTGGTTGCCTCTTTGAGCTCAAAGAATTCCCCACAAAATTATAAGTTGAACTGTATCTTTATTAGTCTAAGAATTTCAGTTCTTACAGACCAAGTCTGGATTGGGTTTTCTTAAAAAAAAAAAAAAAAAAAAGATGCTCTAATGATCACATTTAGCATCTCAACCTGTGAGGTAATATATTTAATAATTTCCTATTGCTCAGAATGCTTTGAGAATGACGGTTTTGTAATTGCCTTCATACGAGTTCTCAGGATGAACAAGAAAATCCACCTCATTGCTTCTTAATAGTCCTGCTTTGTGTTTGCATGAAAATGAATGTTGTCAGCCAGGATAGCTTTTTCAGAAAATTTTGCTCCAAATGGCTTTTGGCTGTTGACAAAGAACAGATAACATTTTCAGTAGCTGAAAACTGATGCCCCAGATGAAGAGTCAGGAAATAAGGCATCTGTAGAGTTGAGCAGAAGATGTCTAAATGCTGGTTTCACCTACTTACTGTGTGATCTTCAGTAAGTTACTTCACTTCTCTGAGCTTTAGTTCATCTGTAGAAGGGGAATAGTTCCTACCTCAAATCTGCTTCATAGTAGGGGTTTGAATAAAATGAAATACTTCATTAATTTAACGTAATAAAAAAGTTGTATCTTATTATGATGAATGGTAATAAAAAAAAATCTACTGAAGGCAGTTCCAAAAAAGAAGTTCTAAAATTGTTTTGCTCTTGTGACATCTTTTTAAATTCTTAAAAATTTATTAATTTTAAAATTTACAAACAGTAAAATTCACTGTACACTAAAAGTACAGTTCTCTTGGTTGTGACAAATGAATGTAGTCATATAACCATCAACAAACACATCAAGATACAGAACATTTCCATTACCCCCCAAATTCTTTTGGGTGGCCCTTTTGTACTCAGCCCCACCACCTCTGTCCCCTGTCAACTGCTGATCTGTTCTCTGTCCCTTTAGTTTTGTCTTGTCCCAGCATGTTATGCACATGGAATTTTTGAGTCATATATTATTCAGCATATAATGCATTTGAGATTTGTCCAAGTTGTTGAATGTCCGTTACTTTTTATTGCTGAGTTGCATTCCATCATATGACTATATTAGTTTGTTTATCCCTTCATTTGCAAAATATTTGGGCTGTTTCCAGGTTTTGGCAACTATGAATAAAGCTACCATAAACATTTACATAACAGGTTTATTTATTTCTCTTGAGTAAGTTCCTAGGCATGGAATTGCTGGGTCAAACGGTAAAATATCCGATTAACTTTTATTTTTATTTATTTATTTAAAAAATGTTTAATGTTTATTTTTGAGAGAGAGAGTGTGCGGGTGAGCGGGGGAGGGACAGAGAGAGAGGAGACACAGAATCCAAAGCAGGCTTCAGGTTCCAAGCTGTCAGCACAGAGCCCAATGCAGGGCTCAAACTCAGGAACCATTGATACCATGACCTGAGCTGAAGCTGGCCGCTTAACCGACTGAGCCACCCAGGTGCCCCTGTTTAACTTTTATTTTATTATTACTATTTTTAAAAGTTTATCTGTTTCAGTAATCTCAACATCCAACGTGGGGCTCCAACTCACGACCCTGAGATCAAGAGTCACATGCTCTTTGACTGAGCCAGCCAGGCACCCCTCTCTGTTTAACTTTTAAAGAAGTGGCAGTGCTGACAGCTCAGAGCCTGGAGCTTGCTTCAGATTCTGTGTCTCCCTCTCTTTCAGCCCTTCCCCTGCTTGCGCTCTCTCAAAAATAATAAATAAACATTAAAAAAAATTATTAAAAAAAAAAAGAAGCCAGTGAACTGTTTACCAAAGCGATGCACCATTCTGCATTCCTACCATCAGTGAGTAAGGGTTTCCATTGTTCCACATCTTATTCACACTTGGCACGACTTGTCATTTTAGCCATTCCAAGAGGTCTGTAGAGGTATCTGACTGTACTTTTAACTTGCCATTTCCCTAATGGCTGAGTATGTTGAGCATCTTTTCATGTGCTTATTTGGTTTCTGTATATGTGCAGTGAAATGTTCAAATCTTTTGCCCCATTTCTCATTAGGTTGTGCTCTTGTTCTTGAGTTTTGAGGGCTCTTCATATAATCTGGCTACAAGTCCTTTGCAGGATAGGTCATTTGCAGATGCTTTCTCCCATGTTGTGGCTTGCCCTTTCCAAGATTCGACAAGGGACTTATACATATTTATTCTTGTTATAAAAGATTCAGAAGACACAAAAATATCTAGAATAAAAACTACAGGTTCTGGTTTATCTCCTGTCACCTCCCCCAGCTTTCTCCTTGGAAGTAGCCACTGTTGACAGCTTGGTGAGAATTTTTCCAATCTTTTCTATAGTATCATAATTTTCTAGTAAGTGTATATGTTTAGAAAGGGACATTTAAATATTAATATTTAATTTGGGGCACCTGGGTAGCTCAGTTCATTAAGCATCTGACTGGCTCAGGTCATGATCTCAAGGCTCGTGAGTTTGAGCTCATGTCAAGCTCTCTGCTAACAGCTCAGAGCCTGGAGCCTGCTTCAGATTCTTTATTTCCCTCTTGCTCTGTCCTTCTCCCTCTAGTACTCTGTCTCTCTCTCTGCCACTCTCTTTCTCTCAAAAATAAATAAACATAAAAAAATATTGATATATACTTTAAAATTAGTTCTGTTACTTTTCAGGCAATTAGTTGCATTTCAAAGAATCTTTCTGTTTTTTCTTTCAGACACTTATAGGGAAAATCATTGTTTTTCTCTTAAAGTGGTGAGTTTTGATGTGTCCTAGGTCATATTCCAGAAAGCTATAATTTGGAGAAGGAAATTCCAGATAGTGATGACTGATGAATGAAATAAACTGTAAATAGGTCATTTTGTATTTACTAAAGATTTCTCCAGTTAGTTGAAGTGATTTGAAATGTGGCCATTTTCTTAAAATAAATGGTGGGTTGCTTTTTGTTGGTGTGTGTGTGTACATGTGCACATGTATGCCAGTGCCAATGGTCTCATTGGACAAAGAATGGTATTGATAACCTCAGAGTAAAGTTCTGGCTCATTCCCAAGTTGTAGATTGCTCATGTTTCTTTGATTGATTCTTTTGTGCTGTTTGAAATATTCAGCACAGAATTTGTACTTGGTTCACATTTTTATTTTTAGCTATGATTTTGGGGTTTTTCAACCATAACTGGCCAGTACTTTATTTATTTATTTTTCAGAATAAGCCTCATTAAAACAAGCTTTCCATCTTTCCATAGGTATGAATCCTAGGACCCAAAACAAGGATTCTCTAGAGGACAGTGTTTCTACCTCTCCAGACCCAAGTAAGAGGGAGCAGCTGACTGGGGTGGGGTCAGGGCATAAGGAAGCTAGGGGGAGCCCTGTGGGAAGTTCACACATCTCTGGGGTACCAGAAGGCAATATGGTAAAGGAAAGTTCTTCAGCCTCTCCAATGGAAAGTGAAGAGGGGAGTGGCCAAATAACCTCTTCTGGAATGTGATTCACTGGCACATGGGAAGGGTAATGGAATTCCCTTGAGGCCCATATGCCTATCCAGAGCTGGCCTTGGCCATTAAAGGCCTTGTGATGGCCCTGGGGAACAAAGGAATAAGAGGGACTAGAACTGTTTACATACCTGTAGTTGAAATTGTTTGACTGGGTTGCATTTTTTTTAATCATCTTTATCTGTTGAAATATCTGTGCAGGAACAGCACGTCTAAATATCTACAATAGCAGAGTACCAGAAAAAAAATCCTACTACTTTATTATTTTATTTATTTATTATTTTACTTAGCTGTGACCAGTAGATATACCTTATTGAATCTTTTTTTCCCATTTATGATTAACTCAGTAATCTTTTTACTACTTCATATTAGTCTTTTTTCTTTTTTTCTTTTTTTATTATTTAAAAAAATTTTAATGTTTATTTTTGAGGACAGACAGGGCATGAGTGGGGGAGGGTCAGAGAGAGAGGAGACACAGAATCTGAGGCAGGCTCCAGGCTCTGAGCTGTCAGCACAGAGCCTGATTTGGGGCTTGAACTCATGAACCACAAGATCAGGGCCTGAGCCCAAGTTGGACACTTAACTGAGCCACCCAGGCACCCCTCTTTTTTTTTTTTTTTTGAGAGAGAGAGAGAGAGAGAGAGAGAGCGAGCGCGCGCTCATGCACTGGAAGGTCAGAGGGAGGGAGGGAGAGAATGCAGTGCAGAGCCTGATGTGGGGCTCGATCTCACAACTGTGAGATCATGACCTGAGCTGATATCAAGAGTCTGATGCTTAATGGACTGAGTCCCCCAGGAGCCCTTAGTCATATTTTTTAATGTTTTATTTATTTATTTTGAGAGAGAGAGCGCACGCACACGTTTGCGTGTGTGTGTGCACAAGCTGGGGAGGGGCAGAAAGAGAGGGAGAGAGAATCTCAAGCAGGCTCCACACTGCCAGCGCAGAACCCAATGTGGGGGTCAAACCCAGGAACCTCGAGATCACGACCTGAGCTGAAACCAAGAGTTGGATGCTTAACCGACTGAGGCACCAGGCACCCCACCCCCAGTCATTTTTAATACCAGTATCAAACACATTACATCCCAGTTTGAATAATCATTTATTATTGATGATCATTTTTGGGTGGTTTCTAGTTTTTGAGCAATAATATTGAATTCATATATAATATATGGTGCAGTAGGTATGTTTTTTCTTTTGGTTCACATCCTGGACTATATTTTCCCCAGAGTATGGTTGGCAGGTTGATTGTTTTCCAGAAGGCTGCCAACAATGAATAGATGAGCCTATTTTTTCTGTACAGCCCTAGCACTGGATTTTGGAATCCGTGTTTATTATTGTCAATTTAATGGTTCTGTTGTGGGTCTTCCTCAGAGGCCTTCTTTATAGGGCGTTAAGATATTGGAGTTAGAAAAGAGGCCACACTATTTGCCCAGGGAAAAAACATCATTAAACTAAGAATCAGGAACTTTTCTCACCATGGGATTTTTGGACCAGGGATTTGAATCTTTGTATCTTCGTGTGTGCCCAGCAGAAAACATTTCTGAAGGATGTTTATGATCCAGAGGGTCAGGAAGCTAATGAGAGCCAGAACAATCTAAGATAGCATAAAGATACCGCTGTCTTCTGCTTCTGGCTTCCTACTGTGGTTTTGATTGGATGTCTTCCTTCTGCTCCTGGTCCTACAGGAAGTAGGAACAAGCTTACTCCTTCATCTGCCATATTGGGAAATTGGGGTGATCAGTTAGGTTCTTTTGGATTGTGATTTTTTAATTCTTTAAGTGTTAATGAGTTAACAAGGCCTATGTCTAGTCAAACTCATAGAATCCGAGAGTGGAATGGTGGTTGCCAGGGGCTTGAGGGGAGGTGGAAGTGAGAAGTTGCTAATCAGTGGATGTAATGTTCCAGTTATACGTGATGAATAAATTCTAGAGATCTGCTGCACAACACTGTGCTCAAGTTAACATTCCTATGTTGTACGCTTAAACATGTGCTGAGAGTAGCTCTCATGTTAAGTGTGCTTACCACACTAAAATAGAATTCTAACAAACAAGCAAACAAAATACCCTAGACCTGTGAAGACCATGGAGTTAGTCCTGATGCAGGTCAAATCATCTTTCCTAAGGCAGTGGTGCTACATGGGGCGCATTTCCCACTGTGACTTAGCACATGCATCGGGTCCTCTTCTTGCCCTTTGACTCTGGGTTCATTGGGACTCTGTTGCATTGGGTAGTGTGTGTATGTCACTATATGGTGGAAAGATCCCTAAGCAGAGAGGCTTCTGATTGAGTAACCTCTGCGAGGTTCGACTTGGCCAGGTGTTTAAAGGGGTCAGTGATGTCGCAGTACCTGCTCTGAGGAGGCCATATGTCGGCTGATGAGATAGGGTGAATGAGACAGAAGTGAATCACGATGTAAGCTGCATTAGCACTGTGCAAAAGATAAAGTGTTATTTATTTATTTGTTTATTGTTTATTTTGAGAGGGAGGGAGTATGCACATGTTCGTACAGGTGTGACCTGGGGAGGGTCAGAGAGAGATGGACAGAGAGAGAATCCCAAGCAAGTTCCACGCTTAGTGCAGAGCCCAATGTGGGGCTCAATCTAATGACCATGAGATCATGACTTGAACCGAAATCTAGAGTTGGACGCATAACTGACTGAGCCATCCTGTCACCCCAAAGACAAGATGTTTAAGGTGTCCCTTGCTTGATCCTCAGAGGCAGAGTCATGGAGTGTTTCTGCTTCATATTGCTCTTGTATAAATATTTGAAAAATAATATTTGCTTAAATTGCTTAAAGAGATAACTGCCCTATTACCTTAAGTCAGTGATTCTCAACTGGAGATGATTTTGCTCCCTGGGGGGAAATGTGGCAACATCTGCAGACGTTTTTGGTTTTCACAACCAGGAGTTGCCACTGGCATCTAGTAAGTAGAGTCCAAGGATGCTGTTCAACATCCTACAATACAAAGGCAGCCCCCCACGACAAAGAAGTATCCAGTCAAAAATGTTAGTAGTGCTAAGGTGGTGAAACCCTGCTTTAACCAAAGAGCAGGCGATTCAGGACAGATCCATGTGATCGGGCCCACTCTGCTGATTGCAGCTTTCATTTCCAGATTGATAAAGTCTGTCTCTTGAAGTTTTGGCCTTGTAACTTTCCCAGACATCCGTCTTTGATTTCTCCTCCTACCCTTTTGGATCTGTGACCTATTTTTGCAATTCTGAAAGTATTCCTGTATTCTGCTACCATGTGCTGTTCGCTCCAAAACCTGATTGAGCTCTTCTCTCCCCACCAGCCACTCTGCAGTCCTCCAGAGAGGCTCTGGCTTGAGCCTGTCTTCTGCTCTTGGAATGTTGATTTGCTTCGATGCGTAACACTGCCTGTGCTGTCCTGCAGTAACCTCACTGGCATTGTGGCTGTGGCTTAAGATCAGCAGAAAATGAAAAATATCAGCTGTGAATCCCATTTGCATGATGGGATTGGATAAGCACTTGCACTGTATTATCTAACAAACTCTGTTTCTCTCTTTCTCCCTCCCCCTCCCTCTTTCTTCTTCTCCATCCCTTTCCTGGCAATTTTGTCACCTTTCACTGTGAACTCCTCCCCCCCAACCCACCCATGTCCCACACCTGCCCTGGTGACCACACGTACCTTTCTCCCCTGTTACATGAGGCAGTTCTGACACTGTCTGCTCCCCCTGTAGTGCCAGGCTTCTGTTGCACAGTTGGAGTGGACTGGAAGTCTCTCACTACTCCGGCGTGTCTCCCCCTCACCACCGACTACTTCCCCGACCGCCAGGGCCTGCAGAACGACTACACGGAGGGCTGTTATGATCTCCTCCCAGAAGCAGACATCGACAGGTCGGTGTCAGAGGAGGGTTTTGGGTATGCGTCAAAACACTGCATTTTTAAGCCTACGTCCTCCTTTTCTGTTTAGAGAATTTTATGAAGCAAGAACTGTCCATTTTTTCTACAGTTTTATTGATGTGCCTCCTTTAGCCATTTGTCCTCATTGATCCTTTCTCATATTTTCTAGTGCAGTTATTCTGGACACACTAAATCCGATCTTTTTAAAAAATTTTTTTAAGTTAAAAGCATTTTTTTTATTTTAGAGAGTACACTACCTAGAAAGAGGGGCAGAGGGAAGGAAATAGAGAAATTTTTTTTATTTAAAAAAATGTTTATTTAGGGGGCGCCCGGGTGGCTCCGTCGGTTGAGTGTCCAACTTCGCCCCAGGTCCTGATCTCATAGTTTGTGGGTTCAAGCCCCGCGTCAGGCTCTGCGCTGATAGCTCAGAACCTGCAACCTGCTTTGGATTCTGTGTCTCCCTCTCTGCCCCTCCCCTGCTTGCATTTTGTCTCTCTCTGTCTCTGAAAAAGAAATAAATGTAAAAAATTTTTTTTAATGTTTTTTATTTATTTTGAGAGAGTGTGTGTGCACAAGCAGGGGAGGGGCAGAGAGAGAGAGAGAGAGAGAGAGAGAGAGAGAGAGAGAATCCCAAATAGGCTCCATGCTGACAGCATGGAGCCTGACATGGGGCTCGATCTCATGACTGTGGGATCATGACCTGAGCCGAAATCAAGAGTCCGAGACTTAACTGACTGAGCCACCCAGGCACCCCTAGAAAGAGAAAATCTTAAGCAGGCTCCATGCTCAGTGTGGAGCTCCAAATGGGGCTCGATCCTACAACTTTGGGATCATAACCAGAACCAAAATCAAGAGTTGGACGCTTAACTGACTGAGCCACCCAGGCACCCCTGATTTCTTTTCTGAGATTAGCTATTAGCTCTTACTTGCCTTCTTCTGCCTCTTTGAACTGATCATTTCTCCCAAAAATGGTTTATGGATTGTTAGTTTTATGAACCACCATAGAATACTTATCAGGGCTGGCTTGTGGGGTCAAGGCAAAAACAGAGGATGGGAGTGTGGACTCTGAGTTTCACTCTGACCTGGGCCAGGCACACCCATGTGAACAAACCATCTGTTTTCTCAGGAGGGACGAGGAGGGTGTGCAGATGACAGCCCAGCAGGTGTTTGAAGAGTTCATCTGCCAGCGTCTCATGCAGGGCTACCAAATCATAGTGCAGCCCAAGGCACAGAAACCCAACCCTGCCGTCCCGCCCCCACTGAGCAGCAGCCCACTCTATAGCCGAGGTGAGTTTTTCTCTGGGGACTTGTATTTTTTTCTTTTCAACTAAATTTGTGCAAGTACGTTCTCAAGATGGTAGGGAATAGACAAATTTAGGAGTAATTATTTTTCAACACAAAATTTTTTTCTTTCTGAATTTTACTTTACATGAGAAATAGAGTCTCCACTAGGCCCAAATTTATTTTAAAATTCTCTTTAATCTACCACTCTCCTTTTAAAGAAGAGGATATGACCAAGTTCAGGAGTGTTGTAGTCTGGCTTTGGCAACACCCTGGAGTAGCAGGCAACTGAGCCAGGACTGAACTGTCAAAGTACATAGTGAATATTTTAGACCCAATGTTTATTTCTAGCACAGTACCTGACACACAGCAGGTTCTCAGATGTTGTGTAAACCTGAGGTTTATACTTTTTTCCCCCCACTATATTCTGGACTCATCTTCTCTTGTTTGTCACTGAAGCTTAGCACATTGAAGCAAGAATGGATCATCTGTGAGTGGCAGAGACTAATAAGTGACAGAGACTCAGTGATGCCAGTTAAGTTACAGCCAGGCTCTGGAGAGCTCTTCTGAAATAAGGCATGTAGAGAGAATTAAGTATGGGTGCCTAGAACCAGAAAGCAGTGATCATTTCCCAGAACAATTAGTGAGAACCCGTTAGGCTCCCACTTCCTCCTTGTAGCTAATGAAATTCCCCACTTTCCTAACCTCCCAATTCAAAACCTCAGATCATCTTTGGCTCCGTTAAAGCACCTCTGGCCAGAGATCAAAGAAGTGTGGACCTCTGAGAGAGAGCTTGGTGGGCTGTCCAGTCCAGGTTTTGTTGCTTATGATGAAGCTTTGGACTCTCTGGATTTTCTTGAAAGCCCGTTATGTTATTTATCACTTGTTGCCTTCTTTTTATGTTCTAAACTGCATTGAATAGTAATCTTCTTGAGTGCCAGGACTATGTTTTTATCCTTTACAATAGAGACCACTGTGCCTGGTGTACAACAGTTGTGCCTGGCTTGATAAATATATTCATTCATTCATTCATTCATTCAACAGTATTTTTGAAGCCCCTGCTCTGTGGGGCATTTATAGCCAAGTGGGGAAAAATAACATTAATCATACTATGAAATAATATAATTCCTTGTTGTCATAAAGACTGTGAAGGAAAAATCAAAGGGCTATAAGGATATTTAACATAGGTCTTGATCTGGTCTGGAGGGTCAGGGATGGGTTCCTTGAGGAGGTGATGTTTGAGGTGAGACCTAAACTATGTGCAAGAGTTACTAAGAAGAGAACTAGGGTGGGAGTGGGTAGGAGTACGTGGGAAGAGCATGCCAGGCAGAGGGATTAGCATGTGCAAAGGTTCTGTGGCAGGAGGCACTGTGACAATTTCTGGGCACCAAAAAGAAGATTGGTGGGATGGAGCACAGGGAGTAAGCTGGAGATGTGGCCAGACATGTCAGGAGACCCAGGCCTTACGGGGCCATGTGAAGGATTTTGTTCTTTATCCCAAGAATAGTGGAATGAATTCATCTTTATATAGTGTCAGTGGCCCCATCCAGCCTTTCTACCTGCTTTTCTCTAGAATAGCCCTTAGTGGTTCATAATTCATCTGTCATCCAGTTCTGCTCTGGCTGATTCATGAGCCTCATGTCATGGCTAGTTGGCCAGTCTACTCACCTGACCATACTCTTTCTGGCTATTTTTTCCTTCAATAAATATAATCCTTTTATTTCTGTAGTAACAGAATTAGTATTATTGTTGTTTATTAATTACTGGAAAAGTGACCGTCATAAGTAAGATTGCTTCTGATTGAAGATTTGTTGGCTACCACTTATGAGAGAGACTCTGTTCCAGTAATGAACAGAATAGCCTCAGTCCTATCCTCAAAGTTTATTGTCTACTGGGCGAGACAGGCATTAAACTAATAAACCACAAGTATTTATTTGATCACAGATTGTGAAGAGTGCTGTGCAGGATAAAAACAAGGACTAATTTTTTTTTCTTTCCTTTTTTTTAGTTTCTTTATTTAGGGAACAAGTAGGGGAGGGGCGGGGGGTGTGGCAGAGAATCTGAAGCAGACTCTGTGCTGACAGCAGAGAGCCCAATGTGGAGCTCGAACACATGAACTGCAAGATCATGACTTGAGCTAAAGTAGGACACTTAACTGACTGAGCCACACAGGTGCCCCAAAACACCTGGGAACTAATTTAGAGTGGGGTGTCAGTACTGTGCTACGTGCTCATGAGCATTATCCCATGACTTTGTCTTCCTTACAGCCAGCAGAGGGTTGTTGCAAGAAAGAAGGAATGCAGGGATGGGGGCCCTCTTTCTAGTTGCAGAAAGTGAGACTCAGAGAGGTTTGGTACCCAAGGGCACACTGCCGGCAAATGAAAGTGCTGGCGTTTAATCCAGGGTTCCCCAGTCAAAGCCTGGCCTCTAATAGGCAGCATGCCTGCTGTCCCTCACTATCACCTGGGAAATTTTTCATTCCCAGTGAAGGTCATTTCAACCTCTGCCATCCTCTCGTCCTGACAACTCCATGCTGCCTGCCCTGTGTGACTGTCTCTCAGAACTCTCAGATTCATCTCTAGATGACAGGAATCTTATCTTGCCTCAGTTGTCCATTGAGGTACTATTTTTACTCTCTTAAAAGCTTACAGTTTTCTTGATTCCTCAATTTCCCTCTTTCTTGTGCACAATTCAATTCAACTAATATTTTTTTGAAAACCTGCTGTGGGCATGGCAATTTGTCAGGTGCTACAGAAAGTTTAAAGACAAACAAGATTTGGTCCCTGGCCTCCTAGAACATCCACTTTCATAGGGTGTGAGACATGCACATGTGGAGCCACATTCAGGGTAAAATTCAGACTGGTGATGAAATCTGCTAGCTTTCTGGAGCATTGGCAATTGGATGGTGACCTTAAGTGATCTGTAGGATCTTGATGGTGGCTCAGAAGAGAAGGCAGAAAAAGTAATAGGAGCAAATGTTTAGAGAAGAAAATTACAACTGAAGCATGGTTTGGGGCGCCTGGGTGGTTCAGTCAGTTAAGCATCTGACTCTCGCTTTCACCTCAGGTCATGGTCTCATGGTTTGTGAGATCAAGCCCCACGTTGGGCTCTGTGCTGACAGCATAGAGCCTATTTGGGGTTCTCCCTCTCTCTCTCTCTCTCTCTCTCTCTCTCTCTCTCTGTCTGCCTCTCCCTGGCTTTTGCATGTTCTCTCTCTCTCTGTGTGTCTGTCTCTCTATGTGTCTCTCTCTCAAAATAAATAAATTAATTTAAAAAATAAAAAAGACTAAAGCATTGTTATGGCAATGTGGGAGTCATGGAAACTAAAAGCTAGGTTGGCTGCCACACTGCGGGTGAGGACCTTAACTGCCAGGGTGGCAGCTTGTGCTTGAATGGAGTGGAGTTCCATTTCAGTCCCAGAGTTGAATCTTAGCCCATTAACATCTAATCCAGAGCTTTCCTTCTCCAAAGCTGAGGAATCAGGCTATTCAGCTTTGAGTGTATCTTTATGCAATCAGCACTCCGGGCTCTAATCTGCTGCTGGCTGGTTTAGTAACAGAAAATTCTGCCAACTTCAGGACCTTTTTTTTTTTTAACCAAAAAAAGGTCTTTTCTATGAAACGGGCCCTCAAAAGAGTTACCTCTTTTGTTTCTCCTTTTTCTGAGTATATATGGAAGAGAAGCAATTGCCTTTATATTAAAGGAATGATTCTCAACTAGATGAGGAAATACTTTTCACGCCCTCTGTTAGGTCTTGTGTCCCGAAACCGCCCTGAAGAGGAGGACCAGTACTGGCTGAGTATGGGCAGAACGTTCCACAAAGTGACGCTGAAGGATAAGATGATCACAGTGACACGTTACCTTCCCAAGTGAGTCCTTGGAAATTTAAGGTCTTCATCTATGTGTCCCAAATTGTGGCCACATACTAACTTGTGTTTACAACGCATACTGTGCACATAGTGAATTATGTGCGTGACACATAATTAAAACCAAGATAGGCTGAATGGTTGTTTTTCCTTTTCTTGGAATTACTGTTTTGTTTTCTAGGATTATTTTATGGTTAAAGCTCACCTGCCTCTAAAAGGGATTTGATTCAGCTTATGATGTTTAGCCTGATTCTTAGCAAGCCAATTAAAAGTAAAGAATGGAAGGGTAAAAGAATGAAAAAGTTTAAATTTTTTTTAATCTTTATTTTATTTTGAGAGAGGCAGAGAGTGAATGGGGGAGGGGCAGAGAAAGAGGGAGACACAGAATCGAAAGCAGGCTCCAGGCTCTGAGCTGTCAGCACACAGCCCGACGCGGGGCTCGAACCCACGCACTGTGAAGCCGAAGTCGGATGCTTAACCGACTGAGCCACTCAGGTGCCCCCAAGAATGACAGAGTTTAAGAACTAAGAAATTTCCGTTTCCAGTCTCCTGGGATGAGTTGGTTACTGCACTTAAGTGTTGAAATGCCAAGGATGGTGCTAAGTATATAGGGAGATGGAAAGGTCCAGAAGAATTAGAGGAGAGGGAATTCTCTTTTGGACTTCTGAGCATGTCCTTTGTTTTTCAGGTACCCTTACGAATCTGCCCAGATCCATTATACCTACAGCCTCTGCCCTTCCCACTCGGACTCAGAGTTTGTTTCTTGTTGGGTGGAATTCTCCCATGAGCGGCTAGAGGAGTACAAGTGGAATTACTTAGATCAGTATATCTGTTCTGCTGGGTCTGAGGACTTCAGGTCAGAGAATGTGCTTTGGCTTTCCATCTGGCTGTGTGGGGTGTACCTGAATTTTAACACATCTGTCCTTTTTTCTGATTACAAGATGATGTTTGTTTTAGAAAACATGGAAGAACAAAAGCACATCTGTACTGGGTTACAAAACAGTGATGAGGTGGGTGGTGGTGATGGTTGCACAGCAGTGTGAATGCACTTAATGATTGTTAAAGTGGCACATTTTGCTCTGTATGTTTTACCACAGAACAACAATGACAGAAACTTCAGTGATGAAGTGTTCTTTGATGGAATGTCAGCATAGATCATGTTCTTAACCTTTTCCTGACTGCCTGTGGTGTCTCATTTTTTATTCTTAATTTTTATGTGTGATTTATGATTGTGACGATAAAAAGCCACAACCCTACCAGGCCTGGCTGCTGGACACCCAGCCAATACAAGGCAGAAGCATTCTGACATCTCTGGGATATAAAGTAAAAGCACCTTTTGTGGTCTGCTTCCAAAGGTTGTGTTTTTAAATGAAGCCATGAGATGTTGTATCAGATGAACACTTACTCAAGGGGAGCTTGCTCATCACATACCGACTCTGAGGACAGGGTCAAGATGGGGTGTTCATTAGGTGTGCTTTTATTATCTGCTTTTGTTCACTCCCACCCCCTTTTCTCCCTTTGGCCCTCCACAGCTTAATTGAATCTCTGAAGTTCTGGAGGACTCGCTTCCTGCTGCTGCCAGCCTGTGTCACTGCTACCAAGCGCATCACAGAGGGGGAAGCCCACTGCGACATCTATGGGGACAGGCCCCGGGCGGACGAGGAGGAGTGGCAGCTCCTGGATGGTTTTATTCGCTTCGTGGAGGGTTTGAACCGGATCCGTAGGCGGCATCGTTCGGATCGCATGATGCGGGTAGGGCTCTGTGGGCCCTTTGGGGGCTGTGCTTGGTCTCCTTCTATCTCAGGGGCCTCTCTCTGGCCAGTTTATTTACTATACAACTGTCCAGCATTTATCTTAACTCTGAAACAGTGTGTTCTCCTCCAGTGCAGGGTGAAAGAGGGAGGGATAGGGTATAGGCAGCCAGTGGGCACTGTTCTGTGGCATGGGACCACCCCTGCCTACCTGAGGACACACAGCTCTTTCACACATTCCCTGGGTGAGACCCTGTGTCAAGCCCAGCTGCTTCTGCTGGATTACTGAGTAAAAGTCACTCAAGAGGGTAGCGGCAGTGATACTTGCTTAACTCTCATATCACGTTTGGAATTTTCAGCACCTTGGGCATTCATTCAGCCACACACCACCCAGTGAGGACACTGAGGCTCATGGCATTATGGGATATATCTGCGGACACCCAGCCAATACAAGGCAGATCTGGAATTCTGGGTGTGTGTGTGTGTGTGTGTGTGTGTGCGCTTGTGTACAGGTCTTTGAATTTTAACAGAGGTATAGATTCATGTAACACTACAACTACAACTAGGATACAGAGTAGTTCTATCACTCCCAAAAAACTCCCTTGTGCCACCCTTTATAGTCACATTCTGCTCCCATCTATACCCCCTGGCAGCTACTGGCCTTTTCTCCATCACTGTACTGTTGTCTTTTCCAAAAGTCATATACACAGAATCATATAATGTGTAACCTTTTGAGAACCTGCCTTCTTTCACTCACCATAATGCCTCTGGGATTCACCCAAGTTCATACAATTTGTGGCTTGTATAAGTAGTTCATTCCTTTTCAGTGTGAGTAGTGATATTTCATCAGTTGTGTTTTTAAGCCCAAGTTCCATGTTCTTCCCCCCACAATGGCTACCCTTTATACACAGCATTCCTTATAATTAGAAACATTTCTGAAAGACCTTGCATGGTAGAAAGAACTTTGGTTTTGAATCCAGATGACTAGAGCTTGAACTCTAGCTTCAGTGGGATTTGGGATAAGTTACTTAACTTCTCTGGGACTCAGTTTCTTCTTCTGTGATTTAGGTAGAACATTATTTACTTCCTGGAGGTGCGACAAGGGTGAAGTGATTTGTGGAACCCACCTCAAAGAGGCAGTTTGTTTTGAGTTGACAGGCATTTGAACCTTCAGTTGAAGTGAAAAGTGGTTTTAAGCATTTACTGAATAGCAAGAACCCGTGTCACTCACCTCTGTTAATTGAATTCACAGAGCCTTGAATGAAGCACAACAGATATGGCAGGCACGCTCTGGGCTTTGAGTGGCATCTGCTGAGGGAGCCCACTTGGGCTGATGGCCTTGTCTCCTCTTCTCTGCTTTAGAAAGGGACCGCCATGAAAGGCTTACAGATGACCGGGCCCATTGCCACACACTCCCTTGAGTCGACTGGCCCTCCAGTTGGGAAGAAGGGAACCTCAGCTCTGTCTGCCCTGTTGGAGATGGAGGCCAGTCAGAAGTAAGTGCCTGCTTGGGGAGAGACTCATTCCCACCCTGCAGGCTCCAAAAGTTTTCAATGTGCCCCACCTTGTGATTGGGGGTGAAATATTGTTTCTATCTGCAAGGAGCCTGAAATTAAGAAAAAGACACATACATGAGAAGAAAGCTGGGTTAATACCTAGTAAGTATTAAACAACATGAAATATGCCAGAAATTATAAACTTGCAATCTGGGACTTAATTTGAACTTCTGATACATTTGGTTTGGCCCATAAAGTGGAGTTTCTTTGTTTCTTTGAGGTTTTTTTTTTTTTAATAGATTTTATATTTTAGAGCAGTTGTAGATTCAAAGCAAACTTGAATGGAAGGAACAGAGATTTCTTATATACACCTTGTCTCCACACCTGCACAATTTCCTCCATTGTCAACATCCCCTACCAGAGTGGGACATTTGTTATAATTGATAAATCTCCATTGACACATTATCACCCAGTATTTGTAGTTTACATTACAGATCACTCTTGGTGTTCTACATTCTGTGGGTTTAGACAAATTTGTAATGACATGCAGCCACCATTACAGAATAGTTTCACTGCCCTAAAGATACAAAAATATTTTTAAAATATCTGAACCACATTTTTTTAGTTTGAAGATTTCATATACAAATTTGTATTTTATATGAATTTGTATGTGAGAAGTTGTATAATATGCACAGTATGATGCATGATTATATTATTCATAAAACAGTATATTGCAGATAATATGACACAATGTTGTATTATAGATAGTAGATAAAATCCAGCCTTTCTAGAAACAGAAGCGCTTCAGTTATAGTACTGGATCCACATGCACAGCCAGCCATGGAAGGACTGGCACTTTGGAATGGGCAAATGCCCTCTGGTTTACCAGAGAACCAGCACACCTTCTAGTCTTGGATTTGTCTTGCACCCTTAGGCGTGTGATCTGGCTGGCTTCTCTAAGCTTTTGTGTGGTCCCTTCATAAACAGTATGTGCTCCATTTCCCAGGATACTGGGGGGGCCACATCTTGCCTGAGAGAGGGCAGTGACAGTGTCCCAGGAGGTGGGATTTGAGTTGGCCTTGCAGGAAAGGAAGCATCTATACAGAGAGGCGAGGGGGAACTTGGACAAGAGGAGAAAACACCTCTGTGTGCAGGTGTCCCCCACTCTGGTAGCGTTCCTGGCCTCTCTCCCTTCCAGCCAACTCAGATTTTGTGCTTCCCAGCATCCCAGACCAACATCTATTAGAGCCCTTACCGGAACTCTGCCAAGGTTTACTCACTTTCCCCCTGACTTGCCTGTACTCTGAGGGCAGAGGCTGTTTGTTGTGCCTGGCACATAGTAGTGTGCCTAGATAGTAGATAGTAGATAGTCCTAGAATGACAGAGGAAGGGATGTTGAAGGTCCTTATACAGAGATTAGGGGAAGCTAGACCTTATCTGTCTGGCATTAGGGGCCATGTTGTGCCAAGCAGGAACCTGCATACATTAGGCTTTCCGAAAATAACATTGAGTGAGCTTGAGGCATAGTAGAGGTGCAGTTGGAAAGACAGGTGGGAAGTTGGATGCCAAGCTGCCTTACATGTTCTCATAGCAAAATGGATCCTTTGCAACTTTTTTTTTTTAATGGAAAATTTCAAACAGGTAAAGTAGACTAGTGTAATAAATCCCTGTTTCCTTATCATTGCAGCTTCGATGATTATCAACTCACGGCCAATCTTACTTATATTCCACGTGCTGTCACCTTCCTTTTTATTCTTTATTAAGTTTCAGGCATCATATCTCTTCATCTATAATATTGCAGTATGTATCACTGAAAATGAAGTACTCCTTTATTCTTTTTTAAGTTTATTCATTTATTCTGAGAGAGAGAAAACATGCGTGAGCAGGAGAGGGAAAGGGGGGGAGGAATTCCAAGTAGGCTCTGGGCTGTCAGCACAGAGCTCAGTGCAGGGCTTGATCCCACTAACTGTGAGATCATGGCCTGGGTCAAAATCAAGAATCAGACACAACCAACTGAGCCACCCAGGTGCCCCAAGAAGTACTCCTTTAAAAAAAAAAAATAAGGGTGCCTGGTGGCTCAGTCAGTTAAGCATCTGACTTTGGCTGGTTCTTGAGTTCAAGTTCCACATGGGGCTCTGTGCTGAGAGTGCAGAGCCTGCTTGGGCTTCTTTCTCTGCCCCTTCCCCACTTGTGCTTTCTCTCTCTCTCAAATACATAAACTTAAACATAAAAAAAAAAGATTAAAAGTCCTAATACTATAATTTACTTAAAAGGTTATAGTCATTCCTTAGTATCATGCAATATGCCATCAGTGTCTTTGCCAGAAGTGTTTTCAGAAATGAGCCCCATGTATAGAAAGGCCTGGTGGGTGGGCCCCAAGAGGCAGAGACCCTTTGGCAGGCTCTCACTAGTCAGGCAAGAGTCCACAGAGGCTGGAGAGAGGGTGATAAGGAACAGAAAAGAAGGGACATGCAGTGAAAAGGGAACCTGGAGACGACACAGGGGCAGATGAGAGAAGGAGAGCAGAGGTAGTTTGACCTCATCACTGAGGGCACTGGGTCCTCTTCAGAAAATACCTTCATCTGACCAAGGGAAGACCCCAAAACTCAGCCCAGCAGGTTCTTCCTGTAACCTAATCACAGATCTTTCCCACTGGAAAAAAGAACAAGGAACATATGTTGCTGGGAGGGGTGTGAAGCTGGGGGTGGGGGAATCTTATTTTAATTCGTCAGTGAGTCATCCTTTAATACGCTCCAAGAAGGCTCTTTCTGCTCAGACTAGAAGAGGAAGATTACTTGGGGTGGAAGTGTCCCCCAGTGTGAAGGGAGAGACTCTCAGCTAATCCCACAAGCAGGAGTCAGGACAGAGAGACCAGAGACTTATTCTCTTTCCAGATAACTGCTCTTGGGTGACTTTCTATGTTTTCTCAATGCAGGAGGAAGCAAGACCTTTATATAATGTTAGCTCATGCAGCGTTTTTTATTTGTATGGTTTGCTTTTGCTTTTGCTGCACCAAGCAGATCCAATTTTGTTTATTATGAAAAACAATGCTATAGCAGTATGGAAAAGAATTTTTAAAACTTCACCTGTACTCCTGTCATCTTACTATGAACTGTCTATTTTTTTCTAATTCTCTTCTGGTCTTTATCTAAAGTCATGTATGTTTAGTCAAGCTCTGTAGAAGAGAGAGGCCCCAGAAGTCTCAGCCTTCTGCTGATTGTCAGCATGGCTGGGACCAGTCTGGACAGCCAGTGCTGAAGATAACTCAGTGACAAGCAAGTCAGAGCAGAGATCACCAAAAGGCAATTGTCACTGCTTCTGTGGAGGCTTGGCTGACAACCTCATCCTGGCAGAAGGCAGTATGCCTCCATGTTTTTTTTCACATATACATGTATATAGTGTAACTCGTCTTTTGCTGTCAGGTCCCCTCCTTCTGAGCCATTAGACAAGGAGCCTCCAAGGTCAAGGGATTCAGACTTACCTTCGAAACCCTGATTCCTAGTCCACAGGTCAGCACGTGAAAGGCAGCTCACTAAATGGGGATTGTCACTTGCATCTAAGGGGACAGTGGAGAGTAACTAGGTCTTCCTCTTCCTGCAGCTTTGGGGAAGAGAATGTCATGATGTGCCTTTGTGGATGAGGCTCAAAGGAAAACACATTTTGATGTGGTAGAGACAGTGTAGTGTAGGGACATGGGAAAGAATTGAACATTTGTTCTGCTTTTCCTGTATAAATTACACCTCAGAGTTACTAAGTAACTGGTGTAGGGAAGTTTGTCTTTTTTCAGTATTGCAACTAATAGATACAGAAGGAACGATAGACTATTACCATGTGTGATCTTTAATGGACTTCTGGATCTAACAGAGATCGCCAATGGCCACTAATATCACCAGAGAGAGACCGCCAGACGTTACAGGCCTCCATATACATATGCCACTTAAGAAGAGTTCTTGTCCAAAGTTGAATCTGAATCTGCTCAAGCCATTAGATATAACTTCCAGTTCTCAGGAAGTACAAGGCACAGAGGAACACGATAAACAATAAAGGGATAAAAATCAGCACATCCAGACTGTGTAAATTTACAGGACAAATGAGCTACTCTCTTCAACAAATAAATTGTAAAACTAAAGAGCAATGAAGAGGAATTTATGGC
The DNA here is from genome assembly GCA_028646485.1 of Cryptoprocta ferox. Taxonomy (NCBI): domain Eukaryota; kingdom Metazoa; phylum Chordata; class Mammalia; order Carnivora; family Eupleridae; genus Cryptoprocta; species Cryptoprocta ferox. The sequence goes on along the minus strand of CM053566.1, from coordinate 19,223,364 downwards.
TTAAAAAAGAGTTAAGAGACACAACTTATTGCAACATGGGGACCTTAATTGAATCCTGTTTTGAACAAACAAACTGTACAAATAATTTTTGGGAGACGGGGAAATACTTGATATTAGAAAATTTTAAAATTTTAAGTGTTGAAATTGTAGTTATATTTTTTAAGTTATTTTCTTTTAGAGATAGAATGGATATTGAAGTTCTTATGGGTGAAATATATGTGTTTCACTTCAAAATAATTGGGGTGTGTTGGTAAGGAGTGTAGATGAACCATGATTGGCTCTATAATTTTGGGGCTGGGGTATGTAGGGATTCATTATCTTATCCTTTTTACTTTTGTATATATTTGAAATCTTAACATAGTTTAAAAAAACTAGAAAAAAGAGTATAACAAGTTACCATGGAAACTGATTTTTAATCTCTGGTATGAGATTCCTTGACAATCTGTAATAAACATGTCAGAATTTAGGAGTGGAGAAGTGTCACAGACTGAGATCTCGGGGAGGCAGGCTGAGATGGAGTTTAACATGCAGAATGTTTATTAAGGAGAGGCCTTAGGCTCAGCATATTGTGGGAGGGAGGAGGAAGCAGGAGTGGATAAAGGGAGCAGCTCAGGTACAGTGCAGGCCCAGTAACAGCCTTGGGTCACCTCCCTCAAGTTCTAGAGCTAGAACAGCCTTCAGAGATGAGCCCAGTTGGAGCAATATGGCCAGATCTGTACACCCCCTTGTTGATCACTCATTGTCTGTGGGCAGCTGGGGGCCGGTACGGGGAGGAGCTTGAACAAGGCCTGCTGGGACAGCCAACTGGGGCCGTCCCCATAGGGGCTGACAGCTGAGTAGGCTGGACAACATGACCTGCTACTGTGCCAGCAAGGCCACAGTAAAGGGATCTGGGCGGTGCCTCGCAGCATACACCACAAGAAGCATATGTTACAGTAGCGATGAAGATATAAGACTATACTGTGAGTCTCCTGAAATCTACCAAATAAAATTTCAGTAATATGTTAAAGCAATTTGGGGGAGCATTTAAGTTATGATAGCTTATAATCAGTTTTAGTTTCAGGAAAAGAAAAATGAATGTGGAAATATGCTTTTATGTACTTTTATGTACATCAGAACTGAGATGGGATAAGAGATCATAAGAAAACTATAGTTATTTTGTGTTTTGAGATAGTGTCTGTTAGATTTGTGCGATTGGGGGTTGGGGGAGCAGAGCAGGGATGTAAGTGCATGTATTTGAAAAATTAACATATAAACCTTCAAAATGTATGGGGAGTCAACACATTTCCCCATATAGTTTATGCCACATGTTAATGCAGCCCTAATTTTCAGAATGTGCTTCTGCTGGTATATTTAATAAAAACTGAGAAGGGTATTGTGTTGGGCCTGAAGGAGAAATAAAGCAGAAATGTGTGTTTCCGAGGTAACACCAGTAGTATCTTCATTTCAAATTGACTAACACATGGGCCCTTCACCAGGGGGCTCCCAACAAGCCACAGACATTTGTTTTTCCATCTTTCAGGTGCCTGGGAGAACAGCAGGCAGCTGTGCATGGTGGCAAGAGCTCCTCCCAGCCAGCCGAGAGCAGCAGCGTTGCCATGACTCCCACCTACGTGGACAGCCCACGAAAGGTAAAGGGGGCCACTCCAGCAGGGAGCTGCCCCATGCTCTCAGGGGCCTAACATGGAGGGGAAAATGAATAGCCGTTCAAACCCAGGGTTGAATATGCTAAGGATTTGGGTGAATTCTACCCTGAACTCTTTTAAGCATTACTATTTCTAAAGAAACAGTTTCTGCTCAAAATTGTAAGGAAGTTAACTGCTAGATAAATGCAGATACAACATAGTCAAGCTAAACTATATTGGTCAAGTCCCAAAATCTGGCTAGATCTGTGAAATTAGCCATCTGGTTTTCCTTCAGCCACATCCTTGGCTCTCCCAGATGGGAGGGAGAAAGCTCCTGGGGCAGTTTTCATGAGAGCTCACTCTTTGATAAAGAAATTCCCATCAGTTAGACTCCTGAGAAGTGCAGTCAAATGGAAGCATCCTGGGCGGATGGGGGAATCAAAACCTGAGGCTTTGGGCCTCTGTACTGAATAACAAGTCCAGCAGAGGGGCCAAATATTCCATAGATCAGGCTTTTTATATCTTTTAAGATGAATAAACTTGGCTCTGCCTACTCATTCTGGGAAATTCAGAATGTGAGATCATTCTGGTATGGGAGGGTGAGCTGACTACATTCTCTTACCTGGTCTCTTTCACTAGGAGATGAAGGAGATTCAATACATGTATTTCATTTTTCAAAATTGTGGCCAACTTGTACATCTATCTATGTATTTATTTCACTTCCATATCATGAAAATTTTTAGTCATTAAATATTTTTAAAAGCATTATTTTTCAAAAATATATAATATTTCACCATATGGATAGACCTTCATTTATAATTTACTTTTTAATTAAAAAATGAAGTGAAAACCGGTCTTAGCTCACAGACTATAATAAACTGGTAGCTGGATTTGGCCTGCAGCCTGTAGTTCTCTCACCCAAGCTCTAGGAAGTGACTTTAGGTACAGTCCCAAGGATAGTCTCTGCATAAGGAATGATCTATTGGTCAAGGAAGAATCTTTTCACATGTATGTAAATCTCATAAGCATTAGCAGCTCTACTTTTGTATGTTCTAGCAGAGAAGGGACACAAATGGAACAGTGAGAATGCATAAGCATCTTGGGCGCTGCCCTCTAGCTGTTACCCCTACTTATTGCCATCTTTGAGGATTGGAACCAGAGCCCGGGGCTGGACTTAGAAGTGGACAAATTTTAGAACCACAAGCATGAAGGTTAAAATGCACCAATGGCCAAATACTGGATTGCCATTTAGAACACTCTTCTGATTTTCCAACTGAACAGTAAAATCCACACGGATGGTTATCATTTGTCACAGATGTAGATCCTCAAGTAGTCAAAGAAAAATGTAGATGTTACAAGATAGCCAAAGGGAAGACCTCTGGGTTGACATACTTAGAAATGCCAACAGTGTCCCCAGTCAATGCATCTTGTGTTAGGATGTGGAGAGACGTCCCTGAGATTGTATCTCCACAGCCACACATTTCCGTGGTTTGTTATTTGAGTTCATTGTGGTTGATGGAAAATGATAGCAGTATTGATAAAATGGACACCCACATATTTCAGTGATTCTATGTTGAGATTTGAAGAAAAGTTGTAAGAAAGACCTTCAGATTTATCAAGTGCCATTTCTGAATTTCAGTGGTAATGCATAAAAAATAAAAAGTATTTTGAAGGGACAAGAAGATACTTCTTGAATTTAAGAAAGGTGAAAGGAGAGGTCTTCGGGAAAGTCCTCTTTGTTGTTTTTATTTCAAATACATGGCAGCTCGTACCCCACAAGAATAGGTTCGGAGGGGAAGACAGCTTCAGAACTCTCCCACCTCCCCACCCTCACCCCCACCCCATGATGCATATGTTTCTAACACTATATATGTCTCCACTTCTTGGTTATTTTGTTATCCAACCAGTGGAGAAGGTATTGCGGCTTCTGGATCCCCTATTTGCTTAGAATATTAAGCACGGACTTTTCCTTCATTGAATCCTCTTCTCCCATCTGGCTGCCATGTTTATTAACAGGCAGAATTGAAAACCTCAAGCCTCTATCTCTCCCAGAGGGCTGCTGATCCCCCAACCAGGTGGGAGGCCAGGATGCGACCCCTAAAGCCTTTCCCCCACCATCTCCACCGAGTGGCTTTGTGGCCTTTTCCTCTCCCTTGACGTAGGTCTGAAGGACGTTCAGAGCTATGTGAGAGGGTGCAGGCATCCAAGCCAGGCTCTGATGAGACCCGAGGGAGCTTGGACACACCTTCTATCCCTGTGCTTGCTCCACACAGGTGGGATATTCTTCCCAAGAAGGTGTGGATTCCTGCTAATGCTTTGCATTTGGATATGGTCTTTCTGGATGTATCTCTCTCTCTCTCTTTCTCTCTCTCTCTCTGTTTTTTATTTTCCTCCATCCCCCTCACATGCCCTTGTTTCTCTCCTTCCCTCCTTGTTTTTATTTTTATTTTTTTCTTTCATACTCTCTCCTTCCCCTGATGGTTCACCACGAGTCCATATTCGTTCCTTCGCTTCCTTGCATTTGTTGGTGCCGCTGCTGCTTCCTCCTCCTCTGACTTCAGGACGGGGCCTTCTTTATGGAGTTTGTCCGCAGCCCACGCACAGCGTCGTCCACCTTCTACCCACAGGTCAGTCAAACTCCAAGGGCTCTGCAGCCCATGCATGCCTACCCATCAGCAGAAGCCTTCTGCTCGGCTCTGAACAGATGGAATTGGGCTGAAACTGAGTTGGAAGGGCAGCTGAAATTGAATTCGGTCTTGGAAGTGTTATTCCCTTCCATGGGGCTGGCAGCTGCAGAGGGGGATGGAAATGATTAATGGATTAATGTGAGAGAACAGATGATCACATCAGCATTGATGCACGGGTTTCCCGTCTCTGCCTGTCTGTTTCACGAGGCTTCCACTGACTCTCTGCCACAGCAGCAGCATCTTCCCTTTTAGGTGTTCTGTCCATATAACATGAAATATGCTTTCTTAAGGACTGAACGCTTACTTTTTTCCTGCCAGTACAACGTGATAAATTCATTAACATTGTGGCAGGAAGTGGTGAAAAACAGAGCAAGCATTTATTAATAGGCATATGCTTTGTCATAAGCTAATCATGGGCGACTCTGTGCAGTTCATCTCGCCTCTGGACTTCCCTTAACTCATTTGTCAAGTAAAGGGTTTGGACCAGACCTCCACAGGCCTTCCAAGCATAAACATTCTTTAATTGCTCCATGCCAAACACATATTATTCTTTCATCTCATCCTTTTTACATGGCTTGCGAGTTAATTTATCCCAAGTTGACACAAAGAGAAATTGGAGGACAAAGAAGTTGTGCTTTACCTAGTACAGGGTAGACTGAGATTTAAATCCAAGGCCAACAGGCTTAACTTGTGACCTCTGCTCTGTAATTGGCTTTAGCAATTACTGTTCTGACAGGTCCTAGGGGAAGAGAAACTGGGCTCCCTGCCCTTTATCGAGGCCCATAAGTATATGAAATTGACTTAGTTACAGAGATTTGAAAGAGTTGAGAGGGTTTATGCAGAGTCAGGCAGACTAAGGAGAACAGGACTTGAGAGGTTCAAGGGCAAACATTAAGGGATCCCTGTGTGGTGAAAGTCAGAAAACCAATACTGAGTACTCTGCCAGCTGCTGTGCAAAGGGCTTTGCACGCATAGTCTTCACAGTAGTCTACGAGGTGCAGGTATTATCACCCCATTTTCCATATGAAGAAACTGAGGCTTAAATATATTACCCAATCAAAGGCACAGAAGTCATGAACGGCTGAGCCCCTGCACCATGTAGTACAGTGTGCTTGGAGGGAAAGGCGGTAGTGAGCATTGGAGTCTTCCCTTGCTTAAGAGGTCACATGGTGCTTTGCCTGTCTGTGCAGGTCTTCAGGGTCTGCGCTTGCCTTTTCCCAGTGAGCTGTGTGACCCTGGGCAAATCCCTGTCAGGATCTCTGAGTTCTAATCCAAGAATCTCTGATCTCCAAGTGTGGGAAGCACACTACATTTTTGGTTTAGAAAAAACTTGGGGTGGACTTTTTTAACCTTTTACTTTCTAACGAGAGACCCTCTTGTGAAAAATTTTGGACTTAGATTAGAAGTTAGCATAAGAAAAATCAGCAGAGCCAGAAGAGAATTGTTTTATAAGTCCTATAATAAATAGCAGTCCACACAGCTTTACGTGGAGGAATTCCAGGTGGAACAAGAGTGGACAAGTTACCACTATGAACTGTTAGGAGAGACACACAAATAAAGTTTATATTACCCACCAGATGTGTTGTTAAGCTTACACGTAAATCAAAAAACTGTCTCATATATAGTAAGGGAGCCTCTATACTTACACAAAATGAAATTTTGCTGTATTTTATGTTTGTTTTGTTTATTATTATTGTGTTAAAACATACATAACATGAAATTTGTGGTGTTTGTTTTCTAACGTGCTATGTGGGGATTGGCGAGTGGAGTCAGATGGCTCCTTTAAGATTTTGTCTTCAGTACTGTACCAGGGAGATGCTTTAGGCATGTTAATTAACCTCCTGAACCTCAGTTTCCTCATTTGAAGGAAATAAAAATACCTTCCTTGTAGGATAGTTTTGAGGATTAGAAAGAATATCTATTTCTCAACAGACTTCAAGGGAATGAAATCCCATAGCACATTTCTGAGCACCATGCAATTAAGTTACAGGTCAAGGACAACTGGGTAACTAGAAAAGCCCTACATATTTGGAAACTAAGTAACACTTCTAGTAATGCATGAGGCAGCAATAATATTACATGTTTCATGGGATGTGGTGGCTGGATACTAGCTAAGATTAGGATAGGATTCCTACCATGCCAGGTTTCAGTGTCCATTTCAGACATCTGTTTATTAGTGCCTACTCCATATTCCCACAGCCTCTGCTTTCCATCCTAATACCAGGACCAGGAAGCACAAAGAGTGGGTCATGAGCTCTTTCAGTAAATGGGGCTGTATGTTAAAAGACTGTCAGGGTGTAGGCTCTAGCATCAGACTAGTTGTGAGCCTTTCGGCAGCTGCACTAACCTCCCTGAACCTCAGGTTTCTCATCTGTAGAATGGGAGTAGTAACAGTGTTCTCCTTGTAGGTCTCTCCTATGAGAGGGACCTGAAATGAAGCATATTTGTAGTTAGCCAGACCTGGCATGTAGTCAGTTCCCCATACATGTACTAGTGTATGGGAGTGGGGAGGGAGGACAGGGAGCAGGGGGTACAGGTAGTGAACCAACTTGATTGGTCCAGTCAGCTGTTTTCCCTGAGTGTGTGTGTGTGTGTGTGTGTGTGTGTGTGTGTGAGAGAGAGAGAGAGAAAATGCACTGGGCCTGGGTGACCTCTCCTATGCCTTTGATGTCTGAAATTCTGGGATTACCCTGTTGGACCTTGCAAAGTAAGTCCTTTAGCTCTAAAGGTAATGTCTGTGATATTTGCCCGTTGATGACAGTGCTCTGCTGAGAAGGGGTTCCTCTTGGCCAAGCAGGAGAGTGGCCATTGCCCCTGACTCTAACTCTGCTCAGGGAAGGAAGTGCCTATAAAATTAAAACAGATAGCAGTGCACAGAGGGTTGCAGGGAACAGGGGCATGCATCAGTCTTGGAAAATATTTCCTTGTGCCACCAATTCATCATTCTAATGATAATGAACGTGTCACTCTGCCTGATAACTGGAACAGAGCTACACAGTTCTCTCCGTGCCCTGCTCTCTGGAAATCGATTTTTATCATCACAAACTTACAGAAGAATTTGGAGGGCATAAGAAACCCTTGGTAATGAAATTTTCCTCAGAAGTCAGCCTCATGATATCTTTAGTCTTCAGTTTGGAGCCTGAAGGAATATCATGGACAGGCCCTTGCTACCTGAGGCCTGAGCCGGTGTTTGGGTCTCTTCCCTCCTCTACCCCCTGATCCCCAGGCAGCTATTCTCACAGGAAGGCATGGCTCTCAGCAGCTCAGCCCAGCGTGGAGTCACTTGTCATTTCCATCACCACCACCCAGCCCCTGTCTCTGTGACCATTTCCCACCTTGTCCTGAGGCAGCCTCCAGCATGGTCTCCTTGCTTCCATCCCAGCCCTCTCCAATCTGTTCCCCAGCCTGCATCCAGGATTTACCTTTCCAAGATGTATTCGCTGGGGCTGCTGTAACAAAACACCATAGACTGGGGGGCTTAAGCAGCACATTGACTTCTCACTGTTCTGGAGGCTGAAAAGTCCAAGATCAAGGTGCTGGCACATTCGGTTCCTGGTAAGAGCCCTCTTCTGGCTAGCAGCTGGCCGGCCACCTTCCCATTTGTCCTCAGGTGGCAGACACAGAGAGAGAGCTATGGTCTCTTCTTATAAGGATATTAATCCCATTATGGCTTTACCGTGGCCTCATCTAAACCTAATCGGTTCCCAAAGGCTCCATCTCCAAATACAATCACATTGGGGGTGAGGGCTTCAACATACGAATTTTGGGAACATACATTCAGTTCACAACACATGGCTTTCTTTCCTTTAGGGTAAAAGCCAAAATCCTTACGATGGCCTGGAAGGTCCCTCATGACCAAGTCCCTCCCTTTCTAGCCTCATCTGTTATCCTCTTTCTCACTGTTGGACTCAAGTGACACGAGCCTTTCTCTAGACTGCCATAGGCACCAGGTTTCCTGCCACAGTGCCTTAGCACATACTGTTCCCTCTGTGCCTGGTTAACTCCTTAATCATCTAGTCAAATCCCACATATTAGATTCACATACTGCCCCTCTTTTCAGCTCTTCTCCCAGTTCTACTTTTATGTTTGTATGACTGGGATTTGATTAGTGCCCAACTTCATGAGACTGTAAGCTCCCACAGGGCAGCGGCCATGTCTGTGTTGCTTACTGTTGATTATTTAGCACCTGGCCTGACACTTGGGAGGGACTCAGCAAATACCACCTCAGACATACTGATGGTGGAGATAGACACAAAAATGTTTATTTGAACAATAGAACACTTTCTTTCCCAGTGGATAATTTACACCAAACTATGAACTATAACCCAACAAACATGGAACCATTCTGTCTTAAGTATGCGGGGGATTAGCGAAGGCTCCCAGCCCCCAGCAATTGCAACCTGTGATGGCGACAGAGATGCTACCACAGGCGCCCAGGCTTTTGCAGAATGCACTTTGAAGCTGTTAGGACAGTAGTTTTCAGCATGCTGGTGGGAACCCTGGAAAGTCAGAGTTAGTGTGACTAAAAGTGGACTTTCCCCCCTTTGATCTTTTTTTTTTTTTCTCTCTCTCTCTCTCTCTCTCTTTGGAGACTTGAGTGAACAAAAGGCTCATGTCCCCAGGGGCTCAGTCTCCCCCCAGAGGACTCTTGGATCACTTTAATCAACCATTGTCCTAACCTCAACTCTCCACCATCAGGCAGGTTCTTATCAGATATCTATGTGTCAGACTTTTGCCAGGAGCAGTTTTCCCTGCAGGACATTCATTTCATTACCAGCTCCTGAAAACATGTTCAGCCTTGCTGTGCATTTTTAATTTTTGAAGTGGTTGGAAATATTTTAAAAAATCAGGAGATTTCATACACAAATCCTGGTTTCTGTCTTGTATTGTGAAATAAGCTAGACACTGGGCCTGGCCTGGCTTCCTTCCCAGCAGTAGTCACATGGCCTTGAGCAGCCTATGGCCTTTAGCCAGGTGTGCTAATATATACCTACTTGTCCCTGTACGTATTTTTGTTTGCCGCCTTTGCTCTAGAACAGTGTTGTCCAATCATACTTTCTGCTATGATGGAAATGTTCTGTATCTGTGCTGTCCAACACAGATGGTTAGTCACACATGGCTAGTGAGCATTTGACAAGTGGCAACTGAGGAACTGAATTTTACATTTTATTTTAACTAATTTATATTTAAATAGCCACATATAGCTAGTAGCTACTGTACTGCATGGTACAGGTCTAGACGTTTAAAATGTTATGATCGAAGTACTTATTTAGACTCAAATTTCACTTTTCCTACCTTGTTTTCTCTTTCTCTCACTTTTTCTACCCTTTTCACTGGATTTTCTCATTTATCTTATCATATGTCTATTTATTGATAACATCTTTTTTTTTTTAGAGTGACGTTGAGGTATAAAAATATAAGGGGCCCCTGGGTGGCTCAGTCGGTTAAGCTTCTGACTTCGGCTCAGGTCATGATCTCACAGTTTGTGGGTTTGAGACCTGCATCGGGCTCTGTGCTGTCAGCTCAGAGCCTGGAGCCTGCTTCGGATTCTGTGTCTCCCTCTCTCTATGCCCTTCCCCTGCTCGCTCTCTGTCTCTCTCTATCTCAAAAATAAACATTTAAAAAATATTAAAAAATTAAAATATAAAGAAGCATTGAGAATCAGGGGCTTAGATGGACATATGGAGGAGGGAGGCCGTACCTGTGGAGATAATGCAGTTCAATTGGGATCACAAGTCCTAGCTCCTCTTGGGCATAGAGCTGTCCTAAGATGGACATTCCTTGTCTAATGTCTGTTTTTCCTTCCCACTCTCAGATGGTAAGCTCCATGAGGGCAGGCAGAAGAGATTTGATTTGGAAGATATTCTGTTCTTCCCTGATATTATAAACCTCTTGGGAAAGCTCCTGGCTATGGAGTTATTCCCAAGCTCTCTGAATATGAGATGGGTCCCTTTATGTTGCCTCTAAATGCCCTAAAGGAGTCAGGTGAGGGGAAACCAGGAACACCACTTAGCCCATTTTGTCTCCAGGTAAGACAAAGCAATGTGTTCTGTCTACAACCCTCAAGGTACAGTTGGAGAGCTGGGTTGGCAGCTTCCTGGTGGCTGATGGTCCTCCAACCTAAGAGAGTGGGGCTCTGACAGGCACATGAGTTGGAGGGCCTTTGGAAGTGCCTGTTGTGGATGGTGTTAACCTCTAAGACATCCCTGGCAGAGCTCCCTCCCTCATCTTCTCCCATGGCTTTGGGTGTGTAGGAAAAGGGAAGGAGACTGGGGATTGCTGTTGCTGATGAGGGTTTCTTTGTTTAATTAACTAAATACTTAACTAAATACTAGACTTTATTTGGGTTTTCACCAGTTTTCTGTGAATGCCCTTTTTCTGTTCCAGGATCCAATCCAGGACACCATGCACCATGTTGCATTTAGTTTTCATGTCTCCCCAGTGCCCTCTGGTCTGTGACAGTTTTCTCAGTCTTTCCTTTTTTATTTTTTTATTTTTATTTTTTTTAATAACTTTGAGAGTCTTGAGGCTCTCAGGCTAGATATCTTGAAGAATGCCTCTGAATCTGGGTAGGTTTGATGTTTTTCTCATGGTGGAGTTATAGGTTTTTGACAAGAATACCTCAGCGGTGAAGTATGCTTCTCATCACTACATACTAGGGGGTAGATGGGAGCCTCACAGCGTTGCCGGTCACATGAACCTTCATCACTTGGTGATGCATTATTTGCCAGCTGTCTCCATTATGAAGTTACTGTTTTTCCCTTCCTATACTCTGTTCTTTGGAAGCAAGTCCCTAACTGTAGCCTACTGAAAAGTGGGAGAGATCTGCAGCTGCTGGAAGCAGGATATCTACACAAGTTATGTGGAATCCCTCTGTATGGAGAATTTCAGACAGGGCTCTTAAAATGGAGTTGCATCTGGGGCACCAGGCTAGCTCAGTCAGTAGAGCATGTAACTCTTGATCTCGGGGTTGAGTTCAAGCCCCACTTTGGGTATAGAGATTATTTAAAAATAAAATCTTAAAAACTAAAGGAGTTGTATTCAACACCAAGCACCTCCGTCCACTTGCCTCTTTCTAGGCCTCTACATGAAGACTGCAATTCGGTACATCCAACTGATGTACAATCCAATCAAGTACATCCTTGTCTTTTTGTTTATTCTGAAAAGTTAATTCAGTTGGATTATGGAAGTAAACACAACCTTCAAAATAAAATGTGACTAGATGGGGAAATATAAGAAAAGACATTATCTGAGGTCTTATAAAGTATCTAGATTTTTGTGCTAAATTCAGTCCTGTACTATCTGGGAGCCAAAGAAAAGTGGGAAACATCTGTTTCAGGATTCAGAGTGGTCATAAGATAAAAAGACAAAACCACTTGCTGGGAAGAAGTGTAACCTTTCCTGGTATTAAGATCTAAGCAGCCTCTTGAAGGATGAACATCATATGACATAAAGTGAGGGTCAGGAAATGGGCAAATCTAACTCACCATCTGCTTTTATACATAATTCTTCTTGGAAGATGGGGCGCCTGGGTGGCTCAGTCGGTTAAGTGTCCAACTCTTGATTTCAGCACAGGTCGTGATCTCACAGTTTGTGAGTTCAAGCCCCGTATTGGACTCTGCGCTGACAGCGTGGAGCCTGCTTAGGATTCTCTTTCTCCCTCTCTCTCTGCCCCTCCCCTGCTCTCTCTCTCTTTCTCACTCAAAATAAAGAAAGAAAAGGGGGAAAAAAAGAATTATTACTGGAACAGAGCCACGCCCATTCACTTACATTGGCTACTTTTGTCCTTCAAGCAGATTTGAGTAGTTTCTTTTTTTAATGTTTATTTTTGAGAGAGAGACAGAGTGTGAATGGGAGAGGGGCAGAGAGAGAGGGAGACACAGACACCGAATCTGAAGCAGGCTCCAGGCTCTGAGCTGTCAGCACAGAGCCTGACACAGGACTTGAACCCACGAACATGACCTAACCTGAAGTCAGAAGCTTAACTGACTGAGCCACTAGGCGCCCCGGGTTTGAGTAGTTTCAACAGGCCATCTAGCCCACGTAGGCTAAAGTAATTACTCTCTGCTCCTTTACAAAAAATGTTTGCCAATTTCTGATTTAGAAGATAATCCTTAACCACATCCCTGCTAAAAGAAAGCTGAGGAATCATGTAAATTTCTGGCAGTTTAGGCTGGTCGGGGGTCTGGAAGGCAGCACCTAAGAATTGGGTCTAGCTTCCCTCAATTAGCTTCTCATTTAATTTTGTGGCTTAGTACCTGTTCCTAAGTCTTGCTGGTTAGAGGCAGATAGTGATTGGTAATTACAAGCTGCTGCTTGCTGCATTTCTCCATGTATTTATGATGCTAGCAAAGTCTGTGTGGTCCTCTTTTTGTAAACCATTGAGCCTATTATAGGAGAATGGTTCTTTAAGGACTGGGGACAGCCTTGTGTCTCCTGGGGCACATTGGTTGTATCTGGAGATATTTTTAATTGTCACAGCTGGAAATGGGGGCAATGATGGGGGCTGGTGTTACTGGTATCTAATAGGTAAAGGATGCTTCTCAACATCTTTAAAAAGTTTTTATTTAAGTTTATTTACTTATTGAGAGAGAGAGAAAGAGAGAGAATGGGATGGGGCAGAGAATGAGGGAGAGAGAATCCCAAGCAGGATCTGCACTGTCAGTGCAAAACCCAATGCAGGGCTCGAACTCACGAACTGTGAGATCATGACCTGAGCCAAGATCAAGAGTTGGACGCTTAACTGACAGAGCCACCCAGGTGCCCCCTCAAAAGTTTTTTTTTTTAATGTTTATTTTTAAGAGAGAGAGAGCCCACGAGCATTAGCAGGAGAGGGGCAGAAAAGGAGACACAATCTGAAGCAGGCTTCAGGCTATGAGCCGTCAGCACAGAGCCCCACACGGAGCTCGAACCCACAATGAGCTGAGCCGAAGTTGGATGCTCAACTGACTGAGCCACCCAGGCGCCCCTGCTCAACATTTTATAAGGCACAGGACAGCCTCCCACAAGAAAAACTAATCTGGGCCCAAGGGCAATAGTGTCAAGGTTGAGACACCTGTTTTAAGACGAAGTGATTTTTGCAATACCCAACAAAATATTTGGTAATTTAAGACTTTATTCTGAAGTACAAGATCTCCATGTAAGAGGGACTAAGAGTCATTTTTCTTGAAGTGCTCTGGAAGGCTTGCTATTCTCTTCAGATATTTGCTATGCAGTGCAGCTTTTTCTAGGTGAGCAGGTCATGGTCCTGTGCTCTAAGATGTTTAAAGGGAATGAGACCAATATAATATCATTGCATGAAGCAAAACCTGGCAGCTGTAGGAGAGGGTTATAGAGGTCCAAAGTAGAGAGAGAGAGAGATGATTTTTGTTTGGGGCCTGGGTGGAGTGAGTCAGAAAACATTTTACGAAGGGAGCAGCATTTGAAATGGCCCTCAAGACTGATGGGTTTTTAGCTTGTGGTTGTAGGGAAGGGCACCTCAGGTTGGGGGAACACCATACAGGATTAAACACACAGGGTTTGATTTGGCTGGGAATGTGTTGTGGGTGAGTAGTGGGCAGTGCGGAGTGATCACAGGTCAGGGCTGTTTTTCTGGACCCGCAAGACCCTGTGAGCCTGGTAGCTCATGGGGAGACCTGAAAGATTTCAGAGTCATGGTGCGGTGGGGTTAGAACTGTCTTTTAGGAGGATGAAAATGGAGGTGGCTGGCAGGTAGGGTCTTCAGGGGAGAGGCTGCAGTAGGGGAAGTCGGTTAGGAGGCTGTTACAGCCTTCCCCTGGTTGAAAGGGTGTCACTTGGAGGTACATGTGAGTCGGTAGAGGGGATGTCACAGGACTAGGCCTCTCTTTAGAGGTGAAACTGGAGAATGAAGGGAGCTATGAGATGCCCCTGAGGTTTGAACCTGGGTGCTTAGAAGATTGTTCCACTGACAGCTATGGGAAAGGAGAGTTGGGGTGGAAAAGGGTGCTCCGTGGTTAGCAAGGGTGTTTGCTGGGATCTTCACCCATTTGTCTCTAATTATGTTCCCTCTTTCCTGCTTCTGAGTCTCACAGGAATGATTCTGACTCCCTTACTTTTTCTGTAGAGAGTTTTCTTTAGTTTAAATCTGTGGTTTGAGTTAGATGCTGGAGCCATTTCTTTGGTTCTGGGGATTTCACTGTGAACAGTGGTTTCCTGTCAGCCTTGGTGTGGGGTGCACAAATTCCCATTGCTCTGATTCACCAGGGCCCATTGGGGCCTGGGAAGGAGAGAGGAACGGAGTCGTTTACATGTATGTAAATAGCCTTAAAGAATTTTGTTGTTTTGTTCATTTTCAAATTCACTACAGGTGTCTGTGGACCAGACGGCCACCCCAGTGTTGGACAGCACCAGTCTGGGGGTGAGCACAGGCCAGTCCATAGACAGAGGCAGCAGCCAGGCCTTTGGGAACTCCCAGAATTCAGGGGAACAGAGCTTCCCTTCTGCAAACTCCAGTGACAGCAGGTGAGATTCACAATGGCTGAACTCATGCTCCTGGGCAGTGGAGATGGCCTGGCCTCAAAGGCTGCAGAGCTTGGGAGGCCAGAGTCCCAGGCCCAAGTTCTGACTCGGCCGTGACTTCTGCCTGAGAGCCTTTGCCTCTGAGGCCTTACCAGCACCTGTTTGATGGGGCTAATAATCTGTGTCCTGCCTTCCTTCCAGAACAGCTAAAAGGTACCCACAGAGACACAGAAAAAAAGTGTCAGGCCCGTGCAGGAGGGGGCTTTGGGAAGGGGGCCTGGACGGAGTCTGTCCTATTCTCTCTGGCACCTGGCATACCGCCTGGCACATGATCACAGGCAGTCAGTATCTGCCACGTGAAGGAAATGAACAAACGATGAGTGCCCGAACATGGTTATTCGTTTCCTACTCCTGAGTTCCAGAGGAAAAAGAAGCTGCTTGGACCTCATTTACTTGAGAAAGAGTTCCAGCTTTTAATGCCATTTGTTAAATCTGAAAAACTTCTTTTTTAATTCCTTCCCAGCTGTGTTAGCTTATAATATTCTGCCCAGTCTGGTCTTGTTACCTCACTGTCCTACTCACTGAGATGTGCTTGGCTAAATGTTCTCAGATTTGACGTTGGCATGCCTTCATCTGAGAGCACATGGCCCCCTGCGGCAGCTCATCTGCCTGGCCCCTGCCAGCAGTCACCCAGTTTCCTTTCTGTCACTCAGTCTGTGTCAGTTTTACCTGCATCTGGTGCACTGGACCTCGCTCGCTCTGGGGATGATCATCACTTCAAAGGCAGCAGGCAGTCTGGACTCCTCTAGTCTCTTTTGTCCCCCCAGGCCCACATCCCCATCAAGTCCAGCAGATTTTTCGGCTCTGGATGTGGAAGAGATTGGAGGGGCTGCCTGGTGCACAGGGAGGGAGTGCATTTCTCTGCTTCCTCATTGAGCAGAAGGTTTTGTTCTGCTTTTGGAAGAAAAGGGGAACTGGAGATGCTTAGGCTGGAGGTGAGGAGGCCAAAAATGACACAAATCAGGACCGATGACAAAAATTACAAACAACAGGTCCCATTTCATGATAAAGAACTGACTAACAGTTGGTACTCCTTCAGGGAAATGGGCTGCACAGACGAGCTATGTTCTCTGCCATCAAAGACGTTCACACAGACAGGATAGCCTCTTCACCAGGCTCTTGTAGCAGGAATTCAGGCAGGCATTAGAAGGAAGTTCACTTCTGGGCGGGGAGGGGAGGCGGAGTAGTGTTTACAGGTTATTTTTTTCTTTTTTCTTTTTAAGTTTGTATTTCTTTTTTGAGAGAGAGAGCGAGTGGGCGAGGGGCAGAGAGAGAAGAGGACAGAGGATCTGAAGTGGGATCTGTGCTGACAGCAGAGAGCCCAGTGCAGGGCTTGAACTCATGAACCGTGAGATCATTACCTGAGCTAAAGTCAATCAGATGCGTAAATGACTGAGCCACCGAGGCATCCCTTCACAGGCTTTTTTTAGCTTGAGATCCTGAAATGTTTCACCAAGTCCTGGACCCTCCAAATAGGAGGAGGAATCTAAGGCTGAGGAAAGAGAGAGGTTTTATGGACTCGAGGAGCTTCTGGAATAAGCTCCCAGATTTAGTATAGTAGGTGGCCATGAATATCCCACACCCAGTGAACTGGGCTCAGCCGCTGAATATTAAGCATGTTTAAAGATACCATCAGCCCAGGGGAACCTGGGTGGCTAGGTTGGCTAAGCATATGATTTTTGATTTCAGCTCAGGTCACAATCTCATGGTTTGTGAGTTTGAGCCCCATGTTAGGCTCTGCACTGACAGTGCGGAGCCTGCTGGGGATTCTCTGTCTCCATCTCTCTCTCTCTCTCTCTCTCTCTCTCTCTCTCTCTGCCCCTCCCTCTCTCTCTCTCTGTCTCAAAAACAAATAAATAAGCATTTAAAATAGATAGATAAATAAAGAAATAAATAAATAAAGG
This sequence comes from Cryptoprocta ferox, assembly GCA_028646485.1. Taxonomy (NCBI): domain Eukaryota; kingdom Metazoa; phylum Chordata; class Mammalia; order Carnivora; family Eupleridae; genus Cryptoprocta; species Cryptoprocta ferox. The sequence continues at coordinate 19,206,609 of CM053566.1, read as the reverse complement.
TACCATCAGCCCATAGAGGAAGAACTCAGGCAATACATGGTAGAAAGATCTGGGCTCTGGAAACAGTCAGACCTGGATTTAAACCCAGACCCTGACACCTCCCAGCTCTTTGACCTTCACCTGTTCCTCTAATCTTTCTGAGTTTCAAAAGGTTGATCTTACTGTTATTATGTTCAGTAATGTTTACCTTTTAGGGCTTTGTGTGTATCAGCCTTACATGTGGTATTTTACATATATTAACCTCACAACAACACTGAAAGATAGGAATAGTATCATCCCTCTCTTCAGGTGAGGAAACTTAGGCTAAGAAAACTTAGAGCCCTTCAGTTGGTAAGTGATGATACTGGGATTCTGTTCCCATGCTCTTGCCATGGTACCTAGCACTCTCTGGTGAAGTTAAATGATGGGGAGAGCCTTAGGGGCAAAACCGGAGCAGTCCAGGGAGATCTCTTGGTAGTGGCTGAGGCATTATTAAAAGGGGAGATGCTTATTAAGGGAAGCAAGTTTGGATACAAAACCACTTTGGTGGTTTTTTTTTTATCTTAACGTGTACACTTTGAAAGTAGGAACCCCTCTGTGAAATATCCCTAAGGATGTAGCTGTCCAGCATTTGCTTGAACACCACCAGCATCAATGTCATCCTTGGCCTTCAACTCTGTAAAAAGTAGAGGAAGTAGTTCCTAAGGTTCATGCTCTTGACTGTGAATGTGCCTTTTTGCTTTGCTGACTAGACACTCTGTTTACAGCTCTCAGCAGTTGGCAGCAAGCTCCTTAACCTCATCCTCCACACTGACGGAGATCCTAGAAGCCATGAAGCACCCCTCGTAAGTGGCTCATCACGTGTATGAGTGCAAGGGCGGGAGGATCCCACAGGCCTGAGCCATGGTGATGCACAGGTAGTGTGATTTGGTGGATTCATACCTGGCTGTACTGCTCATCAGCTGTGAGACCTTGCACAGGTTACTTGACCTCTCTCAGCCTCTGTTACCTTGTTTGTAAAATGGGATACTAGTGGCTAAGTCACAGGTTTGATATAAGGACTAAATGAAATAATTATGTAAGTTACCTAGTATAATGCCTGACAAAAATAGGTAATTCTCTAAATGTCAGATTCCTCTTCCCTCCTCTTCTCCTTTTCCCCCTATAACACCTGTAGTCCCATCTTGTGGATTTCAGTGGGTTTAGGAATACTGTAGAGAAATTGTGCTGCTCAGGTCCTTTCTTCAGATATTAAATGCTTTAGTGGGAGTCCCTTTTTTTTCATGTTCTCTTTCTGCTTGTTGCCCCTGTGCACACATACCCTGCTCCCTGCCCACCACGTTGGAATTCAGGACAGGAGTCCAGCTGCTCTCGGAACAGAAGGGCCTCTCGCCATGCTGCTTTATCAGTGCGGAGGTGGTGCACTGGCTGGTGAACAACGTGGAGGGTGTCCAAACGCAGGCGATGGCCATTGACATCATGCAGGTGAGACAGCACAGGCAGGGTCCACAGAATCATCTGCTCAGGCCCCCATGAAAGCAGAGGCCTCTAAAGCAGCTTCCCTTTTCAGTAGCGAGTAGGTTCAAATGAAGCTCTGTTTTTAGTAAGTGTGAGGCCTGTGTGGAATCGATGAACGAACCCACAGGTTTTGATTTCAAAGACACTATACCTTGACTTAAAAATCTGGCAGAATTTATCATGAGCTGAAATGTTCTGAACAGAGTCTGCACTTTTGAAATCTTGAAGGAGTCTCTGTAAAAGATTCCCAGGAAATGCCTTCCCTCTGATCTTGAGCCCCCATTTTCCCCTGGTCAGCTCTTGCTCATTCAAGGTCCACGACTCTGCCTCAGGTACCCTGTCTTTACTCTGTCAGAGCACTTAGCACAACAGAAGGAAACTTCTGTCTATCTCATTTCATTTGTCTCCCACCTTGACCAGGCTCCTTGAGGGCAGAGCTACCTCTTTTTGTCCATTTGTATATCATCATGCTGTTTGGCACGTGGTGTAGGCACTTAGCAAACACTTGCTGAATTTAATGACACTGTTAAGCTCAAGAGGAAAAGAATAAGAAAGATCAAGTTGCCTGATGTGGTTCACACCATTCTGTCCACACAGAGGCCCCCACTGGAAATCACTACCGTGCTGACCAGCTGGCTTGTCATCCCTGAAATGTGAAATCAGTAACTGATTTAAATAAGCATGCAATCCTCAGTTCTCTCTTTGGGAGTCTCAGTAGGCAGTTTTGCATGGCCTTTGCCTTATTACATATACTCTGGTCTCTCTGAGAATTGGATTTTTTTATTTACACAATGGAATGCTTCTACAGCAGTTAAAATGAATGAGCTAGAGGGACACGTATCAACATGGATAAATGTCTGAAGCATGATGTTGAGTGAAAATCCAATATACAAGATAATAATAGTATTATGCCCTTTATTTAAAATTTAAAGTCTCATGAAAATACCTCATATTCTTTACCAATACATGTCTGTATAATTATTAAAACCTGCATGAGAATAATATTACACTAACCACTTATTTCTGGTGAGAGAAGAGGAGGAATGGGACATAGGAGAGCCATATTTAAGTTTATTTTTCAGAGAGAGAAAGAGAAAGAGATGGGGGGAGGTGCAGAGAGAGAGGAAGAGAGAGAATCCTAAAAAGGCTCTACGCTGTCAGCACAGGTCCAACACAGGGCTCAAACTCACAAACCCTGAGATCATGACCTGAGTTGAAACCAAGAGTTGGGCGCTCAACTAAGTGAGCCACCCAGGCACAAACACCCCTTTTTGTTTTTTATATAAAAAGATCTGAAGTCAGGGCACCTGGGTGGCTCAGTCAGTTGAGTGTTTGACTCTTGATTTCAGCTCAGGTCATGATCCCAGGGTTGTGGGATCAAGCCTGGGGTTGGGCTCTGTGCTGATTATGGAGCCTACTTAAGATTCTCTCTCTCCCTCTTCCCTGCTTCCCTGCTCTCTGTCTCTCTCTCTTTCTAAAATAAATAAAATGAAAAAAATAAAATAAAAAAGATCTGAAGTCAGTATAGCAAAACGTTAACTTTGTTGAAGTTGTGTGGTGGTGTACCTGGATCTTCTTTATACTTTTCTGCATGTTTGAAGTAATTGATGGTATTATAATATGCATTTGCATTGTGTAATATAATTTATACCAGGAACATTTATCACAGAGCAATCATCATGGCTGATGAGGGGTAATGGGTAGGGTCTCCTCAATGTTCTGTCACTCCCTTGACTCCAATGTATAAACAAGGGCTGCACCTCTAAGATGTCCCTCCTCAGGAATTTCAGAGTTTTCAATGTCTCTCCTTCTAGAAAATGCTGGAAGAGCAGCTCATCACACATGCATCTGGCGAAGTCTGGCGGACCTTCATCTATGGCTTCTATTTCTACAAGATAGTCATGGACAAAGAACCTGACCGAGGTCAGAAATGAGGAGAATGCTGTTGCCCACAGGGGCAAGTGTTTTTCCTTTTGGCTTGCGCTTTGAAATGATAGTGCTTCTTGAGTTCCTTGTGTGACTTTGTATTCTAAGTAGACAGATCTGTCAACTTCCTGAGCGTTTGTACTTAATTTAAGCATAACCAGAGTGATGAGTATTTCTTAAAGCTATAGTATGTTCTTTGTCAGAACAGCGTGGATGGAAGATAAACCTAAAAGAGGCCAAGGGATCTGGTGTGAGGAAATCCCCATGGGTTATTTTTTGGTTACCCTTTTTAATTATAGTGCCCCTCCCCACCCGTCCAGTGTAGGTGGTTCTGAGTATAACATGCCAGGCTCTAATCAGTAACTTAACAGCACTTTTTACTTGCTAGACTCCATTTCTTACCCCAGAAAAACTATCAAATTCTAGCATGTTTTCTAAGATACAATTAAAGTTGTTTTTTTCTTTTAATGAGAAAACATAATTCCCAAGATGGGGACCAATTCCAGCAAGGTCTTCCAGAGCTGGAGACACCGCCTGTGCAGTCCACCCATTGCCCACCGAGACCTTGGCTGGAGGTGACTCCCATCCTGCAGACAAATGGCTTCTCAGCTTCTGGGTTTCAGGAATTGCACATCAGATGAAGCAGCTAGTGCCCTCTCTCTGTGCTCTTTTATCCAAGAAAGTGTTGGAAGTGAACCTGTGCAGGTGTTTTTCTGGCAGCCATTGGTATGTCTGCTGCCACCTCTTCCCTTATGTTCTCAGTTTGACCAATAGATAACTTCTTTTACCTTCAAGTAGAAAAAAACCTGGTTACTGTTACCTGCTCTGAAAGTGGAGGTCTGAAACTGAGGATAAAACATATTTTTTAACTGAAGTAAAATTCACATAACATAAAATTAACCATTTTCAAGTGAAACACTGGCATTTAGTACATTCCTGGTGTTGTGCAACCATCACCACCTCTGTCTAGATCAAGATTGTTTCCATCACCCTGAAAAGAGACCTTGTGCGCAATAACAGTCACTGCCAAACTTCTCTTCCCCCCTGCCCCTGGCCACCACCAATTTGCTTTCAGTCTCTAAGGATTGGCTTATTCTGGACATTTCATTTAAGTGGTATCATATAATATGTGACCTTTTGTGTATGGCTGCTTTTATTTGGCATAGGGTTTTCAAGGTTCAGCCTTGCATCAAGAAAATAAGCATTTGTGCTGAGGGCACTTTTTCTCCTCTTTGCTCTTCCCAGTATCCATGCAGCAGCCCACCACCTGGCACACAACAGCAGTGGACGACTTCGCCAGCTTCCAGCGCAAGTGGTTTGAGGTGGCCTTTGTAGCTGAAGAGCTCTTGCACTCCGAGATTCCTGCTTTCCTCTTGCCCTGGCTGCCCAGCCGGCCAGCCTCCTACGCAAGCAGACACAGCTCCTTCAGCCGAAGCTTTGGAGGGCGGAGCCAGGCAGCTGCGCTTTTAGGTAGATGCTCGACTCACATGGGGTTTGGGGATGCACTGGTGGGTGGCTGAGGGAGAGTGACAGCCAGCCAAGGGAACAATGCCACGTGGACCAAGATTAGAGCCACTGTAGCTATCATACTGGTACTCTGTTCGTCTGCACGGTGGGCTCCTGTGCTAGCTCCCACTGGCTGCATGAGTCAAGCTCATTATTGTCTCAACCAGTAAACAGTGTTCGACAGTTCTTAAATCAGGGCACAGTGCTAACCCTGCACAAATAGGAGAGAATAGACAATGTGGCCATTTTTCCCAAGAAGCATCCAGAATATAGGGGATGTGAGCTACTGCTTACTGCTGGTTTAGTACTTGCCGCAGGCCTTCCCAGGACCTTAGCGTCCTAGGATCTCTGAAGAGGAAGGAACCTCAAAGGTTATCCATTCTAAACACTCAGGCTGAGCGCGAATCTCCCCTCTGCCCTTCCTCCCCAAATGTACTTACCACATCGAGGAATGTAAACTAGGAGTCTTCCCACTTTTCCTCGGTTCCAGCAGCTCCAAGATCGGGGTGAAACACCCACTTACTGAATGGTTGTGGCCTCTGGTTGGGATGTAAGCATCTTTAGACAATGTGTGCTCTAGGCAGGGTGTCATGAGGTTTATCTCAATAGCAGGTTGGAAAGATCCTAAAAAGCCTATAGAAGGAAGGAAGGAAATGTAGACCAGACTCCAGTGAAATAACACCTTCTACTTAGTTTGCCTGGAGATGCCCAGTTGATAGAATGGAAATGTTAATAGGTGTCACAGTTTCCAGATCCTCAGATTCACTTGGACCCAGATTTAGCTTTGACCTTACGTTATAGCCTCAACCCAGCATGCCCAGCACTGTGAGAACTGAGCAGGGCACAGAGAAGACAAAACTGTGAGAGAGTGACTCCTCTTTCCCCCAGGTAGTTATGCCTTCCCCTCTGCCTTGTGTTGCATTTCTAACTCGCCACCTTTTTGAAGTCTTTGGAAACAAAGAGTCCACATATTCCGTACCTACCAGTTACCAGTAGCACCCCCTCCAAGTGTCACAGAATATCTCCTGACATTGCCCAATGTCCCTCCTTACTCCTTGGTGAGAGTTACTGCTCCTGGAAAATGCTTAGGAAATTTTCCCTTTGTATCATCACCCTGGTTCTGGAGGCTATCTTGACAGTTTCTGTATGAACATCATCATTTCCAGAGTCTCCTCCAGCCGGCTGGTAGAACCCCTCTCTTTCCCACCATAGTCCCAAGCTCAAGGTGAGATTCAAATCATTTGGTTAAAAGCTAGTTTTAACTAGTTTACTTCAGAAAATTGTACAGAGAAACAGCATATGGAAAAATAAGTCATCTGTCCAAAACAGAGGGAAAGTAAGAGAGAAGAGGGGAGTTATGTCTTTGGCAGGTAGTTTATTAAGCAGGCGTTCTTCACTGGTGTCTGCACATGGGCATTAGGGGGTCAGCATTGATTCTGAAACTAGACAGAGTCTCACATGCATGCATATTTTCTTGAAGATATCCCTTTATTAGTTTTCCAGTGGCTCCCATGATTGTTACAGGGGAATTTCACTCATTTGCTTCTTTTCCCATCACCCCCCCCCACAGGAAGTGAGTTTCGTGTCCTTTTAAACCCGACACAGCATTATTACTGCTAATTCTATCTGGTAACATCCCTCAGACCTTTGTGTTAGGATATGAGATACTTTTCCTCAGCTTTTTTTTTTTTTTTTCAGGTTAGAATGTAGACTTTTGCTGTGTCATTTACCTAAGTGAGAAAGATGAGTTGTTTTTTAATTGGACTGTTTTCAGTGTCGGGTTTTTTCCTCAGGAAAAAAATTAACATGATTTCTAGGCGGGGGAAAGCCTACGTATCATTTATCACCTGCTCCCTTTTTTTGTTTGTTCTGACACGTTCTTTTTTAAACATTTCTGGTTCTTGACTGGAAAGCCGTTTTTCTTAGCAGAAAGGTGTTTTAGTATGCCTGACAGTGCTGCACAGTCCTGTCTGCCCAGGCCCATGGTGACTCCCACTCCCCCACCCATGTCACCCTGTGTTGCTGAGCTGTGAAGCCACAGGGGGATCTGAGATCCTGGAAGAAGCAGCACTGTGTCCCTTAAGCCCACGCACACACCTTTTACTTCTCAGCTTTTTCTTGATAACCCCACTGGGTCTCAGGGTCAGAAGAGGCCGCTGAGCATCTCGGTCCAAACCCTGATGTGTGAACATTTTCCATCCCACTCCTAATAAGTGGGGAACCAGCTGCTCCCTAAAAACTCCCAACAGGTCACTCACTCTTGCAGCTATTCTTTCCGTTGTTGGGCAGCTCCGGTTGTTAACGTTGATTTCCAGTGTCCTACCTGAGACCGCACTCTTTCTCCTCCAGTGGCACTGATCCCCTGCCCAGGTCATTGCTAGCCCCCTCACTGTGACCTGGGTGAAGAATCCTTAGTCTGCTCCTTCTCTGAGTTTGTACCTATTTACTGGGATTCAACTGTATGTCACTGCCCCAAGGTGAATAAGTCTGTTCTAATGGAAGTAAGGAGTGATTCAGAGAACATGCTGAAAGTGGCAGCTTGGCTGGGGCTTATACCCTTGCCAACATCAGCCTGCTGGCCGCATCCATACTGTCAGATCTCACTCCTGAAGTATGAAACCAGTGGTATCTTGAGCCTGTAACCACTTGGCTGAATGATATACTTCCCTGGGCTTCCTCACACCAGCCTATTCTGAATTGAATATGCCGGATGGGAGAAAAGAGATGTGCGAGGTCACTGTTGGCATTTATCAAGTGCCCTTTCTTTTGTGATCTGGGCTTTTCACCCAGAGGAGGAATACACTGTCTAAGACCAGAGAACAAAGCTTTCCTCCTTTGATTGGGGCTATTAAGTAAAGGCTACTGTGGTTGGCTACTGTGGTTGGGCTATGAATCAAGGAACACAAGGCAGAGATAGAAATTAGTTTTGATGAGACTTTTAGCATTGGAATACCCATGTTCTTTAGCCTGAAGTGTCACAGACGGCTAAGCAGTGTCCATGGGAGTCATGGGCAGGCCTCAGATTGAGCATTGATGAGCTTGTAGCTTAAAGAGGGAGGAAGGAAGAATAAGAGAGATGCAAGTGGGGTGGCTAAAGGAGAAAGCCAGAGGGGGAATCTGTGACCCCCTGACAGCCATGTTTTACTTGATCCTCACCCCTACTCTCTGAAGCAGCTGGGCAGGCACCATCTCAGTTCACAAACAAGGAACTAAACCAGGGGAGTTGAAGCAGTGTTCTCAGGGGCACATGGCTAAATGGCAGAGCTCAGATTTTCCAACTCTACATCAAGAATATTCCCATTTTGCATTTTCTGGTTTTGAGAGAATGATAAGTTGTTTACCCATTCACCATCCTAGCCATAGCTCCACTGCCTCCCAACAGAAGTTCATTAAAATTGCTGACTCAAGAGCTGTTTTATCCTCGTCAGTGATAAAAGCCACTCAGGGCTTCTACCTGCAAAACGCAGAACTAAGCTGACGGCTTCAGATAAAGAGATACCATTGGATTCATGGGGGCAGGGGAGAAAGAAGAGCTGATAACAGTTTGTAGAAACCCTAGGTCTGGCACTGTCCAGTCACACAGAGAAGAAACCTGATCTTTTTATTACTTCTGAGCCTGTTTCAGGCTATTAGTCTAGTCAGGAGCTTGATTGATCCATCTCTAAAACATCCCTATCTTGGGTTGAGTAGGATTTCTGAGCAGGAGTTCCAGACAGGATGAGCTAGTCTGATACCAACCTGGAATCTGTAAGCAACACACAGTCGATGGAACAGAGTGTTGAGCTTCATTATGAGGTTTCATTTCTTGAGAACATATTGTAAAACTGTTGCCTTCCTGGATAGAAACCAGAAAAGCAAGACTTCCTCCTCACTGTGGTCTGGGCTGTCTGTCCCATTGTGTCCTTCTGTGGGTCACTGGAGTGGGAAGATCTGGGGTTCAGCCTGAAGCTGAAGCTCTGACTTTGGCCTTGGCCAAGGCATTTCCCCTCCACAGGCTACTACTTCCTCATCTATAAGTGAAGGAGTTGGATCAGACTGGGGGAAGCAAACTGTGGCATTATTAACCAGCCAAATCTGGACTACCATCTGTTTGTTTATTGTATAATAAACTTTATTTTTAGAGCACTTTTAGGTTCACAGCAAAATTGAGTAGAAAGTACAGAGTTTTCATATACTTCCTGCCCCAACACACACGCTATCAGTGCCCTGCACCAGAACCGGGCATTTGTTACAATCGATAAACCTACATTAACATGTCACCACCCAAGGTTTACATTAGAGTTCACTCTTGGTGTTGTACATCTTGGGTTTAGGCACATGTGTAATAACATGTATCCACCATTGTAGTATCATACAGAATAGTTTCACTGCCCTAAAAAAAATCCTTCTGTTTTTGTAAATAAAGTTTTACTGGAACACAGCCCAGCCTGTTCATTTACATAACGTCTCTGGCTGCTGTGCACTATGATGACAGAGTTGAGTAGCTGAAACAGGGACCACATAACCTGTAAAGTCTAAAATATTATCCGTCCCTTTATAGAAAAAGCTGGCTGACCCCCAGACTAGGTGATTTTCAGGAAGCTTCTGGAATCTGATTTTCTGTTAGGTGATTCTGCAGTTTCATGTCTGGATGCCTAGCTGTTTGTTCTTCCTCTTCATCCCACTCCTTCTTTTCCCTCTCTCTCTCGGGACCCCTCCAATGTGCTGACATAGCTGCCACTGTCCCAGAGCAGAGGACCGTGACCCTGGATGTGGATGTGAACAACCGCACAGACCGGCTAGAGTGGTGCAGCTGTTACTATCATGGCAACTTCTCCCTGAATGCGGCCTTCGAGATCAAGCTCCACTGGATGGCGGTGACCGCCGCCGTCCTCTTTGAAATGGTGAGAACCTCCTTGTGTTGTGGTCCGGGGCCTTGGTTCACCTTGCGGAGAGGCACAGTGGGTCCTTAGTAGAGATTCGTGTCACTTTTTTTTCTTTAGTTCAGGCTCCAGTTACCTTTTACCTGCACTGCTGGAATAGCCTCATAAAATTTAAACACAGTAAAAACTTCAAACAGCTGAAAAGGGGAGATAGGTCAGGATTTCTCAGCCTTGGCAGTCTTTTTATTTGTTTGTTTGTTTAGTTAAACATTTTTTAATGTTTATTTTTTAGAGAGAGAGAGAGAGCATGAGTGGGGGAAGGGCAAAGAGAGAGGGAGACACAGAATTCAAAGCAGGCTCCAGGCTCTGAGCCGTCAGCCCAGAGCCCAATGCAGGGCTCGAACTCATGAACCATGAGATCATGATCTGAGCCAAAGTCGGCCACTTAACCAACTAAGCCTCCCAGGTGCCCTCCAGCCTTGGCACTCTTGACATCTAGGGCCGGATAATTCTCTCTTGTAGGGGGGCTGTCCTGTGCATTGTAGGATGTTGGTCAGCATCTGTGGCCTCTACCCTAAATGCCAGTAGCATATCCTCCTTGTGACAAAAATGTCTCCAGGTATTGCTGCATGTCCCCAGGGAATAGGAGTATTGCCCTCCCTTTGAGAATCATGGTCTAGGGTGAAAAGTAAGTCCCTCTCCCTCCCTATCCTGTTCCCTGGGACTTCCATCTAAAAGGAACCACCTGGGGCACCAGCTGGCTCAGTCAGTAGAGCTTGCAACTCTTGATCTTGGGGTTGTGGGTGCTAGCCCCATATCGGGTTTAGAGATTACTTAAATAAAATCTTTTTAAAAATTAAAAATAAAAGCAACATCCTGCCGTTTTGTTGAGTGTACTTCCAGAGAGATTATATGTATATACAAAGCTTTGTTCCCTTCTTCTTTTTTTTTTTTTTTTTTAACAGATATGGTAGCTTGGAATACATACTTAGTTGACACTTGAACAACAAAGGGGTTAGGGATGCTGACCTTCAATGCAGTAAAAAATTCAAGTCTAGCTTTTAACTTCCTAAAAACTTAACTACTAATAGCTTATTGTTAACCTGAAGCCTTAATTATAACATAGTCAATTTTGTATGCTATATGTTATTATATACTGTATTCTTACAATAAAAGTAAGATTTCCTTTTTCAAGGAAATCTTAAGGAAGATATAATACATTTACAGTACTCTTCCATATTATATATTAAAAAAAAAAAAAACCCACGTGTAAGTAGACCCCAGCATTTCAAACTACTGTTGTTCAAGGGTCAACTGTATTTGCATTGTGTTTTGTCCTATTATATATCCTCAGTATCAGTAAAAATAAGTCTGTCTCATCATTATGTTTTTGTTTTTGTTTTGCCTCATTGTTTGTATCATCATTTTCTTAACCAATCCCTGTCAATGAACATGACTGCTTTTAACCCTAGCTCTCAACAAGTGTTGGGGAATGTGCAATTTTGCCCCTGTGGGAGTATTTGTAATATCTGGAAACATTTTTACTTGACAGAAATGGTAGAAGAGTGCCACTGGCGTTTACTGGGTAGAGACCAGGGATGCTGTTCATCATCCTACAACACAATGCATAGGACAGCCTCTAGAGCAAAGGATTAACCAGCCCAAATGTCAGGAGTGCCAGCGCTCAGACAGTCTCTTTTAATTGGTCCTCTGCCTGTCTTTCCTCCTCCAGTCTGCCCTGGCCTGTCTGTCTAATCAGGTCACTCATTGCCCACACTCTGGTCATTCCCCACCCCCAGTCCCAGCGCCTGTAGAACAGATACTCCTTAGCCAAGCTGTCAGTATCTTCTAGGTACTCTCTTTAACCATCTTTGCAGTCTGCCACTCATTTTATACACTCTCCCCTTCAATCAAAAGGAATGTTTTTCTTGAGCTTTAACAGAGTCCCGCTCTCCTCCCACACTGGCTCAAGCATCTCATCACGGAGCCGAGAGCAGCTGGAAAGTTCAGAAAGACTTTACGGAAAGCTAGGAGATGACCAAGGAGAGAGAGCACAACATCAGCTGGCAGCATATAGTTTTTCTGTCCAGGGCTCAGAGGCATAGTTTTGTACCACAAGACATGATATTCTAGGGAAGAGATTTGTCTGGGTCTCTGTCTGCCCAGCCCCAGTCTGCCTGCACATAGCATTAGTGCCCCCAAGGACCCCTCCCCTGGAACACTGGAACATTCTTAAGGTCCAAATCAAAAAGATGCCAAGCCACCTGTCTGGCTCAACTTGTAGAGGACATTGGCACTTCCCCAGCCAGTCGACACTGGGATGACCACTCCCTCCAGGCAGAACCAACCCTCTGACCCAATAGGCTAAGCCTTCTCTTTGGAAGACCTACCAGATAATCCTATCTCAGAACATGACCATAACATTCGTGGACATACATGTATAGTCACAGTCTGACAGGAAGAAGAGTAGTTGTCTCCTCAGGGGAATATAGCAACTATCTTTTCAAAATACACTTTTCATGTCAATTCATGTAAAACCCACTGAAAGCTGCTAATCCCTTTATCATTTCCAGTTTTGACCCTTGAACAACACAGGTTTGAACTGCATGGATCCACTTATACATGGAATTTTTTTTAGAAGTATAGGACAGGAATACAAATGTATTTTCTCTTGCTTATGATTTTCTTAATAATGTTTTCTTTTCTCTAGCTTACTTTATTATAAGCATACAGTATATAATGCCTGTAACATACAAAATATATGTTAATCATCTGTTTATCTTATTGGTGAGGCTTCCAGTCAATAGTAGGCTATTAGTAGTTAAGTTTTTGGGGAGTCAGAAGTTATATATTTTTTACTGCATGGGTGTTGGCACTCGTAACCCCATGTTGTTCAAGAGTCAGTTGTATTTTGTTAGGTTTTTGTGAATTTCTGGTGTAGGTTAATTATTATTTTAAGGCAGTGTCCCAATTTGTTATAATAACATTTATTAGGGTAAATATTATGCAGATAATATTTATATGTATAATATTTATAATATACATATTTATAATATAAAATATGACATACTTTTAAATATCACATAAAAAGAGGCTTAGGGGCACCTGGGTGGCTCAGTCGGTTAAGCGTCTGACTTTTCAGCTCAGGTCATGGTCTCGCAGTTTGTGAATTCGAGCCCTGCATTGGGCTCTGTGCTAACAGCTCAGAGCCTGGAGCCTTCTTCAAATTCAGTGTCTCCCTCTCTCTCTGTTCCTCCTCTGCTAGCACTCTGTCTCTCTCTCTCCCTCAAAAATAAATAAAGATTTTTTAAATTTTAAAAATAAAAACAGCCTTAGAAATTATTTTGGTCAGGGGCACCTGGGTGGCTCAGTCCTTCAAGTGTCTGACTTTGGCTCAGGTCATGATCTCACGGTTTGTGAGTTTGAGCCCTGTGTCAGTCTCCCTGCTGTCAGTACAGAGCCCACTTTGGATTCTCTGTCTTCCTCTTTCTCTGCCCCTCCTCCACTTGCATTCTTTTTCAAAATAAATAAAATTTAAAAAAAGAAGAAATTATTTTGGTTGAACAGAGATCTTGGTTTTTGTTCATATATTGTTGTTGTTATGGGTGTTTCTGGGAAAATTTTTGACATACTCCTATTTGTTTAAATCAAGTTATGGCTCAAACTAGATTTTTTTGAAATAGCATTTGACACAAATCTCTTCTGTATGCCAGAGCCATGTGCATCAGCTTTTTTTTCTTTTCAATATACACAGTTTTATGGTTAAAAAAGTATCTTAAATGTGGAAAATTGCAACTTTTCTCTAAGAAAATGTTATTATTGGAAGGTTTGTCTTTCTGCCACAGTTAATTTTTGTTCTTAGTCAGTCTTTGAAAAGACAGCTTTTGGGAATTTGCGGGAGAAAGGCTCTCATTCCTCCAGGTCAGGGCTTATCACTTTTGGCCAGAGGCCACCATAGTCATCCTTCACGCTGCATCATGTCCCTTTCATCCAGCTTGAGTGGCTTGTTTTCCTATTTGATACTTTGGACTTAGTAAATTTTTGATAAAGGACATAATTAGAAGGACTTAACTTATATCCTGTGATCTTCCTCCAACATCCTATAGAATGAAAAGGCTATTTAGGAGGCAAGAAATAGCTCTCTCCAGTCTCTTCTTCCAGAAGAAACACTGAAGTTGCAGAAGGCTGTGAGGAGGAGCTGTGTGCTTAACTCACAGTTTTTCAAGTATTTGTCAGAAGGTTAAACTGTGCATTTTTCTGACCAGGATCAGTGAACATTTGGAGCCAGTGAACATTAATATATGAACATGCCAATCAATATGTATGCCGCCGCTGGTGCGGCTTTACTCATTAGGAACTATTTTCTCTTGTCTGAATTAACTTGGAGATGACACTGTTTCTGTGCTTCCCACCAGGTGCAAGGCTGGCATCGAAAAGCCACTTCCTGCGGCTTTCTGTTGGTCCCTGTTTTGGAGGGTCCCTTTGCACTGCCCAGTTACCTGTATGGTGATCCACTTCGAGCCCAGCTCTTCATCCCACTCAACATCAGCTGCCTGCTCAAGGAGGGCAGTGAGCACCTGTTTGATAGTAAGAGATACTCCCCTCTGAAGGTTCTATCTCCATGAGTAAGGCCACCTCTCTAGATATCTAATTGACACAGCCTAGTGCACAGAGGGACCCTTTGGACAAGGGATCAAAAGGATCTGGGTTTAATGCTGGTTCTTCACTTAGTGACTGAGTAACCCTGGGTGTGTCGCTTAATGTCTCTGAGCTTCAGATTCCTTATCCCTCAAATGAGAGCACATAAAGTTTAAAGCTGCCTTGCCAACTCAGGAAGACCCTCGTGAGGCCTGTAACAGATGGTGGGTGGGAGAAGGTGCGATACACTGTAAATCACGAGTGGCACTGGTATTCTCCCCACATTCTCCTTTCTGTGCTCCAGCCTTACTGGCTTGGGCTGTGGGAATTTGAACCTTATGGGAGGCTTGAATCTGCTGTTTCATGCAAAGAGATTAAAAAGGGAGGCATCGAAAGCAGAACCAGATTGGACCAGAGTCCTATTGTGCAAAGCTGTAGCATGTCCGCACCTGGAACACTGTGTGTGGCCTGAGTCCTGGGTTGCAAGGAAGACAGAGCAGGAGGGGGCTCAGAGGAGAGCCCTTCCCCTGGGACAGGGCTGTCAATCCTAACGTGGGCAGACAGTGGGCTGAGCCACCCTGCTGCTCCACCCGAGCCCAGCCGATCTCTGAGGGGTCATACTCACATAGCACACTGTGTAAGTCATACTTCACATAGCACAGAACTTTATATCTATCACCAATTAATTGCCCA
This sequence comes from Cryptoprocta ferox, assembly GCA_028646485.1. Lineage (NCBI taxonomy): Eukaryota > Metazoa > Chordata > Mammalia > Carnivora > Eupleridae > Cryptoprocta > Cryptoprocta ferox. The sequence continues at coordinate 19,191,487 of CM053566.1, read as the reverse complement.
TTGTGATGAACATATAAATAGCTCCTCCAGAACTCTCATTAGGTCACAGATGACCTTTTTCAAAATGGAAAGTTAGAAAAAAACAGTAGCCTTTTAGTTTCTCAGATATAGAGATTGTAAGTGTGAATGGAAAAACTTTTGGTGTAAGGGAGGTGGTTTCTTCCCTTGCCCATGTAAGTCTGCATCATGGTTAATGGAAGAGAACAGCCCAGGGGTGAGAGGTCCCTCTAGGTCAGGGAGGCCACACCTTTGTGTTCCCGCACCTTTCCTGTGACAGGCTGCCCTGGCGGTGCAAACAGCTTGTGTTCCAAAGGCCCATCTGTATATTCTTTGTTTATATCTCAGAAGACATTTTTATATAGACACAATGCTTCCAGTGATGGTTGGGGTTCCAGGCAAGCCCCACAGAGCCACTAGAGGCCATAGATCTGTGATCCTTAGAATCAACAGAGTGCTCTTCACACACACATACACACACACACACATTCTCATTTAACCTCACAGTGGCTAAGGCTGAGAGAAGACCATTACAGTCCTGAAATGCCATATGATTATATTCGTATCTGATGATTTCAAGCCAGGCAACCGCCTCATGCTGCTGTTTTTAATATGCTCAAGAGACACTTCTCCCACACCAGCCAGAGCCTCTTCTGGGGTTTTCCACCTTCACTGTAACAGCACAGGATTGCTGGCAAGGCTAGCTTTGGAGGACAGTTTTGTGTGAGCTGCTGGTTTTCCCTGCCAGTTGTAACCCAGGCTTCAAGACCAGCATCCTCTGTTGGTTGCCATGGTTACATGGTTACTGCTGAAGAAAGGAGGCCTAGTTTAAAGGAATAAGGGCTTAAATCTAAAAATTGATTTTCTTGCTTCTGTGTGAATACTTCTCTTCCTGTTACCTCCCCTTCCGATAACAGTAGATACAAAATCTTAAATATCTGCTGAGGAAGCTGCTGTGTGTGTTTTTCCTATTCAACCCAAAGCCTTTTTTTTTTTTCTTCTCTTTAGTTGCCTAGAACCTTCAAATGTATCCTAGATAGAAACTTCCAAAATGTAGAGAGCCCCTGTTATTCAGGATGTCTTGTGAAGTTGCGCCTCCAGCTGTCAGCATCTTGGTCCCAAGAGCAGTGCTGGCCCACTGCCTGTTGCTGTGTGACACCTGGCCTCAGCCCTCCACCTCCTCATCAACTCTTAGTCCTCACACCAGCTCTGCAGAAGGAGCGAGGCTGGAGAAGTGATGCAGGCGATGGAGAAAGGCACTTGTGTGCTCCCCTGCCCTCCCCAGCCTGTCACTTTTCCAAAAATAATTTTCATATTTATTTGCTTCAATTTCCCCATCCCTAAAATGGAGCTTATAATATTGTCTTTCCTTGTAGGGAAATGGAACATGGGTAATAAATTTTTTTTCTTTTCTCCTTAGAAGCAGATAACATGCATGTAAACCTTATCTTTTGTTTGTACTTTACTATCCTGTTCCTTTCCACTTTTGGCATAGGGAGTCACTTTACTATCATGTTCCTTTCCACTTTTGGCATAGGGAGTCATTAGAATGAGGCTTACGTTGAGTTCTGGTAGCTCACACTCACTCATTGCTGAGGACTCATATATTCAGTGCCTTTCTAGAACCTGATAGAGCTTTGGGGAAGGGATGGTGAGAAAACACGGTTGTTCCTTGGGACAGAGGCTAGTCTTTCAAAAGCAAGTAGTGTGGAAAAGTGTGCTTAAACTGAAGGGGGAGGAATGGCCAAGAGAAGTGAAGGGTACAAAAGGCCAAGCCTAGGGAGAATTACAAACCTTGGAATCACACCCTGGCTTTTATTCTTTTCTCCTTTTAGGCTTCGAGCCGGAAACATACTGGGATCGAATGCACCTTTTCCAGGAAGCCATTGCACACAGGTTTGTCCCTGAGCAAGTGGGCATATAGTGGGAAGGCATTAGTGACTGTCTGGAGTAGCAATTACCAAACCCAAACCCAGTTTGTTTCATTTCTGGGGAAATGGATCTAGTCCACCAGTGACAGTCTTGCTGCTGACCTCTGACAGGACCCTTTGCCTTGGTTTCAAAGATAAACGTTACCTGTTCAGTTCCTGTAGCTGTTGTTTTTCAGACCTCATTACCTTCTTCCAGTTGAGGGGAGAGCATAGAGCTCCCTCCTTAACCTCCAACAAGACTCTAGGCCAAGCTGTCCAGGAGATGACATAATATGAAAAACTGTAAAACGTGTCAAGAGCTCCTGGACACATGTTGAAAAGATAATAAAGGGTTAAAAGGCAACAAATAAATCCACAGATATTTACTGGCACCTAATATGTGTGCCAGGGAACAGCTTTCCTGGGCTTAGCTGTCCACCCTTCAGGCCAATCTAGCTTTGTCTCCAGAATGCACTAGGCAATGTCCACTTTATGGCAGAAGCAAGTACTCCCTTCCTGCTTCCATAATCCTCTTGCTGCACCTTCTTCAGTGTCCTGTCATCTTATCAAACATCTTCAGCTCTTACCACCCCACCACAAACCTCCCGCTGCCCCCTGCCCACCATAGATTGACTTCTTTAAGCAGGAGTGGGTGCCAATTGGGGGCAAAAGGTGGGGAGTGCGGTGAGTTGGTGGCAAAGGGCCTCGATGCAGGAAGCAGACAGGCCTGGTTCACCTCTGCCTCCACCAGCATCTGGCTGAGGAACCGTGAGCAAGCTCTGGAACTGCTTCACCTTCATTTTCTCACCCCTCACTGGGTTATTGGGAGGGTTCTCTGGAGTTCCCAGCACCTAGGAAGCCCTCAGTAGACAGTAGGTATCATTAGGAAGACCCCAGCCAACTGAAAAGTTTATAAGCAGGTCTGACACTGCCTTTGGATATCATTGGGTGATCATTGGATTTTGCTGTCTAGATGTCACTCGGAACATGGCCTTTATTTGTCAGGTGTGCTTTTTTCTTCACAGCATCCCCCTCCGGATCCATACTCATCCAGATCCTAGTCATATCTAAACTTTGCCCTGTCCTCTTCAGAGTGCTTTTCCAGCCTTCAGTTTCTTCACGTCTTCTGTCCTGTCCCTGCATATCACTATAGCTAAACATGCTCTCCCTTCCCCACCTAGCCCTGCTCCCCCTTTTCCACCCAGACCCACCTTCCCCATTTATACCTTCTCCCCTAAGCCCCACCCCTTTCTACACCTGTCGGTCTTGTTCCACCACAGATTCCCAGGTCTCTCGTCTCTAAATCCCTCCTTCTTTTTTTTCTAATACACTCTACCCATCTATTACACTCTACCCTTGCCTAGGGGACAAGGGTATGAATTTTTTTCATTTTTGTTTCTGTTTAAGCACTTAACAACGTACCTTGCCCAGAATAGCTTTTGCACAGAATGGAACTCTAGGTTAGAATGTGATTCCAAAAGGAAACATTAGCCCACCCATAAGGTTCATTTCAGACAGAGTTAGAGACAGGTCCAGCTTCTCTGGCCCGCCTTCCTGCTGTAGCTCCCCAGCTCCTCCATTTTTGTCTGGATGGGACTGGAGCCCCCCTGCCCTCACCGTAGTCCTGGCTCATTTGCTCCCCAAGTGGACAGTGCAGGTGGTCAAGCACCATGTGCTTAAATTGCCTCTTTAAAATTAAAGGTCTTCCCTGGTGACCTAAAGAAGAAATGAGACAAGAGTCTGGTCAAGTAAATAAATAGCCTTGATAGGAAAGTAGAGGGGAAGAAAGGCAAAATCCAGAGCCATTCCTACACATGATAGGGTCAGCCTATAGATGATAGAGCTTTCCTGTGCACATTACTTGTCCATTTAACTTGCATATTTAATTTCATGTGTTCTTTGATAAATAATTACTGAATGCCAGTGTAAAGCTGGCAGCTTATATAGTGGATGCAATGAAAGGAGACAGGTGTTTTACCTCCTTTAGTACTGCCTACATCGCTGCCTTCATTACATAAACCTCTCAGACTCAGGGCGAGAGCCACATCTGTTAACATGTCCTTTACAGCACTTAGCAGGTAGAGCTGTAATAAATGTGTGTGATGGAAATAGAAAAATTCAGAATAGAATAAGCCACAGATGAGAAGCAGAATTGAGTAAGTCATAGATGAAAAGTGGCTCCTCTTGCCCATTTCTAGAACACAGCAAAGCAGAGAGCGCCAGATTCGTGTGCCTCATTTTTAAGAAGAGGATTTCAATTAAGATAATTTATTCTATTTCAATTCAGAGCTGTTTTTGAAGGCCTACTATGTGCTTAGCTGGGAGAACTAAGGGAAAGAGGTGTGGCTAGGTGAATTAAGATAAGGACCTTCCCCTCTCAAGTATGTGGGTGAGCACCTTATACCATGTAGGACTCAGTGTGAATTCCAGTGAGAGGCAGAGAAGATGTACGGGATGGAAGAAAACAAGCAGCCTGACTGTTCCATCTTGAAAGAGATCTTCTGGGCCCCTCTATTTCAGGCTGTCAGAGAGTCCTCTTAGCCATATTTGTTCCCCTTGTCCCTTTAGCTGAGGAGGCCCTAATCCGTGTGTCTTCCCGTCCTTCCCTTAGGTTTGGATTTGTACAAGATAAATATTCTGCTTCTGCTTTTAACTTCCCTGCTGAGAACAAGCCTCAGTACATCCATGTTACAGGTAAGATCCTGCAGGTGAAACGTGGGGTAGGTAGGACCCTGTGGCAGGAGCCTGTGCCCAGGGGCTCCTTCCCTTGATTGAGCCTGTGCCTGCAGAGCCACCACATCGGCCCTGAGAACCCTCATGGTGGTGGTGACGCAGGGTATCTTGCTCCTCAGGAACAGTGTTCCTACAGCTGCCCTACTCCAGGCGCAAGTTCTCGGGGCAGCAACGGCGGCGTCGAAACTCCACCAGTTCCACCAACCAGAACATGTTCTGCGAGGAGCGGGTTGGCTACAACTGGGCCTACAACACCATGCTGACCAAGACGTGGCGCTCTAGTGCCACGGGGGATGAAAAGTTTGCTGATCGGCTGCTCAGGGATTTCACGGACTTCTGCATCAACCGCGACAACCGGCTGGTCACATTCTGGACGAGCTGCCTGGAGAAAATGCATGCCAGTGCTCCATGAGGCCAGGGCGCACCAGGGTCCACAGCACAGGGATTCTGTTCCTTCTGTCCACGTCCAATAGAGGCAGTCAGGCTCTGGGTGGTGGGTAGCATTGGTGAGTGGAGGCCATTGCTGCTACTTCCTCCCACCCCCACAAAATGTTCTTCCACTCGAGGAGAAAGACTCAGGAAGAAACTAGCGCTGAGAGCAAGCAGGAGGCCCAGATGGTCTGTGGGAGAGCCTCAGTACTGGGGAAGGGGGCGGGCCAGCCCCCGGGAATGTCTTTGGAGAGGGGGTGACTCCTGTGAGCATCCTTTCCCTCCACCAGCCGTGGGCTTTTCAGAGCAGTCTGCCGCTTCCCACCCAGAAGTGTGCACAGGATATAAGATAATTTTGTGAAATAGTGTACCATAGGCTCACACCAACTGTATATACCTGTACATATCAGAAGCAGGAATAAAGTGCCATGTGAGGCATCTCTGGCCCAGCCTGGTTCCTGGCAGCAGTGACCCTGTCCCTGGCTGGGCAGTCGGACCCCATCGCCAGGGACGTAGTAGCAAATGAGGCAGCCACTGAAGGTGAGGACTCTAGAATTTACTGTCTTAGAGAGTCTGGTGGTGGATTTACTGAAAGATGTCTTTCTACAGGCCCTTGGGCAGGAGCAAAATAGTTTCTTTCAGACTTAGCAAATAATACCACATGCAACTGCAGGCTTGTGCTGTCGGAGTGAATGTTGCTAAGTGGGTGAGCCCAGGTGTGGCACGCGGATGTCCTGACATTCTAAAAAAAAAAAAAAATCAAAGGAAAGTCTCTATTGACTCCAAGGTTTAGAACCTACTTCTTAAAGGGATAAAATTCAGCATGGTGCCTCAACCACAGCACCTTGCCCTGGTGGTAGGGATGAGGGGCTACAGGCCTGAGGGGACCTGACAGGTACTGCCACTTCCTCCCCCTCCATCTCTCCACACAAGCCCTGTGGATTACCTCCTCAGTAGCTTGCAAATCTACTCACTTCTTCCCAGGTCAAATCTACTCACTTCTTCCCAGGTCCTCTGCTACCGCTCCTGGCCCAGCCCTTCTTCATCTTCCTTTTCCTCTTGCATGGCTAGGAGAGCCCCCTAACTCACCTCTGCTTTCCCTCCAGGCCATCCTCCACTTAGCAGTCAGAGTCTTATTTAAAAACCACTCTGGGGGCACCTGGGTGGCTTAGTCGGTTAAGTGTCCAACTCTTGATCTTGACTCAGGTCGTGATCTCATCGTTTGTGGGATTGAGCCCTGTGTCAGCTTTCAGCGCAAAGCCTACTTGGGCTTTTATCTCTCTCTCTCTCTCTCTCTCTCTCTCTCTCTCTCTCTCTCTCTCTCTCCCTCCCTCCCTCCCACTCTCTCTGCCCCTCTCCTGCTCACACGGGCATGCACACTTGCATACACACACTCTCTCTCAAAATAAACTAGATTGATTGATTGATTGATTGATTGAAACCACTCTGATTGTGCCCACCACTTGTCTGGTCCCGCGCTATTCCTCTAACTACCCAGAACATCATAAAATCTTTAGTGGCCCAGATCCTTTGCACATGCTGTTCCATCTGCTTAGAACATTCCTCCTCTCCAGGCTCACTCTGCTCTGCTAACTCCTGGTCATCGTTCATCTGCTCTTTGCTCAAATGCTTTTCCAGGGAAGCACAGTTGGCTACCTGTCAGGTCTTCCTGCAGCACCTTGTACTTCTCCAGCAATGCTCGGCACATTTACACGCTAGCATGACAGAAGCTTGCCTGTTTTGTTCTCCTCTTTGTTCCTAAATGTGCAGCATAATAATAGATGCTGGAGAAATGGTATTGGCTGAATACGTGGAGTGAATGAATGAACTCTGGACTTGAGAGCCAGGCACTAGTGTTGCATCTGAATCTCTCTGCACTGGGCTCTCAAATTACTTAATGGAGCCCATTTCCTCAGTTGTAAATTGGAGCTATTAATGCTACATGTAGAAATTTTGAGAGAATAGATCTGTTAATACATGTGAAAACATACAGATTGATTCCTGGTAAGGAACAGGTCCTTGATAAAAATCTATCTTCTTTTCCTTTCTCACCTGTGCTTCCCTCAGACAAACCTTTACTCTTTTTTAAGCATCAAAACCCTTCATTTGTAAAATGGGAGGCTGTCTGCTAGGGTGGTGGGAGGACCAGAAGACAGATGTATATGAAAGCACTTACTACCTAGCAGGCAGTAAACAAATGTCAGCTGTTCTGACATTCCCAGATGGGAAATCCTCTTTGCCATGTTTCTGAACCAGCTTCCTGTGTGATGTTGCTAGACACAGCAGCCACTGGCCTGTTCAGATTGGATCATATGGCGTAGTCATGTGTGGTCCTCAGTATCCTACTTTCTTCCTCTCTTCCAAAGATGACCTGAGAGGGGTGCCTGGGTGGCTCAGTTGGTTAAGCATTGGCTCTTGACTTAAGCTCCAGTCATGATCTCATGGTTCGTGATTTCGAGCCCTGTGTTGGGTTCTGTGCTGACAGTGTGGAGCCTGCTTGGGATTCATATTCATTCATATTCATTCATATTCATTCATTCTCTCTCTCTCTCTCTCTCTCTCTCTCTTTCTCTTTCTCTCTCTCTCTTTCTCTCTCTCTCTCAGTTAATAAATAAACTTAAAAACAAAAAACCCACAAAGATGGCCGAGAGAAGAAGAGGCAGCTAGAAAAAGCAGCTAGAATTCAATTCCTTTCCAGCTCCACCCTAGTCCTTCCCACTTGCCCCTTAGGCCTGCCCATCTCCCTCCATGCCTGCTGCCCAGGTGCAGAGAGATCCTGGCCTAAGGAAGTATGTGGTTTGGTTAGACATGAGGGATGTGTGCGTGCAGATCAGAAGCCCCACACCGGATGTATAAATGTGAATAACCATTCCTCAGTGGAGAGAGAAAGACAGGAAACTTGGGGCTAAGAGGACTCAGGTTTAAATTCCAGTCCTGCCATTTCTTTGCTGTGAGAGCTAGGAATGTTCTGCCTCCCAAGTGTGGTTCCTCACCTGTGAAATAGATATGACATAGCCTCACCTTTCTTCCCAACCCCATGCACACACACACACACACACACACACACTTCTCTTGAGTGTTGCTCTTCTTCTGCTTGTGACAATGCAATAATTTGCTGACCCCTTTCAGCCCCATAGGTTGAGAATTTCTTCTGGCACACTCTGCAAACAATGAGAATTGAATGAGTGAGTTGGTGAGACCAAGGGAGCAGGTGCACATGGCAGGGTGCCTCATAGGACCCAGCACAAAGGACAGTGTGCATAAAAGGACATGTGCACAAAGGCACATGGATTGTATGGAGGACCTTGATGCGATGGATCGCCAGTCTGATTCTCTAAGTTAAGCCATAGAGGGCACTTATTCGTGTTGAGAAATGAGGCCATCAAAGCCCAGACGTGCGTAACATACCTTGGGTCACCCCAGTGTAGGAGAGGATGAGGGTGGGTCTCATAAGACAAGAGCCTTAGAGCAGAGGGGTTCTTGGTGATCTGGTTCAACGCTTTCATATTCTCCCAGTTAAGGAAATGGAGTGATCTGCCCCAGGGTCTAGGTGGAACTGGGATGAGGACCAGGTCCTCTGGTTCTTAGGCCCAATGTTTTTCCAGGCATTTGGTTAGAGTCAGTAGTGTGGCGGTTAAGGGAGCAGGCACAGGAGGCAAGTATCTGGATTCATATTCAAGCATGGCCATTTGCTGGCTTGTGCATCTGAGTAAGTTACTGTACTTCTCAGAACTTTGGTTTCCTCATCTGTAAAATGAGACACTAGTACCACCTCACAGGGTCTTGAAACCACAGGAGAAAATGTGAGTAAAGAGTGTGGACAGCACCTGGAACATCGTGCCCCTCCTTAAACATCAGCTGTTATAATGATGATGATTGCCCCAGACTCTGTGAACCCCCAGGAGTTTAGAGAAGGGAATAATCAGAGGCCTGGAGTCATTAAAGGAAGTAGCCTTGGGGCTTGTGTGATGTTTATGAGTCAGAGTGGTCAAGAGGCTGAGCCCAGTGTCCCCACTTGGGCCAGAGGGCTTGTACTTCACTAGCTGCTGTGGTTGTGTGGCCTTATCTAGGTCCCAAGAACCTCTGCTGGGAGGTTTTTGCTGTTGGCAGAGGTGCCACATTGCCAAGAGCAAGAAGAGGGCCTTCTGATCATGCTGTCCTGGCTCCTTCTCATCCTGAACAGGGTTTTTGCCTGAAGCTGAGCAGTTCTGGAGACATTTCTTGGTTTTGTGGTTGTGCTGGGGTGTACCCAGGCCCTAGTATACTTGGGGCAGCACCAATTGGCCTCCTGAATGAGAAATGAATTTGGGGTGGAGAACCACAAGAGTGTGAGATGCAGAAAAATCCTATAGGAAAAGAAATGAAATAGAGTAACACCCTTACCCTCTACCAAAGGAATGGAAATAAGCCAAGAAGGCTTCAAAGCAGAAATAGTAGCTGTCTTAGGCCCCACCTGTGGTTCTCCAATGCTTCTGTGAAAAGAGCTCACATATATTGCAGATTCCAGAGCTTCTCTCAGGGATTCTGATTCACAAGGTCTGGGACTCTGCATTATAAATAGACACTCTGCTATCTGTGGTCCATTTGAGAAACCCTGTTCCAGATTTCTTCTCTGGGCTTCTTACTGAGTACTTTACATGCCAGCCTGGAAATCTGAATCTCACCAAAAGGCAACACAGTAGAGGTAGAGAACTTGACAGCTGAGTGAAATGAAAATTGACAGCAAGATGGTAGTGGGAGCAGACTGAGAGCTACACAGGGCCGCCCAAGGCTGTGCACCTGGGCCAGGAACTGCCAAGTGCTAAGTTGGGTAGGCACAGAAGCCCATATCCCCTTTTGTAGGAAGAGATGCATCAAAATAATTAAAATGGAAACTGAAGGTATTACCAGGAAGAAGTACATGAGTTACATCTGAGACACTAAGGAAGTCTGTGCGGCTTTGCTAACATGGATAGAAAATAGTGGGACAGAAAGCTGAATAGAAGCCAATGTACAGTTATCCTGAACATTTCAGGTACATATAATAATGGTCACTCCATTTCTTGAGTGTTTCCTGTGTTCTGGGCAATGTAGCATACATACTTTACATGCTGCTGCAGCATGTAATCTTATCAACCACCAGATGAGAGTGGAAGGCCCAGACAGTGGAGCCCAGGACCACGCAGCTAACAGCAGGGCTGGGCAGGGTTAGGGGACCCCAGAACCCAGCCCCCATTCGCTGTGCTGGTGAATTCACCACTCCTGGTGGTGCTGGGTCAGTGAGGCATCACCACTGCTCTGACCTGGAGCTCTGGCCTGGGGCCCCTTATTCATTTCAGCTGGCTGCACTATGTGTGGTACAGCCCTGCTGGTGTGCAGATGCCATGTAGCATGTGAATGTGGCCTCACATATAGGCGCGCTGGTGGGAGAACACAGTGACTTTGAGTGGGTACCAGTGGCTTTTCCTCTCACCCAGGCTCCTATCTGGAAAGCGCTGTCAGCTCCTTCCCTTCCGGCCCACACCCCCTAACTTCAACCTGCAAGTGTGTCGGGCAGCTCCTGGAACTCATGCCATGCCACACACTTGCCCGAAGCCTGGCCTGGAATGCACGGGTGGTGAGGGGCAAAGCAGCTGCCAAGAACTCATTCCTACCAGTCTTGAGATTTGTTCTCCATCTGCTTCTCTGGCTGCAGCAAGATTCATCTGTTTCCTCGGTGAATCAGCACATAGTCCTTCCAGGAAGAAAATCTCTTCCCACCCTGGTGACAAGGGGGAGGGGGTATGGGAGTTGCTGTGTGACCACCAGCAAGCAAACCCCTCTTTCTGAGCCCTGGCATTTTCATCTGAATTCCTCCGGCAATGAATCTGGGAGAAGCCCTGAGGATCACAAGATTTCAGATCTTTCTCCTCCTCAACCGACAGGAATGCTGAGTGCTACGAGGGAATGAAGGTGCCTGTCAGTATTTCAGGCAGCTGGTGGCAGCTGTGATAGGAGCTGGGTCTCTTACCTCCTTTCTGTACACTGTGGATTGTATCAGACTGCTTATCCATGCTCAGTTTCTCCCCATTAATCTTCAGGTGTTTCTTAAAGAGAGAATTTTAAAAGGATGTTTTTTAATTTAAAGTTCACCTATTTTTGAGAGAGAGAGAGAGAGAGAGAGAGAGAGAGAGAGAGAATCCAAAGCAGGCTCCACACTGACAGCAGAGAGTCTGATATGGGCCTCAAACCCATGAACTGTGGGATTATGACCTGAGCCAAAGTCAGATGTTCAATCAACTGAGCCAACAAGGCACCCCCAGAGAATTTTATTTTTAAGCCCAGGGCATCCTGGGAGAGAAACTTTTCCCTAATGTCTTTGTTGTTCATCCAACCCTAGTAGCTCACATTCTGGGTTCTTCTCCTCCCCACAGTCTGGGAGCATCAGATAGATGTGGCCATGTGCAGTCCTAGGAAAGATGCCCCTTTACAAGCCAAAATGTCCTTCTCATCCTGTGTGTCCTCAGAAGCTAAGCAGACACAAACTTGAGAGGGTGGGCAGGGCTGTCCCAGAGGCAAGCCTGTGTGACTTTCGTCCAGATGCTGTCTCAGAACCCCCACCCCTTTTCCAGGTCCTTGGATACAGCACTGGAGGGAAACTGGGAGGTAGCCAGGCATTCTCAACTGGGGGCAATTTGGCACCCCCGTCTGAGCGACATTTGGCAATGTCGGGAGACACTTTTCGGTTGTCACAACTGTGAGAAGCATCTCGTGTGCTTTTAAACACCCTATAAAGCATAGGACATCCCCTACAAAAAGAATTATTCAGCCCCACATGTCAATAGTGTTGAAGTTGAGACACCCTGAACTAGATGCTGATCAGGTAGGAGGTCCAGATGGTGGGCCCCTCTTTCCTGTGACTTTGGAGGAGAAGACAAGGTGCCACTTGCCCCTGATTATGAAGTTCTAAGTCCTTTCTTGATGGCAGCCCCATTCCCAATCTCCTATACCCATTACTCTTTCTAGGTGCCAAGGCCAGAGTGGCTAAGATACGTGTTTAGGCCCACACTGCAAGTTGTGGACAGAACCAAGATTAGAATCCTAGTCATATTTAGTGTTTTTGCATGGCTCTTGTGTTTCTCTTTCCTTGTACATCATAACATATGATCTCCTTGAGGGCAGAGAGCACATCTTGCTCATCCTTGTGTCCTCCACTGCAAGTGCCCATCACACATAGGTGCTCATTTAGAATTGGTTGAATTCATTGATTCAGCCAACATTTACATGAAGCCAAACCAATGTTGGTCTTGCCTTCTTGGTGGAGGGAAACAGACAGGTAAAGCACTACAGAAAGAGAGGTGGGGGCCTAATTCTATATAGGGGAACTGGGAAGACTGGAGAAAAGGGCATTTGGGCTGGGATTTGAAGGCTGTGTAAGAGTTCTGGGCAGGTGAGGAGGATGAGTTGGAGAAGGGATTCTGGAGGTCTAGAGGGCTTTGTCACCAGACCAAACAAGAGAACATGACTGCCTGAAACCTGATGGGGGAGAAAACTGGATAGCTATTTCTCCAAACCTGCCCTGCTCAGCCCGAACTTTCAACAACGATTTCCAGAGGGAGATTAGTGTTGTCAAGTTCCAGGGTACAAATCAGAGTGACAAATTGTCCATTGTCTGGAAGCCCCGAGCCAGTCTCGACTCTGGGGTCACACCCCAGGTTGGGGGCATGGGACAGAGAGTCGATACCTTGCTCACCTGTCTGGCTTTGTTCTTCCTGGTCCTGGATCTGGGTAGAACAGGCTTTTTTTTTTTTTTTTTAATGCTTTTTTAAATTTATTTTTGAGAGAGAGAGAGCAAGTGAGCACAAGCAGGGGAGGGACAGAGAGAGAGAGAGAGAGAGAATCTGAAGCAGGCTCCAGGCTCTGAGCTGTCAGCACAGAGTCTGATGTGGAGCTTGAACTCAGGAACCATGAGATCATGACCTGAGCCAAAGTTGGATGCTTAACTGACTGAGCCACCCAGGTGCCCCTGGGTAGAACAGGCTTTAAATGTATCCAGGCTCCAAGGTGGTGGTGGGCATCTCGGATGGGGCAGGCAGGGAATGATCCTTTTTCATTGTCCTCTTTCTCTTCAGTGAGCCGAAATCCTGCTTCCAGGTTCAGCCTGCCATTTCTTCCCTCCTGTGACCCTGCCCAAGCTCCTGAAAGCACACTGAGTGGGGGGTTGGTGTGAGACCCCAGGGGATAAGTGCTATGAAATATTTTGAGACCTTGCACAATCAGGTGAAGTCACTGCAGTTCTTGTCTGACTTTAGTGCTGACTGCCTGCGAGATCCTGAGGAAGTCTCTTTGCCTCACTGGACGTCAGGTTTGGGGGTGGGGCAATGACAGTGTTTCTTCTGCCTCCTTCAAGGGATTACTGTTGAGGATCCGATGCCATTAACTTTGCAAAGTGGTCTGGGTGGCGCAAAAAAAAATTCCATAACTTTAAGGCAGCCCCGTAAACACTCCCCTAGTGGAGACCAAACATTCTATTTTATTTTTTAATGTGTTATTTATTTTTGAGAGAGCACAAGCAGGGGAGGGGCAGAGAGTGGGGGACAGAGGATCTGAAGTAAGCTCTGTGGTGACAGCAGCAAGCCTGACGCAGGGCTTGAACTCATGAACTATGAGATCATGACCTGAGCTGAAATGGGACCCTTAACCGACTGAGCCACACAGGTGCCCCCAAACCTTCTGTTTTGAATGTGTCTGGCAGGTCCATCAGGAACCTTCTCCAGCACCTGCTAGTCTGAAGCCTGGGAAGGGAAAGAAAGCAGAAAACAGGTAATAGCAAGAGCTCTTACCCTGAACCCCAAGAGAGTGTGCACCCATTGTCCTAGTGTTAGAAGTCTGAGAACAGCCCTGAGGGAGGTGGGTAGATGGTGGTACCCCCACTCCTCAGAGAAGAAACTCAGTCTCAGGGAAGTGGAGCAACTTACTCAAGGTTACTGAGCACACACATAGCAGGGGAAGGATTTAATTCAGGGATTCTCCACCCCCGGGGCTCTTCCTTTAGAGAGAAATGTGGCTAAATGTGGCTTCCGTGGTGGGTCAGCCACGTCCCGGAAGGAGGGAAGACAGGGCTTGGGGCCTGAGCTCCCCTCGTGGAAATGAAGGCCATGTTCCCAGGCTCTCGAGTGCCTGATCTCCACACTGGCTGCTGTTGGTGGTTGGCACCAGGAGGACAGGAGCACTCTGGGTGGTCTGACACACAGGATGTGTCTCACCTCAAAGCAGAAGTGAAATGGGGCATACTTCCCCTTGCAACACAAGAGGCAAGTCTGACCACCACCCCTCGCCACTATCTCCTGCAGGAACCCGGAGACTGGCTGTTGGTGCTGGGGTCTGAGATTGGGGGTAGAGGGTGCAGAGAAGCCAGCCTGGTCTGGGGACCTAACCCATGCTGGGAGCTGGGTGTCCACCTCCCAGCACACAGCTTGGGGTCTCTTCACACAGGCCTCCTTGGGCAGTGTCCACATGATTGGAAGATACTGTTTCTATCGGGTTCTATGATTTAGATTCCGAGGGAGATAGCCCTTTATACAAGTATTCTGTCTCCTGGCCAGATTGTAGCCAGCTCCTCTCTGCAAGAGGGAGATTCATTTGTGGCTCATTCTCTCATTCGTTGTTCACACGTTCGGTTGTTCTCCCATCAACAAACATACTAAGAACCATCTCTGTGCCAGGCATCGTGTGGATACAGGAGGGAGAAGGACAGCAAACAATGTTACACAGATCACTGTTGTTATGGTTGTGAACTAATTAGTCCTGAAAAGAGCAGCAAAGGCCATGGAGAGTTCGCTCTAGGGGGTTAAAGGGGAGGCCTTAACCTAGCCTAGAACCTAGGGAAGGCTTTCTGGGTATTTCCATGGAAATCTGGGGGAGAGTTCCTGGCTGAAGACCCTGAGAGAGAAAGAAGCTCAGTGGGCCCTGGGGAGAGGCCAGGGGCCGGTGTGGCTGGAGAAGGAAGCAGAGACCAGATCACGCAGGATACAGGCTACATAAGGGGTCCCCCCTGTTTGACATGTCTTCAGGAAAAGTATCTGGAAGGCCTGGTGATTTTAGGCAAGGCTTTCTCTTCTCTTGACCTCAGTTCCCTCATCTTTTTAACAGGAACAGATTCACGATCCATGCAGGATTGCTGAAGAGCCCTTAGGTAAAACACTAGTTTGTTTGGTGTCTGGCAGAGTGGAGGTGCCTGATGAGTGTAGCCGTTAGTCTAATTGTTACAGAGCCTGGCCAGGAATCCAGGCTCCAGGCCCAGCTCCCCCACTCCAGTGGATGCCTTCTCTCCAAGGAAGCTTCTAGGAGACGTGGAGCCAGGTCATCGGGGCCAAATACATTGGCCCAAGCTCCAACTTGCTTTCTGGTATAGCATCTCCCTACTGTCCTATCATGGCCCTTCACCAGCCAAGCTAATGCAGCCTGGGAAAAGGCTCAAGTCTACAGCTATGGCCAGCCCTAGAAGCGGATGCCCCCCTCCTGCCTTCCAGGACCCACAGGGCCCCAGGCTCCAGCTGGCTGACTAGTCAGTCTTTGCAGACTCCACTTGCCATGCAGGTGTGGGGCAGGGGTGGCACAGAGCTGGCAGTCTCAGGGCTGAGCGGCAGCAAAATTGCATTGTTCTGCAAGGGTCAAGCCATGCTGGAATCCTTATCTTCTGATTCATGGAAGAAATCTTCCGTAAGGAGAAAGGAAGTGGCATTGACCAGATGCCTGGAGCTATGCGGGGGAGCTTTGCTTGCCACCTGACTTATTTCTAGCAACAACTCCTCACAGTGGGTATTATTGGCTGCCTTTTACAGATCAGTGACTGTAAGGATCAGGGTTGCCCGAATTTGCCCGAGGTCACCCAGCTGGCAAGTGGCAAGATCTGGATTCTATGCCAGGTCCCATACCCTTGCCCTGCCCTGTGCCCCTTTATGGTGGGCCTTTGGGCTATGTTTTGTTGTATTTTGTATTTCATCCAGTGCAAGCCCATTTTAAGAGACCTGGAAACAAAGTGGTTAGGGCTGAGCTTTGATTTCTTTCTTTCTTTTTTCTTTTTCTTTTTCTTTCTCTTTCTTTCTTTCTTTCTCTTTCTTTCTTTCTTTTTTTCTTTCTTTTTTAATGTTTATTTTTGAGAGAGAGAGAGAGAAAGAAAGAGAGAGAGCAAGCGCAAGTGGGGGAGGGGCAGAGTGAGAGGAAGATACAGAATCAAAAACAGGCTCCAGGCTCCTAGCTGCTCAGCACAGAGCCCAGTGTGGAGCTTGAACCCACGAGCTGTGAGATCATTACCTGAGCCAAAGTCAGAGGCTCAACTGACTGAGCCACCCAGGTGCCTCCGAGCTTTGATTTCTTCATCTGGCAAGTGGCTACAGGAGTATCACAGAATGATCAAGGGGGAGCCATCTCAGTAATAGGTAGGGCCACCCCCCATCCCTGTTTACAAAAAGGAAACTGAGGCATAGAGATGGGGAAAAACCTGCCTGAGGTGACATGTCCGGTTTGTCAGCAGAGAGCTGGACCAGGCCAGACTCTCCTTGCAGACTCCTTCACTGGCCACCTTCCTCACCCTCCCTCGCTGGCCTCCATGCCTCTGCCCAGTCTCCATACACTGGAGGATCCCAGGCTGTGGGCCCTGGACCTCTTTTCTGCATTTCATTCCTCTGGCAACCCAGTCCTATAATTCTAGTTACCATCTAATTACCATGCCTGCATATATCAACCTTAACTCTCGGGCCCTGACCCCAGCTCTGAACTCCAGCCTGTCTGTCCAGCTGCCTTGTTGGTCTCTCCTTAGTGATCTCAGAGGGTGACAAACTGGATGTGTGTACAACATAACTCCAGATTTAGCTGTGTCCTCCCAGCTCCCACCCAAACCTTCTCCTCCCACAGTCTTCCCCATTTTAGTCACTGTACCATCATCTACCCAGTTTCTCAGGCTGGAAACTTTGGAGTTATCCTGTATTTCCTTCCCTCAACCCACCCACGCCTAATCCATTAGCAAAAATATATTGTAATCTGACCCTTCTCACCACCTCCAACTTCATCTGATGCAGCCACAACCTGACTGGTCCTGCTGCATCCTCTTTTGCCTTGAAGAATGTATTCTCACAGCAACCAGTGTGGTCCCTTTTAAACATAGAACAGGCTGTGGCATTCTTCTGCTTGAAACCCTCCAGTGATTTCCCATCAACTCAGGATGAAATCCCAACACAAGACCCTATGGGACCTAGGCTTCTGGAAGCATCTTTCTCCATTCTCCTCTCTTCCTGCCTACTCAGAGTGATGTGGCATTTCCTCTTTCTGTTCTGTGAACACCCCAAGGTTGCCCCTGCCTCAGGGTCTTTGCACAACTCTTCCCTCTTCTTAGAACCCCCTTCCTAAGATCATGGGTCAATTGTTTTCTCATTGTTAGTGTCACCTGCCACCTTCTCAGCGAGGCCTTCCCAGACCATCCTGTCTAGAGAGGCACCACCCCTCTGCCTGTCACTGCCCATCACACTAACCTGTTATCTCTCCTTTATAGCCCTTTTGGTCACTGACATCATCTGCATTGTTTGCCCACTTGTGCACTGTCATTTGTTCACACTGGAATGTAAGCTCTGGGACTGTTTTTGTCCCTGCCAAGTCCTCAGTACTTACCACAATGTGCATAACACATGGTAGGCGCTCAGTAGTGCTTGTTCACAGAACCAGACACATGGACTAAGGGCCCAAGTTACAAATCAAGTTTATTCCAGGTTGCTGTCCCCAGATCTCTCTTTCATAGGACAGCATTTCCTTGTCCTATGACTTCTTTAAGAGAATAATTTCTTTAGGTGCTCAAAGTTCACTCCCTTATCTGCCAACTCTACCACCTATAGGCTAACAAGTTACTTATTCTTTGCGTCAGTTTTGTCAGCTACTAAATGGGGATATTAAGAGTGGCTGCCTTGCAGGGCAAACATGAAGACTGAAGCATGCTTAAAGCAGTGCATGGGATGTAGCATTCAGGAACATTAACTCTATTATTATTTTTATCAGTATTATCATCACCTCACCACCATCATCACCCATTTCTCAAATTGAGATATACTTGATGGGGACCTGGGTGGCTAAGTCGGTTAAGCGTCCAACTCTTGATTTTGGCTCAGGTCATGATCTCACAGTTCGTGGGATTGAACCCCACATCCAGCTCCATGCTGATGGCTTGGAACCTCCTTGAGATTCTCTCTCTCCCTCTTTCTCTCTGCCCCTCTCCCGTGTGCATCCTCTCTCTCTCTCAAAATAAATATTTATTAAAAATATAAATAAATTGAGATATACTTGATATATAACATCATATTAGTTTCAGGTATATAATATGATGGTTCGATATATGTATATGATGTGAAGTGAACAGCACAAAGTCTGGTTAACAGCCATCCCCGGTTTGCCTCCTGGAAGAGGCAGGTGTTTCCTCTCTGCCGTCGAGTAACAATACTTAACCTTGTGCCGCTTTGCCTGCTCAGTACCCTCCAGTGTTTTCCTATTTCACTTAAGAAAAAGACAAAGTACAATAAAAAAATAATTAACTAATTAATTAGTTAATTACATTAAAAAAGGAAAAGACCAAGTGCCTTTAAGGAGCCTAAGAGGTAGAGAAGCTACCTCTCTAGCCTCATCTTCTTGCATGTCTTTCTTTCCTGTTGCTTTTCCCCTCTGCAGTCACCCTGACCCCATTTCAGCTCTTCACATGGTGGATGCTTATCCTACATCAGGCACATGGCCTGCAAGTTGCTTTCCCTCCTTCACCTAGTCAATGCCAGCTCTTCGTTCCTATCTCAGCTTGGTCACTACCGTCCTAGCCTCCATGACCACTGATTAGGGGTATTCCCTTATTTCACTCTCGGGGAAACACATGCCTCTGCCCTAGCACCTGTCACAGTCGTAAGTTTGTGCCTATCCCTTACACTTGGGTTAATATCTGCCTTTCCTAATAGACTCTGAGCTCCATGAGAACAGAGACCAAGTCATTCTTTGCCCACCTTTGCACTCCCAATGGGAGTGCACAGTGCACAATGTTTGTGTGCAGTAGGCCTTCCATGAACATTAAAGGAATTAGAGAAGCCTTTGGGTTGGAGGCTTTGATCAGATCAAGCACAGAACTGCCCCCAAGAGAAAATCTGCTGTCTGCATAACTGACCAGGCTTTTAAACCGGCCTTCCGCCACTGAGCCGGAACAGTCCTCCTGACTTCCAGTACATTCCACTTGGGAGTGATGTGGTCCTAGGCAGCCCCTGCCTGCTGAGCTGCTTTCGGGATGCCCATAGAGTTACAAGAGTAGAGAAAGGCTTTGCTCGTCTAAGCCAGGATAGAAACTGGACATGACACTGTGACACAACGGAGAAGTCTGTCTTGTTTCCTGAGCTCAGCCACCTCACTGTGCCAGACACACTCAGCTTTTCCTTCCTTCTTGAAATAGGGTGATACGGTGTCCTGATGGCGGAGTGCTCTGTTTTGGTTTTTCTGGCTGATGGTGTTTTCTTTAATTGGTTGGAGCAGAAGTCCTTGCAAGCTGCAGACCTGGGCCAGTCCCCCACAGGGTCAGCACCAGGACATGGTGAGACGAGGGAAATAGGGACAATGAGGGAAATAGGGACAATAGGAATTTTCATAAAGCTAAATTAATTCTGTTTGCCCTACTTTTTATGTGTCAGGATGCCCTTTCTTTTATGAAACAAGGGTGATGGGAGGTGGCGATAAGGTTTTTTTTAATGCCCTTGCTTGTCAAATCACCTACTTAATTTTGTTTTGAAATGTACTGGTCTGTGGACAGTGGCTGAGCCAGGATGAGAACGCAGGCTCTCTCTAGTTCCAGGTTAGCAGTCTCTCTGAAGCTCCTCCCTGGAGACCATAAGATGTAGGGGAGACATGAGAGCTGGTTGTAAATTATTGACAAGCCGCCATTTGGAAGAGGGGACATGCTTGTTCCGGTTGCACAGGGGGCATTATTGGGGTCACTGGGTGGCAGTTTCAAAGTCAAAATGTGCCCATCTGAAACTGCTACCCATTGAACCCAACTTCATTCTGGCTTAGAATTAAGCCAGAGGTGAATATTCAACAGTAGGCCCATCTACCCCAACCCCAGCAGTATTCAGGGACAGGTGCTACATTCAGGCTGTTGGAGAAAATATTCAGGCTGGGGATGAGTTCCAGTTAAGACCTTGGCCTTTGATTCAAACCCACCTAGCAGCACTGGTTTTACCACTTACTATCTGTGTGATCTCAGACAAGAGAATTTCCTTCAATTGAAAATAGGGTAGGGGTGCCTGGGTGGCTCAGTTGGTCTGACTTCGGCTCAGGTCATGATCTTGTGGTTTGTGGGTTCGAACCCCACGTGGAGCTCTATGCTGACAGCTCAGAGCCTAGAGCCTGCTTCAGATTCCATGTCTCCCTCTCTCTCTGCTCCTTTCCTATTCACGTTCTGTCTCTGTCTCACTCTCTCTCTCAAAAATAAATAAACATAGGGGTGCCTGGGTGGCTCAGTTTGGTTTGACTTCGGCTCAGGTCATGATCTCACAGTTTGTGGATTGGAGCCCCGCGTCAGGCTCTATGCTGACAGCTGGGAGCCTAGAGCCTGCTTCAGATTCTGTGTCTCCTTCTCTCTCTGCCCCTCCCCCACTCGTGCTTTGTCTCTCAAAAATAAATGTTAAAAATTTTTTTTAATAAATAAGCATTAAGAAGATAAATAAAATACAAAAAAGAAAATAGGGTAATCATGACTCCCTCAGGCTCCTGTAAGGATTATGTAAGGGTGTGTGTGTACAATGCCAAGCCCACAGATTGGCCTTCCCTGACATGTGAATCCTATGCCCAGAAAGCTTACTTAGAGTCTGGTGGAGTGGAAGAGACTCACAGAAAAAGGATAACATGAAGTAGTTTATGAGCAAGGACCAGCAAGGCTTATGTGCTAGGCAGTTCTGAGGATGGGAGATCAGGCACTGGCTGGATGATTGGGGAAGAATTCTTGAAGGAAGTAATACCTACATTGACCCTTGAGACACTGCTAGGCTCTGGATAAGTAGAGAGGAAGAAGTATGCTTCCCAGGAGGAGAGCATACAGTAGTCTCTGGCACACAGTAGTGTTGACTAGAAGTAGCTATTATTATCTAAATTTCAAGGGCCTGTTGATACCTCTCTCCTTGGGCTCTGACAGCACTGTGGGCACATTCCTGATACATCAGACATGCTTGGTGTATGTTGACTTAATAGGGAGAAGATTGGCGAGCCAGAGGATAGAGGGAGCTATGATTAGGTCTAAGTAAGCTGGGGGAAATGAGAGTATCCATTCACCTATTTATCTACTCACCCACCCATCTATACACTCATCTATGATCTAATAATACCCACATACATATATATGCAGACCCACTCATCCATCCATCCATCCATCCATCCATATATTTAAGGCATAGAACATATATATACCTGTTCATCCATTCATCCATCCACCCATCCATATATTTAAGGCATAGAACAAGATAAAGCCACTGCTTTTATGAAGTTTATATCAAGTGGAGCCCCTAGGGCTTACAGATATGAATCAAATAATTATGTGGATAAGTGTAAAATTGCAACTGTGATATATGCTACAGATGAAAGGCATACATCATGCCAGGAGAGCTAGAAACAGGGGAATTTGACCAATTCAAGGAGGTCAAGAGGGCTCCTCAAGAAAGTGGCCATTGAACTAAGAACCAAAGGGTGAGTAGTAGTAACTAGAAGAACTAGGGGTGTGGTAGGGATGAGAATGTTCTAGGCAGAGAGAGCAGAGCACATGGAAGGGCAAGATGAAGGTGGGGGTGTTGGCCTGATGATGCAGGCCTCTGGGGCATATTAAGGATGTTGATTATTATACTTAAAGCTCTGAGCAAGCCTCAGGTAACATGATCAAATTTGTATTTTTAAAATATTGTCTGGCTGTGGCTATAGAAAATGGAAGTGGGGGATGGGATAAGCAAGTGCAAAAGCAGGAAGCCTGTGAGAAGCCAATAGTCATCCAGGAAATTCATGATGGAACCTCAGACAGAGAAAGCAGTGGAGGGAGAGGGAGAGGAAGGGTGTAGTAGACTATTCAAAGGCCATTTTGGAGATGAAATGATTAGACAGTGGGTTTGGTGGGAACGGATGAGGGTGAGAGGGTGGTCTAGGATGACACCTAGGTTTCTGGATAGAACTGTTGCTAGGCAACAGAGTGAAAGACTGGAGCGAGGGGGAAAGGGTTGGACACACTTTTCCTTAAGTTATTATGCCAGGGTTTGCAAAATAAGGGGTGTGGGAGCATGGGCATGCCTAGCTTCCTGGTTACGCACACAGGTGAAAAGGCTGGTTTAAGAAGGTCGCACATTGCAACCTGAAGAGCTTGGCCTGTGACTTAGGGCTTCTAGTTTTGGCTCTGCATCCAGCTAGCTGTGTGACCTTGAGGAGGCAGCTTCACCCCTCTGGGCCTCAGCTCTAAAACAGATGGCCTTGCTGGTCTGGCATTTTAAGGGTGCAAAGCAGCTTGAGTCTTATTTGTGTCCATTGGCACTATTTACTTTTCCAGTGTATCTTGATTGATTGAAGATTGAAACAAAATGAAGTCTAGAATGTAAGATCTGAAAGGAATCACAGAGCCCATTTGCTCAATCTTCAAAGTTTAGAGAAACAGGCAACGCCTGTGCTTGACCTTTATCTCTGTCCTCCTCTACACCTTGTACCTGGGGGAAGAAAAAGGACAGTTTGTACAAAGCCACAAAGCTACAGGGCAGAATAGCATCCTTTGTGGGTAAGCCCCATGTTCCCTTTCTTTACTTTGGGTGTGGGTTTTTTTTTTTTTTCAGCCAACAGCCATTTCTTAGGACAGATGGGCTAGGTAGATCCGTGGGGATGGGCTAAGATCAAAGACACAAGTGATTCTGAGCATCTGTGGAAAGCATAAGGAAGGGAACAGCTGAAGTCTTGATGTGCTAAGCTGGGGTCCTTTCTGACTCTTTGAAGATGCCTCTTGTCATGCACCCCTATTGTGACTCCTGAATGTCCTCCTGGGACTGCAAGATGCTCTTTGCCAAAAAGGAATGCAGAAAGCCCAGACTACCCCCTGCAAACAAGGCATGGAGACAAAACGCAGTTGGAACCTCGGGGCTGAGGTTTCCATGGTGGCCCCACTCTTCTGCTCTTCCCATTGGCCAGGCGTCCTGCTCCAGCTTTAGCAACAGAGGCTCTGATACCCATCTCCTTCCTGATTGGCCAGGCTGTGCTGCAGTGCCATGGCAACAGGGGCAGAGGGACCAGTTTCTGCAGAATGACTTGAGTCACCATCTACCTGGGGTGGAGCTGAGATCCTGAGGGGCATTTGCAGGGGATGCAAAGGGAACAGGTAGCCCCCACCTCAGCTCACAGTTAGGTAGGGAACCCTTCTCCAAGGGTTGCCCAGAGGTTTGGAGGCTGGTGGGCTTCATCTCTTTATCTCATCTATCTTACATCTTACAGCATCTTCCCAACCTTTCTCTTACCCCAGGGCTCCTGTCTCCTGCAGAAGAAAAAACAAGCCCCTAGCAGTGCCAGAAGTTAACTTGTTTGACCGGAATCATGCAAATTGCAAGCTAGAACTTGAACCTATATTATATTGCTTAATTTAAAAGCTTTAAAGGGTTTTTGCTAGAGAATCTAGGTTTTTTTTTTTAAACAGACTTTATATTTTAAAGCAGTTTTAGGTTCACAGCAAAATTGAACAGAAAGTACAGACATTTCCCATATTCCTTCCAGCTTTAATAGTTTTATTCATCAAACAGCTAATGTTTTCCAAAGCACTCTCGCATCTGAATCATTATCTGATCCTCCCAACCACCCTATGAGTTGATACTTCAGGGATGAATGATCCATTTTATAGATGAGGACACCAGACAGAGCTCAGAGAAGTCAAATGATTTATTCCATGTCACACAGCTTATTAGTGCCAGAGCTGGGCCTCCAACTCAGGCCTCCTGAATCCTTATCAGGGCTCTACCTCCAAACCATTGCCTAATCTATACAGGGGGCCTTCAGGAGGGGTGGGGGGCTGCTCTTAAGGGTCCTCTCATAAGGCTAGAGAACAATGCTAAGTAGAATCAGGTATTCTAATGTTTCCAACATGGACAAAGAGTTTCACAATGTATCCCTCCTCCCTGCCAGGCAACCCCTAAATGTGGCCCCAATCCCCAGGAAGGCTCTGTGTTTCACTCAAACCTTGCTCTGCACACTCTGGTCCCTCCAACCCCACCCCTGCCAGCACACGGACAGGTGAAGAAATACTTATAAACTAAACTAATCCATTTAACCTTTCTGTGTGCTTGAAGCTGTGTTGAGCATGACTCTTCACTTCAACCTTAGATGTTAGGTCTTCATTGTCCACCATTTATAGATGCAGAAGCTTGTGCCCAGGAAGGTTAGGTAGCATGCCAAAGTCACACAGCTACTTGGCAGTGCAGCCAGAATTTCAACATGAGACCATCTGTCTTGAAAGCAACCTGGTTTGGACAGTGGTGATGCAGAATGGTAGCTTGAAGAGGCATCTGAGAGCAAATTCTTTAGCTCTTGGGTGTGCATTTTTTCCTCAGTTGAGGCTGTGGCTTTCCCTAATTCTTGGCACTGGAGAAAGCAGGCTCAGAGGATCTGCTTTGTGTTAGGGACTTGGAAATCCTTGGCCCCTGAAGAGTGACTCGGTATCCTCAACACTGGGTCCCATTGCCTAGATTCTCACTTTGTGATCTTTCAGAACATGGCTGGGCTGTTGGGAATCGGCAACAGGAGGAGAAAACCTGGTGATCTCCTTGGTCTGACTCTCATCCCCTGCTGGAAATGAACGTTTTGGCAGTTTCCTTTCCTTCCTGCTCAACTCCGGCTTCCTGAAGCTCTTGCCCCCAAGACACAGCCCCGCCACCTACCTTGCCTTCCTGCCCTCCCAAGTGCATGGGTTTTGGAGGATACGGCAAGGTGGGAGCTCATGCCTGCTACTCTGCCCCCCTAAGTGCTACGCCAGCAAGGGGCAGGCTCAAGATTTCACCAACAACAACGTGTGGCATCTTCCCTGTGCCAGACCCCACACGGGTGCTAGGGAGATGGCAGGGAACAGACCACAATGGCCCCTGACCTCACGGGACCTGCTGCCTAGTGGAGGAGATGTACAATAAACCCATGAATGAGTACATCATGATTTCAGTTAGTAATACATGCCTAGGACAGGATGAAACAGGATAATGAGATAGCGATTGGTGGGGATTGTGCTATTTTAGCCAGAATGGCCAGGAAAGGACTCTCTGAGGAGGTGACATCTGAGCAGACAACTGAAGAGGAGGCAGCTATATCAGTTACTGATGTCCATGTAATAAATGCAAACTGAGTAACAAACCCCAAAACTTAGTGGTTTACAACAGCCATTTATTATTTCTCATGAGTCTGTGGTTGGCCTGGGTGGTTCCTCTGCCCATTTCTCTAGCATGTAGCTGGAGGCACAACTGGTCTGGAAGCTCCAAGAAGGCCTCACTCAGTCATCTAGTAGTTGGTGCTGACTGTTGTTTGGGGCATCTCAGCTCCCTGTCACCCAGCCTCTCATCCTGCAGTTCACAAGACCAGCTCCCTTACATGGTGATCTAGGGGCAGCATTCTAAGAGGGTGGGGACAAAATCTGCATGGCCTATTTAAGTCTAGGCTCCAAACTCCTAGAGGGTCACTTTTGCTACATTCTGTTGCCCAAGCAAGTCACAGGGCCAGCCTGGATTCAAGAAGTGGGGAGAGAATCACCTCTTAAAGGGGTGAGATCCAAAGTATTTGTGACCATCTTTAATCTGCTGCATCATCCAAATGAAGATCTTTGGGAAGAGTGCTTTGGACAGAGGGAAAAGCAGGTGTAAAGGCCTTGAGGTAGTATGGAGTCCAGAGAACTGAAACAGAAACAATTGGGTTCTTCCATTTCCTCTGTTTGCTGTTCTGTCAGGTGGGAACTAAAGATGCTTCCCAGTCTCCGTTATAGGCATATAGAATGTAGGAGACTTTGTTTCAGAGCAAGGTTAGGATTGGGGTTACTGTCTCTGACTAAGAGTAGAAGCAAACACAGGAGCTTGGTTTGGCATCCTCCAAACTCACTGGAGTTTTTTGACCAACATCTGGCAGAAAGGAACAGTGCTGGGCACTGCAGGTCATTGGAGAGTCTGAGGGGTGCTGATCTTGCTGAGCTTATGGGCTGAAAAGATTGCTTGCTCTGACGGATGATGACTGAACTGGCAGGATTGGGCCCTGGGGAAGGCCCAGAGGATGTAGGATTCCAGCAGGGCCTTGGAAGGTGTGTCAGATTCAGCTGGGAAAACTATTGATAGCGGAGATGCAAGGGGCTGTCGAATTTAGCAATTCAGTGCAGTAAACGTTTGCTGAATCTCTGTTCTGTACCAAGTGAACAAGACAGGCAGAGGACCTGCCCAAGGCCCAGTGGGAACCCAGAGGAGGCATCATCTAGGCTTGGAGAGCCAGGAAGCCTTCCAGGAGAAAAGCAATGCTTCAAAGCCTGAGGATGGGTCAGGCCAAGCACAGTGGGGCAGCTGCAGGAGGAAGAGGTACCTTACCAAGAAGTTCCCAGTGGAACTACAGCATCTGCGAAGGCCAGCAGGTAGGGAGAACTTGGGATTCTCCAGAAAAGGCAACAAGCTGTGTCTAAAGCAGAGAGTTCATGTGGAAGAGAGGCAAAGGAGGAGCTTGGGGCTAAAATGGACCTCATAGGCCAATAAAAGACTCTGACCTTTTTCCTAAAGGCTGTTTATGTAGGATTGCCATATTTAGCAAATAAAAATACAGGTTGTCGGGTTAACTTGGAATTTCAGATAAACAATGAATAATTTTTTAGTGTAATTATGTACATGCAATATTCGGAACATTCTTTTTAAAAAATTTTTTTAATGTTTAGGTTTGAGAGAGAGAGAGAGCACGAGCTGGGGAGGGACAGAGAGAGAGGGAGACACAGAATTAGAAACAGGGTCCAGACTCTGAGCTGACAGCACAGAGCCTGACATGGGGCTCAAACTCACAAACTGTGAGATCATGACCTGAGTCAAAGTCGGACGCTCAACTGACTGAGCTACCCAGGCTCCCCTGGAACATTCTTATACTGAAAAATCATTTGTTCCTTATCTGAAATTCAGTTTTAACTGGGCCTTCTGTATTTTCTCTGGTCAATACTAAGCGTGAGACCACAGAAGAGTTTTAAGCAGGAGCTGCCTTGGTTCAGATTTACATTTTGGGAAGCTGCCAGGATTTGTGGGGAAACATACCAGCTGGAGACGAGGAAGGGGTGGAGGATGAGGGTCCTGCTTTGTCCAGGTCAAAGAGGCAGAGGCATCCCTCAGGGAATGGGGGCATCTCATCATCATCACCGGTGGGGAAGGCGGGCAGGCAACTGCAGACCACGTCAGACCTCAGCTCTGCTGTGTGAGCCTCTGTCCCCTCCTGGGCCCTCAGCATCCTTGTCTGTCCAATGAAGGGGTCAGATGATCAAAAGAGATGGTCCACAAGGGCCCCTCTCTTCCTGTCATCCTGGCAAGTGAATGCGTGAAGCACCTTCATGTCTCCTCTCTCCAACCTCAGGTCCCTGAGGTTTGGAGAAGCATTTCCCAAGGTCCTAGTACGTGCTGAGCTGGTTTCTCTCCATCACTTGTTTTATTTAATCCTCACAACAGCCCCTCAAGGAAGGTATTATGCCCATTTCATAGATTGGAGAACTGAGGCTCAGTGGTGCAGTTGCTACCCGGTCACACAGCTGCACCGTGCAAACCTGGAGTAGAGTCCAGGTCTGGTTGGCGCCAGTGCTCACCCTCCCACAGTCTCCAGGAAATCTCCCTCAGAGCCCCTAATCCCCCATATATTTATCACTTGGGCTCAGTCAGCAGTCTCCTTGTCCCACTGCAGGCACATGCTGCCCTGGCTCTTTCTGAGTTAAGCCAGGGACTAAAACAGGCCAGTGTAATGCTCATCTGGGGGCTTTCTGGTTTATGAAGCCCTTTTCCATCTGTGCCCTCCTCAGAACCCCATGGAGATGGTGCACAGCCCCCTCCCAGCTCTTCTAGCCTGCTGCTCTGCCGCAGTGGAGTCCACATTAAATATTAATGGGGCAGCTCCTGGCACTGCTGTGACGTCAGTTACTGGGCTGGTTGGTGAGGGCCACGGTTGCCTTTCCAAGGTGAAACAGTGACTGGAATTCAGCTGGCTCAAATAGCGTCCCAGGGGGCTGGCTGTCAAGACTCGGAGAAGATGCTGCTAATGTAAGGTGTGGCAGGAGTCCAAACGTTTTCCTCCCATCTCCCCGGCTTCCTCAGGAACTGGGTGGCATCCTGATACTGACAGGATGCATTCAGTCATTTGGCAAGTATTGACTGAACACCTGTTGTATGCCCAGCACAGTGGTAGGCTCTGAGGATACAGCTGTAAGTGTGACAAGGTCCTTGCACCATGGGACTCCCTGGCTGGAGGAGAGGGAGAAACAGTCTCAATGCAGGTGTCCACCCCAGCCTGAGGCTGAGGGATCCTTCTAGAGAATGTTATGCTGAAACCTGAGGAAGGATCCCCAGTTAGGCATGGAAAGAGGGGGGGGGGTAAGTGTTTCAGGCAGAGGGATCAGGATCAGAGCTCAGATCCTGGTTCCAACCCTTCCTAGCCATTTATCTGCAAATGGAGTTCCCAACCTCACAGGGTCACTATGAAGACTAAGCGAAGCCATGGCTGGTGATAGCACAGGGCTCAGGGCATTGCGAGAGCTCGGGGATAGCTGTTAGGAAAATAGCCCCGTGCCTTTATGTAATCCCTTTGCTCTGCCAGGAATCCTTACCCCCATTTGGTGAGTATGGAAACTGAGGCTCTGAGGGGCAACCTAAGCTCAGGTTTATATGCTCAGGGTTATATTGTGGATTAGACCCCGGGAGAGACACATGACCCCAAGCTCTAACACAGGTTTTTTGCCATTTGCCAGCCATTGGCAGTGCAAGCAGTTGTCTCAGCTCAGTGAGACATAGAATCTCACCAGTGATCCCAGTGAGGTCCTCAGCTGCATTTCTAAAGCCCAGTTTAGCCTTTTGAGGTAAGGCTGCAGCTGTCCAAGGATAAGCCCAGGTCTTGGCTTTGGGAAGCCTGGGCATACACCTGGTTCTGCTGCTAACTTGCTGTGTGACCATGAGTGAATTACTTTCCTTCCCTGAGCCTCAGTGTCCCACAGTTAATACTGGCTGTCATTGCCTGGGTCTTTGATCCTCTCAACAGAGCTATGGCGAAGGCATTATGTTTAATTCCATATTAAAGATGAGGAACCAGTCTGAGAGGAGCAAAGTGATATATATGAGGCCACACAGCAAGTGGGGCTGGATTTGGAGTCAGGCCCATCTGTTGGCAGAGCTGACTATCCTTCCACCATGCTGTGCTGTCTCTCAGAGTGAGAAAGCCAACCTGAGTTGTCTCTAAGACTCTTATTGTGAGTCTCTCATCCTGTGAGTTCCCTGCTGCCCCCAGGCCTTCAAGGCCCAGTCATTTCATGGGGAGGGCATTTCAGGGTAGGCTGATCCTCCAACTGTCCCAGTAAGCAGCACCCACTCTCTCCCTCAGCACAACCTTATTCACCAGGAGGTCTAGCATCAAGCATTGTTGCAAGAGGCCCATCTTACGGACGAGGAAAACGAAGCTCAGAGAGGTGCAGCCAACTTGCCCAGGCTTTTCCAGCTACTGTGGAAGAGCCAGGATTTGAGGAGGGTCTGAGAAACTCCCAAATTCAACCCAGGAGCCCTCCCTTGCCTTTCAGCCTCCTCCAGCCTCCTTGCAATCTCCCCCCACCCCTTGTTCCCTCCCTTACCTTACCTTCCACTTAGCTGTCAATTAGTCAGTTAGCCGTCAGCGATTAAAAGTGTTCTGCCTCCTGAATGACCTTGTCACTCACCAAGAGGGCTCTAGTGGCAGAATTTCTGCACAAGATGGGATCACATTCAATTCAGCACTCCAGGAGAGGCGTGCCTGCTGGTGGGGGCTCAGATGAAGAATGATTCCCCACTGTTTACATTCTGAAAGGGAAATGACAACTTCCTAAGAAAGTGGGAAGCAGGTGATTTAAATGACAAAGAGCATGAACTTGATAGTCTGAAAGACCTGGGTTCACATCCCGACTATGCATCTACTAGCTACATGCCTTTGTGTAAGTGAGCTTCAGTTTCCCCATCCATTTATTGATTTTTTATTTTTTTAAGTTTATTTATTTATTTTGAGAGAGAGTAAGAAGGGAAGGGGCAGAGAGAGGGAGAGACAGAATCCCAAGCAGGATCCGTGCGCGTGTGTGCAGCAGAGCCTGACGAAATGTGGGGCTGGAACTATCTGAGCGGGGATCAAAAGTCAGATGCTTAACCAATGAATCCACCCAGGCGCCCCTCCCCATCCATTTAAATCGGTATAAGCGGTGGGGATTCTACCTCATTGTAGTGATGAGGATTAAATGAGATCATATATGAAATTACATAACATCGTTCTTGGTGCCTACCACCTGGCCAGTACACATCAACCTTACCAAAATAACACTATGCATGTGGTGGATACCAGAGTCCTGGGGAGAGTGGGCAGAGGGGAGAGTGCTTCCTGATGGAGATGGAAGGCTCCCTAGAGAGGGTGAGGTCTCAGCAGGGCATTAAAGGACTTCCAAGCAGAGGAAGAGGCAGCAGGATGGGAAAGGGCATTCTAGTTGGTAGAAACTAGTGGGCAGAGTCTGGGAATTTGGTGACATTAGGATGCTCAGGGAGTAGGTGATGAGCCTGGAAAGGTGGCCCAGGGGTGGCGCCTTATGAAAGGCCAGGAGCCTGCATCTTTTGAGCAGGAAAGGGTCCTACCTATGACCCCAATGCGTCTGCAGTGTGTCTGTGTCTCCTGTGTCCACTGTGTCTGCAGAGATCAGGCCCCTGGAGTCAGTCTTCTCCTGTGGCTTTGGTCCTCCCAGGTCCTTATGTTTCCTGAAGTGGGGCCAGCCTGCCACTGCTTCCTGGAAGAAAACAGTAGGCTGTAGCAACCTGCTCACCTCCTACTAACATAGTAGGCAGGAAAAGTTTTTTTTTAAGGTATATATATTTGAGAGAGAGAGAGAAAGAGAGAGTGCGCGCATGCACACACACATGCACATGCACACACGAGTGGGAGAGGGGCAGAGGGGGTGGGGAGAGGATCCGAGGTGGGTTCCTGGCTGACATCAGCAAGCCTGATGCAGGGCTCAAACTCATGAAGCTCAAGATCATCACCTGAGCCAAAGTCAGATGCTCAACCGACTGAGCCACCCAGATGTCCCAGGAAAAGATGTTTTAGCACAGTTGACTGGCAGGAAACCTTGGTGGAAACTAAGCAACCCTCTCCCTTACTTCCCAGGGTATGGCTTCAGCCACAACTGAGGACCGTTATGCTCATATCAACAACTAAAGGGCTCTCAGATGGTCAGGGATAGCAGTGGAAAGAATGGTGAAGGTGGAGTGGGTCTTGATCCTGGCACCCGCCGCCTGTTGTCTGTGCTGCAGTTGAGCAAGACATTTAATCTCTCTGGGCCTCATCTGTAAAATCAGAACAATACTGACCTTACCTTAACCAAGTGGAACTGCACTGGCAAACTGCTGCCCTGTGGCTGGCTATGGAATAGATCCTTGTTACCCTCTTCCATTCCACGTTTTGACATGGGATCCAAACACTGATCCTCTGAAGCATCCCTGTTTTATCCTCTTGAGTTGCCATGCCATTGTTTGCCGAACCTCCAATGGTGAAATACCCTGGACCTTCAGAGCTAAAAGAAAGAAGGAACTCTGCCAGCCATTAGGGCAGCCTCCTGTTTTACAGACAAGAAATCCAGGGCTCAGAGAGGGGAAGTCACAGCACTCTCAGCTTTCACAGGCCATGCAGCCCCACCCACCTGGTTCCACCCACCTGGTTCCACATAAGTAGGACTCACACAGAAGCTTGAGGCAATTACCCAGATGGTTCCAGCAAAAGGATCTAGAAAATTCTGACTAACAAACACAAGCTCCTCGACCATCTGCATGACTGAAGCCTTTTTTGCCCTTATTCTAACTGCGGTTCCATGGGTGACAGCTTTGCCTTCTTCCCTCAGAGCTGAGCTCCTCTGCACAAGCTTGAGGGGGATGAGTGCTGAGAATGGGCTCTGAGCTCCACGGGCTCACACACTGCAGCTATCAGGACACCTTCATCTTTCATAATGACAAAAGCTGCCTTTGGGAACCGATCTGCTCCCAAAGTGGGCTTTAACAAAGTGGTGGAGGGCTCTGGATGATCCTGAAATCTGTGGGCTGCTCAGGCTAATCTTGGACACAGGGTAGGGGGTAGGGAAGGGGTGGGGTGGAATTTGGTATCAACAAAAGGACACTGGGGCCACAGCAAGTGGCAGAATGTAGGCATGAGTGATATGGGTGACCTTTCTAGGTCTCATTTTCTTATTCCATATAATGGGGATAACAACCTCCTTCCAAGAGTTGTAAGGATTTGGTGAGATAACATATGGGAGTAAAGTGTCGACCCTTGGCCAAGAGCTGCTGCTGCTGCTGCTGTTGCTGCTGCTGCTGCTGTTGGTGGTGGTGTTATCATTGGCTCAGAATCAGCAAGGTTACCTGGGCAGCAGGAGGCCTCCATTTGGGAGATAAAAACCCTAAAATTCTATCTGGCTGACACTAATCTGTGGGCAGGCGGCCCCTCCTGCATGCCGACAGTGTGAAAGCCATCTCTCCAGAACAACACCAGGTCTCCTTTGTATGTCCCTTGGTGTCCAGACTTCTCAGGGAGCTCAGAGTGTCCCAGAGTACCCAAGGGAAAAAAACAAAAAAAACAAAACAGGATGTGCCTTTTCTGGGTCACCTATTCACTGGGCTCTGGAGGAGGGTTCTGGCATTTCTTTGGAAATCCAGTCCTTTAAAGAGGAGCAGTCCTTACCCCTGGCTCAGGCTGGGGTGCAGCAAGGAATTATTTATTGTATGGTTGTGATGGCTGGTGCCTCCTGTGTGCTGGCCCTGTCCAGGTGAGAAACATACGAGCTCTTGCTGATCTGCAACCCTAAGAAATAGGTGTGATTAGTCCTGTGCCCAATGATTAGCCATTGCCCAATGGTGCTCAGCTAGTAACTGATAGAGTAGAATTTGAAACTAAGTCCAGATCCTTCTTCCCCATCACACCACTCACATGTCCTCAGGTAGCCAGGGGCAGTTTGGTCTGAGCGAGACCCTGTACCCAGATGTAGATGCAGCAGACCTGGCCCCTGCACTGAGGATTTGCTCTGAGCTCTGGGTAACCAGTACGTTTGGCCTTAATCATTACTTCCCTTTACCTGGTTCAGGGGGGCTCTCTTTGGAGTTGTTCAAAGGTGAAATTTATTTCACTTAGAGCCCTGGGAGTAGATGTCCTGTCCAAGGTGGTTGGCCTGGGCTGTATTTATGAGGCTTTGGGAGTTGGCAGCCCTTTCCAAAGTGTGACGATGGGTGCTGGTCAGAGTGTGTAGCCTACAGGTAGGGAGGTTTGTGTGTACTTTTTACAATCGGAATGACCCTGAAAGGGGGTCACACCTTGAGCCCTTCTCAGCTGACACCACAGGGCAGTGTTGGCCCATCAGGTCTGGGAGTCTGAGAGACCTGAGTTCAAATTCTGACTCCACTGATTACCAGCTGTGTAACTATTCATATCCTGGAACATTTTCATATCATCTGTAAGATGGGAATGGAAGTTGTATCTATTTTACAGGGGAGTCTTGAGGAGAAAAAATATATACCCATTTCTGCAAAGCTCCTTGCCCAGAGCTGGGAATGTGGCATATGTTCCCTCAAGAGTGGGCATGGATAAGGTTGCCTGGGATAGGACAAAGTAAGAAAAGCAGAGGGCCTGGGGCAGAGTCCTGCAGCACCCCAATATTTCAGGGTAGGCCAAGAAGACAAGCTCACACAGCAGACCAGAGAAGAGGAGCAGCAGAACAGCAGAGGGAAGCCAGGAGGGTGCAGGGTCATGGAACCTTAGAGGAGAGCCTATCTAAGAGGGGTGAGCAGTTGTGCCCAGTGTATTCAAGGGACCAGGAAGGTGAGGACTATAAAGTGACCTTGGATCTGACAACAGCAGACCCCTGGTGGCTACAATGAGAGCTGCCTAGGTGAAGGAATAGGGGCAGACCCAGAGTACACTGGGCTGAGAGGTGGGTGGGAGGTGAGGAAGTGGAGACAGTGAACTTTGGTGAGAAGGAAAGAAAAGCTTCGTGGGAGAACCAAAGTGTCTCCCATTTGACATTTATAAATGAAAAGTAAAATGCTCTAGTCTACCTAATTTTCACTGTTTTGAAATCAATCTGAGTCCAACATGATCAGAAAAGCTAGAAAGGCTCTAGTTTCTCTAACAGCTGAAAGGAATCATAGAAATCCCCCCAGTGCTGGCCCTCCTCCCACCTCTCACTGGAACCCCATTTTCATGGAGGGTGGGGTGGACAGTTAATTATTATCTATCATGCTCTGTAAAGATATCCACCAGGGGAAAGATCAGCCTGGTTTGTTAACCTCAATTCCATTTGTAGTTAGCAAAGGTGACTCTTCAAAGCATGGTGGAACTTGGGGTGGGGAGCCTCCTCCCAAACTCACATTCAAATCCTGTTTCATGGATACTGAGGTCCTCATTTTAGAATCACAGCAGGGAGAAAAAGGCCCAGAGGCAGGAGAACTGGTATGGAGGCCCCAGCTCTGCTCACTCACTGTGCAAACTGGGCTAGAGCTCAGTTTCTCCTTATGTGGGATAAAGGATTGGATGACAGTGACTC
Source organism: Cryptoprocta ferox (assembly GCA_028646485.1). Taxonomy (NCBI): domain Eukaryota; kingdom Metazoa; phylum Chordata; class Mammalia; order Carnivora; family Eupleridae; genus Cryptoprocta; species Cryptoprocta ferox. Next base: position 19,156,615 of record CM053566.1, on the reverse strand, counting down.
TAAGTGTCCTCACATCTCAAACATTTCAGGATTTCGATTCTTCAGTGCATTTAACAGTCCTTTGAGTCCAATTTCCAGATGGTAAAACTAAGGTCCAGTCAGTCCCTCCTTTCTCCCTTCAAATGCATCTCACTCCCCAGAGGAAGATTCTTGGCTTGAAATATGGTTTCTACATCTCTCCTGGTTCCCAGTTACCTAAGGATAATGACTCAATTCATCAGGCTGGCATTGAAAACACTCCATGATATTGTTTTGCCCAGCCTCATTGCCCACTGCCAGGCCTCTCTTCTATGATTGTTTCTAGCTTTGCTGCCAGGCCTTTGTCTGCTGAATCCCACTTCCTAATACCTTTTCCCTGACTCTCCTCTTCCTCAAGATCCAGTTAACTGCAATTACACGTATTTAGATCTACCATATGAGCCAAGAGAATATATCTCACTTATTCTATAGTTACCCTTCCCCCTATGCTGAGCGTGCAATAAAATTCTCAGAAGCCTAGGGTCCCTTCTCCCGTGCTGCCCTTGACATTTGTATTTAAGTGAGGTTGTGTCTTAGTCATTGGGGTTTTCCTAGTTTGTCCGAGGCCCAACTGCAGGCCTGGTATGAGGGACCCTCGGCACAGAATGCCACAACTGGGATGGGCTTAGTGACCAGCCAGCCCATCCACCTCTCTCTTTGCCACAGAAGGATGTTCAGTCTGGGTTTGAACGCAAATCTGCCCCATGGCTTACAGGCTGTGTAACCCTGAGTCACTAATCTGATTCTGAAAAAAGGGGAGACCAGCTGTGCCCACCTGCGAGGTAGGTTGTGAGAATTAAATGTTTATGCCTATACAGACCTAGCAGTGGGCTGGCTCTTAGTATGTCATGAATGTTACTCATCACAGCCAGACTACTCTGTCCCTCCTCTCTTGGAAGGTACGGTATGCCCAAAGTCACTTCTCAAGGTGGGAGCGCAGCTCTGTAGCCCGCTGAAGCTGAAATGTGTATTTGGGGGTGGCGGGAGGGATGCTGTCCCCAAAGTACGGCCCCGATCCTGCCCTGCCGGTGCAGACCCAAGCGCGGGGTGTGTCCCCACGGCCCAGTCCCCTAGCCTGGGCTCGAGGAGGCGCGAGGGCGAGGGCGAGGGCGAGGGCGGTCCTGGCCCGCCCCTCGGGGCACACGGCCTCCTGGCTTCTCCAAACAGTAGGGCTATTTGCTTTTTGGGCCTTGACCTCAGAGGAGCGCTTCAAGGAGGAGCTGTGACACTTGAGCTACCTATTCAACCCCCATCACCGCGCCCCCTTCTAGGTCTCCGCAGTCCCCACCCTATTCTCCCTTCTCCCACCTCCACCTATGCGGCGGTAAAATGCAGCACTCACAGGGCGCCTGCGCAGCTCTCGGGCGGGGCTGTGGCGGCGGCAGCTATTTATAGTAGGTGACGTCACCTTGAAATAGACCGTTAGGGCCAGACCGCCCTTCCCCCCTCCCACTCCAGCCGCTCCCCGCCGCCATGCCCGGCTGTTCCCACTGCGCAGGCGTCCTCCATCCTCCCATACCACCCTCCCCTCCCCCCCCGCGTTGCCGCCTCTCCTCCCTTGGCTGCGTCCGCAGCGCGAGCCACTGCGTGCGGGGCGAGTCAGCGAGAGGGCGCGAGCGGCGGCGTTACCTGCAGCCTGCAACCTCGGGCCGGCCGGCGAGCCAGTGCGCGTGCGCGGCGGCGGCCTCCGCGGCGATCAGGGAGCGAACGCACGGGCGGACGAGCGGGCGAGCGGTGCGGACGTGAGGCGAGGCCGAGCCACTAGCGACATGGGAGACCGAGAGCAGCTACTGCAGCGGGCGCGGCTGGCCGAGCAGGCGGAGCGCTACGACGACATGGCCTCCGCCATGAAGGCGGTGAGCGCGCCGGGAGGCTGGGCGGCCGGCTGGGGGACCCGGCGTAGGGGAGGGATGGGCGGCCGGGCGGGGTCTCCCTCCGGGCCCGGGGCGACACCTCGACCTCGCTGGGCGCGGCCGCCCGCCAGCAGCCCGCGCTTCCCGCGCCCGCCCCGCCATTTCCTGAGGCAGGGCCCCGGTGGGGGTCTCCGAGGACGAATGGAGCCCCACGGGAATAGGTGGATGACAGTGCCCTCCTGCGGGCGGGGGACAGTGCCCCCTTTCGGGCGGGCAGGGGTCGCGGCATCCCAGCTCGCAGCCCTGGGTTGGGGGAGGGGGTGCCCGAGGAAACGTGAGAGAGTCACATTCCTCGTTCTAGACTGTTCTGCCCGACCTGGGGGCTCATCTCTCTCTCTCCTTCCTTCATACCCCAACTTGTAATAAAAAATCACCTAGTGGGTGGCGCCGTGTCTCTCCTGGTTTTCTCTGCCACTACCTGAAGTGTGTATGATTCCGATCTGTTTTGCCCTGTTTGCCGGAAACGTTCTCGTTCCATCATCCCATACCCGGGGTCTGGCATTGTGTGAGAAGACCCCCCACCCTCCGCAGTCTAGACGTGGACGCAGGCGGGAGGGCAGAGGGTGGGGGACGGCGGGTGTGGGGCCCGATTACCAGTTTTGATGTGGGGAGCATCTGCCTGGGGATTAAAAATGAGACGTGACTTCTTGGCCAAACGAATCTGTATGCCTTTGCAATCCCGAGACCCTCGTAGATCCTTATAGATCGATTCTGCAGCTTGATTTCCGGTGAAAGAGTCGTGCCCGGCCACACCCTAGCAAATACCGTGGATTAGACACCACCTGCATTTCTGAGACTAAGAGTTCCGGTTATCCTCGCACTGCCCCTGCCTCTAAACATTATTTTACGTTTTCTCTAAATCAATGTTACTTCTCTGCGTCAAGGTCACACAGTGGTACAGCTACAGCTGGGGGCCACCAACCTGTATGTTCATCCAGTGTACATCCTCTGGAGACCTGGGAGTATCCGCCCGGGCCCCACCTTAGACATAAAGATTCTGCAACTCTAGGATTGGGACTCAGAAATCTGCATCTTAACCAGCGCTCATTGCTGTTTTTAGCGGGCTGAAGCTTGAGAATTACTGGCCTGAATTATGGCTCTTTTGTCCTTTTGCTGGACTTGTGAGATTTCTTAGAAATCTACAAATCGAGAGGCTCCCGAAAATTTCAGAATCATTTGAAAAGCTTCTTTTCAGGCTTGATATTAATATCATATGAAATGCATTGTTGAGGTCAATATTTAGAAGTATCCAGATAAAGAGTTGCAGAGCTATCTTTCCTGTAGTATCCTTGTTGCACATTGCCCTACTGTGTTTGAAAACCACCACTGCCACTCATTTGTTTATTCATTGGTGGTCCCGATTTGAGCACTGGCATACTGTCACAGGCTAGATAGTCTTAAACCAGAGACAGCCTAGGTCTGGGATCTGAAGTCTTTGTAATTTAGGGGGACCAGGAACAACTGAATCCATTTCCTCCGAAGCGGTTCTGAGCTTAATTTTCTTTGGGAGAAGAGCCACTTCTGACCACACAGCAAGTCACACTTGATTCAGCCTCTTCTCCCCAGTAACGTGTACTGGCATTGTGCTGGCTGAGGCCTCTCTGGACATTTTAGTGAGGAGGTCCTTGTTCACCTTGTGAGTGGGGCTTGAAGACCTCAGTGTTAGGAGCCCTTTGGGAATAAAGAAGTGGGGCTTGAATAAAGGTGAATTGAGATTAAGGGGAAATGACTAGAAAGCTCTATGACATTCTGGAGCTCTGGGAAACCTGAGGCAACTTGAAATGGAAAGTAAGGAAAGGACTGAGAGATGTAACCAGAATGAAATACAGTTTGGGGAGAGAAAAAAATTGGTTTTCTGCTTTTCGTAAGCAGTCTCGAATGCTTTCCTGCAGCTAGACACTTGGGTTCACAGATTTTCTCTGAGACTTTAAGGTAACATGTTGCAAACCAATGGACCCTTCCATGTGTTGGGAATCTAATATCTGTATCTAAAATGATTGATGGGTGGTGGAAGGGCAGGTAAGTAGACTGCTCGAGGGTAGACCCTGAGTGAGATGTTCTGATGCCACCACTCTTGTAACATTGAAACCTAACATCTCTTGGCTTCAAGTCCTTTGAAATGTAAAATTAGTAATGTTGGTGTTAATATCAAGTCTGTTCTCCGTCTTTATTCTAACTTGTTTTCTGTTTTCTTTATAATTTAAATGGTCATCTGATACTACCTGTCTGTAATCATTGATGTTCCTTATGCTACCAGCGTCACCTGGAGGATGGTGTCGATGGTGTTGGTAAGCTTTAAGAAAAATCATGCATATTGGAAACAGTGGCGTTGACTCAAATCAAGGCAATTCCCTGCCTCACCCCATAATTTGAAGAGGCAAGAAATGCTTCTGAAGTAAAGGAGTGTCCTCAAGATCTCCTCATCTCATACCTAGCAGCTTACAAAGAGTGCAGCAGTGGGAAGAAGCATTGTGAGACATTGTAGAACCCAGCTCCTTTCTAGGCCAGGCTTGGAATGACCGTAGACAAATCGTAACCTCTGAAAAATAGATATTATACCATCTTAAGAGAAAGTGAAATAAACCTATAAAGGGGGATAAAAATGTCAGTACATTAGACTGAATGATTTAAGGTAAGAGGGTAAATAACCAGATGTCTGGTGAGTACTGGATAGGCATGATTTGTTCATGTCTCTTATTGCTCTAAGTCATCTATTTTATATTAAAACATAGAGGTAGTAATTTATAAAAACATGAAAGTGAAAATATTTGGGATAGCATGGTATGTTTTAACATTGATACATAATTGATTACAAGGTTGACAAAGGACAGAGAAAGTCTGAAGGACTTGAAGAATATAGAAATCTTAAGTACAGGGAATAAAGCTGCAGCTTAAAGAAAACAGTCTGAGAGGAAGAGGCACTTGGCCCAACCAGGGGCAAAAGGCTCTTATTCCAACAGCTGTGAGATTATGGGAAGTGGAGGAATGGGCAGGTGGTGTATAAAAGAGCTCGGCTGAGTGGCTCGGGGTGAGACATAACCCTGTGTTGCAGGTATTAAAACTAAATATGATTTTGAGGTGTACCAAAATTGTGGTTAGTGTGAAATCTTAAAGCCACATCAGTACTGTAGTTCGAAATATGAAATAAACTAGAGAGTCCTATTTCCCACTAAGTGCTCATTTTGTAATGTAATTATTGCTTTGCCATATTTTGGCTGAGGAAGGAAAGAAGGTTCTGGATTCTTGCAATAGCCTGAATTAAAAGGACTTCAGATGGTGAACAGTTCACAGAGCTTTGTCTGGAATTTCATATTAGTATTAGAATGCGGCGTCACACTTCGAGAAATATGGTTTGGGAGGAGGTACCCCAAATGTGTTTTCTATGTTTCAATTCATCAAGTTTATGGAACTTACCATTTTACTTATTAGGCATTCAGTAAACTCCGGATGGATTAACTCTGGATAGTTGTTAACTCCATTTTACAAATGGTATATAAAGAGGTTAATTTTTTCAAGGTCAAATTTAAATCCAAGCATTGAACTCTGGATAGTAGGACTTTCACTTTAGCCACTGTATAATAATGGCCCAGGGATAATATTTCTAGTATATGTTTTGGTATACTAGTCATCATTGGTGACTGACTTCCAGGCCCTTTACACAAGTGGGCTTAGCGAACAAATAATTTCATCTATCAGATGTTAAGTCATTTTTGCCAAGTTTGATTAAAAACAGAATCTACCACATATGGGTCTTAGCTATAGCAGGGGAGTTTAAAAGGCAAACTCACACATCTAGATTTTGCTTGTTCTCCTGAAAACCAGGAGGATTTTTTTTTTTTTTTTTTTAGTGTAAGAAACAAATTTTTAATTGAATTTGAATTCTGCTATGAATTAAGATGTGCAGGACTCTATGTTAAATTATAGTTGGGGTATTTTAAGAAATTGTTTCATATCCTTGGCACGAGTTGTTTCTCTACATGGCTTTTAGTATATTTTATAAGCCTATAGGCCCTAAAATTTCATTGTCTAGGTTATTGGTAAAATTCCTCCTAGTGTCCTGGTTGAGGCCACCCATCTTCTGCCCCATGGTTTGGGTGCTCTTCCCACTCCTGGCTGCAGTGGTTTTCCCCTGTGGTGGTGGGTTTTGGCACTTCCCTGCAATCGGAACTTGGCACAGCTTCTGAAGCTTTCAGCACTGGTGCCCCCAGGGACAGTAGCATGCAGTAATACCATTCAGATGGGTTGTATTTAATCCTTGCCAGTCCCTACAAAAATGTTCAGTTATGTCAAGAGCAAGAAAAGACAATATCTTCATGATACAAAGGTAGCTATTTTGACTGATTTAAGCTTCAAGTGGATATTAACTACCTGAACCCATCTGCTCTGAGCTTGAAGTTTAGCTTCTCTTTGGCCTTCTAGAACTGTAGCCTCGCCCTGGTGAGGATAGGGAGTGGTCTTTCCAGGCCTGGGCAAGTGGTGACAGGTGGGTGCTTTGCCAGCTTGAGACCAGGCAGAATCCTCACTTTGAGGACAGTAACTTGGGGAAGAGTGAGCCAAAAAAGCTTTCATCCCTCTGGCTCACGATTTTTTCTTTTTCTTTTTTCTCTAAATACATACAGGGCTCTGCCAAAGAAGCTTAAAGATTTTATGATGTGGTTATTTTTACTTAGTTGTACATGAGAATCATTTTCTCCTGTTGTAAACTCTTATATCAAAAGCAAGCTTGTTGGTAGCAAGTGGGTGTAGGTAACTATAAAAGATGGGATGTGTGTGTATGTGGCTCTGAAGGATGGGAGTGCCCTTCAGGAGAAAAAACGTATACCCTGACTTTGGCGATGTGGCCTGGCATGTGGTGGCGTTTTTTGTTTGCTCAGTATTACTTTTGAGGTTGGATGTTTTCCAGATTAAGAACTTTAAATTTTCCCAAATAGTCCCTGTGCTATTTTTGGCAGTGGATCTATTTTCACTCACAAACACATAGTTTATTGCCTGGTGAGTTAGTGGGAAGAGGCCCTTAGGAATTTTTGAGTAAGTGAATGTTGTCATAGGAAGATAAATGAGTTAGTAGCCTACCGGCTTATTTGTAACTTCCAGTACTGCTTTGTAGTCCCAGAGTGAAGGAAATGGGGTGGAAGTGAGTGAGTGCCCTGGGCTGGGAGTTGGCATAGCCAAGGGCAGTGTGTTAAGGCCATTAGTAGAATGGCTGGCCTGGAGTCCAATCCTTAAGGGAGATGGAGAGATGGGCCTTTATGAATGGGAATGGTCCACCAATTTAAGGTTTTCAGAAAGAGTGTAAGTAGGATTAAATGGAGTGGTAGGTGGGCAGGAGAACAGGAAGGTGGAGGCTGTGTGCAGAGTTGAGGAGCCCCTTAGAGGTGGTGCAGCCACTTGAAGACTTAGTGTCTGGAATGGCTGCCCTGAGGGCAGCTGATGTGTGGCAGAAATGAGGATGTACTGAAACTGAAACTGGCTGGAGTAGAAAGCAGGTTGAGAACCATTGTGCAGGTCTCTCTATCTCAAATTCTGTGTCTTGTCTTTGCTTCATGTTCCCAGTTAGAAACCATTTGTAAACTTATAATTGTAGAGCCTGCACTAAATCATCTCCATATAACATGCATGCAGATGACCATCCAGCTGTGGTTGGGACTAGTAGTTAGTGTTTTCCTTTCCATTGCACTACATTTCCTCCCAGTGTCTGCTTTTAGCATATGACCAGACTTGCCTTAGCTCTCCTGCCTCCAGTAGTCTGGAATTTGAAATATTGGGAACTGGTGCTAACATTAACGAAGGTTATTTGCAGTAGGTACCACCAAACAAGACTGGCTATAAATCCTGTTTATTTTAGTAGGCCATCTGATTTCACTTTGCTATATCATTTTCCAGTGTAGGGAATGCTCAGTTTCCTTTAGTTATCTAATCGAGTAATAAAACGATCTTCCTTCCATAAGTTTCCCTTTCGTAACTGAGTTGTAACCCAGGAGTATTAAAAAATACTATATTTAAACATATCCAGTTATTTCCTAGTTAGGCCCTGGCTGGGGTTCTAAGAACAATGCTTGCTTAGCTGTTAGTCACACTCAGCTGATGCTGAGAGTGATTCATTCAGACTGGCAGGAAACCAGATGATTGTTATATAAACAGTAATACTCCTAGTAAACGATTTTGCTTGTCAAGGTGTGGTAAACATTGCCCAGAGCCTTTTTGGGCAGTTTATTCTTGATGGAGAAGAGTTCCATGAATTTCTGAAACCTATGGATGCACCCAAATTTCATTTAAACTAATATTATCAACCTTATGCCTTTCTACACCTTTTATTGTTGCTCAGGAAAATGGAATCCTAGAATATTAGAGCTGAAGAGGTCCTTGGAAATTGTTTAGGCTGATGCCCCTTGTTTTACTTTTGATTCCCAGACAAGGTCACACAGCTAGCTGAGGCTAAACTCCAGATGTCTTATGGTGGTGTTTTTGTTGTTGTTGTTGTTTTTGTTGTTGTTTTAATAATGATACTGTTCATTGTACAAACACCCTGAAACATATTTCACATATGCACTCAATTTTAATGATACACTCTGGGGAGTTATCTTGGTGTGTCTTTGTGGCAGTCTTAACAAGCAGCTTTATTAGCCGCAGGGTGAAGTATATAGTGACTCTTACGGATATTGTTGCATTTTATTTAAAAAAATGTTTGGATATTGTTTGCATTTTAATGTGCCTTAGTCAGATTTACTTACTGCAGGATCTAAGGAGCTCTCAAATTTCTGTGCTTGCCTCATGTTTGTTTCACTGAATATTGCCCTGGAAAAGTGAGTCATTCGAGAAGATTCAAACATTCTGAGATTTGTCAGAGGATTCAAGATGGAATTTTTATTTATATGGGTTGCTTCATTAAAAGACCAAATTAACAAATATCTATTAAGTCTCTGTATATTTCTAATAAACTAATATATGTGTTTAAAGGAACTCACTGGAGGAGAAAACTAGTGGGGTTACAGGTCTTCACCTGGATTTGAAGAGAGCATGGATTTTGGATTAGTAGAAGATTGCCCTGGACTGAGGTAGATCATTGAGAGAAGTGTAGAGACCACTCATGTCTGTGAGGGGAAGTGAGGAACCTGGTTTGCAGGCAGGCATCCTAGGGAATGGGCAGAGGCAGCCTGTAGCCAAAGACCACACCTAAGAAAAGAGTGGAGTTGGGTTGATTGATTAGGCAGAGGAGGAGAGACAATCCCGGACTAGGGGTCCGCAGCAATAGAGTATGAGTAATGGGGATAGGGAAATGGGGAAATCAGAAGACAGAATTGGTATTTTTATCTTGTCCAGGGTATGTTGGTGAGGAGGGGTTGCTGGTAGAAGAACTTGGCACAAGTTTTCTAATTTTACACATAATGATTATATTTGTTGCTTATGTTCTTGAGTTAATGTTTTGGTTCTTTTTTTAGAATTTCTGATTCTCCGCTAGTCAGTCTTTTCAATCCATGTTAAAGCATGTCTGTTTTAATATGCTGTTAATAACTTTCTCCCTTTCCCCTCACTTACAGGAGTTTCTGTCCTTATGGGTTAAATAATATTTTTCTTTGCTCAGTGTTTTATGGTTTCCTAAGTGTTTTTCCTTTTTTCTGAAAATTAAAGACTTTTACCAGTTAAGTCATATAATTAAGGAATCTCCCTACTTTATTAAAGAGGCCGATTTTAGCAAATTAGCTGCTTTGCGGGGGTCTAGACCAAAGTTTTCTGATTCCAAGTCTGTATTAGTTTCCTTGGGCTGCCAAACAAAGTACCATAAGCGGGTAGCTTAAAACAACAAATCATTTTATTGCAATTGGGAAGGTCAGAAGTCCAAGAACAAGGTGTTAGCAGGGCCGTGCTCCTTCTGAAGGCCTTAGGGAAAAATCCTTCCTTGCCTCTCTTTCAGCTTTTGATGTCTCTTGGCAATCCTTGGCCTTCCTTGGCTTGTAGACACATCACTCCAATCTCTGCCTCCATCATCACATGGTGTTCTCTGTAGGTCTCTCCAAATTTCCCACTCCTTATAAGGGCACCAGTCATTGGACTTGGGATCCACCCTAATACAGTATGACCTCATCTTGACTTGATTACATCTGTAGAGGTCCTGTTTCCCAATAAGGTCACATTCATAGGTACCAGAGGTTAGGACTTCAACATAGCTTAAGGGGACACAATTCAACAACACAGAAATCCAGTGCTCTTTCTGCTAAGTACATAGCTGACTCACTTAGAGTTGGCATCATGGAGAACTACCTAAAGAAAGCTACAGCTTGTGAAATGTAACATTTCCACATAACATAATTGGTGCTTCTATCTTTTTTTTATACTTTAGTGTCAAGTTGGTTCCCAGTGCTCTTCCCCACAAGTGCCCTCCTCCATGACCATCACCCCCCTTCCCTTTCCCCTCCCGCTTCAGCCCTCAGTTTGTTTTCAGTATTCAAGAGTCTCATGATTTGCCTCCCTCCCTCTCCCTTACTCTTTTTCCCCCCTTCCCCTCCCCATGGTGCTTCCATCCTTGATGGCCAGTCAGGGTTTCCTGTCAGGTGAGTCAAAGTAGAGCTTACTGCTTAGTAACTGTGCTTCCTTTCAGCAGAGGCTCGGGGCACATTATTGTCACTTATGCATCCATTTGGATTAGGGGAGGTCTGGGTGTACCAGTGGGATTCTCTGTGTAACCACTCAGGGCAAAACTCTGGCCACTTGATCTTGTGTTTGATCTCATCTGTGAAGCTCTTACCTATTAATAAGTATTTGAGGGAGGTGTGATTGGTTCTTTTTAGAATATACAGTTGGAGGCAGAATCTGGAACGTACTTCCAGTTTGTAATCCTTGAACATTTGGCAAAGGAATTGTTTGATCTCAATGTTGACAATACCTTTTGCAGAATAGCTGAACCTCAGGGCTTTTTCATCCATCACTGTGTACCACCAAGGTCTTTCCATGATTATCCCTATACCTATACCAAGATGAAGGCAACATCTGGGGTGCCTGGGTTGCTCAGTTGGTTGAGTGTCTGACTTCAGCTCAGGTCGTGATCTCACAGTTCGTGGGTTTGAGCCCCACGTCGGGCTCTGTGCTGGTAGCTCAGAGTCTGGAGCCTGCTTCCGATTCTGTGTGTCCCTCTCTCTGCCCCTCCCCTGCTCATGATCTGTCTCTCGAAAATAAATAAATGTTTAAAAAAATTTAAAAAGATGAAGGCAACATCTTAAATATGAATTTCTCAAATCCCTTATCACTGAATATTTCATTTCAAGTATTTATTTCTTCTGTTTAGACTATAGTCTTCCTTCAGACAGGAAGCATGTCCGATTGGTTTTCCCTAGTGTGGCTTGTCCATAATCCTGTTTTTGCGAAGGGTTGTTGATTAGGTTCAAAGGAAGATTTCTAAAATTTTTGGATTCAGGTCTCAGTCTTTATCTTTTTGGGATTTTGCAGGTGACAGAGCTCAATGAACCTCTCTCCAATGAAGATCGAAACCTCCTCTCCGTGGCCTACAAGAATGTGGTTGGTGCCAGGCGATCTTCCTGGAGGGTCATTAGCAGCATTGAGCAGAAAACCATGGCTGATGGAAATGAAAAGAAATTGGAGAAAGTTAAAGCTTACAGGGAGAAGATTGAGAAGGAGCTGGAAACAGTGTGCAATGATGTCCTGGCTCTGCTTGACAAGTTCCTCATCAAGAACTGCAATGATTTCCAGTATGAGAGCAAGGTATTTTACCTGAAAATGAAAGGTGATTACTACCGCTATTTGGCAGAGGTAGCTTCTGGGGAGAAGAAAAACAGTGTGGTCGAAGCTTCTGAGGCTGCCTACAAGGAAGCCTTTGAAATCAGCAAAGAGCACATGCAGCCAACGCACCCCATCCGGCTGGGTCTGGCCCTCAACTTCTCTGTGTTCTACTATGAGATCCAGAATGCACCTGAGCAGGCCTGCCTCTTAGCCAAACAAGCCTTTGATGATGCCATAGCTGAGCTGGACACACTAAATGAGGATTCCTATAAGGACTCCACGCTCATCATGCAGTTGCTGCGAGACAACCTCACCCTCTGGACGAGCGACCAGCAGGATGAAGAAGCAGGAGAAGGCAACTAAAGAGTCTTCGGGTCCCTGGCCCTTCCTTCACCCACCACCCCAGTCATCACTGATTCTTCCTTGCCACAATCACTAAATATCTAGTGCTAAACCTATCTGTATTGGCAGCACAGCTACTCAGATCTGCTCTCCTGCCCCTTGGGAAGCAGTTTCAGATAAATCTTCATGGGCATTGCTGGATTGATGGTTGCTTTAAGCCCACAGGGGCTCCCTTTCTGAATTGTGCAGACAAGTGGGTTCTGAATGAGGCATTCTACTATGCCTATTGATCTATGTGAAATCCAAGCAAAAGCATTGGGGAAGTTTAGAAAGGAGAATTGGCCAACACAGGCTATAGTTGATATTTAAATGATCCATGTAAAACAAGCTGATAGTGTTTTGTTAAGCAGTACATCTTGTGCATGCAAAAAATGAACTCACCCCTCCCACCTCTTTCTTCAGCTAATGGAAAACTGTTAAGGGAAGCTGATTACAGAGACCACTACTCTGCTTTCCATCAGCTTCATAATGAACTGTTTTAACGTGAGGTTTCAGTAGCCCCTTGTTTTGCCTCCTTAAATTATGATGTGCACAAACCTTCTTTTTCAATGCAATGCATCTAAAGTTTTGATACCTGTAACTTTTTTTTTTTTTTTTTTTTTTTTTTTTTGGGTTGCAGTTGTTTAAGAATCATGGATTTATTTTTTGTAACTCTTTGGCTATTGTCCTTGTGTATTCTGACAGCGCCATGTGTCAGCCCATGTCAATCAAGATGGGTGATTATGAAATGCCAGACTTCTAAATTAAATGTTTTGGAATTCAATGGGTAAATAAATGCTGCTTTGGGGATATTCTGTCTACATGTGTGTTTTTCATTTTCCCCCCTCTGAAGGAGCTATTTAATAGGTTACCATTTTGAATCTTGGTTTTAGTCTCAAACACTGAAGCATTTTTAAACAGTAAGTTTTTTTTTTTTTTTTAAGTTTATTTATTTTGGAGAGAGAGAAAGCAGGGGAGGGGCAGAGAGAGGGAGAGACAGAATCCCAAGCAGGCTCTGTGCTATCAGTGCAGGGCTGGATTCAGATCAAGAGTTGGACACTACCCTCTAGCACAGTGCCCCTAGCACAGTGTTTTCTTGCTCTCTGATTCCATTATATATTTTGCAGTATACACATAAGACTCATGAATTTTCAGTTGTTTTCTGTGAACCCAGTCAACATAGCCTCTCTGACCCACTCTTCCTGACACCTGGTGGTTGTATGGGAGCTGAGCAGACCAAAATGCTGTCTTCCTCAGTGTAGCACCTGACCAATGAAAGGTCAGGCCTGTGTTTAACTTGGGAGGGTGTAGCTTGACCCACCCTGTGGGAGCATTTGTTGATATTTAAAACTCAAAGTAGATACTGAGCTTATACATGTCCTCAAATTTTCTGAATACCTTTTCTGTATTAGATAAAATGTTAATTCAGGGCACAACCTGGATCCTTGAAATAATCTGATTATTACTAAGAAAGCTTTGAGTATTCTTTAAAACAGAAAAAAAAAAAAAAAAAAAACAACCCAAACCAAAAAACCCTCCATCTGAGTTTTAAAAAGGAAAAGGCCGGACCCCTTAAGCTCTCCCATCTGCCTTCATACCAAGGCTTCTCTTGAGCCTTAGCATCCCCAGCTAGGCTCATTCTCTAGTGATGGGGACTTGAGCCCCTCACGGATTTTACCACCTGCAGCTTGGTGTCCAGGACAGAAAGTGATTATTAAGTGGATTGGTTCAGTAACACATAGGTCTTAAGATACCTTAATCTTGACTAAAGCTTGACACTAGACTGGTGAGAAACGCCATCACCCAGTCCCTCCTTGAACTTCCATTGTGGTGGAGGCACAGACCTTTTTAGCTTAGAAGTTTAACCTGTTTTCTCATTCTGAAGTAGAGGCAGGACCCTTGTACTCCTAAAATACTGTTTCAGGTTGACCTAATGGCTAGCTAAAGTGGTTATTGAGTTTCACTTCAGTTAGTAAATCTGGTATTTTAAAATTACCATCTTTATGTGGCCAAGACACTTGGCTTGATAAACATGTAGACCTTAGAACTTTATAAATTTGAAATGCTCTATACAGGAAGAGCTTTAGGAAAAGCACTCATGTTTTCATTGCATAGCTGGCTTAGGGTTTTGTCCCCACCTTGCAAATTAGGAAAGCTGAGGTGCAGGGGTTGTGGACCCCTGGAATTAACACAGCTGTTAAGCCACAGAGGACAGCCTATGGCTATTGCTTCTAATTCAGAGTTCTAACTGCCGTCACCTGGGGTCTGGCAGTGCCATGCTACAGGCAGCCTTGACAAGCCACACAACTTTTTGCGGCTTAACGTCTCTCAGTTTTTATTTAAAGTGTAGGATTTGTAATATGTTTTCATTCAACTCAGAGTACTCGGTGTAAGGCATCTTTGGTCTGGGAATGGGGTTTGGGGACGTAAGGACACACAATTACATTTTAGCCCCACAAGTGATTAATGGGATTCTTTGCAAGCACCTGAGGGAACTACAAATTACATGTGCCACAAACCTGGAAGCCTTCTCTACTGCATAATCTTAAAGCTTTCCTTCCAGTTTTGTACACTCATGTTTCAAAAATTGTCAAGATAAATTTATGAAATGTCAGGGTCATCTCAATATTACAGCAGAGGAAACTAAACTCCAGAGAAATGAAATGGTCATTCACTGGAGAATGGAGAGTCACTGGAAAATTGGTAACAGAACCTAGAGTAGCATTCAGATTCTTTAAATTTTTGTTCATGGTTCTTTACACTACTATGCTCTTGGGATTGAGAAGAAAAAAATGGATGTCACGCACCTCCCATTCTGGGGACACTTTCAGTGCTTTAATGTTTTCATTTAGAGTTGAAGGGATTAATACTTGGATGTTTAAATTTATTGGTGCTTGCTGCAGATTTTCAGTAACTCAAACATTGCTCGAAAATCATGTTTCAGTTGGAGGAAGGTATAAGATTCTTTTTTTTCAAGTTTTTATTTAATCATCTAGTGCTTATCGTGACCAGTGCCCTCCCTAATCCCCATCACCTATTTCACCCATTCCTTACCCCCCGCCACCTCCCCAAATGGTAATCATCAGTTTGTTCTCTATAGTTAACAGTCTGTTTTTTGGTTTGTCTTTCTCCCTTTGCTTGCTTGTTTTGTTTTCTTCAATTCCACATATGAGTGAGATCATACAGTCAGTCTTTCTCTGACTGACTACACTTAGCACTATAATCTCTAGCTCCATCCATGTCATTGCAAATGGCAAGATTTCATTTTTTAGGGATGAATAATATCACACTATATATATAAACCACATCTTTATTCATTCATCAATTGATGGACACTTGGGCTGCTTCAGGGTTCTTGGTAATGGAACTATTGTCGGGTAAATACTTGGCTGTCTTAAATCTCTTCAGACTGGGGAGTTCTGGATGCCTCGGCTCGTAAAATGAACTAGGCTGCGTTCTGAACATTGGACCCTCCACACCCTCCTATACACCTTAAAGATCGCCTGCCATTCAAGAGACTGAGAGGGTCCTCAGATCTCAGGAGACCCTACATCAGGGAAGCATAAACACAGATTCACAGCTGGCTGAGACTTAACAGATCACCTTCTATTATAAAACCCAATAATTAGACTGATGAAAACAACAATTTCAAATATCTACTGTGTTCTGTGCACTTTAGATGTGTGATCTCTGGATCTTTACAGCACCCTTTGAAGGTAGGAATGATAGTCTTTTTAACAGATGAGAAAACCAGGTTATTAAGTGGTATGAGGTACACAGCTAGTAAGAGTAATAACACTGGTACCAAAACTGGGGCAGGCCTCCAAGGCTCTTTCTAGTACACAATGGGTTTTTTTTGATCCCCATCTGGAGAAAAGGAGTCCCAGAAAAGTTGCAATAGCTTGCCTCTCTGCCTCTCTGGTCCCTCTCCTTCCTTATTCAATCTATCCAGCATCCCACCCAAATGAAGGCCTAATGAAATACTATCTCTTATGAAACCTCTGATCTGTCTGGAAGCCTCCTGCCTGGTGACTTTGGGTCAGTCTTTGCATTATTATTCTAAATTTTTAAAAACATTTTTATTTATTTTTGAGAGAGAGCGTGAGCAGGGCAAGGTCAGAGTGAGAGGGAGACACAGAATTGGAAGCAGGCTCCAGGCTCTGAGCTGTCAGCACAGAGCCCAAGGCGGGGCTCAAACCCACAAATTATGAGATCATGACCTGAGCCGAAGTCAGATGCTCAACCAACTGAGCCACCCAGGTGCCCCATTTGCATTATTATTCTAAATTATGGTGCACATTTCTCCTCTACCTCTACTAGGCTATAGACCTCTATTGTGCCTAGCAAACCAAGGGGTCCAAAAGGTTGGATGTGCTAAAGATTAAAGGAATCCACTGTCAAGTTCATTTTCCTAAAGTATAACTACCATGCCATTTTGGAAGGCAGAGACTATCAAGAAGAAGAGGGAAAATAACATTTGCTGACTGCCTTCTGTGGGTAACTTAAGTCACCCTACTAAATGGGGCTTTATTTTAATTTATTTTTAAGGTTTATTTTGAGAGAGAGAGAGAGAGAGAGAGAGAACTCTGACCAGGCCAGGGGCAGAGAGAGAGAGAGAGGGAGGGCGAGAAAACCAAACAAGAATCCCTCCACTAATAGCATGGAGCCAGACAAGGGGCTCAAAACCATGAACCTCGAGATCATGACCTGAGCCAAAACCAAGAGTTGGATACTTAACTGACTGAGCCACCCAGGTGACCCTAAATTGGGGCTTTACATACATTAAAAAAAATCAAAGCCAACAATCCCATGAACAAGGTTGTAGCTGCAATCGAGAGGCTCAGAGAGAAAACAGACTTGCATGTGGTCACACAGCTGGGAAGTAACAGAGCATATCCTTGTACAGGGTTCCAAAGTCTCTGTTCTCTTCATAAGTATGTTGCCTTCAGGCAGAGGCTGGAAGCCTGACATTTCAGGTCTTTCTTGATGGGACCCTTTTCGTCCTTATCGGCCGAATTTCTCTCAATTTACCTTCTTCACACACGCCTCTTCAGATCAGTCTCTGCCTCATCCCCACCTCCAGCACTATCCAGCAACATGAGAATTTAATGCCTTTCTTCCTCCTAATCATTGGCGCTCCTTCTTCCAGAAGGGGAGATACCTATCAGTGCTACATCAACAGTATGACTCAAGAGGTGAACCAAAGCACCACTGGGCAAAATCTCTACGCAGCTGGATCCAACCTGTTTAGCCAGCTCTCATTTTGGCTTAAGCCATTACTCTTCCTTTCTGGAATGGCTTTCTTCTCTTGGCCTATTCAAATCCTATCATCTATGAAATCCCATCTTCTCCCTGACAGCTACTCACTCTGGACTCCAGTACTATGTGTCTGTACCACACAATAGCATTTCACCTTCACTCACTCAACATATTGAGCTCCTACAGGTAGACTTTGGGCAGGGTGCATTGCCTGTCCTCATGGGGCTAACACTCTGTTGGGGGGATGGATACAATAAACATATAGTAACCATGAACATGTCACTTAGGTTCTTCTCTGGGCCTAACACACAGCTCACAAGAATTTGTTGAATTCATGAACAATTGATTGATTTGAGACCAGAATCTTTAATAAGAAATGACCAAAAGGAATCCTTTTATTTCATCTCCCAAGTCTACTGATGAGCCACATAAGAAATAGGGGAATTATGCCTTGGGCTTTGTTCTAACATCATTTGTAAATTGGTGGTGTGACCTTGCGCAAGTTCTGGCTGGTCAGCAGTCTCTAAAAATGAGGTGGGTGCTTTTGGTGGTCTTTGCGTGCTTTTCCATTTCTAATTTTCTGTTATTTTCAACTGCTCTGGGATCGTCCCCATCCTCTTCATGGCCTTTTTTCCTGTAGTACCCACCCCCTTTCCTTCCGCCCTTCACATTTGTCCCTTCTGCATCCGCCCTCCACCCCCTTTCACTTTCCTGGCCACCCCTAGTTTCAGTGAGATGGTTGCCATGGCAATCACCTCCTGGAAGTGATGTCACTAATCTCCTAGGCAACTGTTTCCAGGGCAGTGACATCATTCAATCACCATGGCAACCCTCCAGGAGGACAGTTCTGCAGTGAAATGGGCAAACAGAATTTTTATGTATTTCTGGGGGATGGGGGAATGCAGGGAGATTATTAAAAGAAGAAGAACATTTCAGGAGCAAGAAGAAAAAGCTTTGGGCTTGTAGGGGGAAAGTGGGAAACCAGTGTGGGGCTGGGAAAAAGTAGAAATTCTGGGGTGAACCTCTTCTTTTCAATAACTAGACGGACCAAACTGGAGCACTTAAGAGTAAACATGGGCACCATTATTATTATACCTGGGTAACAGGTGAACACTGGGCCTCCCTAAGCAAACCAGGGAATGTTGCCCCCACCCATAAGCAGACAGGTGCCTGGCCTTACTCCACCTATGTTCATCCAAAAAATATTGATTCAACTCAGTGTGGGCACCGAGGAAATCATAGTGAGCAAAACCAGCCTGGATCCCTGGCCTAATGGAGCTCACAGTGGTGTTTGTGCTGGAGCTGGCGAAAAGCCTATAGTTACCCAATGAATGCTGGGGTGCAGACAGTGCAGTACGGGGAAGGGAAGACACAGAACAACAGAGACATGTTTTACAAAAGGACACAAAACAGGACAAAACAGACAGGAGGGAATTCACTAAGTGGGGCTGGGATGGAGTGGGGAGAATTGTTTTGGCAGAGGGAACAGCATGTGCAAAGAGTGTGCAGAGGACTGGGAACTGAAAGGAAGCCAAATGGCCAATGTAGAATTGGAGGGAGCTTGAGTGGGCAGTGAGGATAGATAGGGTGTCAAGGACCAGGACTCATAGGACCTTGGAGCACTGGGAAGCCCCATGGAAGTGTTTTGAGAAGTGGGAGACACAATCCTTTTGCATTTGAAAAATCTTGCCCTTGCTTTTGTGTGGGGCAGAGTGGGAGAGCAGTGTGCCCAGGAGGAATACTGGGTGGTGGGGACCTGGGTGGTGGCAATGTGATGGAAAGACATGGTGGGTATATTTGGGAGGTAGAGCTGACAGGATTTGCTGAAGGACTAGAAAATGTGCGAGGGCGAGGAAGGAGTTGGGATGACAGTTGGGACTTCATGAGTAAGCTGGGTTGGGGTGTGGCTCTGTTTTCTTTCAAATAAGGAAGCAGAGCAGGCAAGAGAGGAGCTCTGGGTACAACATTTAAGGAGACATGCAGTGTCAGGGACAACCTTTAAAAGGAATGCCTCCTTCAAAAACCTCTTTGACCTCGGCTGCAGCAATTTCTTACTCAACACGTCTCTGGAGGCAAGGGAAAGAAAAGCAAAAATGAACTATTGGGACCTCATCAAGATAAGAATCTTCCTCACAGTGAAGGAAACAGTCGATAAAACTAAAAGGCAATCGATGGAATGGGAGGAGATATTTTCAAATGACATATCAGATAAAGGGTTAGTAACCAAAATCTATAAGAACTTATCAAACTCAACACCCACAAAACAAATAATCCAGTGAAGAAATGGGCAAAAAACATGAATAGACACTTTTCCAAAGAAGACATCCAGATGGCTGAGAGACACATGAAAAAATGCTCAACATCACTCATCATCAGGGAAATACAAATCAAAACCACAATGAGATACCACCTCACACTCGTCAGGATGGCTAAAATGAACAACTCAGGCAACGATAGATGTTGGCAAGGATACAGAGAAAGACGAACCCTTCTGCACTGCTGGTGGGAATGCAAATTGGTGCAGCCACTCTGGAAAACAGTATGGAGGTTCACCAATAAATTAAAAATAGAACTACCCTACGACCCAGCAATTGCACTACTAGGTATTTACCCAAGGGATACAGGTGTGCTGTTTTGAAGGGGCACATGCACCCCAATGTTTATAGCAGCACTATCAACAATAGCCAAAGTGTGGAAAAAGCCCAAATGTCCATCAACAGATGAATGGATAAAGATGTGGTATACATATACAATGGAATATTACTCAGCAATCAAAAAGAATGAAATCTTGTCATTTGCAACAATGTGGATGGAACTAGAGAGTGCATTATGCTAAGTGAAATTAGTCAAAGACAAATATCATATGACTTTACTCATATGTGGAACTTAAGATACAAAACAGATGAACATGAAGGGAAGTAAAAATAATATAAAAACAGGGAGGAGGACAAAACATGAGTCTCTTAAATACAGAGGACAAATTGAAGGTTGCTGGAGGGATTATAGGTGTGGGGATGGGTTAAATGGGCAAGGAGCATTAAGGAAGACACTTGTTGGGATGAGCACTGGGTGTTATATGTAGGGGATGAATCACTGGATTCTACTCCTGAAATCATTATTGCACTACATGCCAACTAACTTGGATGTAAATAAAAAATAAATAAATAACATAGAAAAAAAAAAGGAATATCTCCTTAAATACTGAACCCTGGAAGGAGCAGAGTTTGTTTTGTTTTGTTTTTTAGGAGGTGGGGGACCACATTTGTGGAGCAGTAATATCAACAATCTCTTGTGTTTATTGCATGGAGCCTTCATTTTCACCAACCCCCTAATGTGGAGAGAGCAGGCTGTGGGCCAGAGGCCTGAGTGCCAATGCATGCCAGCTGCTTGACTGTTCCCACAGGAGTCTGGTGAGAGAGCTCCTCACTGGCCCACCTCACAGATGAGGAAACCAAGGCTCATATTGGCTCCAGAACCTGCTGAAGGCCTTGCAGTTTACAAGTGGCTGCACCAAACCTCAGACTCAGGGTTGCTGACTCCTAAGCCTATTCTCTTTCCCCCAGACCATGTTTACCAGCCTCTAAGTTTCCTGGTGGAAGGAAGGATGGAAGGAAGAAAGAAAGGAAGGGAGGAAAGAATGAAGTAACAGAGGGAGGAAGGAATGCAGGGAGGAAAACCAAGTGCTTTCAGGCCCGCCAGCTCCTTGATCTTCACCACCCCTTTTGTTCTGGGGAGCAGAGGATCTGAGAAGTGATGAGACCCCGCAGCTCAGTGGAGCTTCGCCATCACTTTCTCTCTGCCACAGTTGTTCTCTGCTGACCTTTAAGGATCTGCCCTGGCATGTCTCCCCAGGAGGAGGAACAGGTGTGAGGCTGAGAACATGGCTCTGTGCCTCAGCCTCCTCCTCTGTACAATGGGGATAATGGCAGTGTTAATTCCATCCCATAGGTTTGTGCTGAGGTTAAATGAGATGAGGAAAGTGCCTGGCCTGGTGCTCCAGCATAGATTGTAATTGATGAATGTTAGCAGCTGTTAGAATCAGGGCGGGAGGGCAGGAGTGTGGGTGTGCACATGACACATGGCCTGTGGACAGAGGCGGGAGAGGCAGGATACAGTGACATGCGGGCCAGTTGGTTGCTGAGGGAGAAGCCTCCTCCTCACCAGCTGGCTCCCAGGGAGACAGCATGGTTGTACCCCTTATTCCTAATCCTACACCTGCTCAGGGGGAGTCGGAGGAGTCGGAGTAGTCAGAGTCTGGTTTCCCCCAGGGAAAAGGAGACTGAAGAGAAAGCCAGAAAGCAAGCAGGTTGCATCCATGAGGCGGAAGTGTGGGGCAAGGCTGGTGGAAGGGAGTAAGGGGCTTACGCATGGGCCTTCCATCCCCATCCATATCCTAGCTCTATCATTAAACAACCAAGGTTTTGCTACAGCCTCCAACTCCAGGACTCCAAAAGGCACAAACCACCCTGAGCTTTAAAAGGAGAGAATAAACATGAAGACTGGGCTCTGTGATCCCGTCGTGCACCTGGGCACACCCCCCCTCACTTCCTCTGGGTATTAGGTCCAACCAAAGCAATGGTACTAGTAGGAGATGCATATTAAGACATCTGTTGTAAAGAGTTGGCTCATGATTTTGTGGGGCTGGCTAGGCAAGTCTGAAATCGTTAGGTACAGTCTGGAACTCTTGCCAACGCAGAAGCTGCTGTCCACAGGCAGAATTTCTTCCTCAAGGAACCCTCAGCTCTGATCTTATGGCCTTTTAACTGATTGAATCAGCCCCACCAAGATTATCTAGAATAATCTTCCTTAAAGTCAATTTATTTAATTATATCTACAAAATACCTTTATCACAATATCTAGATTAGTGCTTGATTGAATAACAGGAGTGTGACTTGGCCAAGTTGATACATCAAAAAAGAATATCACGCTCAGATACCGGCTATGTGTTGTCTTGGTGGCTTGTGGAATGCTGCTTTACTTTATTAAATTATTGACTATTTACTGAGCACTTAATAGGTGCCAGGCATGGTGCAAAGCGATTTCCATGCAGCATCTCATTGATCCTCAAAACAAACCATGAAGCAGGGGTCTTTTTTGTCCCTAATTCTAGAAGTAAGTAAATGGAGCCTCAGATATGTGAGGAGGCTCCCAGGGTCACACCGTTGGGACGGCAGGTCTCAGTGTTTATGTGCACTTTTGTGTATCACTTTCCATGGACTCTCCCTGTTAGTCTCTCCTGTTTCTGCGCTGTCTCTTCTCCTGGGGTAAGAAGTTAGAGTTCAAATCGCTGCGTGACGTCAGCATGTTCCTGACGCTCTGGACTTCAATTTTGTCCTCTTGAAGTGACTCCATCCTTCCTAGTCTTTCTGGGATTAAAGGGAACGACGGGACCATTTGGGGACAACTTTCTCGGGCCTTTGCTGCCACCTAGGGGCTCGACAGTGTTCACCACCTCCAGAAATGGCCCCCTGGAAGGTAGGTGGGTTTGCACCGAGCCGCTGAGGTCTAGCGAGATGGCAGGAGGCGGCAAGTGGGGGAGTGGAACAATTCCGGGCCCAGTAACAGAGACATTGCAAATTTCACTGGTTCTTGCCCCCACCTGCTCACTCAGTTGCCCCTAGGGCCTTGTAGAGTCTTCAAAGATTTCTGGGGGTCCGGGGGGTCGTAGGGGGTTTCGACCATTGACGTGCTCTGCGGCCCGCCTGGCCCCGGAAGGGTCCAGCTGTCTTCCGCCCCAGCGGGGCTCTGCAGCCATGGGGATGCCCAGGTTTCTAGGGGATTAAGGGGGCAGCCGTGAACTTCTCTCACCCCAACAGGTCACCGGACAGGTCCGCAGTGCGACGCAGGGTTCAGAGCGGGCCCCGCCACTCCGACTGGAAAGGAGGAGGAGACCCAGCGGAAGAACCAAGGGGGTTTGGAATCCGAAATAGCGGGACTGGAGCGCGGGGTCACACTCCTTCCCGCAGCTCTGGACGCTCCACCCAAGCTCCGCCCCCGGCCCCGCCCCTTCCACCATTGTTGGGCGGCAAGCCGCGCGGGGCTACAGCGGAGTAGGGCCGTCAAGCTCCATGCTGTTTGGTTTAGTAACAGGTTGGTGGCGGTAGAGTCGGCGCGGGTAGCCGGCGTGAAATGAACGAGAGGTGGAGGGCGACGCTGAGAGCTTGGCAACCGCCAACCTGCTAGTCAGTTTAGTTGGCCGGCCCGTCACTACAGTCAGCCTGTCAGCCAGCCCGGTCGGCCAGCCAGTCAATTCAGTCAGCCTGTCATTCCCGTCGGCCGTCCTGTCAGCCAGTACAACCAGCCTGTCAGTCAATCCTGTCAGCCAGCCAGCAAGCCAAATCCGTCAGTCAGCCAATCAGTCCTGTTAGTCTGTCAATCCCATCCGCTATCCTATCAGCTGGTAATCAAGTCACAACCAGTTTTTCCGTCAGTCCTTCCATCAGTTGTCGAGTGTCTTGCTGGGCGGCGAGAGGGCCATCACGGTGTCCTTGTCACCCGTGTGCTGGCCCCCCCCACGGTGAAGGTTGGTGAGGGGAGGAAGCGGGCGTACCTGGGCCTCGGCTTTGTCAGGCACTCGGGGAGGAGTGGCCAATGGCGGGGGGGAGGTCCTGAGTGCTGTGGCAGTCTCGGGGCGCTCGTGGGGCGCTCGCAGAGCTCCAGTGGAAGCGCCAGGCCCAGCTCAGGTGGCTGAGCTGGAGGCGCCTCCAAGTTTGGCCCTTACGGGGTCGATGGGGTCTGACCTGGAAGAGGCTGCGGGTGCGGCCTAACCTGCTCCCCTTCTCGGTCTTCGGAGCGCGCCTAGCGGTGGCGCAGTCTGCCTTCCAGGAGGCTCAGCAGCAGTGGGGTCGGGCCCTGAGTGGGGAGACGATTCCTGGCTTCTGCCTCGCTGTGTGTCCTTGTGGGAGCCACTTAACCGTTCTGGGTTCAGTGTTACTGTGCACCTCTCTCAAGTGGGGGAGACAATCTCTGTACCTCACCACCAACTCCCCAACTCGACTCCATACAGTGGGTTGGAAACCAAACTGCAGAGGTGAAAGCCCAGGTGTGAAGAGGTTATGTTGTTTTTCTGAGGTGAGGGAGGGAATGTGGAAGGAAGAAGAGCCAGCGGTGACCTGAACCATTGGGTTACAGGGGAGCCCAGGGTTCTGGCCTTGGCTTTGTGACTCTGGGCAAGTCTCTGCTCCTCTCTGGGCTTCTGTAACAGTGAGGTGTTTGGATTCCATGACCTCCAAGGCCTGAGGCTTGAATGGAAGTAAAATTCCTGAGTGGGAGCTTCCCCCAAGGACACTGTGGAATTCTGACCATCCACAGTGTGGAGATTGGGAACAGACCCTGTAGCTTTTTGATTTGGTAAATGGGAGGGTTAAAAGTGCCTGGCCATGTGTTCAGACTGCTGGTGGTGGAAGTAGGTACTTGGGAGGGTGGTAGCTAGGTTTCAGAAGTCAGAAACCTTCCCTCTGCCCACCATGGTGAGCTCTTGGGACCCTTGTTGGGAGGAAGGCTCTGCTGTCCCTGGGAGAGGGAGGGAAGGAAATGGACAAGTCTTAGCCATACTCTGAGGACAGCTTCATTCTTTTGGCTCCAGTCTCTCCCCTTATTTCAAAGTTGGGTACCCAGATCACATCATGCCCACGCCTCCTCAGTGGTCCAGTGAGGTGGGAGATGCAGTTCCTGGAAGCCAGAGGAGACCAGGCAATGCAGACTTCTTATAGGGATCTGGTAGGATACCCCTACTAGGTCACTTACCTGGGCAGGGCTGGGAGCCACCAGAAAGAGTTGGTTATTCATTCAACAGGAATATTGGACATCCATCACATGTCAGGCTTTGTGCTAGGCACTGGGTGACAGGAGTGAACTGCATAGACGTTGCCTCTGTTTATAAAGTACAAAATATAGAGTGGTAAGAGCAGTCCAAGGAAGGGGCACCTGGGTGACCCTGTCGGCTGAGCATCTGACTCTTGATTTCTGCTTAGGTCATGAGATCGAGCCCCATGTTGGGCTCTGTGCTGGGTATGGAGCCTGCTTAGATTCTCTCTCTCCCTCTCCCTCTGCCCCTCTTCCCTGCTCTGTCTCTAAAAAAAAAAAAAAAAAAGCAGTCCAAGGAAGACAAAAAAGAAGGTAAAAAAAAAGTCAAATTGACTATAATTAAAGTTGTGTTATGAGGGTAGCAATGAGGATGCTGAGATAGAAAATAAGTAGGGTAGTTTGGGAGGTTCTCTGGGCAAATGACACTTAATGTAAGACCTGAGGGAGAAGGAGCCAGCCATAGAGTGGAGAGAGTGTGCTCCAGACTGAGGGAATACCACTCATTCATTCATTCATTCATTCATATGTTACTCTGTGCCAGGTATTGTTCTAGTTGCTAGAGGAAGAGAGATGAACAATAGAAGGGAAATCCTTTCTCTCAATGAGCTTATGTTAGAGTGGAAGGAGAGAGAAACCAAAGATTTTCAGGGAGTGATGAATGCTATGAAGAAAATGAAAACAAGGTTATGGGATAGAAAATGACTAAGGATGAAGGGACTATGACAGATAGGGTGGTAAGGGAAGGCCAGTCAGAGACCTCACTGGTGAGAAAGAGCCAGCCATGCAAAGGTCTGGAGGAACAACATTCCCGATAGAGGGAGCAGGAAGTGGGAATGAGGTTAGCAGGTTTAACAAATGGCTGGTGGGAGAGTGATGGGCAGTGAGGTGGAGGGAGCAGGTAATGAAGGACATGGCAAAGCTAGGTGAGGAGTTGGATTTATTAGAAGACACTGGGAAACTGGTGGAGGGATGTGGGCAGGGGAGAAATCTGATCCCTCTGGCTGCTTGCTCTGTGTGGTTGTGGAGTGAGGTGGTAGGAGGGGAAGAGTGGAAGCAGTTAAGAAGCTACTCTAATAGTCCAGGCAAGATAATGTTGGCCTAGGGTAGTAGCTGTGGAGATGGAGTTAAGTGAACAGTTATATCTATGGGCTGGATTGAAAGGATTTGCTGATTGTTTAGATGTAGGGCAGAGATAACAGAAAAGGATGACTCTCTGGATTTTAATTCCAGCAACTGGATGGATGGTGATGCCATTGACTGAGTTGGAGTGGGTTGTAAGGAGAGGTTTTGGGGTGGAAAATGAGAATGCAGTTTTGGAGAACTTACAAAGAGTTCTGTTAGGCAAGTGGAGGTGACAAGCAAGCAGCTGGCAAAAGCCTGGACCTCAGGGGAGAGGATTAGTCTAAAGGTAGTATTTGGCTTGGGGCACAGGACAGTGCTGACCAGGCCAGCAGGGGCAGTGCTGTTCAAGGCCTTAGAGCTAAGCTGTCCAGTATGTTGGCTACTGGCCATACGTGGCTGTTGGCACTTGACATATGGTTTGTCTGAATTGGGGTGTTCTGCAAGTGTAAACACACACCAGATTTAGAAGATTTAGTATGAAAAGGAATATAGAATATCTCATTAAGAATTTTTTTATTGATTACATGTTGAAATGCTAATATTTTAGACCTATTGGATTAAATAAAATATATTTTTAAAATTAATTTCACCTGTTTCTTTTTTACCTTTTAAAAAAGTTTATTTATTTATTTTGGAAGAGAGAGAGTTAGTGGGGGAGGGACAGGGAGAGAGGGAGAGAGAGAATCCCAAGCAGGTTCTGTGCTGTCAGTGCAGAGTTGATGTAGGGCTGGAACTCGCGAATTGTGAGATCATGACCTGATCCAAAGTCAGACACTCAACTTACTGAGCCACCCAGGTGCCCCTCTTTTTACCTTTTTTAATGTGGCTACCAGAAAATTTTAAATTACACTTGTGGTTCATATTATATTTCTATTGGGTTATGCTGCTCTAGAGGGTAGGGCTGGTGGGACATTGTAAGCTGTGACTGGTCAGGACAGCAGGGGGCAGCAGTGGTTAGGAAATTGAAGGGCACCTTCAAAGAGAACAATCCTATATAAAACCCAGTGTGGGGCTTATTGGTTTGGTTCTCCTTTGCTCCCCTTCCTGGGACCTTGTGAGAGCAGAACTGCAGCATATCCCTCTGGACTTCCCAACCCTTTGGCTGTCTCAGAGTTGAGGAAGGGGCAGAAGGGGTCCCAATATGGGGACAGTATGAAGGATTCAGAAGGTGCTGATACCTCAAATACTGAATTCTTTTCCCCTTCATATACCCCTGCCTCACATCACTCTGCCAGGGGAACATTTCCACCCCCTGGGGTAAGCAGGGTATGCCGACCAACAGCTGGGTAGTCAAGGCAACCAAAGCCATAAAACTCATTTATAATTTATATGAAATGAATGTGGCTGCAATCCATTTTCATCCATTAACATTCTAAACACCTTGTTCAAACTGCCTGTAGTGTTTCTAGTTGGCAGGATAACTGCCATTAGTGGAAAAGAGCAGTGAGATGACAAGAGATTGAATTCACTTCAGTTAGTTTGATGTGACTTTTATGAGTACCACTGTGTGCCAGACGCTGTGCTGGGTGCTTCAGGTTGTTTCATATGCTGTCCTTAAAGAATATATGTCCAAATACCTTCATATAGGGACAAATGCATGGAGAAATAGAGATGCATGAGAGCTCAGAGGAAGCAAAATTAAGGCCTCTGTGTGTGTGTGTGTGTGTGTGTGTGTGTGTGTGTGTATAACCTTGAACCCAGAGAAAGTGCTGTGTGGTATCAGAGCAGAGGGACAGGATTTTGCCATGGAGTAGAGGGGTGGAGAAAGGATTTTCCAGGCACATTGGACAGCAGGAAAGGGCATGATTCAGGAAAGGGCGGGGAGAAATATTTGGCTAGGATGTTGGGCACGTGGAGCAGAGTCCTAGGAAAAGAAAGTTGGGGGTAGTGAGAGGCCTTGACTTCCAGGTTAAGGAGATTTGGCTTTAGATTGTAGACACTTGGTGGTTATTGCGGTAGGAATGATCTGGACAACGCTGTGCTGAGGGAGAAGAAAACACTTGCCTGGAGCTTTTGAGGCTCAGAGAGCAGACAAGGGAAGGAGAGTTTGTCTGAGGAAAGGAGAGACGCAAAGAGCCCTTCTGGGATTATTCTGCAAATAAGGCAGAGTGGTGTAGTGGTTAAAAGCATTGGTTTTGGACATGGAAAGACCTGGATTTGAACCACACTCTTGCAATTGTTTTTGTAGTAGCTTTATTTAGATATAATTCATATACCATACAATTCACTCATTTAAAGTATATTATTTGATGGTGTTTGGTCTATTTGTAGAGTTATACAACCATAACCACAATTAATTTTTATTTTTAAAAATTGGGATATAACTTATATAGCATAAAATTGACGATTTGAAATATACATCTCATTGGTTTTTAGTATATTCGAAAAGTTTTGCAGACACCACCACTATCTATTTCCAGAACATTTTTATCATTCCTAAAAGAAACCCTGTACCTTTTAGCAGTCACTTTCATTCTCCCTTCCCCCAATCCCTGCCAACCAAGAATCTACTTTCTGTCTTTATAGATTTGCCTGTTCTGGAATTTCATGTACCTGGGATCATAAATATGTGGTCTTTTGTGTCTGGTTTCACTCAGGACAATGTTTTCAAGGTGCATCCATATTGTAGCATATATCAATACTTCATTGCTTTTTGTAGCTGATAACATTCTATCATATAGATATATCACATTTAGCTTATTCTCTCATCAATTGATGGACATTTGGGTTGTTTTCATCTTTTGACTCTTGTGAATAGTGCTGCTGTGAACATTTGTGTACAAGTTTTTGTGTATATTAATGTTTTCAACTCTTTGGGGTATATACCTAGGAGTGGAATTGCTGGATCACATGGTAATTCTGTGTTTAACTTTTTGAGGAGCCACCAAATTGTTTTTCACAATGGCTATACCATTTTACATTCCTACCAGTAACATACGAGAGTTTGATTTCTCTACATCCTCACCAACACTTGTTATTTATTTATTTATTTATTTATTTATTTATTTATGATTATAGCCATCCTAGGGGGTGTGAAATGGTATCTAATTGTGGTTTTGATTTGTGGTTTCCTAATGACTAGTGATGTTGAACATCTTTACTTTTTTCTATTTTTTAATTTATTTTTAATTTTTTAATGTTTATTTTTGAGAGGGGGAAAGGGGCAGACAGAGGGGGTGGACAGAGGATCCAAAGCAGGCTCCATGCTGATGGCAGAGAACCTGATGTGGGGCTCAAACTGACAAACCTGAGATCATGACCTGAGCTGAAAACAAATGCTTAACTAACTGAGCCACCCAGGCACTTCTGTTGAACACCTTTTCATCTTTTTTTTTTTTTTTTTTTTTTTTTTTTTTTACTGTGGTGGTTTTTTTTTTTTTTATAGTTTATTGTCAAGTTGGTTTCCATATAACACCCAGTGCTCTTCCCCACAAGTGCCCTTCTCCATGACCATCACCTCCCTTCCCCTTTCCCCTCCCCCTTCAGCCCTCAGTTTGTTTTCAGTATTCAAGAGTCTCTCATGATTTGCATTCCTCCCTCTCCCT
>CM053566.1:19097411-19126739 GCA_028646485.1 Cryptoprocta ferox | reverse complement strand
TTGAGCAGCGTCAAGCCCTGATGGATAGAACTGTATCATCCAGAGTTGTTTCTTAGATGTGCCTGTAGTATAGTTTGGGATTCTTTTGATATAAGCCTGGTGAATTCTTTGCCAGGTGCTATAGGAGAACCTTGCTCTGTGGGAGTTCCCTAAAGGCCTCCGGGGAGCAGCGAGACTTAGACATTAAATATCCAGCTTAAGTGCCTTTCCTGTGTTCTGGTGACCCCTTCTGTATCTGGCCTCATCCCAGTCCTTGCCTCAGGCTTTGGGCCTTTTCTTCTGGCTGCACCATTCTCAAGGGGTAACAGTTGGGTCTTTGGGAGCTCTTCTCCTTTGCTCTGACAGATTCTTTATTGTTTGTTTATCTGAAGCTTATCCACTGTAGCCTATGTCCACTTTGGCCTCGTTGAATTCTTTTCTTCACTGCCTTCTCATTTCCAGTTATCTTAGATTTCTTGGCCTCCAAGGTTTCCTAAACTCTCCCTCTTGGTCCTGGGTAGACTGGGATGTCCAACTTTCCAATGTGGGGGCCTCTCCTGCTTTGGCACAGCTAGAGAAATAGTAGGAGACTGGCTGGCTGGCCTCTCCAAAGCAAAGAGAGTCAGGGTGGCAGATGATTCATATTTCATTTCTCACCAGAAATGGTAAGGAGGTCTCTGTAGTGCCCTGGCTGTGGAGTAGGAGGAGGTCACCATCCCAACCCTCATGGTAGGAGCATGACTGATGACAATGTGTATGTCATTTGTGGGGCAGTTTGGTTTTGGCTCAGGGGTTTCTTTTTTCTGCAATATGGCTCTCACATTCTCTGATCTTTCACTCACTCACACTCAACATATGTTTACTGGGTACCATCTCTGCAAGGATCTGTGCTAGGCCCAGAAACTATAAAGCTCAGCACTTGAGGACCTCATAATTTAGGGAGATAGACAAACATATAAATGCAATATGATGTGATGTGTGTTATAATTGAGGTGTGTGTGTGTGATGTACAGTGGGAACACAACTGAAGGAGGAATACTTCTGCCTTGAGAAAAAGAATGGATAGCTTGAGCTTCAGGGAAAGGGTGGCATTTGAGCTGGGTCCTAAAGGAGAAGAGGCTAGTATAGGGGAGAAAGGCATTCTAGATAAAGAACTCAAGGATTCTTTGCATAGAGTCACATCAAGAATGATTCTGGGAGAATCTCAGAAGCCCAATGCATTTCTTTCCTCTCTCTTCAGCTGCACTGGGGAAACATTGCAGTCAAGAGACCCCATCTTCCATAGAAGTGGCCCAGGCCCCAGACTGTCTCTTGGCCTCCCATGTAAATTCATTTGTCCTATGTCCCACCTGCTCTAGATATAGCCAACTGATGTGAGAAACTCACTCATTCTAAGTGTTACTGGGAATGGAATGGATGGGTTAGTCAATTAAATAACCAATCCACTCATCTAGTATTTAATTTGGATTATCATATACACGGCATATGAAAGATTATAGTGTGGTGCTTAATAGGCAGGACCAAAATCAGAATGGTTTGGGTTTGAATTTGAATTCTATCCACAGCTGGGAGGCCTCACTCAAGATATTTAACCTCTCAGTTTTCTCTTTGGTAAAATAGGAATAATAGAGTTCTATAGTGTTGTGGAGATTAAATTAGATAGTATGCATACTAAGCATGGTGTCTGATATGGTAAACATGAATTAAATGGTGGTACATACAGTATATACATATAAAAGATATTATATATATACACACAGTATATACATATAAAATATATACACAGCATATATATATGGAACCTTCCTACTCTTAAGGAGTTTAAAGACTTCAAATAGGAGGGAAAATTACTCAACTAAACTGTAAAATAATACTATATGGGGCACCTGGGTGGCTCAGTTGGTTGAGTGTCCAACTTCGGCTCAGGTCATGATCTCACAGTTTGTGAGATTGAGCCCTGTGTTGAGCTCGCTGCTTTCAGCACAGAGCCCACTTTGGATCCTCTGTCCCTCTCTCTCTTTGCTCCTCCCCTGCTCATGCTCTCTCTCTCAAAAGTAAAACTAAACATTAAAAAAATAAAATAATGCTGTATTTCCCCAGCTTCTGTATTAGTGTTTGAAACAGGGACCTTCTGGAGGTATTAATGAAAGACAGTTATGCCCAGGAAGATTAATTTTTTTGAAAGGGAAAGTAGGACTAATGAATGGAAGTTGCCAGGAGGTAGAGTTTTGTCCTAGTATAAAAGAGAAATTTTTAAGAGGACATCTTGAAGGTAAGTGAGCTCCTCATGTCCTGGGAAGTGTCTAATCAGAGACTGGCTGATTTGTTGGTAGAGAGGCTTCTTGGATCCCTTAGAAAGCTGCAGAGGGGATGCTGGGCTCCTAAGGAATATTTTGCAAGGGCTCTCTTTTTCTACCCCCATTCCCAAAAGCCCTTGTCCTCTCCTGTTTGGATGCCTTCCTCCTTTGGTAGGATCTGGAACCCTGTAGTGCCAGTGGAGGCTGTCGGAGCAGATGCCTCCTAGAGGTGACCTGCCATCTTATCTTCCCTGCCCTCATCTCTCCCCTGCCTTTTCCATCTTACCTCCTAAAGTAGAAATAACCCAGGGCCAAACATTAACTGTGAAACCATAAATACATGTGAAGCTCAGGTGGCTTTCAGCAGGCTGGACTCAGTGCCCTGTTATCAGGTGCTGCCTCACCTGGCTATGGGTAGGAAGGGTGGAGTGTCCGGCTGGAGTGATGCAGGGGAGCAAGTACTTCAGCCTTCCACCCTGGCAGAGCAGAGTGTAGAAGATGCCGCTATTGCCCAACGCTCAGGTGAGGCCTGTTTAAATCTGATCCTTGGGACTTGGGGAGAGAACACAGCAGCATTTTTCAGCACTAAAAGTTGATGCGCCCTCACTTATAGATCAGGAACTCCCCTAGCTTGATGTGGGCCCTGATGTACACATACGTCTGTGTAGTGACTTCATAGGTAGCTACATAGTCTGAAAAACATGTCTACCACTGATGCATTGTGGTGTATTCCCCTCCATTCTGTGTCTTATTCATGTCCAGAACCTTGCACAGTGACTGCAGCATCAATACATCTTTGTTGAACTGACGGGTGAATGAGCAAATATTTATGCCTACTCACATACTCATCTGCACATATACACATTTTCAGGAGGGTATCTGTAGATACACGTGGATGTTCACATTATATCAACACAACACACACGCACTAAAACTAAACACAGTAGCGTAAATGCACCTTTCCATACACACCTACACCTAATAGCCATATGCATGTGAATTTGTGCATATATTTACAGATTTCTGAATGACCCTGCTAAACAGCAAAGGTGGCCAGATGAGAGAATATGGTTCCATAGATGCTGAACAGGGCAAAGATGATATTTTGGCTGGGAAGCCCATCTCCAAGTTGTGTATTGGGATGATTGTCCACACTAGAAGCTTTCACCCACTTCTCCTCTGGAACACAGGGGGAGGAGGGTAGGGGATGAGGGGAACATACTAGGGTAAGCAGGTTCCAGTTCAGTGTCTTCTGGCCCCTTATAATCTCTTCAAGAAAATATATTGATTTGGCTGGGAACTGCACTGGGCTGTTTTCCCCTTAGAGAATGATGATAAATGAGGGCAGAAAAACAGCCCTAGATTTAAAGAAGTGAAGCTCCAACAGGCTGGAGCCAGCATGAAGGTGTTTATAAAGTGCATGTGTGTTCATATGTTGATATGGAGGTGACAGTAGCCTGCAGTTTCTTAAAAAGAGGGTGAGGCCATGGTTTCACTGTGTGCTGCACACCCTAAAGCTCAAGAATGGTGGGCAAGAACTCTGGTGTGTGGTTTGGGCTCTACCACCAACTTGCCAGCTAGCCCTAAGGAGATTGCTTTACCTCCATGGTAGGTGATTCACACTCTAGTTTAGTGGTCACCTGCCTTGTAGGGTTCTTGTGAGGATCCAAGGAGCTAAGAGAGCTTACCAGTGCTTTGAGGAGCACTAAGAGCATTTCTTAGTGGTCAGGGCTTCTCAGCTTAGTGAAAAGCATTTCAAGTGTTCTGGCATCCTCAACCAATAAATCTGTGCATTCATGAATTTTAGAATTGATCTAGATCTAAGAGGCATTGAAAATAATCTTTCACTTAGTGCTGGAATCCCCTGTCTGTAAGAGAAGTCCCTAAACCTCCTGATAGTCAGTGCTAAGTGCATTATACTGGGATACAGTATAGTATAGTGAAGTGGTCAGAGGAGTTGTGGTCACAGGGTCTTGGGGAATCAAAAAAGGTTTCATGGAGGAAGTGAAGACTGGCAGAATTTAATCAGGGGGAAAAGGAAGTTGGGAGGGGGGAACGGAGCACTCTGGGTTGAGGATCAGGGGATAGCACGTGGACCATGGAGGCTGGAGAGGATGATCCTCACTAGAGTTACTAATGGTAAATATTAAAAGGGAAAACAGGAGTAACCAGGTTAATTTTTCAGTACTTTCTGGAACTGACCCAGCTCAATGGTTAATCATTTGACCCTTTAGGAATTACTTGGACCCTATCCCAGGCTTACATACACACAGTTGGAGGATCCAGAGTGGCCCAGAGCAGAGCTGAGGTGGAATTTGGAAGTCAGCCTGTCCAAGCTTGGCTCTTTTCTAGCGACAAAACTGAGACCAAGAGAGGACAAAGAGAGGGACTGGGGTTTCTCAAGGAGTCACTGGAAGAGCAGGGATTTGAACTCAGATCTCCTCAGTCTAAGTCATCATGACCTGGGTCTTAAAAGTGGGCTGGGTTTGGGAGGCTTTTGCCTAGCGTTGGTTAAGCCTGCAAGTTTGGATCCTGCTTTGTAAGTGTAGCTCTATGTATTTGTTAATTGTTTCTGGTTGCAGAGCCTAAGATTGTACACTGACTAGGCTCCTGCAAATAACTGAGGTAGGCTGTTTCATCTGCCTGGGGATTTCAAGGGTGACCAGAAGGTCCTCTGTGTTCCTACCTGGTTAACTGTTAGCTAACATTCCACTGATAGACCTTTATGTTCACAGCTCTAGGCTTTGATCTTTTTTGAAAGGCTGTTCTTCTCTGGGAGGAAGAACGTACACAGTAATCTGTGAATCAATTGACAATAACTCAGTATAAATGGTACGAACAGATCCTTTCCCGAGAGCCAATATCGATAGGGAAAGAAATCATGAGGGTATTCAGAACTACATAAAGATAAGGGCAGCCTGAAAGGCCCAGCCCTCATAATCTAGTCTAGAGGTTAGGAGCTCTGTTTTAGAATCAAGCAGGTTTCTCCCTGCCCCCTCCCCCCCCATTAAAAAAGCAGTATCCCCTTATTACAGAAGAATCAGAAAAATTGGAGAGTGATAATAACAGGAAAACATAAACTCCAGTCTCATTCACCCTTTTATGTAAGGGTGTATTTATATGTAAATAACATGTAGATATTATTTACAGTTGATCCTTGAACAATGCTGGGGTTAGGCCAAACCTAATGCCAAACCTGCACAGTTGAAAATCCACGTATAACTTTTGACTCTCCAAAAACTTAACTACTAATAGCTTACTATTGACTGGAAGCCTTACTGATAAGAAAGTCTGCTAACACATATTTAATATGTTATATATATTATATACTATATTCTTACAATAAACTCAGTTAGAGAAAAGCAACTGTTATTAAAAAAATTATAAGGAAGAGAAAATACATTTAAAATATTGTACTGTATTTGTTGAAAAAATTTATGTGTAAGTGGATCCACACAGTTCTAACCTGTGTTGTTCAAGGGTCAGCTGTATATGTATACTATATGCATATAGATGAGAGATAATACATATGTGCCTTGATTTCACTATGTTCTGGGAAGTACATGCCTATGGACATCTCAAAGCAGATCCCTTTGTGCTTAACTGTGATGCCAGTTTGTTCTAATATCTTCTCCTTGTCACTCTTCATTACCCTCTAGAGCAGGGGTTTGGCAAACTTTTTCTGTAGAGGATCAGAGAGTAAATATCTTGTTTCATGGGCCATATGGTCTCTGTCAGACAAGTACTTGACTCTGCTATGGTAGCATTAAAGCAGTCATGGACAGTATGTAAATGAATGGGTGTGGCTGTGTTCCAAAAATACCTTATTTAGAGACACTGAAATTTGCCTTTCATATAATTTTCAGTCCCAAAATGCTCTTTTAATTTTTCAACTGTTTAAAAATGTAGAAACCATTCTTAGCTTGTAGGTCATATCAAAACAGGTGGTGGGCTGGATTTAGCTTATGGGCCTCCAGAATAGTTGTATCCAATAGAAGTTTTCACTCTGATGTGAATGTTCTATGTTAGCGCTGTCAAATACAGTAACAATGAACCACATGTGCTACTGAGCACTTGAAACATGACCAGTGCAACTCAAGTACTGAATTTTTATTTTTAGAGAAAGAGAGAATACAAGTGGGGGAGAGGGGCAGAAGGAGAGAGAGAGAATCTTAAATAAAAATTTTCAAATGTTTGTTTATTTATTTATTTTTGAGAGAGAGAGAGAGAGAGATATCGTGAGCAGGGGAAGGGCAGAGAGAGAGGAAGACACAGAATCTGAAGCAAGTTCCAGGCTCTGAGCTGGAACCCAATGCAGGGCTCGAGCTCACCAACCATGAGATCATGACCTAAGCTGTAATCAAGAGGTGGATGCTCAACCAACTGAACCACCCAGGTGCCCCTTAACTAACTTAAATTTAAATAGCTACGTGTGGCTTATGACTTTTGTTAGATAGGGTATTATTTTCTGAGGGCTGCTGTAACAAATTGCCACAAACTGGGTTGCTTAAAACAACAGAAATTTATTGTCTCACAGTTCTGGAGACTAGAAGTCTAAAGTCAAGGTGTTAGTCAAGGGTCATACTGCTTCTGCAGGTTCTAGAGAAAATTCTTTCTTGCTGCTCTGCTAGCTTCCAGTGACTCCTGGTAATCCTTGGCATTCCTTGGCTTGTAGATGTATCTCCCCCTCTGTTGTCACATAGTATTCTCCCTATGTGTTTATGTCTCTGTTTCCTGTTTTCTCTGTTTATACTGCTACTAGTCATTAGATTTAGGGTCCACCCTAATCCAGTATAACCTAAACTGATTACATCTGCAAAGACTCTATTTCCAAATAAGGTCACATTCTGAGGTTCTGGGTGGTCATGAATTTTGGGGGAACACTAATCAGCCCAGCATAGATAGAATAGTTCTAAAGAGTGGTTCTCATGTGTAGTATGCATCAGAATCACCTGGAGGGCTTTATTGGGACACAAGTTACTGGGCCCCATCCCCAGAGTTTCTGATTCATAGGTCTTGCCTGTCTAACAAATCCCAGGTGATGCTGACCTGCTTTTCCAGGGACCACACTTTGAGAATGACTGCCCTAGAAGGCTTCTGTTAGTTTTCTATGATTTCCATACAAAGTACTACAAACTGGGAGTCTCAAAACACAGAAATTTATAGCCTCTAGTCTGGAGGCTAGAAGTCTGAAATTAAGGTGTCAGCAGTGTTGATTCCGTTTGAGAGCTGCATGGAAAGGATCTGCTCCAGGCCTCTCTCTTTGGCTTGTAGAAGGTGGTCTTCATGTTCTCACAGCATTCTCTTTGTATATGTGTCTCTATGTCCAAACTTCTCCTTTTTATAAGAACAGTAGTCATATTGGGTCAGGGCCCACCATAAAGGCTTCATTTTAACTTGATTACTTCTATAAACACCCTATCTCCAAATAAGATAACATTCTGAGCTACTGGAGTTTAGGACTTCAACAGATGAATTTTGGAGGGGACACAATTCAACCCATAGCAGAGCTTGACTGTGCATTCAGCAAGAGCCAAAGCCAAAGAGCATCTTCTTGGAGGCCTTGTGTACAAGAAGATCTTGCTTTTCTTGTCCTTGAACTTTTGACTGAAGCTGTCCTAGATGGGAACTTAGGAGGCAGTTCTGTTCTGTTGACATCTGACTGGGAGATCTTGGATAAATCACTATCTTGAGACCTTAGTAACTTCCTAATGTTTGGTTATTTCTGCCAATCTATGATTCCCAGGTGGCAAGACAAGATTAATTTTTGGTTAGGTCTCAGATTCTCTGCTGTCTTATAGACCTTTGATCTGTACTAATGAGATCAAGTTTGGGGAATCTGGTTGTGAAGGACTCATTGATTTTTTTTTCTGTGCTTTATCAATTTTTCATTAATTTATCAAACACTTATTGAACATCTATTGTGTACTAGGCATTGTATTCAACGGGACTGGGTCCCAGCCTTTCTGAGCTCAGTCTGGCAGGGAGATAGATAAATAACCATATAATCAGAAACACATTTGTTGAGTACTGAGTACTGTAGCTGTGTTATAACTGTCATGTGTTGTGGATCCTTAGGAGAGTGAGGTGGATGATTCTGTCTGGTGGCAGGGAAGGCTTTGGCAAGGAAATGAACTATGTCTTAAAGATTGAATAGTACTTCTGTAGGGAGAGAGGGCCAGAAGAGGAATTCTAAGTAGAGGGAACAGCTAGTGCTATTCCTGGTAGTATGAAAGAGTAATTTGATATGGCTGGTGCTCTGAGACATATGAATGGCTAGTGGGAGACAAAGCTGGAAATATGGCTTCAGACCTAACCATGAAGGATGTTACTTGCCAGGCCAAGTAGTTTATTCATTTATTTTTAAGATAATAATAATAATAATAATATAATAATAATTATTTAATATTATTACTATTATTTAGAGAGTGAGGGCACAAGTGAGCAAGGGGGAGAGAGAGAGAGAGAGAGAGAGAGAGAGAGAGAGGGAGAGAGAGAGAGAGAGAGAAAGAAGAGAGAAAAGCGGGGCTAACCTGAAGTAGGGCTCATGATTACCCCAAGCGGGGCTTGAGCTCACCTGATGCAGGGCTTGTGCTCACCTGATGTGGGACTTGAACTCACAAACTGTGAGATCATGACTTGAACCGAAGTCAGATGCTTATTGACTGAGCCACCCAGGTGCCCTGCCAGACCAAGTAGTTTAGACTTCATCCTGAGACAAAGGAGGAACCCTGATGGGTTTTGCACTGGGGAAGTTATATTTTTGCATGTTTGTTTTGGGGGATCTCTCTGACAGCAGCCCGTCAGAGGTGCTGGTGTTGGAGGTGAAGAAGCTGGAGGCAGGGTGAACAGTTAGGGGACAGTCCAACAGCTCAGGCCAGCGGTGATGAGATCTGAACTAAGGCAGGGGTCATGGCACTAGAGAGAGGACAAATTCCAGACATACTTAAAAAGTTTTTAGTTTGGGCCACTGGGCATTTTGTTGTTCAGTGGCTGGTCAGGGAAGAGGAGGGGAGTTTGGCTGGAAAGGGTAATGACTTCTTTTAGACATACTGCATTAGGGGGTCTGGGTACCACCCAAGCAAGTCTGTGCAGTCAGCTTGTGAACTATACAGGTCTGGAACTCCAGAGAGGGGCAGGGATCATCTCACCTCATCTTCTGCTCACTGCTCCAGCCACATTGCCCTTCTGTCACTTCTTAGATCATGCCAGTCAAAGTCATTCCCACCTTCCCACTTTCATTTCACTTTTCCTCTGGTTTTCTGCATGGCTGGCTTCTCTCATTCTTCAGGTCCTCCTCAGCTGGCTCCTCAGCTCCATGAAGACAGGCATCTCGACTGTTCTGTTCAGTGCTGTATCCTCAGGGCCAATCACAGAGCTGCTCAATGAATGTTTGTAGCTGCCCTATAAATATCTGTTGAATGAATAAGTGAACCATAGCTAAAGTCATGGAATGAAACAGGGGGAAAGAATGCACATTAATATTAAAGGAATCTTAGAGGAATCTTAGGGCAGAGCAATTCTATAGTTGGAGGGGAAATAATGGAATTCTTTCTGTTATTATTTGTTTTGATAACAAAAATATTAAAAATAATAGTGTCAGAGAGTACTTGTGTTCAAATTCTCTTCTTACTAGCTTTATGACCATGGGGCAGTGCCTCAGTTTCCTCATCTGTAAATTGGGCATAATAATGGTACCTACCATCTGTGTTGTTGTGTGGATTATTTGAAATGATACCTGTATAGACAGGCACAGAGTAAGTGTTCAATAAATAGTAGCTGTTATTATCAAGTGAACATTACCTTATATTAGGCACTATTCTCAAGACTTTCAGTGCAAGTTCTTTTAACACAGTCTGTTTGTTTATTTTATTTATTTATTGATTGATTGATTGATAGTGCAAGCCAGGGAAAAGCAGAGGGAGGGGGAGAGAGAGAATCTTAAGCAGGCTCCATGCTGGGTGTGGAGCCCAATGTGGGGCTCAATCTCATGACAGTGAGATCATGACCTCAGCCAAAATCAAGAGTTGGACGCCTAACCAACTGAGCCCCACCCAGGCACCCCATCAATGCAAGTTCTTAATGAATTTCTCCAAAAACCTGGTGAAATAAGAATTTTACTTTTTAAAAATAGTTTCCATAGTTGAGGAAATGGAGGCTCAGAAAGAGGAAGCCATTTGTCACACATTTACCAGCTAGGCGGTGGAGGCACTGGGAGTTAAGCCCAGGTTTCTTAGACTTTAATGCAGGTGCATTAACCATTGTACCACACTGTACCTCTCTACAGGGTGACCCTGGAATTCTGGCGTGGTCAAGGGAGCAGGCTGCAGAGGCTGATCAGAACTCTGGGATTCTGTCTTCTAGATGTTAGCTATCTTGTGTTTGCAGAGGGCCTCTGTGGAAGGGCAACAGAAGGCCCATCTCATCACAAGGGATACCCCAAGATCAGTCTTCTTACCTCTAACTGGGAAGTCTGCACAGGGAACTTGGGAGACCTCATGACATTTATAGCCTGTGACCCTTACCAACCTATAGACTGGAATGTTTATAACTAGTCATCACATTTCTCTCCAATACCTAAACCTTTGGTTTGGATAAGAGACTTCAATTAAAATACAATCTTTCCCTTTGACCAGTCAATCTAATTATCTTTCCACTGACTAACCTTGGTTGGTATCGTGATAAGTAAGAGGAAATGACTTTTGAATTATCTCATTGACAGCAAAGTCTTATAAGGAAACAATGTTTTATATATACACGGGTATACATGTATATGTGGTTCAGCTGCAAACACATGTCTCTCAGGACATGTGTCCATATACTCCTGAGAACACAACCTTATAAGGAACTTGCTGCATGTGCAAGGGCTCTCATTATCTAATTGTGTGCACATAGCAAAACCCAAAATAACCACACATATAGGCAGACAGACACACACAAACCCTTAGATGACTTTTAAGTTTGGAAGAACAAAGACTAAGTGGAAAAATAATAAGAATATTAGTTTCCATTCATTTTGAGTGCTCACTGAGTGCTGGGGATGAAGTAAAGCACTTTACATATACTATCTCACCTGATTTTCACAACAACGGCATGGTCAATGGAACTTACCATAGCTGTCAGCATCTTCTTGTTTTCCACAAGAAAACTGAGGCTCTGGAAAAGTTTGGATGCCCCAAGGGTTTATATGAATAACAAAATTTGGAAGCCTTGTGGTATAAGTTGCTTGAGGTCACACAACTAGTAAATCATAGAAGCAAACATTGAATGCAGCTCTGTTCTGACTACAAAACCTTTGTCTTAACCACTAAGATCTTATCAGTCTGTATTTCCATGACAGGGACAGAGAAAGAAACATGGCATTAATTTTTACTGCATAGCATCACGAGACATCTTCCATAGCCATCATCTTCAGCTTAGAAGGAGCTGCTATTTTATTTTATCTTTATTTATTTTATTTTAATTTTTATTTGAGAAAGAATGAGAGAGAGAGCATAAGCTGGGGAGAAGGGCAGAGGGAGAGAGAGAGAATCTTAAGCAGGCTCCATGATCAGCACAGAGCTTGGGGCTTGATCCCACGATCCTGGGATTGTGACCTGAGCTGAAATAAAAAGTCAGACACTCAAATGACTGAACTACCCAGGTGTCCCAAGAAGCTGCTATTAAAAAAAAAACACATTGTGGTAAAATAAATAGAATGTACAATTCGCCTATTAAACAATTTTTAAGTGTATAATTCAGTGGCATTACGGACAGTCATGAAGTTTTACAACCATCACCACTATGTATTTTTTAAAAATTTATTTATTTTGAGAGAGAGAGAGAGAGAGAGAGAGAGAGAATGAGCCCATGAGTGGGGGAGGGGCAGAGAGCGAGAGGGAGAGAGAGAATCCCAAGCAGGCTTGAGTGGGCTTGATCTCACAAACAGTGAGATCATGACCTGAGCCAAAATCATGATTCAGACACTTAACCAACTGAGCCATCCAGAAACCTGACCACTATCTATTTCCAGAACTTTTTCATCATCCCAGACAGAAACTCTGTACCCACTAAATGATTAAACTTCCCGTTACTCCTCCTCCCTAACCTCTTGGTAACCACTATTCTACTTTCTGTTTCTACAAAGTTGCTTATTCTAGGTACCTCACATAATGTTGAATGTTTCAAGATTCACCTATGTGGTAGCATGTATCAGAATTAGAAGGAACAGATTGAAGATAAATAAAATGCCAAAAAAATGTCTTCTTTTGAAACTGGGCAAAGAGTTCACATGGAAAACATTATCCCAAAGTGATGCTGTAGTTGGAAAATCAAGCAGGTTCAGTATGGGTTTGGACATAGCCTGGATGAACATTCCTGAACTGGTTAGAAAGAGGAATTCAGGAGGTTTGTGGAAGGCATTCATGAATAAGGATGGTCCCAAGATGGACACCCAGGCTTTTCCCTGGATGTCTGGCTGAGGACTTCACTCCAAACAGCCTCTGAACTATTCCTTGCTCCAACCCCTTAGGCTTCTCTGGGGGGGTCTGGCCAAGAACTTGACTCTTGCCTGAGGTTATAAAGAAGTCAGTGTGATGTAGTGAAAATAGCATCAGAAAAGGAGGGCTTTGGTCTGGCTCCCTCATTCTTCACTATGTGATTTATGACATTTCCCATCATTGAGCCCTGATTTCCATCTACAAAGGATACTGCCACAGGGAATGTTGTTTTGAGAATCAGGTGCTCTCAGTTTTTTTTAATGTTTATATTTGAGAGAGAGAGAGAGAGAGAGAGAGAGAGCATAAGTGCATAAGCGGGGGAGGGGCAGAGAGAGACGGAGACAGAATCTGAAGCAGGTTCCAGGCTCTGAGCTGTTAGCACAGAGCCTGATGCAGGACTCTAACTCATGAACTGTGAGATCACAACCTGAACTGAAGTCGGGCACTCAACCGACTGAGCCACCCAAATGCCCCTGGACCTCTCCAGTTTTATTCACTGAAGTTACCCATTCTCAGGCCCCAGCATCTAAATTTTCCTAGAAACAGTATGGGAAGATAGGTTGTCCCTCATGCTTCAGACTTGTGTGTGAGCTGGAGGAGGGGAGAGGTTTAGGGGAGAAAGTGGTGAGGTATTTTCTCCTCTCCTTTTTCAAACTACCTAGGAGTTTGGGGGAAGGTGGTTCAAGTGAGAGAGAAGCAAGGAAACTTGAACCAAGGAAAGGGTGAGCTTTAGTGTCCTCATCTGTGAAATGGGTGATAATGTTTTTGTCATGTTGTATCTGTGAAAATTAATGAGGTAATGAATATAAAGTGCCCTGTAAGAGAAAAAAGCACCAAGTTAAGTGATTATCATGAGCTTTCTTTTTTTTTTTTTTAAATTTTAACATTTATTTATTTTTGAGAGAGAGACACACAGAATGTGAATGGCGGAGGGTCAGAGAGAGAGGGAGACACAGAATCAGAAGCAGGCTCCAGGCTCTGAGCTGTCAGCACAGAGCCTGATGCAGGGCTTGAACCCACGAACTGTGAGATCATGACCTGAGCTGAAGTCGGCTGCTTAACCAACTGAGCCACCCAGGCACCCCTATTATGAGCCTTCTGATTGGCTTAGCAAAGGGGCTGGGGGTTGTGTGCATGCAGAACCTGAGCAAGATGGTCAGCTGGAGGGCTAGCCTGGACGTTCTCAGGGGCAAGGACTACACTGTCTTACCCTCAGCTTCTAATACAGGGCCTGGAACATAGAAAACCCTCAAGAAATATTTGTTGGATCAAAGAATCAGCTAGAGTTGAAAAATTATAAAGTCAAGCCAAGTTTCCTTCTATTTTTTTTCTGATGCCTTTCTCCACTTTTATGATGCCCCTTTTCTTTCCCTCCTCTGTTCCTCCAAGAAAACATTCTTAGAGCAGGACCTAAAGAGAAACAGTGTGGAACAGTAGAAAGAGCCCTGACTAGGAATCAGGAGACCAGGGTTTCACCCTGACTTTGATACTGGATGATCATGGGTCAGTCTTTTCAATCTGGGCTTATGTTCTTATATTGTAAGTAGTTTGATTTGGCCAATATTTTGGTTTTCTTATAGTTTTGGTGTTCCAGATTGGATGCTATACTCACAGTAAGGTGACAGTGTTATTCTTCTAGGAGTATTTGCATTTAAAAATAGAATAGAACCTTAGTCCTGAGGAAGGAAGGGATGACAGTGGAACGCTAGGCTACCTTACGTGGTTGGGAGAGGTATTTCCCTGTCATCACGCCACCTAGGAACTTACAGATAAGGCGGGTCTGAACACAGCCCCTGAAGTTTGCCAGCACCTAAGTTTAACTCTGACTCACACTCCGGGGAGTGGTGGAGGACATCGTGGAGCAATCTCTGAGAGCTCTGCACTTGATTGGTCTGAATACCTGTGAACAGATGGTGGTGAATAGGCCTGGATTCCTGGACATTCCCTGGGACTTCACTAGGGATTAGTAGGCCTAATGGGTAAGAAAGAAAGTGTTGCATGGAAAGAATTGGTCATTGGAGAGCAGGAGGATTGGGTTTAGACCTGAGTCTGTTGCTTGCTTTGGTAGTTTGTGACTTGAGCAAGGACTCTTCTCCCTGGGTATCAGTTTCCTCATGTATAACATAAGGGAGGTGAACCCTCTGGTTTCTTCCATGTTTTGGCCACATGGACCTTCCGATATCCCAGATGTACCACAGTCTCTCTATGGGCATTTGCCCACCTGAACACTCCCTCAGTCCATTTCATACTCCATTTACCTGGCTCTCATCTTCATGGAATGTTTTTCAGTGTCCAGGCTTCCCTGATGTGTAAGAGTAATGAGCAGAACATAATATGA
The DNA here is from genome assembly GCA_028646485.1 of Cryptoprocta ferox. NCBI lineage: Eukaryota > Metazoa > Chordata > Mammalia > Carnivora > Eupleridae > Cryptoprocta > Cryptoprocta ferox. The sequence continues at coordinate 19,111,647 of CM053566.1, read as the reverse complement.
AGTGGTAAGGACTGTGGTAAACCAGAGAGTACATGTCCTGCTGAAGCTGTTAAAAACATGATGCTGGCCAAAAAAGTGTCTGTGGTTGAATTTGTCCCTGGCACCATGAATTTGCCACCTTTGGCCTATAGATATGTAAAGCCCCTTCCCAAGACTCTCCTGGCATCCCACATTCTCCTTTCATAACACTTATAACACTTACCATTTTATGGTAATTATTTATTACAGCTTTTCCCACTAGTCTGTAAACTCCATTTGAGCAGGTACCTAACTGTTTTATCCTCAACTCTATCCCTAGCCTCAGCACAGAATTGGCACATAATAGGTGTTCAATAAATATCTGCAAAATCAGCAAATGGGTAGATACTTTATAAGTAATTGTTGGGTGAATTGTTGGGTGAATAAGGGTTCTTCAGTGATGCTGTTTGTTTTCATTTTTTTCCATTCTCTGGCCCTGAATAAAACCTCCCAGCTAGTGATTTAAACTCTTTAGACCCCAGCTTACCCAATTTGTTTGATTTAGTGTTATGATCTGGTCAGGCCCCTAACATTTTTCAAACAATGTCCTTCAGTTCCTTCAATGGTGTTTAGGTAGGAGAAGGCAGCTAGGAACTCTGGAGTCATCAGCTTTCTTGTTCATCCAGAAAGGTCAACAGAAATACTTGTACTATCTCATACCTATATAGTCTTAGATTTTTAAGACCCTTCAAATCCATGATCTTCTTTTTGTGAAGTAGGCCTGGAAGGCATAAATTATCCTCATTTTATAATGAGAAAAACTGAGACTTGGAGAAGGTAGAGCTATGTAGACATCTACAGCAACAGAACCTTACCTAGAATAGGTATATTGTTATTCCTCCTTCCCATACATGAGACATATGTTAATCATTAGTGGCCTTCTTTCCACTGAACTCAAACTCTGCCTCAGAATCCTACTTAGCACAGCCATCATGTAGTTGAAGTTGACAATTGAGATGAAGACTATTGGCCATCTGTAGCTGGTAATCTCTGCTTCTGCTATCCAGCAGTTATCTACAGGAAAAAAGATTAATTTATTTTTCAGGAGGTTCTGAGGCTCATAGATAATCAATACCAGCTCATTTTACCACAAAGGAACATCAGTGGTATTACACTATTCCTTCTGTCTGCCCCCATTTCAATAGCCTTTCAGGCTTTCTAATCTGGGTGTCCTGATCTTGCCAGAAGTATGTTAGGAAGAAGGGAGGCTTCCAGTACTTAAAGGGAGCCCCAGAACAGAGCCTTTTGACTCCTGGTCATGTCTATTGTTTATACTACTTCTTAGCTTCTGCCAAGTCCCACCCCCATCTAATGAGTCCAGATTCAGACAAGGCACAGCTCCACTGAACAGCCTTGGGGGAAACATCTCAGGGAAATGCTGGGTCTCACCACAAGGTGGTGCTGTAGCTTCCTTTGCTTTTAGTTTCTACCTTGAAGGAAAATGTTTAAATTTGCACAATACTCAACGAATAGAACTGTGACTAATGATCAGCTTCACGAATTAAATAGATGATTTAATTGACTATTCTACTTCAAGTTCTATCAGGTTTCAGATGGTTAAAAATATTTTTGTTTCCTTGCTGTGCTTTTAAGATAATGGCAGTGTGTTATACTAGAAAGGATGGGGGCTCTAAACCCTAACCCTAACCTTGCACATATGGACTTTCCAGATCTTTCTGCCATACCCTAGGTTTCTTTCTAGAAGTTCTCTGAAAAAGAGGCAAAATGGAGGCAATAATCTAGTCCTTCCTTCCTCTTGCAAAACTCTAGGAGTCTTAGGCCCCTAGATGACACTGCTTTCATTCTATCCTTTTATTGACTGAGTAGGTGTTTGGTATATGCAAGATACTATCATATATGCAGTGAGGCTATGAAAAAGCAGAGCTTGGCCTTCAAGTTGCTCATAAAGCCTGGAGAGTTTTCCAGCAAAATAAATAAATACATAAATAAACAGTACCCTCACCTACTGGAAGAATCCTATCACCCTCTCTCATTTCTTCCCCTCAGCTGCTTGGGGTGACCTGGACTTCTATGTTCACATCTCTATGCCTTTGCTCATGCTTTCCCTCATCCTCTCAGGCTGTGGAATCCTACCCACCCTTCAACGCCAGGCTCTAAGCTGTCCCCTCCATTAAGTCTTCCTGGAGCTTCCCAGGCTCACGAATCTTTCTTTTGTTGTAGCTCTTTGCCTGTTTTGATATTATCAAACTCTCTCTTTGTGTGTGTGTTTTTTTCACATCTCTCTGTCTTTTTAAAACACAATTAAGGGGAGCCTGTGTGGCTCAGTCCATTAAGCGTCAGACTTCAGCTCAGGTCATAATCTTGCAGTTTGTGAGTTTGAGGCCCATGTTGGGCTCTGTGCTGACAGCTCAGAGCCTGAAGCTGCTTCAGATTCTGTGTCTCCCTCTCTCTCTATCCCTTCCCCACTCACACACTATCTATCTCTCAAAACTAAATAAACATTAAAAATTAAAAAAAATAATTATATTATGTAGCTTCGGCTAAAACTCTGCTCTTCAACCTTTCTTCTTGCTTTTCCAAAGATAATCAGTATCTTGAAGTTGTCATTTATTATTCCTATGTTTACTTTTATTGTTAGTGTGTATGTTACTGTTACTGTGTGTTATTGTTTATCGTGTACTGTGTTATTGTGTATGTCCCATAAACTTTTTTTTTTTTTTTTTTTTTTTGGTCTCTCAGTCTCTCTCTCTCTCTCCACGTACATACACGTATAGTTTTGGGTGCTTTAAAATACATATAGGGGTGCCTGGTTGACTCAGTTAGAAGAGCATGTGACTCTTGACCTTGGGGTCATGAGTTCAAGCCCCACGTTGGGTGCAGAGATTACAAAAAAATAAAAAACTAAAGAAAGTACATATAAATGGAAGTACATTGTAAAATTCTTTGCAACCTTGTCTCTCTCACTCAATATTCAGTTTTGAGATTTATCCCATGCCAGCATATAGTATGGCTATTTGATATTCCCTTCTAAGGATAACTAATTTACAGTTATGTTTTGCTCTTTTTTTGTTACTACAAACAGACCTGCAGTGAACATTCTTATGTCTATCCCTTTGTGCATATGTGTAAGGTGTAAAAGTTTCTTTAGGGTAGGTACCTAGAGGTGGAAGTGCTTAAAGCTGTATGCGTATCTTTACCTTTATTAGGTATGATCAGATTTTATCCAAAATATTTGTACTAATTTATGCTCCCATCTATAATGCACTAAAATTCACACTTCTTCACATCCTTTCTAATACCTGCTCTTGTTGTCAGTCTTTTTTCATATTGGCCAATCAGATAGGTATAGAATGAAGTTTTGGGGTGCCTGGGTGCCTGGGTTAAGCATCTGACTCTTGATTTTGGCTCAAGTCATGATCTCAAGATAAATTGTAAATTCCAGCCCTGCATCAGGCTTTGTGCTGACAGCATGGAACTTGCTTGGTATTCTCTCTCTTTTCCTCTTTCTTTGCCCCTCCCCTGCTCATTCTCTCTTTCTCTCTCTCTCTCTCAAAGTAAATAAATTAAGTTTAAAAAAATAATGAGATTTTAAAATGTGTATTTCTCTTATTGAGGTGGAGCATCTTTTATATGATTTTTGGCCCTTTAGGTTTCCTCATTTTTTTTAAGTTTATTTCTTTATTTTGAGAGAGAGAGAGAGAGAGAGAGTGACCAGGGGGGAGGGTCAGAGAGAATCCCAGGCAGGCTCTGCACTGACCCCATGGACCCTGACACAGGGCTCAAACCCACGAACTGTGAGATCATGACCCTAGTGGAAATCAAGAGTTGGCTGCCCAACTGACTGAGCCACCAAGGAACCCCCTCCTCATTTTAAATTGCCTATTTATATCTTTTACTACCTTTCTCCCCATTGGGTCATTTTTTTCTTATTGAATTATAAGAACTCTTTATATATTCTGGATGTTTGTTTTTTGTGCATATGTTTATTCTCTGTCCTCACAGACTTCATAGTCAAATGAAGAGAATAGGCAATGGAGTTTTATGGGTGCTATGAGAGGTACACAGGGCTAAAGGTGTATGGGGAGGGCACTTAAACCAGATTTCAGGGGAAGTGGGAGGATTCCCAGAAGTGACATTTAATCTGATATCCAGGGGGATAAGGTAGCCAGTTGGGGAACTGAGCCATATCTTCTTTTTATGTCCAAAAAAACAATTTTTCTGCCCAGTACCTTACACTTTTTGAGCATGTTTGTGGAAGTGAAATGGAATTTCAGACAGAGGAGAGATTTTGGGCAGGTAGGACCTGTAGGACCTGAATCTCTAAAAGTTTATTTAGCTGAAGAGTCTAGAGAAATTCAGCTTTCTCTGTGCAGTGCTTAGAATTTCATGAAGTTTAGAATTAATCCAGACCTAAGGGGCCATTGGATCTAATTAATATTTCACCCAGTGCTGGAATGCCCTGTATAAAATCTTAGATAAGTGGTTAACCTGTTCTGCTGTTTAGTCTTTGAAGCTCACTCCTTCATGAGGCATCCCATTCTATTTGCATATTAACCGTCTCTTTCTTATATTGGGCTCTGTGCCCTTTCCACCCATTGTTTCCTGTCTGCCTACTAGAAACACAAAATATACCTGTTCTTTCCACCTGATCACCCTTCAAAAACCTAAAGACAATAACTTTGTGTATTTTAAGACTCCTTTTCTCCAAATGAAACATTTCTAGTGCAGTCAACCTCCACTTTCATTTTAAGACATTCATGGATCACCTTTTCCAATTCAATGAGTCTTTGTTACTGACTCCTGAAGTGGGAGGGGAGACTTATTTTCTTGGGGAACCTGAGAAGAAAAAGTAGCCCTAGGGGATCTATATACAATTGTAGGAAAATAACTGCCTTGGGCTATGGTTTTTAAACTTGATTGTATATTAAAATCACCTAGGGGAGTTTTTCTCTTATTCAATTGTAAAGAAATGGTAGTTTATTAATTCACTTTTGCTCTAAATCACAGATCTTTTACTGTATTTTAAAATATTATTAAGTAATTATTTTTAAGTAATCTCTACACCCAACGTGGGGCTCAAACTTATAACCCCAAGATCAAGAGTCACATGCTCTACTGACTGAGCCAGCCAGGCACCCCTAAAAAGTTATTCTTAATATACATATGCTAAAATTCACTCTTTTGGTTGTTTAGTTTTATGAGTTTTGACAAAAACATAGAGTCATGTAACTACCACCACAATCAAGATACAGAAAACTTCCATCACCCCCGCCCCCACTTCTGTCCATTTGTAGTAAACCCCCACCCCCAACCACTAGCATCTCTGACTTCTTCTTTATTATAATAGTTACGTGTTTTCTAGAATGTCATATAAATGAAATAATGTAGTATACAGCCTTTGACTCTGATTTCTTTCACTTAGCATAATACATTTGAGATCTTTAATGTTGTTGCATATATCTGTAATAGTTTGTTAATTTTTATTGATGAAATAACAATCTGTTTTATGAATATATTATTTTTTGTTTGTTTTTCCATAGTTGAGGGACACCGTTTCCAATTTTGGCATGTATAGGTTTTTGTATGAACATAGATTTTTCTTTCTCTTGAGTAAATAAGTATGAAGGGGATTTGCATCTGAGTCACATGCTAATTATATGTTTAATTTTATAAGAAACTTCTAAGCTATTTTCCAGAGTGGCTATACCATTTTACATTCCTACCAGCAATATATGATAGTTCCAGTTGCTCCAAATCCTCTCCAACACATGGTATCATCAATTTTTTGAAAAAATTATTCTAATAGGTTTGTAGTGGTATCTCATTGTGGTTTTATTTTGCATCACTAATAACTAGTGCTGTTGAGCATTGTTTCATGTGCTTATTTGCTTATATATTTTCTTTGATGAAGTGACTGTTGAAATCTTTTGCCATTAAAAAAATTGAATTTGTTCTCTTATTCTTGAGTTTAGAAAGTCATATATTCTAGATACAACTAAATCCTTTGTCAGATAATGTGATTTGCTAATATTTTCTCCTAAATTTTGAGTGTTTTTAGAAAACAAAATTTAAAATTTTGAAAAATCCTATTTTATCAATTTTTCTTTTATGTACTGTGCTTTTGGGTCATATCTAGGAACTCTGCTTAATACAAGGTCACAAAAATTTTCTCTTTTGATTTCTTTTGAAGGTTTATTAATTTTACATTTAGGTATATGATCCATTTAGAGCTTTTTTTTTTTTCTATAAGGTTTGAGGTATAAGTTGAAGTTCATTCTTTTGCGTATGGGTGGTCAATTTTTCCAGTACCATGTATTGAAAGTACTATTGTTTCTCTATTGAATTGCCTTTGTTGCTTTGTTAAAAAAGCAAATGGAGGGCATCTGCCTGGCTCAGTCAGTGGAGCATGAGACTCCATCTTGGAGCTGTAGGTTTGAGCCCCATGTTGGGTGTAGAGATTACCTACAAGTAAAATCTTAAAAAAATTCAAGTGGATGTGAACAGCATTAAAGACTAATGAGGATGTGGAGCAAAAGGCACACTCATTTACTGCTCGTGGAATGTAAAATGGTATAAACACATTGGGAGACAGTTTAGAAGTTTCTTACAATGCTAGCCATAGTCTTACCATAGGATCCAGCAATTGTGCTCCTTAGATATTTACATAAATGGGTAAAAAACTTATGTCTACATAAAAATCTGCACACAAATATCTGTAGCAGCTTTATTCATCATTGCCAAAAATTGGAAGCAGCCAAGATATCATCCTTCAATAGGGGGATAAAGAAACTGGTACAACCATACAATGGAATGTTATACAGTAATAAAAAGAAATGAGCAATGAAGCCATGAAAAGACATGGAAGAAACTTAAATACATATTGCTAAGTGGAAAAACCCATCTGTAAAGGCTACATACTGTATGATTCCAACTATTTGACATTCTAGATAAGGCAAGACTATAGTGACAGTAAAAAGATTAATAGTTGCCAAGGGGGGGTTACAAATAGTGGAATATGGGATTTTTAGGGCATTTTGAATGACACTACAATGGTGCATACATGATATTATGCCTTTTTCAAAGCTCATAGAATCATAAAACACAAAGAGTGAACAGTGATGTAAGCTATGGACTTTAGTTAATGATAAAGTATAGGTTGTAACAAATGTACCATACTAATGCAAGATACTTAATGGGGGAAACTGGGATGAGGGGAGAGGGAATATATGGTAACTCTCTGTACTTTCTGCTCAATTTTTCTGCAAACCTAAAACTTCTGTAAGAAATAAAATCTATTAATTAAAAATAAAATCAATTGACCATATTTGCATGGGTCTATTTCTAGACTCCTTTTTTTCTTGTCTCTATCTATCTATCTATCTATCTATCTATCTATCTATCTACCTCCTTTCACCAATACTGTCTTGATTACTGTAGCATTTTATAAGGTAAGTCTTTTTTTTTAAGATTTTATGTTTAAGTAATTTCCACACACAACCTGCGGCTCAACTTCACATTCCTGAAATCAAGAGTTGCATGCTCTTCTGACTGAGACAGCTAGGCGCCCCTATAAGGTAAGTCTTGAAACAGTGTAAATTCTCCAACTTTGTTATTCTACCTCAAAATTGTTTTGGCTATTTCATATTACTTTGCCTTTATAAATTATAGAATTATCTTGTCAATACCTAGAAAAAGTCTTTCTGGGATTTTTGACTGTGATTGTATTGAATCCATAGATCAAATCAGGAAGAATTGACTTTTTAACAATATTGAGTTTTCTAATCCATGAACTTGTTAAAAAAGAGAAGCAGGCACAAATTGGAGTCACTTGTGCTAAGCCCACATTGCCATACTAATATCGATACCTAATTGCAGTTTCAGTTTCTTCCAGGAATGCAACTTTAACCAAACAATCTGGAACATCTGGAAGATGACCTTACCTGAAGCAATCCACTCTTTGCTAGTAACTTTCTTGTTTTACCCCCTTCTGCCTATAAAAGTGGAAGAATTCCACTTTCATTTTGTACAGCTCCTTGGAGTTTCTGCTAGGTGGGATGCTGCCCAATTCATGAATTTTGGAATAAAGCCGGTTAGATCTTAAATTCACTCAGTTAAATATAGTATTTTTAGCAAACCCAATATATTTCTCCATTTATCATTTACTTCATCAGTAGTTTTCAGCATACAGATCCTGCACATATTTTGTTAGATTCATACCTTAGCATTTCATTTTTTGATGCTATTGTAAATAATGTAAAAATTCAATTTATTTATTATTAGTGTGTAGAAATACAATTGATTTTTGTATATTGATCTCGTAGCCTGTGTCCTTGCTAAATAAATTTATTAGTTCCATAGTTATTTGTAGACTTCATGAGATTTTTTAAAAAATGTTTATTTTTGGGAGAGAGAGATGGGTGAGAGCAGGGGAGGGGTAGAGATAGAGGCAGACACATAGAGTCTGAAGCAGGCTCCAGGCTCTGAGCAGTCAGCACAGTGCCAAACATGGGGCTCAAACCCACGAACTGTGGGATCATGACCTGAGCTGAAGTCAGACGCTTAACTGACTGAGCCACCTAGGCTCCCCAACTTCATGAGATTTTATATGTTAAAAATAATATTTCAAATTTTTCAACTATTTAAGAATAGAGAGTTTTATTTCTTTTCCAATTAACCTTTATAACTTTTCTCCCTTCTTCTTTTCCTTCCTTTGCTTCTCCTCTACCCCTCCCTCTATCCACCCCTCATTGTGCTTGCCAGGACAGTGATGAATAGGATTAGTGAAAATGGACGTCCTTGCCTTTTTTCTGATCTTAGAGGAAAAGCCTTTGGCCTTTTACCATTAAGTAAATTGTTAGCTGTAGTATTTTGGTAGATGCCTTTTATCAGGGTAAGGAAATTCCCTTCTTAGTTTGTGCTTATACTTTTAAAAAAATTATTAATTTATGTTGTTTTGTCTAATTCTTTTTCTCCATCTACTGAAGTCATTATATGGTTTTTCTTTAGTCTACTAATATGGAGAATTATACTGATTGATTTTTTTTTTCTTCACAAGTCTTCGTTATTTGTACAAATAAGGAAATCACAGCAAATCATTTCCAAAGCCAGGACTCCGGGAACAGTAGTAAGCAGCCTCCTTTTATTTGGTCTTGGGATGAATATTCAGAGAGGCATTTTAACATCATAATAAAGCTAAGGTAACTGTCAGACACTTTCTGATTCATCTACACAGGCTTCATCATTAAGTGTTTCTTTTTCTGTTCCAGCAATTTGTTACTTGGTTTCTAAAAGATGAAATTGACAGGCAGAAGCTTCTAAAAGTCTCCTGAGTTCAGAAGGTCAGTCCTGAGTTCAGGGAGTCAATCCTGAGTTCAAGGGGTTGAGTCTTCCCAGTGATACTCTCTGTGATACAGACCATCTCTGTAACAAAATGTGTGATATAATATCCTTTTTTTTTATATGTTGTTGGATTTGATCTGCTAGTATTTTATGGAGGATTTTTATATCTATGTTCATGAGCGATATTGGTCTGGAGTTTTCTTTTGTTGTAATGTCTTTGTCTGGTTTTGGTGTTAAAGTACCGCTGGATTCATAAAATGAATCGGGAAGTGTCACTTCAGTTTTCTGAAGCAGTTTTGTAGAACTGGTATTATTTCTCCCTTAAATTAGTTCGGTGGAATTCACCAATGAAACCATCTGGGCCTGGAGTTTTCTTTGTTGGAAGGTTTTAAAACTACAAATTTAATTTTTTCAATAGACAAATGACTATTCAGGTTATCTCTTTCTTTTTTTAATGTTTATTTATTTTTGAGAGAGAGAGAGACAGTGTGAGCAGAGGAGGGGCAGAGAGAGAGGGAGATACAGAATCTGAAGCAGGCTCCAGGTTCTGAGCCTGATGTGGGGCTTGAACTCTTGAACCAGGAGATCATGACCTTGTGAGCCATAAGATCATGACCTGAGGCAAAGTTGGACACTCAACTGACTGACCCACCCAGGCGCCCCTGTGTTATCTCTTTCTTATTTTAGTTTTGGTAGTTTCCTATCAATTTAGAACATTTCCTATCAAGGAAATGTTCTGTTTTGTCATAGTTGTCAAATTTGTGTGTGTATAATTGTTAATAGTTGTCTCTTATTACACTTTTAATGTCTGCAGGGTCTTTAGAGTGATATCCTCTCTTTTATTTCCAGTGTTGGTATTTTGTGTCTTTCTTTTTTTTTTTTTTTTTTTTTTTTTGGTTGATATGGCTAGAGTCTTTTTTTTTTATTCCTGAAGTTTCAAGTTTTCCTCTGGGATTGCTTCTCTTCAACTTAAAGAGTTTCCTTTAGGGGCGCCTGGGTGACTCGGTTAAGCGGCCGACTTCAGCTCAGGTCATGATCTCGCGGTTCATGGGTTCGAGCCTGGCATGGGGTTCCGACAGCTCAGAGCCTGGAGCCTGTTTCAGATTCTGTGTCTCCCTCTCTCTCCACCCCTCCCTTGCTTGCAGTCTGTCTCTCTCTGTCTCAAAAATAAAAATAAACATAAAAAAAAGAGTTTCCTTTAGCATTTCTTTTAGAGCAGGTCTGTCTTCTGTCAAATTTCTCTCAGTTTTCTTTAATCTGAGGATGTTTTTGTTTTACCTTTTTTTAAGACAATAATGTTTTTTTATTAGTTCATTTGTTTTTGAGAGAGAGCACGCGAGAGCAAGCAGGGAAGGGGCAGAGAGAAAGAGGGAGAGAAAGAATTCCAAGTAGGCTCCATGCTGTCAGCAAAGAGACCAATGTGGGGCTCGAACTCATGAACTGTGAGATCCTGACCTGAGCCGAAATCAGGAGTTTGTCGCTCAACCAACTGAGCTACACAGGCACCCCTGTTTTACCTTCTTCCTATAGGATATTTTCACTGGATATCGAATTCTGGGTTGATGGTTCTTTTCTTACAACAATTTAAAATGTTGTTTTACTGTTTTCTAGCCTCTGTGAGAAAAATATTTACTTATTTTGAGGGGGTGGGAGGGAGGGAGAGAGAGAGAGAGAGAGAGAGAGAGAGAGAGAACCAGCAGGGGAGGGGCAGAGAGAGAGGGAGAGAGAATTCCAAGCAGGCTCTCCTGACAGTGCAGAGCCCGATGTGGGGCTCAATACCATGATCATGACCTGAGCCAAAATTGAGTCAGGCTCTTAACCGACTGAGCCACCCAGGTGCCTCTTGCCTCTGAGATTTCTGATGAGAAACCTGTTGTCTCTCAAACTGTGTTTCCCCTATATGTAATTGTGTTGTTTTTCTCTGCCTGCTTTCAAGATCTTTGAAAACTTTTTGGGGGGTTTCACTTTGATTATTATGTATTTGGACATGGTTTTCTTTGAGTTAATCCTCTTTGGAGGTTTCTGAGGTTCTTTAACCTGTAAATTTATATCTTTCCCCCAGTATGGGAAAATTTCAATCATTATTTTTCCATTATTATTATTTTTCCTGCACTAATATTTTCTTTTCTTCTGGGACTCTAATGACATGAATGCCAGACATTTTGATATTGTCCCACAAGTCCCAAGGCTCTGTTAATTTCTCAATTTTTTTCTTTTTGTTCTTCAGATTGGATATTTTTTATTGATAAATCTCTGAATTTGCTGACTATTTTCTCTACATCTTAATTTTGTTATTGAGGCCACCCAGTGATTTTTATTATAAATATTTTATTTCTCAGTTTAAAATTTTCCATTTGGCTTATTTTCTCAATATTTTCTATGGAGAATCTCTGTCTTTCCATTCATTTCAAGGGTGTTTGTCTTTACCTAATAGAGTATGGTTATAATAATTGCTTTCAAGTCTTTGTCTTATAATATCAACATTTCGGTCATCTCAGGGTTGGATCTGTTGACTGTCTTTTCCTTTGGAAATGGGTCATATTTTATTGGTTCTTAATATGTCAAGTATATTTGGGTTGTAGTTTAATCATTTTGTATATTATGTTGTAAGACTTTGGGTCTTGTTGAAATCTTTTGGATAATGTTAATTTTGTTTATTTTAGCGGACAATTAACCCTATTTAGCTTCAGAATACAAATTCCATTTGACTTTCTGTGGGAGGTGATTCTAATATCAGTTAAGTTTTTGAAGTCTTTGCTGTGTTATTTTGGTCTGCTCCCTGCATGCACCACGCAGGAGTGGTTTGGAACTTGGGTGGTTGCTGGTATTGTAGTTCAACTCTCAAAGCCTTTGTTATACTTCTTGGTTGTCCATGCACAGCTGAAGGGTGAGCCAAGAACCTGCACTGATATGTATAGAATTAGGGGATCTCCTTTTCCTGCTCTCTCTTCTGTGAGTTTCTGCCACCCCCTTCCCCAGATCCCAGGAGCCCCTATGCCTATCCTCTTGCAAATTTCTCTTGGAATTGTAACTACCATTATTGCCATGCAATTTTGCACTTCTGTCATGCAAAATTCTGCAACCTTTGCCCTGGGTCCAACCTCAGGACAAAGGGGCAGGAGAAAAGTGCGGGATAAACATAACAGGGCTATGATTCATATACCTTCTTTATACAATAGAGGCTCCTTTCTTTTGTTCATCTATTCAGAGGGACAGGTTTTCTCTTGAAGTTTTAAGTTTTCTTAGGGTGCTACTGAAGCAGCATGCAGCTACTAACTATGGCTATGCTGTAAGCAGAGCCAGGAGAGAGTAAAAGAAACCACCAAAAACAAGGATTCTTCCCACAGTCTTCAGCTTGCAAGGTCCCTTTTCCCTAGTCCTTTGGTCTGAAAGATGATTCTTTTTCATGGAGTTTTTTCCTCTCTGTGCACACTTTGCAGTTTTCCAACTTGATTTGCCCTGTGTCAAAGCAAGGAGGTAAAGGAAGAAAAAAATCCAAGGAAATTCACCACCACTGTTTTGGTCATTCTTTGGATCTTGACTTCCTCTTACAGTCTTTTTGTTTTACTTTTCAGAGTCCTCAGATAGTTGCTCCCTTCTGCCCCCAGCTTTATTGAGTTAAAATTGGTATACAAAAAACTGCACAAAATTAATGTATACAATTTGGTGAGTTTGGACATATACACCTGTGTTTCCATCACCATAATCCACATAATAAACATATTCATCACCTCCAAAAGTTTCCTTGTGTCCTCTACTCCCCTTTTCCCTGGGTAAGAGCACTGAATGTGAGATTGACCCTTTTAACAAATTTTAAAGTATACAATGCCTTGTTAACTATAGGCATGATGTTTTCTGGAACTTACTCATCTTGTGTAACTGTAACTTCATGCTCATTGAGCAACAACTCCCCACATCTCCCTCCCCATTCTCTGGTAGCCTGGTATTTCTTTTGTCTACTTCTATGTCTTAGACTCTTTAAGATGTTTCATATAAGGGGAATCATGTAGTATTTGTCATTCCATGACTATTTCACTTACTGCATTGTCCTTCAGGTTCATCCATGTTGTCCCAAGTGACAGGATTTTCCTTCTTTTTAAAGGCAGAATAATATTTCAGTGTGTGTATATGTATGTGTCTGTGTGTGTGTGTGTGTGTGTGTGTGTGTGTGACATTTTCTTTATTCATCTGTTGATGGACACACTTGGGTTGTTTCCATATTTTGGCTATTGTGAATAATGCTACAATGAACATGGGAATAAAGATATGTTTTTGAGACCCTGATTTCCTTTGGATATATATTCAAAAGTAGGATTGCTGGATTGGATTGTAGTTCTAGTTTCAATTTTTTGAATTACCTCCATACTGTTTTCCATATTAGCTGTAACATTTTACATTCTTACCAAGTTTATAAGGGTTTTGATTTCTCCATGACCTAACACTTTTTATTTTTTTATTTTTATTTTTTATTTATTTTTCTTTTTTCTTTCTTTTTTTTTTTTTAACTTTATACCTTGTTGTCAGGTTGGTTTCCATATAACACCCAGTGCTCTTCCCCACAAGCGACCTCCACCATGACCATCACCCCCCTTTACCTTTCCCCCTTCCCCTTCCGCCCTCATTTTGTTTTCAGTATTCAAGAGTCTCTCCTGCTTTGTCTCCCTCCCTCTCCCTAACTCTTTTTCCTCCTTCCCCTCCCCATGGTCCTCTGTTAGGTTTCTCCTGTTAGACCTATGAGTGAAAACATATGGTATCTGTCCTTCTCCGCCTGACTTATTTCGCTTAGTATGACACCCTCGAGGTCCATCCACTTTGCTACGAATGGCCAAATTTCATTCTTTCTCATTGCCATGTAGTATTCCATTGTATAGATGAACCACATCTTCCTAATCCATTCATCAGTTGATGGACATTTAGG
>CM053566.1:19075846-19096911 GCA_028646485.1 Cryptoprocta ferox | reverse complement strand
TACCCCTTCAGGACCTTTTTCTCTTTCCTGAATTTCAGGAATTCCTATGATACGGAAATTGTTCCATTTGATTGTAGCACTCAGTTCTCGAATTCTCTTTCCGTGTTCCTGTATAAATTTCTCTCTCTTTTTCTCGGCTTCCTCTTTTGCTATAACTGTGTCTTCTAATTCACTTATTCTCCTCTGTGCCTCTTCAATCCGTGCAGTGGCCGCCTCCATTTTATTATGCACCTCATGTATAGTCTTTTTTTTAACTGGTCACAGCTATTTTGAAGGTCCCTAGTCTGTGTATCAATAGCTTCTTTGATGTTTTTTTCAAGTCCAGCAATTAATTTTATGACAATTATTCTAAATTCTTTTTCAGTTATGTTGTTTAAATCTGTTTTGAGCAGTTCTGTGGCTGTGACTTCTTCCTGGAGTTTCTTTAGAGGAGAGTTCTTTCGTTTCGTCATTTTGGCTAGCCTTCTGTCTCTTGCCGGTTTTAAAAGCTTGTTATGCACTGTGCACCTGTTAGTATTGCTCTGTTAAAGGAGGCCCATTAACTGTCCAGGGCCTGTCATTTCAGAAAGTGTTCTTTTAATGGTGTCTCTTGTTGTGCCTTTGATTATTTTACTTCCCTAGTCAGTGATATTTGGGACTCTCCACCACGTGTAGTTTGGCTTGTTTCTTGAGGTAGCCCTGAAAAGGAAACAGACTAGCATACAGGGAACAAAGGCATGCAAAGGCACAGACAAATCAAACAAACAAGCAAGCCAAAAGGGGAAAGAAAGTAAAGAAAAGGAAAGGAAAGGAAAGAAAGGAATGAAGAGAAGAAAAGAGAGAAGAAAAAGAAACAAAAACAAAAACAAAATGAAAAACAAGGTGGAGACAGAGACAGCAAAGACTGTGGACAATCTAAAAGCATATAACCAGCCAAGAGAAGAGATAAGAATATGCTAAGGGAAGTATATCTGGATGGCAGCAGAAAAGAAGGAGAAGCAAAGAAAAAAGGAAAAAAAAAAAAAAGACAATTCCCCTGTGTGGATGGCTGTGGTTTGGCGTCAGTTCAGGTCTCGGGGGCTGCTCTCTCCAAGGCCCCGCCTTGGTGGTTGCAGGGAGAAGAATTGCGTCGCTTCAAGCTTTGCCTGAACCAATCGTTGCAAGCTGCTCTTCTGAGTCCAATCTCCCTGTGCCGCGGGCGAGTCAAACTGTATTCTCTAAGCTCCGCCTCACTTCCAAATCCTAGTCCATGCTGTTCAACACTGTCACCGGAGATCAGATGCTTTCCCGCTGGCGGCCGGCCTCCTGGCCTGGCTTGCGCTGCACTTTTTGCGGCGCTGCTGCCGCCACTGCCACCGCCACTGCCGCCGCTGCCGCTGCTGCTTTTCAAGGCGCCTTTCGCGGCACCGCCGCCACCGTTTTTCGCACCGCCGCCTTTATCTGTGCCACCGCCTTTCGCGGTGCTGCTTGGAATGGATGCCGCTGCCGCTGCGCCCAAGGAAGAATTTGCCGGCCAGTTGGGACTGATTTCTCTCCCTGCGCCCAGCTGTTATATATGGGAGGCAGGCGAGTTTTTCCTCCCTTAGAGATGGTTCTATGTGCATTTTCCGTCTCTCTTTCTCTTCCTCTTGTCTCTCCGGGACACAGCGCGCTCTCCCTCTGTTGGGTTGGGGCACATTCCCCCTGCACCACTGGGACCTGCCCGTCCTCCGGTTTCCCAGATCACAATCCCTCACTCAGGCATCTTTGAGGTTGTCTTCTTTCTGGTGTCTGTTTCTTCTTTCCCCCACTTGCAAATCCGAGTTTTATCCCTTCAGTCCTTCTCAATTCAATCCATGCGGGCGTGCACAGATTACAGAGCTCCCTACTTCTCCGCCACCTTCCCTTGAGCTCCAATAGCCATCCTAATAGGTGTGAGGTGATGTCTCATTATGGTTTTGATTTGCATTTCCCTAATGATTAGTGATGTTGAGCGTCTTTTCATATACCTGTTGGTGATTTGCCTAGCTTCTTTGGAAAAATGTTTAGATTCTTTGAACACATTTTTTAAAGTTTATTTTTGAGAGAGACAGAGAGAGTGTGGGTGGGGGAGGGGCAGAGAGAGAGGGAGTGGGAGAATCCTAAGCAGTCTCCATGCTGCCAGCAGAGGCCGATGTGGGGCTTGAACTCATGAAACCGTGAGATCATAACCTGAGCTTAAACCAAGAGTTGTACGCCTAACCGACTGAGCCAATGAGACACCCCATTTGAACATTTTAAAGTCAGGTTTTGGAGTGCCTGGGTGGCTCAGTCAGTTAATTATCTAGATTTGGCTTGGGTAATGACCTCACAGCTTGTGAGTTTAAGCCCCACATTGGGCTCTGTGCTGATAGCATGGAGCCTTCTTCAGATTCTCTTTCTCTCGCTACTGTGCCTCTCTCTCTCTCTCTCTTTCTTAAATAAATAAAATAAAACATTAAAAAAAACCTGTAAGTCAGATTTTATTTGTTTGTTTGTTTTGCTTTTTGCTACTGAGTTTTAGGACTTCCTTATATATTTTGGATATTGACCTATTATCAGGCATATGATTTGCAAATATTTTCTCTTATTCCACAGGTTACTTTTTCATTCTGATTGTTTTCTTTGCTGTGCAGATGGTTTTTAGTTTGATGTCATTCCACTTACCTATTTTTACTTTTGTTGCCTGTGCTTTTGGTGTTATATCCAAGAAATCATTGCTGAGACCAATGTCAAGAGGCTTTTCCCCTATATTTTTTTATAGAAGTTTTATGGTTTCAAATCTTATGTTCAAATCTAATTCATTTTCAGTTAGTTTTTGTGTATGGTGAAAGATAAAGGTTCAGTTTTATTCCTTTGGATGTAGATATGTAGTTTTCCCAATATCATTTATTGAGGAGACTATCCTTTTTCCATCGTGTATTTTTGGCACCCTTGTCAAAAATCAATTGACTATATATGTTTGGATTTATTTCTGGACTTTCTGTTTTGTTCCATTGGTCTATATGTCTATTTCTATGTCAATACCATACTATTTTTATGTCTTAACTTTGTAATATTTTGAATCCAGGAAATGTGATGCCTCTGGCTTTATTGTTCTTGATCAAAATTGCTTTAACCTTTTTGGGTCTTTTGTGGTTCCATATGAAATTTAGAATTTTTTTTCTATTTCTGTAAAAAAGTCTTTGGGATTTTTATATGGATTACATTGAACTTGTAGATTGCTTTGTAATTCTTTCAATCCATGAATGTGGATGTCTTTCTATTTAGGTAGTTGTGTTTTGTATTTTGTCTGGAGCTTTTAGTTTTAATCAGTGGAAGAGAAAGGTTTCATTGGGTTTACTCTATCTTCATCAAAACCAAAAGAGTTGGGGATTTTTCTTTGAAGTTTTAAAAATGTTAATAGATGTAGTAAAGACTTGAAGCATAGCTAATCTGAGTCTGCAGAATTGATCCTCCTGGAACACAAGAGGATGGGATACCTATGAGGTGCTACTCTGAGGCCACCTTCTACTCACCTTCTTATTTCCCCTAGGAGGCTGTCATGAAACAGTTTCTCATTGCCTTCTCGATGAGATATAGGGCTTGCTATTCTGTCCCACCTCTCTGTATAGAGCTGCATAATGTGGAATTACTTGACTGTCGTCTAGAATTAGCTCCTCAGCAATGGGATATCCTACAACATATATTGCAGTCATCTGGCCCCTTTTATTTTGGTGCCATCTTTTGGTGTATAGGATAAGCACCATGGGGAGCTGGCACTTTTGCCAATACTTCTTTTTGCTGTTCATGTAAGTTATAAACTATCTGAATATAAACCCTTGTAACTTTACTGACTGAAGAAGTCAGTCCTTGATCTTTGCTTTATCTTGTCTTGTTTGTGCTTGACATTAATCAGTTGTTATTACAAACTTTGAATTCTTATATTTTCAACAAATAGGCTCAGATCCCTGCCTGCTAACATGCATTGTTGGAGAATTTTTTAAAAATGTTTTTATCATGGTAAGATATAAATAACACAAAATTTATCCTTTTAACTATTTTTAGTGTATAATTTGGTGACGTTAATTACACAAAATTTATTCTTTTAACTATTTTTAGTGTATAATTTGGTGTAAAATGTGCTGCCATCACGACTATCCATTTCAAGAACTTCTTCATCATCCCAAGCAGAAAATCTGTCTATTAAGCAATAACTCCATTCTGCCCTACATCTGTCTCCTGGTAATCTTATTTTACTTTCTGTCTCTGAGTTTGCCTATTTTAGGTGCCTCATATAAGTGGAATCATACAATATGTGTACTTTAAAATTTTTTTAAGTTTTATTTATTTATTTGAGAGAAAGAGAGAGAGCATGAGCAGAGGAGGGACAGAGAGAGGGAGGGAGAGAGAATCCCAAGCAGGCTCCGCAGTGTCAGTGCAGAGCCGGATACGGGGCTAGAACTCGTGAACCATGAGATCATGACCTGAACCGAAATCAGGAGTTGAGGCTTAACTGACTGAGCTACCCAGGTGCCCCCAATATTTGTACTTATATGTCTGGCTTATTTCACTGAGCATAATGCTTTCAAGGTTCATTTTCTTTGAACTTTTAAATTTGACTTAATTTTAAACTTAAAAACAGTTATAGGAACAGTACAAAGAATTCCCATACATCCTTTATCCAGATCTCCCAAATGTAATATTTTACCACATTGGCTTTTAATTTTCTCACTCTTTTCTTTCTCTCTCCATATATATGTGTATATGTATGTATACACACATATACACACACATATACTTTTTTTCTGAACCATTTGAGAATTAATCATAAGCATGATATCTTTTTACCCATAAAAACTTCTAAAAGCAAGGACATTATCTTTACAGAACCACTGAAAATAAGGGATTAACACTGATGAATATACGATCTAATTTATAGAACTTATTCATATTTTGCCAAGCATCCCAAGTGTAAAGAAAAACCCAGCTCATATGTTGCATTCGGTTGTCATGTCTCTGTAGTTTCTTTTCATTTTGAGCAGTTGCTCAGATTTTCTTAGTATTGCATGACATTGATATTTCTGAAGAGTAAAGACCAATTTTTTTGACCTGGGAGAGTTTTAAAAACTATTCTTAGGCCTCACTCCACAATTTTCTGTTTAATTGGTTAGAGGTGAGATGTGCACATTGCTATGTTAACACTACAACAAAAACTTTCCAGGTAGTTATAATGTGTAGTTAAGTTTGAGAAACCCTGGGCTTTGGGACTTTAGACTTCACTTTTTGATGGCTGAGTAATATTCCATTATATGCCACGTCTTTTTATTTATGGACATTAATCGTTTTTATTATTTATTTATTTATTATTTTTAAATTTAAATTCAAGTTAACATACAGTGTAGTATTGGTTTCAGGAGTAGAAACCAGTGATTCATCACTTACATATAACATCACTGCTCATCCCACCAGATCCTCCTTTAGCCCATCCCTCCACCAACCTCCCCTCTAGCAACCCACAGTTTGTTCTCTGTATTTAAGAGTCTCTTATGGTTTGCCCCCTCTCTGATTTTATCTTATTTTTCCTTTTTTGCCCCTATGGTCATCTGTTGTGTTTCTTAAATTCCACATATGAGTGAAATCAAATGATATTTGTCTTTCTCTACCTGACTTATTTCACTTAGCATAATACACTCTAGTTCCATCTATGTTGTTGCAAATGGCAGGGTTTCATTCTTTTTGTTCTCGGAGTACTATTCCAGTGTGTGTGTGTGTGTGCGTGTGTGTGTGCGTGTGTGTGTGCACGTATGTTGCAAGGGATGTTATATGTGCATACAATAACATAAATAAAACCTGTAAGGAAAATGGTTAGAGAGTTTATCTCTGGGACATTGGATGACTTAAAAACATTTTTCAATGGTAATCATGTTCCATACCATATGGAAATCCTCAGTGATAGTTTGATAGTAGACAGAGAACAAGCAGAGATGAGATACCCAGTTAGAACAAGGATTTTTTTTTTAGGAAAAAAGCAATGTTGATATCATTTAGGTTTCTGGATCCAGTCATGTATAAATCTAGCTCCCCATTGCCCTTCCCACAATTATGTTGACTGTACAAATATGTTACTCTCATGTTGTTTTCTGCTTGTTTTGTTTTGCCTTATGTAGGTTTTAAAAAATTATTTATTTAATTATTAAAAATTTTTTTCATGTTTATTTATTTTAAGAGAGAGGGAGAGAGAGAGAGAGAGAGAGAGAGAGAGAGAGAGAGAGAGAGAGAGCTTGAGCAGGGGAAAGCAGATGGAGAGGGAGAGAGAGAATTCCAAGCAGCCTCTGTGCTGTCAGTGCAGAGCCTGATGTGGGGCTCGAACTGTGAGGTCATGACCTGAGTTGAAATCTGGAGTTGGACACTTAACTGACTGAGTCACCCAGGTGCCCCTGCCTTATTTAGGTTTAAACCGGGTTTTATCACTTGAATCAAATTTGTGTGTTGTTTTAGTTTACCGAGTTTGTGGTAATTTGTTACAGCAGCAATAGGAAACTAATACAGGTGCCCATCCCTACTTTTACCCCTCTTCCTTCTTGGGGAAGAGGGATATTCAAGATGCATTTGTGAATCATAATGTGGGCTATGGTTAAGATCTGGTTTATCACTCCTTCTCTAGGACTACATGCAATACTGAACTGGTTAAGAAATGGAAAGAATAAACCACATCACCCAAAAGGGTTATATGATGCAAAGAATTCAGATGGAGTTTTTCACCAAACACAAAGACCTTTTTTTCTAAGTAGCTAATTTAATACTGAATTGAACTATAGTTAATAATACTGTATTATATACTTGAGAGTTGCTAAGGGAGTAGATCTTAAATCTAGTTTTTCTCTCAGCACAGTACAAATGCTAATTATGTGAGTGATGGAGGTGTTAACTAACCTTATTATGGTTATTATTTTGCAATATATACATGTATCAAACCATGATGTTGTACACCTTAAACTTATACAATGTTATATGTCACTTATATCTCAATAAAACTGGAAAAATACTGAATTGATAAAGTTGACTAGTTATATATAAATTAATACCTTTCCCTTCAAAATGATAATATTAAAGTATAATTTATTTGTTTCTCACCAGATTAATCAAATTTACACTCCCCGAAGTTGCTTATTTTTGCCCTGAATTCAATGATAGCCCCTGTTCTACTCCAGGTGTTCTGTGGACAGACTCTGAGGTCTAGTAGCTCCCTAAAATATCTGGGCTCCCCACCCCAGCTGTGAAAAGGAAAATTTCCCAGAAAGAGGGTGTGACAGTGCTCATAAGGTGATTAGTGTTTCTTGCTCCAGAGACAGGTGTGAGTTGAAGAGGGTGGTGCCAGCCTCTTAGGTAAAACTCCTCTGAATTGAGCAGGTAAAAACATGCCCCTGCCTGACTCAGCTAGAGGAATGAAGGAGTACCATCCCAAAGCCTAGTGTTCCTTTCCAAATTTCAGCATCATGGAACTGGGGCTGCCTTATGGATCATATGAAGACAGTGAGCTCGGGGCAGAAGCGAGACTTACCCAAGTTCATATGCTATTACAATGGCAGAGAATCCCAGGGCTCTGCCCTTGACCCCAGGCTGGCTCTTATTTGGTAAATACTTATTGAGCATGAGCTGTGTGCAAGATGCAGTGATGCTCCAACTTGCCTCTATGCTTCTAGTCTTATGCTGTGTCTTCTCTCTGTCTAGCCCAATTAGCTCCTTTCCCCTGGATCATTATCACTGATATTTTGTGACACTGCTTACATCTTGGGGAGCTTTCTCTGATCCCCTGCCTCTCAGGACACAGTCTTCATTTAATGCCTTATCTGAAATCTCTAGAGCAGTGTGTGGGTGTTTTTGTCATAGCACTTCTGACTTATCAAACTGGCTGAGGGGTGAAATGAGGACAAGTATCAAGAGTTCTGGTTCCAGCTGAGCCAGGAGGCCTCACTGGGCCCAGTGTCCCATCTGTGAAAGGTGGAGAATGGGTTATGCCATCTCTAGTGAACTTTTCAGAGCCCACATTCAAGCTATTTAATTTCCAGGTCTTCCAAAGGACTTTAGCAAGTTGCAACTGAGAGAGCAGATTTAGAAATGCAGACAAGTTGGTTTTCTGGGTGCAGTGAGCTGGCTTTGCCAAATCTCAACTTGGCTCCTTAGTAAGGTAGCTGAGGAGCCATGATGGCTCTGTTATATGTGTGTAATCAGGGAACTGTGATAACACTATTTGAGATTCTGCTCCCATTAAACATTTTTTCAGTAGGAGTATGTTGGCATGACTTAGGTTATCGCATAAATTGTGTACCTTCTGAGAGGGGAGTGTGTAGTTTATTGGCCTCTAAACGTACTAGCCTCATTATGCGATAAGGCTCAAGTTATGAGCCTTGCTAAAGGTTACAGGGAAAGAGCCAAGGGTCCAGAGCGGATCATAGCTCCCTGGAGTCTCCTCTCCAATGCTCAACCCAGAGGCCATCAAGACTTTGGGCCCTTATCAGAACCTGAGTCTGGCACAGCTGGAAATGTGGGGCAGTAGCATGATGTTGGGATCTCTGAGAAGATGAAGGAGGCCAATGGGCCCAGGAGGCAGGGAGATACTGGTGGAGCTGGGTTGCTGAGAATCTCATGGTTTCACAGAGGACCTGTAGGTCAGAGAGGGGAAGAGATTTGTTGGGGTGACATGGTGAATGAGGAGTGGAGCAGGGACTGGAAGCCTACATTCTGAGCTCCTGCCAAGGGTTTTTTTTTTTTTTCTTCCCAGGACACCCTCTCTGGGCACCTTTTAATTTTCCTACCCAGCCCCTTTATATAGATATAATTGAAAAATATAACTGTATGTGTATATATATATATATATATATATATATATAAAATTTATTTTTACAATGATTTATATTAAAGGGTGCATTACAATGATTTGATATATGTATACTTTGTGGGCACATTTTTTAAATAGTTTATTGTCAAGTTGGTTTCCATATAACACCCAGTGATCTTCCCCACAAGTGCCTTCTTCCATGACCATCACCCCCTTCCCCTTCCCCCTCCCCCTTTAGCCCTCGGTTTGTTTTCAGTATTCAAGAGTCTCTCATGATTTGCCTCCTTCCCTCTCCCTAACTCTTTTCCCCCCTTCCCCTCCCCATGGTCTTCTGTTAAGTTTCTCCTGTTAGACCTATGAGTGAAAACATATGCTATCTATCCTTCTCTGCCTGACTTATTTCGCTTAGTAGGACACCCTCAAGGTCCATCCATGTTGCTACAAATGGCCAGATTTCATTCTTTCTCATTGCCATGTAGTATTCCATTGTATATAGAAACCACATCTTCTTGATCCATTCATCAGTTGATGGACATTTAGGCTCTTTCCATGATTTGGCTATTGTCAAAAACGTGGGCACATTTTTAATGTGTGGTTAAGAGTAATGGATTTAAATTCTAGTTCTGTCCTTCATGAGTTACTTAATCTAAGTCTCAGTGTTCTTATCTACAAATTGAGGATAATAGCACCTATCATATAGGAGTGTTGTAAGGATTAAAGAGGAGGATAATGTTTGTAAAGCACTTGTTACAGTGGTCAATAAATGATAGCAATCATTGCTATCATTGCTTAATGATAGTTCTTTTGTTATTATTCTAACAATGGTCTCCAGAGAATCATTACCTGGGTCTAAGAGAGTGGGGGTTTGGTGCAAGGCCTTGAACTTCACCCTCTTCTCTGGTCCTGTTCCCCTGGTCTGGGCATTTTATCTCCTTTCTCCTACAGATTAGGACTTGTCCTGGCTATGACCATCCCCTAACACACACACATATGATGTCAGAAATCTTGAGGGCTTCAGGTCACCTCAGGTCTTGTAAGCATTTGTTGTAGGTAGTTTCCAAAGACCATCTCTCTCATACTCTCTGAGTCCTGCACACTGGCCTTGAGGAGGGCCTCCAAAGTGATTTTTGGGATATCCATGCTACCTCTTACTTCCAACTTTTAGGGCAATGGACTTCTGTTAATTAAATTTAAGGGGTACTACTTAAACTTTCCTTTGAGCCTCCCCTGAAGATGGGATTTAATGCCTGTGGAAACTGAATCCCAGAGAGTTGAAATCACTAGCCCAAGGTCAAAAAGCTAATTAGAAGCAGACTCAGGACTGAATCCAAGAATCTTGATTCCTAGTCCAATGCTCTTGCCTTACGTTAAATTCCTGGAAGAATTCCTGCCACTGGTTTAAGTGGCATCCAAGGCCTTTAATAACATAGTCCTGAGTCTGTCTCTCAAACCTTCATTCTTATTCTCTTCATGCTCACCTCTCAGGGGCCCTGCATTTTCTCTCTACCTGCGAGGGCCTTCTCCCAAGCATCACATGGGTTAGTCCCTCATTCCTTCCATACGGTTTATAAGGGGTCCTATTTGATCACCCTGCCTTTTCCTGACCATCTTTATCTCCATATTCTGCTTTATTTTCCTTTCTAGTACTTATCATTACCTGATACATTATATGCACTATTTGCTTGTTTTTTCAAATTTTATCTTCCACAACTAGAATGCGAATAAGGACAGTGTTTTCTTCACTGTGATACCTCTAATGCCTAGAGCAGTATGTGTGGCACATAAAAGTGTTCAATAATTTATTGAATGATATGAACAGATACAGAAAATTTCCCTTCAAACTGGACTATTCCTCTTCCCTAGCTTTTGCCCATGCAGTTCCTCTACCTGTTATACTGGACAAGATTTATACATTAAATAGGTATTTTTACATTAGATAAGTTTCTTTCTTTCTTTCTTTCTTTCTTACTGAGGTATAATTGACATATAATATTATGTTAGTTTCAGGTGTACAATGTAATAATTTTATATATGTATATATTGCAAAATAATCATCACAATAAGTCTAGTTAACATATATCACCATATATACTTACAATTTTTTTCTTGTGATGAGAACTTTTAAGAAGTACTCTTGGGGCACCTTGGTGGCTCAGTTTGTTGAGCGGCCGACTTCAGCTCAGGTCATGAACTCACGGTTAGTGAGTTCGAGCCCCACATCGGGCTCTGTGCTGATGGCTCAGAGCCTGGAGTCTGCTTCAGATTCTGTGTCTCCTTCTCTCTCTGCTCTTTCCCTGATTATGCTCTGTCTCTCTGTTTCTCAAAAATAAATAAACATTAAAAAAAAGAAGTACTCTATTAGCAACTTTCAAAATATGATACAGACTATTATTAACTATAGTCCCAATGTTGTTTATTATATCCCAGGACTTATTAATTTTATAACTGGACTTTTGTACCTTTTGACAACCTTTACTCATTTTGACCACCCCCACACCCCTGCCTCTTGCAACTACCAGTCTGTTCTCTGTATCTATAGATTCTTCTTCTTTTCAGATTCCACATATAAGTGAGATCATATGGTATTTGTCTTAATCTGTCTGACTTTTAAATAGGTATTTTTATGTTGCCTTCTCTGTAAAGCCTTTCTTGATTCCTCAAAGATACTAATGGATCTGTGTTAAACTCAGAATTGAAAATCACCTGCTGGGATCATCTTTTGCCTACACCTGTACTTATGTAGATGTACACTTATGTTAAACATTTTTCTAATGTTTGTGTATTTTTTTTTTGAGACAGAGAGAGAGACAGAGCATGAGTGGGGGAGGAGCAGAGAGAGAGGGAGACACAGAATCCGAATCAGGCTCCAGGCTCTGAGTCATCAGCACAGAGCCTGATGCAGAGCTTGAACTCACGAACTGTGAGATCATGACCTGAGCTGAAGTCGGATGCTTAACCAGCTGAGCCACCCAGGCACCCCAAAGCTTTCTCTATATAAGGCATTATAAAAAAGAGGTGGGAAGGTGCTCTTTAAACAGGAAAGAGTGACATACATATACAGATAAGGGCTTGTCTTTCCCTTTTTTAATTAATTAGCTCTTTTAAGTTACAATTTACATACAATCAAATACACAGATTTTAAGTATACAGATGTGATGAATTTAAAAAATATATAATTTTTATCTAAGTATAATTAACACAATTCTATATTAATTCAGATGTACAATACATTGAGTCAACAATTCTATACATTATTTAATGCTTACCATGCTAAGTATAGTCATCATCTGTTACCACAGTTTGATGAGTTTTGACAAATGTTTATACCCATGTAACCACCATATCAATCAAGTTATAGAACATTGACAATACCTCAAAAAGTTCTCTCATACCCCTTTGCAGCCATTTATCCCTTTCCTGTCCTCCTGTCCCAGACAGCTATGTTCTGTTTTCTTTCTTTTTTTAAATAATTAGTTTAAAATTTTTTAATGTTTTATTCATTTTTGACAGAGAGAGACTGTGAGTGGGGGAAGGGCAGAGGGAGAGGGAGACACAGAATCTGAAGCAGGCTCCAGGCTCCAAGCTGTCAGCTCAATCCCAACGCGGGGCTTGAACTCATGAACCGTGAGATCATGAACTGAGCTGAAGTTGGTCGCTTAACTGACTGAGCCACCCAGATGCCCCTGTTCTATTTTCTATCACCACAGAGCATGCTCCAGAACTATTTACAAATGGAATGATACAATAGGTTCTTTTATGTTTTCCCTCTTTTCTCAATTCATTATTTATGAAATTCATCTATATTGGTCTCTGGATCAGTAGTTTGTTTCTTTTTATTGATGAGTAACATTTCATTGAATAAATATACCACAATTTGTTTATCCATTTACCTATTTTAAAAAAATTTTTAAAGTTTATTTATTTGAGACAGAGACAGTACAAATAGGGGAGGGACAGAGAGAGAGAGAGAGAGAGAGAGAGAGAGAGAGAGAGAGAGAGAGGAGTTGGGGGTGGGGGGAAGAGAATCCCAAGCAGGCTCCACACTGCCAATGCAGAGCATGATGCAGGGCTCAAATTCATGAAACTGCGAGATCATGACCTGAGTTGAAATCAAGAGTCAGATGTTTAACTGACTGAACCACCCAGGTGCCGTCATTTACCTCTTAATGGACATTGGGTTGTTTCTACTTTCTGGCTATTATAGATAAAGCTGCTGTGAACCTTCATATACTAGATTTTTTGTGGACATATGTTGTCTTAGTTGGATCAGGCTGCTATAACACAACACCACTGATGTGGTAGCTTATAAACATCAGAAATTTATTTCTCATGGTTTTAGAGGTGGGAATGTTCAACATCAAAGAGCCAGCATGGTCAAGTTTTGGTGAGTGCCCTCTTCTGGGTTCATAGCTCATGACTTCTCCCTGTGCCTTCACCTGGTGGGAAGGGCCAGGGAGCTCTTTGGGGGCCTCTTTTTATGGCAATAATCTCATTTGTGAGACTCCATCCTCATGACCTCCGAAGACTCCACTTCCAATACCATTGCTTTTGGGGTTTAGGAGTCAACATATGAATTTTAGTGGGGACACATTTTGATCATAGCATATGATTTCACTTCTCTTGAATAAATATTTAAAAGTGGAATTACAAGGTACAGCTTTAACTTTATAAGAAATTATAAGTTTGTTCTGAACAATGTTTTTGGAGAAGAGAGAGCATTGGATTGTGAGTTCAGAGACCATGCTGTGGCTTTGGACAAGTAAGCTTCCTCTTTGGATCTCAGTTTCCACTATAGAATGAGGGGGTCAGTTGAATGCTTTTAACTCTTTTCAGCCAAAGAGTCTGTCATTCTTAGAGTTTGTTAGAAATTGAAAACGTGACACAAGATTGATTCAGGCATTAAAAAACTGGCTCTTAAAGCTACTCACCAGCAGCATCCTGTGCTCCAGAAGGCACAAAGAGTCCTCCCATATCAGCGCTATGTGAGTGTAATCATGTTAATGACAGTTGTATTCAAAGAGACCTTTGCCCCAAAGAGCTCACAGCTCTTTCACATGGGGCCATGACTTTGGTGAATACTTAAGGAAGCCCTCCCAGCCCGGGTGCTTTCCCAAGGAGTGGAAGTGAGAACAAGTGGGGTGTGACTCAGAATGAGTCAGAGTAAGACACTGACACTGGGACCTGGAATGACAACTACTGGCCAAAGAGCAGAACAAATGGACTTTATAGTGGCCCTCCATTAAAAATGAGGCCCTGTGTTTGGGTCCACAGCCTACATAAGGATATTAAGTGATGCTAGTGAGTGTAGTATTCTCCTTCCTCTCTCTTGATTTCCTTCCCTCCCTTCCTTCCTCCTTATATCTATTGATTTAGAAAACAATACATTCCTATGGTTCATAAAGTACATAAGTGTATATAGAGAAAGCTTCCCAGCCATCCAAATATTCTCCCTGAAGCCAACCAATTTTGCCAGTTTCCTGTGTATACAAGAGATTTTTCAAAAACGTTTATTTATTTATTTATTTTGAAGGGGGGGAGGGGCAGAGAGAGAGAGAGAGAGAGAGAGAGAGAGGAGAGAGAGAAACCAAACCAGGCTCCACATTGTCAGTGCAGAGCTTGACTCCAGGCTCAAACTCAGGAACCATGAGATCATGACCTGAGCCACAGTCAGATGCTTTACTGACTGAGCCACCCAGTCTCCCCCAAGAGATTTTTAATGTACACATAAGCAGATCTGTATGTACATTCTTCCCCTACCCCTATTTTACACTAACGTTAGCATACTCTATGTTGTTTTGCACACTTTGATTTTTTTTTTTTTACAGTTTATTTATTTTTGAAAGAGAGAGTTGGGGAGAGGCAGAGAGAGAGGGAGAGGGAGAGAATCCCAAGCAGTCTCTGCCCTGTCAGCATGGAGCCCAATGGCGGGCTCAAACTCACAAACTGTGAGATCATGACCTGAGCCAAAACCGAGTCCAATGCTTAACTGACTGAGCCACCCAGGTGTCCCACTTTGATTTTTTAACCTAACAAAATCACTTTGAGATCAATCCATATTTATATTAAAGTTTTCTTTTCTTTTTTTTTAATGGCTGCATTAAGTGGATAAAACATAACATATTCAACCAGTTGTTTATGAATTGGCTTTTAGGTTTCTTCTAGTCTTTTTCTATTACAAATAGTGCTGCAATAAATAACTTTGAACATAGATCATTTTACTTTTATGTAAGACTATCTGTAGTATACATTCTTAGAAGTAAAATTATTGGTTCATAAGTTATATACATGTATATAACTTTATATATATTATATATTTTATATTTATGTACATTTAGACTGTTTATATTTTTTGTTCATTTTTCTGTTGGGGTTGGTTCTTACAGTTGCTATAAATGGTGAGATTATGGATGAGCAAATCCTGTGGGCCAGTTCAGAGCAGTGTTAAGTTACAGAAAAGCTGAATGAAAAGTATAGAGTTCCCATATTACCACTCCACTACCCCTATTCTCACCCTCTGTCACCATCAATATCCTCCACCAGAGTGGTACATTTGTTATAATTGATGAATATACCTCATTATCATCCAAAGTCTATAGTTCACATTAGAGTTCACTCTTGGTGTTGTATGTTCTATGAATTTTGACACATGTATAATGGATACAAATGTATCCATCATTATAATATCATACAGAATAATTTCATTACCCTAAACATTCTCTGTGCTCATGTATTCATCTCCCTTTCCTCTCTAACTCCTGGCAACCATGAATCTTTTTACTGCTTCCATAGTTTTGCGTTTTATGAAATGTCATATAGTTAGAATTATACAGTATATAGCCTTTTCAGATTGGCTTCTTTCACTTATTAATATACCTTTAACATTCCTCCATGTATTTTTTTCCCCCTTGGAGTATAAGATTTTATTTATTTTTATTTATTTTTTCCAAAGTTCTTATTTATTTATTTAATTTATTTTTAAAAATTTACATCCAAGTTAATTAGCATATAGTGCAGCAATGATTTCAAGAGTAGATTCCTTAATGCCCCTTGCCCATTTAGCCCGTTCCCCCTCCCACAACCCCATTAATAACCCTCTGTTTGTTCTCCATATTTAAGAGTCTCTTATGTTTTCTCCCCCTCCCTGTTTTTATATTATTTTTGCTTCCCTTCCCTTATGTTCATCTGTTTTGTATCTTAAAGTCCTCATAAAAGTGAAGTCATAATGATATTTGTCTTTCTCTGACAGACTCATTTCTCTTAGCATGATACCCTCTAGTTCCATCCATGTAGTTGCAAATGGCAAGATTTCATTCTTTTAGATTGCCAAGTAACACCCCATTGTGTATATATATATATATATATATATATATATATATATACCACATCCTCTTTATCCATTCATCCATCGATGGACATTTGGACTCTTTCCATACTTTGTCTATTGTTGATAGTGCTGCTATAAACATTGGGGTGCATGTGCCCCTTTGAAACAGCACACCTGTATCCCTTGGATAAATACCTAGTAGTGCAATTGCTGGGTTGTAGGGTAGTTCTATTTTTAATTTTCTGAGGAACCTTCACACTATTTTCCAGAGTGGCTGTAGCAGTTTGCATTCCTACCGGCAGTGTAAAAGAGATCCTCTTTCTCTGCATCCTCGCCAACATCTGTTGGGTCCTGAGTTGTTCATTTTAGCCATTCTGACATGTATGAGGTGGTATCTCAATGTAGTTTTGATTTATTTTTCCCAGATGATGAGTGATGTTGAGCATTTTTTCATGTGTCGGTTGGTCATCTGGATGTCTTCTTTGGAAAAGTGTCTGTTCATGTCTTCTGCCCATTTCTTCACTGGATTATTTGTTTTTTGGGTGTTGAGTTTGATAACTTCTTTATAGACTTTGGATAGTAACCCTTTATCTGATATGTCGTTTGCAAATATCTTCTCCCATTCCATTGGTTACCTTTTAGTTTTGCTGATTGTTTTCTTCGCTGTGCAGAAGCTTTTTATTTTGATGAGGTCCCAATAGTTCATTTTTGCTTTTGTTTCCCTTACCTCTGGAGACCTGTTAAGTAAGAGGTTGCTGTGGCTGAGGTCAAAGAGGTTTTTGCCTGCTTTCTCCTCTAGGATTTTGATGGCTTCCTGTCTTACATGTAGGTCTTTCATCCATTTTGAGTTTATTTTTGTGTATGGTGTAAGAAAGTGATGCAGGTTCATTTTTCTGCATGTTGCTGTCCAGTTTCCCCAGCACCAGTTGCTGAAGAAACTGTCTTTATTCCATTGGATATTCTTTCCTGTTTTGTCAAAGATTAGTTGGCCATACATTTGTGAGTCCATTTCTGGGTTCTCTATTCTGTTCCATTGATCCGAGGGTCTGTTTTTGTGCCATCTTTGATGTCTTTTCATGACTTGATAGCTTACTTCTTTTCATCATCAAATAATATTCCATTTTCTGCATGTACACAGTTTATTCATTCACCTACCAAAGGAAATCTTGGTTGCTTCCAAGTTTTGGCAATTATGAATAAAGCTGCTATGGACATCTGTATGCATGTTTTTGTGCAAACATGCTTTCAATTCCTTTGAGTAAATACTAAGGAGCACGACTACTGAATCATATGGTAAGAAGGAATATGTTTAGTTTTGTAAGAAGTTGCCTGTTTTCCAAAGTGGCTGTATTACTTTTTGTTTGCACCAGCAATGAATGAGAATTCCTGTTGTTCCACATACTTGCCAGCATTTGGTGTTGTCAGTGTTTTGGATTTTGTTTATTTTAATAGGTATGTAATGACATCTTGTTGTTGTTTTAATTTGTAATTCTCTAATGACATATGATGTGGAATATCTTATCATATGCTTATTTGCATATCTTATTGGCATATCAAAAGATATCTGTATATCTTTTTTGATGAGGTGTCTGTTCAGATCTTGTGCCTAGTTTTTAGTTGGATTATTAATTTTCTTATTGTTGAATTTTAAGCGTTCTTTGATAGTTTCATTAACAGTCCTTTATCAGATATGTCTTTTGTAAATATTCTCTCTCAGTCTGTAGCTTGTCTTCTCATTCTCTTGATATAATTTTGATGGATGTTCTCAAATTACTCTTAGAGGTGGTACCAATTTATGCTTCTGCGTATAATGTGTGAGAGTCCTGGTTTTCTCTTATAACATGATATATTATCAATTTGTAATCTTTTCCAGTCTGATAGATAAAAAATAGTATCTCACTGCAGTTTTAATTTGTGTTTGTCATTTTAGAGAGAGATTGGACATATTTTAATATGCTTATATATCATTTATATTTCCTTTTATATAGACTGTAATAATTATATTTATATACATTAGGACTATCTATATTTTTTGTTCATTTTTCTATTGGGGTTGGTTCTTACAGTTGCAATGGATGGTGAAATTATGGATGAGCAAATCCTGTGGGCCAGTTCAGAGCAGAGCTCAATATTTTCAAAATCTCCTTTCTCTGTACCTTTCATTTATACACATTCCTTTGGCAGTTGAATCTGTTTACTGCCAGTATCCTTTGGCTCAAGGTCCTGAATTTTCAGTGACTCTGATTTTGCTGTTTTGACTCATGTTATGCTTGTTTCATATTTGATATTGAATGTGACTTACCCAGCTGGAATCACTACCTTTCTTCCCAGGATTACCACTCTGGGAAACCCCATTCTTCTTAGTCAACAATATCTTTAAATATAATATATAATCCTTTTACTGACGCATTCCAACACTGATCATGAAATAGCATAGAGTTACTCATCTTTATGAATACTTTGAAATTCCTGTTAACTTAGTCCTACTGCCATTGTTACAATGGGCATAACTGTTACCTCATAGTATCCCTGATGTCTGGTGTGTCTGGTAGATGGAAAATGTCACAGTCAGGACAGTAAACAGATCTCCTAACTCTTTGTTCAGAGTGCTTTCATGTATCTATCTATCTATCCATCCATCCATCCATCCATTATCCATTCACCACTCACCCATCCTGTGACTACTCTTATTTCAAAAAGGACTGAGGAGCAGGGAGGGCAAGATGGCGGAGAAGTAGGGAGCTCTGTAATCTTCGCCCGCCCGCATCTATTGAACTGAGAAAGACTGAAGGGACAATCCTCTGATTTGCAAGTGGGGGAAGAGAAGAAACAGACTCCAGAAAGAAGACAACCTCAAAGATGCCTGAGTGAGTGATTGTGAACTGGGAAATTGGAGGCCCGGCCGGGCCCCAGAGGTGCAGGGGGTGGGAGCTCCAACCCAAAACAGGGAGAGCGCGCTGTGCCCTGGAGAGACAAGGGGAAGAGAAAGAGAGACTGAAAACGCTCATAGAACTGTCTCTAAAGAAGAGATAAAAAACTCGCCCCAGGACGGAGAGAGACATTGTCACCCCATATATAACCGCTGGGCGCGGGGAGAGAAATCCGTCCCATCTGGCTGGCAAATTCTTCCTTGGGCGCGGTAGCAGCGGCGCCCGTTCCAGGCATCACCGGGAAAGGAGGCCCCTGCCGCCTAAGCGACCCCGGCTGGGAGGCTGGCCGCCAGCGGGAGCGCATCTCATCTCCGGTGGCATGGTTGAACTGCATGGACTAGGATTTGGAAGCAAGGCGGAGCTTGGAAAATACAGTGTGGCTCGCCCAAGGCACAGGGAGATCGGACTCAGAAGAGCGGCTTGCAACGCTTGGTTTGAGCAGAGCTTGAAGCGCCGCCATTCTTCTCCCCGCAACCACCAAGGCGGGGCCTCAGAGAGCAGCCCCCGAGACCTGACCTACCTACACCAAACCACGCCCATTCACACGGGAGAGCTGCCTTTTTTTTCCCTTTTTTCTTTTCTTCTCCTTTTTTTCTCGTGCCATCCAGATATATTTCCCTTATCTCATTCTTATCTCTTCTCTCATCTGGTTATATGCTTTTAGACTGTACATAGTCTTTTGCTGTCTCTGTCCCCCCCCTTGTTTTTTTTTCTTCTTTCTATTCTTCTTTTCTTTCTTTCCTTTCCTTTTCTTTACTTCCTTCCCCCTTTTGGTTTGCTTGTTTGTTTGATTTGTATGTGCGTTTTCATGCTTTTGTTCCCTGTGTGTTAGTCTGTTTTCCTTTTCAGGGCTACCCCCCAAAAAAAGCCAAAGTACACATGGTGGAGAGTCCCAAATATCACTGACTAGGGAAGTAAAATAATCAAAGGCACAACACCATTAAAAGAACACTTTCTGAAACAACAGGCCCTGGACAGCCAATGAGCCTCCTTTAACAGAGCAATACTAACAGGTGCACAGTGCATAACAAGCTTTTAAAACCGGCAAGAGACAGAAAGCTAGCCAAAATGACGAAACGGAAGAACTCTCCTCTAAAGAAACTCCAGGAAGAAGTCACAGCCACAGAACTGCTCAAAACAGTTTTAAGCAACATAACTGAACAAGAATTTAGAATAATTGTCATAAAATTAATCGCTGGACTTGAAAAAAAATCAAAGAAGCTATTGATACACAGACTAGGGACCTTCAAAATAGCTGTGGCCAGTTAAAAAAAAGGCTATACATGAGGTGCATAATAAAATGGAGGCAGCCACTGCACGGATTGAAGAGGCAGAGAGGAGAATAAGTGAATTAGAAGACACAGTTATAGCAAAAGAGGAAGCCGAGAAAAAGAGAGAGAAATTGATACAGGAGCACGAAAAGAGAATTCGAGACCTGAGTGATACAATCAAACGGAACAATATCCGTATCATAGGAATTCCTGAAGATGAAGAAAGAGAAAAAGGTCTTGAAGAGGTGCTTGATCAAATTATAGCTGAGAACTTCCCGAATATGGGGAAAGATATACACATTGAGATCCAAGAGGCGCAAAGAACCCCCTTAAGACGTAACTTGAATCGACCTTCGGCACGACATATCATAGTGAGACTGGCAAAATATAAATATAAAGAGAGAATTCTGAAAGCAGCTAGGGATAAAAGGGCCCTAACATACAAAAGGGAAACCTATCAGAGTGGTTACAGACCTATCTATCAAAACTTGGCAGGCCAGAAAGGAATGGCAGGAAATCTTCAATGTGATGAGCAGGAAAAATATGCAGCCAAGAATCCTTTATCCAGCGAGCCTGTCATTCAAAATAGAAGGAGACATAAAGGTGTTCCCAAATAAACAAAAATTGAGAGAATTCATCACCACCAAACCAGCCCTACAAGAAATCCTAAGAGGGACTCTATGAGGAAAATGTTGCAAGGAATACAAGGTACCAGAGACACCACTATAAACAGGAACTCTATA
>CM053566.1:19057005-19075346 GCA_028646485.1 Cryptoprocta ferox | reverse complement strand
CTTTGAGGTTGTCTTCTTTCTGGCGTCTGTTTCTTCTTTCCCCCACTTGCAAATCCAAGTTTTATCCCTTCAGTCCTTCTCAGTTCAATCCATACGGGCGTGCTCGAATTACAGAGCTCCCTGCTCTTCCGCCATCTTGTCCTTCTCCTGACATGTTTTTTAATTTACTTTTTATTTTTAGCCCCAGCTTGTCCTCTCCTGGTACATTCCTCACTCCCACCCTTACCTTGCTCATTCCTCTTTTATGGCCCTGTTCAAACCAGACCTTCTGAGGCCTTCCCCCAACTTTACCTCATCTCCAGGTCAAAATCCTTGCTATACATTTGGAGCATTAGTATGTCTCTTTCAAAGCACATATCACAATGCTAGTTTTATATGTATTTGTCTCATTTTTTATGATGGTCTATCTCCCCCACTGGGCTAGAAGCCTTGTGAGGGCAAGAACCCAGTGAATCTTGTGCACAGCTGTATCCCCAGGTTTGGCACACATGACCTGGCACATAGAAGTAGTTCTTGTATTGCAAGAGAATGAATGCATAATGAATGAATGAATGAGTGAATGAATGCATGCATTTTCTGGTCTCTTCCAGGCTGCCATCCTTTCCTTCTCTGGCCACCCATGTTTTGCTATCTGAGAAAGATCGAAGGATAGTTTATTCCCTCCATTGAGGTCCTTCAGGTCCTTCTTCCTGCTCACTTTTTGGATTTGCTCATTGCCAGACTTCACTTTTGGAAACTGGCACAGGCTGGATACCTGAAGCTGGGGGTTCCGGGCTGGACTGTTGCTATGGATGAGCTCATTTCCAGATCAGACTGGAAATTCCCTGAGGGCAGGGGCTCTGCTTGGTCAGAGCCAGGTGAAAATGCTCTGCTGAATTTGGGAACAGATGGTTGTGGATGAAAGGTCAATTCCTCAAAGCTGTGGCTGATGGCTCAGCTTGAAATTTTGGAGGACATCCATATTGAAGAGCCCCTGCTTTTGGGTTCCCCAGAAGAGGAGTTCTTGTTCCTTGTAACCTGGCATTATGATGGGCCCTGGGCATAATCTTTGGGGGTTTGGGTGGGGGGAAATGGGAAAGACCTACATGGATGCTGTCCAAATAATGATTCTTTGACTGCAGCCTCAGTAGGAAGAGCAAGTGCCAATGAAGGAGGAGGGGAGTGGACCTCAGAGACAGTGAGGTGCAAAGGAATTGGTTGTTGGCATTTGGGCAGTGGATGGTTGTCTGGTGGTAGGCAGGGAGGGCCTGAGGCAGAACAGAGCCGAGGCAGGGTTTATGTGGTCCTTCCCCCTCCTTTTCCTCATCACCCCAGCAAGGCTCCCTAGTGCCAGCCCCTGAGAGCATCTCCAACCCTCCTCTGAACTAGGCCTACCCTGGTCTAGGTTGCAGGACCGGCTCTGTCACTTAACTCACTGTGTGACCTTGGGTGAGTCATGCCTCTTCTGTCAGCCATCTCTGTGCTTAGCCCTGACTTTCAGCTTAGACATGTATCTCCAGATGGGCAGGCTGAATCCCCAGGAAGGGTCAGCATTCGATGAGCTCCATGGAAGGGATTCTCTAGTATCTTCGCTTCTACCTGCCCCAGAAGGGCCCCAGATCAATTACTGAGTGAGGCACAGGGCAAGGAAAAACTCCCAGTAGGATCCCTTCTCCTGGTCTCTCTTTTTTCCTCCTTAGTGGCAGTAACAGCCCCAGTGGGGGCTACTGGGGTGCCAGAAATGTGGGTAGGTGGGTGGCT
Source organism: Cryptoprocta ferox (assembly GCA_028646485.1). Taxonomy (NCBI): domain Eukaryota; kingdom Metazoa; phylum Chordata; class Mammalia; order Carnivora; family Eupleridae; genus Cryptoprocta; species Cryptoprocta ferox. The sequence continues at coordinate 19,073,606 of CM053566.1, read as the reverse complement.
GTCCCTGTGGCCAAGAAAGTGTCCTGAATTTCTTGCCAGCAATATCCAACAGCGGTCTTCCCCAGAATTTTCTCCACAGAGACCAAGAACTTGGCTGAATCCTGGGAACAATCTTGCACCCATTTTACATATGGAGAAGCTAGGTCCGCAGAAGCCTCGGTACTTGTCCAAGGGCAGGTGGCAGGTGACCAGAAGCCTCTAGGCCCCTGGCTTCAGGCAGCCTGGTTCCTCAATGAAGCCGCACCCTCTCTGCCCCTGGCAGAGCAAGCGAGGCCCAGGTGCTTGCTTCAGGAGCACAGCCGGCCTTTGTGCCAGGCAGGCACCACCCTCTGGCCGGCCCCTCCCCACTCACGGAACAGGAACAGCCCTTACCTGCCGGCCTGCCACCCTTCTGCCAACAGCTCCATCTGCTCCTCCTTCAGTGCGCTTTGCGTCCAAAGCTGCTCCCCGACGGTGCAGCGCAGGAGTTCCACTGCCGCGACCTCGCAGGTGCCCTCCCCCGGGGCTGATTATTAACCCAGAGGCGGTATAAGGAGCGAACTCTCTGGGCGGGAGGGACGCATCGCCACAGCCGCCATGGACAGTACCACCTGGAGCCCCACGACCGATACTGCCGCACCCCTCGCGCCCCACGAGCGCATCCGCAATGCGGCTGACATCTCCGTCATCGTCGTCTACTTTGTGGTGGTGATGGCCGTTGGGCTGTGGGTATGTGAGGGCTCTGAGACGTGGGCTGAGGGGACAAGGGCCGCCAGCAGGGACGAGGGGGGCGGGTCTGCACAGGGGAGCGGCGGCGTCTGTGAGCTGTGAGGAGGGAAGGGTGAGCTTAAGGGTCTGTGAAGCGGAATGGAAATAACTTGGAAACCCTTGAGAGGAGTTGGGGGGGTGCACAGTGTGAAGTGAGGGGGGCAAGCAAGGATGAGCAGAAGGGAGGGGGGTTCTGAGGGGAGCTGGCCAGGAAGATCCAAGGAGGATACTCGTGGCCTGTGAGCAGAGGAGGCAGGGATTGGCGACGCTGGGGGCTAGTGTGAGGGGCAGGAGAGGGACAGCTTGGGGATTCAGGGAAGATCTCTGGGCTTGGAAGATAAGCCCCAAGGAGGCCAGGACTGTCCTGTTTCTTCTTAGTTATACAGTTTTGGATAGAAAAAGAAACAATTTAGAGCAGGAAGGACACAAGCCTCAAATGAGGCGGTGCTGCTGGTGTCCTCCTGGGAAAGGCTGACCTGGAGGTCCAGGGACTGGAATCGGTTGGCAGAACTGGGTGGAGGAAGAGGAGGAGGAAGCCTTGGAGGGTGGCCTGGTGCTGGGAAGAGAGAAATTCCTGTGGCTCCCCTTGGGGACTGGGGACACACCAAACCAGAGAAACTTGTTCTTAGCAGTCTTGGAATTGGAACTTGGAAATTTCACTGTGACAGACTCTGGCACACCCAGCAACTAGAAGATGAGGTGTTTTAAATGTGCACATATTCCAGACATTTCTCAAAGGCTTTGCTTGTGGAAAGTGTTGGGCTAGGAGGCTGTGTGTCAGCAGATGGTTGAACTCTTTCTTGATTTGGGGGCGGGGGCAGGGAGAGGGTGATATTAACCCTTCCATGGCCACAGAGGGGTTTTTTGTTTGTTTGTTTTTGGGGGGTGGATAAAAGGAAGCATTTTTTTGGTTTGTTTGTTAAGTTAATTATAGAAACCAGATATGCCTGAAAGCCTTTCCAGGTGTCACAAGGGGTCAGTGTGACTGAGTCTTCCCCAATATTCTTACTTTCCCAGAAGTGTTCAACCAGGGGCCAGAGTTCTCAGGTTTACTACTGCCTTTGATGTGGTTCTAGCTATGCGACCTTGGGCAACCTGCCTCAGCCTCAGTTTACTCAAGTGTGCATAGGTACAATCTTACCTATTCTTATGACTCCCCAAGATTGTTGTGAGGATCTGCAGACATGAATCTAAAAATTTTTTTGTTTTTTGATCCATTCTTTTTTTTTTAATTTTTAAAAAATTTACACCCAAGTTAGTTAGCAAATAGTGCAGCAATGATTTCAAGAGTAGATTCCTTAATGCCCCTTACCCATTTAGCCCATTCCCCTCCTACAACCCCTCCAGTAACCCTCTGTTTGTTCTCCATATTTGTCTCTTATGTTTTTGTCCCCCTCCCTGTTTTTATATTGTTTATGCTTCCCTTCCCTTATGTTCATTTGTTTTGTATCTTAAAGTCCTCATATGACTGAAGTCATATGATATTTGTCTTTCTCTGACTAATTTCACTTAGCATGATACCCTCTGGTTCCAACCATGTAGTTGCAAATAGTAAGATTTCATTCTTTTTGATTGCTAAGTAATACTCCATTGTATGTATATGTATGTATATATATACATCCTCTTTATCCATTCATCCATCGATGGACATTTGGGCTCTTTCCATACTTTGGCTATTGTTGATAGTGCTGCTATAAACATTGGGATGCATGTGCCCCTTTGAAATAGCACACCTGTATCCCTTGGATAAATACCTAGTACAGCAATTGCTGGGTCATAGTGTAGTTCTATTTTTAATTTTTTGAGGGACCTCCATACTGTTTTCCAGAGTGGCTGTAGCAGTTTGCATTCCCACCAGCAGTGTAAGAGATCCTCTTTCTCCGCATTCTGGCTAGCATCTGTTGTTGCCTGACTTGGTGATTTTAGCCATTCTGACATGTATGAGGTGGTATCTCAATGTAGTTTTGATTTATATTTCCCAGATGATGAGTGATGTTGAGCATTTTTTCATGTGTCGATTGGCCATCTGGATGTCTTTGGGCTCTTTGGAAAAGTGTCTGTTCATGTCTTCTGCCCATTTCTTCACTGGATTATTTGTTTTTTGGGTGTTGAGTTTGATAACTTCTTTATAGATTTTGGATACCAGCCCTTTATCTGATATTTTGTTTGCAAATATCTTCTCCCATTCTGTGGGTTGCCTTTTAGTTTTGCTGATTGTTTCCTTTGAAGGCAGAAGCTTTTTATTTTGATGAGGTCCAAATAGTTCATTTTTGCTTTTGTTTCCCTTGCTTCCAGAGATGTGTTGAGTAAGAAGTTACTGTGGCCAACGTCAAAGAGGTTCTTGCCTGCTTTCTCCTCTAGGATTTTGATGGCTTCCTGTCTTACATGTAGGTCTTTCATCCATTTTGAGTTTATTTTTGTGTATGGTGTAAGAAAGTGATGCAGGTTCATTTTTCTGCGTGTCGCTGTCCAGTTTTCCTAGCACCACTTGCTGAAGAAACTGTCTTTATTCCATTGGATATTCTTTCCTGCTTTGTCAAAGATGAGTTGACCATCCATTTGTGGGTCCATTTCTGGGTTCTCAATTCTGTTCCATTGATCTGAGGTCTGTTTTTGTGCTAGTTCCCTACTGTCTTGATGATTACAGCTTTGTAATACAGCTTGAAGTCTGGGATTGTGATGCCTCCTGCTTTGGTTTCTTTTTCAAGACTTCTTTGGATATTCTGGGTCTTTTAGGATTGTTTGTTCTAGCTCTGTGAAGAATGCTGATGTTATTTTGATAGGAATTGCATTGACTATGTAGATTGCTTTGTGTAGTATTGACATTTTAACAACATGTGTTCTTCCTATCCAGGAGCATGGAATATTTTTCCACTTTGTGTGTCTTCTTCAATTTCCTTCATCAGCTTTCTATAGTTTTCAGTGTATAGATTTTTCACCTCTTTGGTTATGTTTATTCCTAGGTATTTTATGTTTTATGGTGCACTTGTAAATGGGATCAATTCCTTGATTTCTCTTTCTGTTGCTTCATTGTTGATGTATAGGAATGAAACCGATTTCTGTGCATTGATTTTATATCCTGCCACTTTGCTGAATTCCTGGATCAGTTCTAGCAGTTTTTTGGTGGAATCTTTTGGATTTTGCATATAGAGTATTATGTCATATGCAAAGAGTGAAAGTTTGACCTCCTCCTGGCCAATTTGGATATCTTTTATTTCTTTGTGTTGTCTGATTGCTGAGGCTTAGACTTCCAATACTATGTTGAATAACAGTGGAGAGAGTAGACATCCCTATCTTGTTCCTGACCTTAGAGGGAAAGCTCTCAGTTTTTCCCCATTGAGGACGATATTAGCACTGGGTCTTTCATATATGGCTTTTATGATCTTGAGGTATGATCCTTCTATCCCTACCTTTTTAAGGGTTTTATCAAGAAAGGATGCTGTATTTTGTCAAATGATTTCTCTGCATCTATTAAGAGGATCACATGGTTCTTGTTCTTTCTTTTATTGATGTGATGAATCACATTGATTGTTTTGCGGATATTGAACTAGCCCTGCGTCCCAGGTATAAATCCACTTGGTCGTAGTGAATAATGTTTTTGATGTAGTGTTGAACCCGGTTAGCTAATATCTTGTTGACGATTTTTGCATCCATGTTCATACGAGAAATTGGCCTATAGTTCTCTTTTTTAGTGGGGTCTTTGTCTGGTTTTGGAATCAAGGTAATGCTGTCTTCATATAAAGAGTTTGGAAGTTTTCTTTCCATTTCTATTTTTGGAACAGCTTCAAGAGAGTAGGTGTTAACGCTTCCTTAAATGTTTGGTAGAATTCCCCTGGAAAGCCATCTGGCCCTGGACTCTTGTGTTTTGGGAGAGTTTTGATTACCAATTCTATTTATTTACTGGTTATGGGTCTGTTCAAATTTTCTATTTCTTCCTGTTTCAGTTTTTGTAGTTTATATGTTTCTAGGAATTTGTCCATTTCTTCCAGATTGTCCATTTTATTGGTGTATAATTGCTCATACTATTCTCTTATTATTGTTTTTATTTCTGCTGTGTTGGTTGTGATCTCTCTTTCATTCTTGATTTTATTTATTTGGGTCCTTTCCTTTTTATTTTTGATCAAACTGGCTAGTGGTTTATCAATTTTGTTAATTCTTTCAAAGAACCAGCTTCTGGTTTCATTGATCTGTTCTACTATTTTTTATTTTCTTATTTCTTATTTATTTATTTATTTGTTTTGGTTTCAATAGCATTGATTTCTGCTCTAATCTTTATTATTTCCTGTCTTCTGCTGTTTTGGGGTTTTATTTGCTGTTCTTTTTCCAGCTCTTTGAGGTGTAAGTTTAGGTTGTGTATCTGAGGCCTTTCTTCCTTCTTTAGAAGGGCTTGGATTGCTATATACTTTCCTGTTATGACTGCCTTTGCTGCATCCCAGAGGTTTTGGGTTGTAATATTATCATTTTCATTGGCTTCCATGTACTTTTTAATTTCCTCCTTAACTTCTTGGTTAGCCCATTCGTTCTTCAGTAGGGTGTTCTTTAGTCTCCAAGTATTTGTTATTTTTGCAAATTTTTTCTTGTGGTTGATTTTGAGTTTCATAGCATTGCGGCCTGAAAATATGCACGGTATGATCTCGATCTTTTTGTACTTTTGAGGGCTGGAATCTGAAAATTCTTTATGGACTCTAGGAGTCTTTTTAAATACTATTGTCATTTGCCCTCCAAGGTGTGAGCCATGCCCTGAATTGTTCTTGTCCTTTTAAGTAAGATGAGCAAAAGCAATTAATTGGATAGGGCATCTTCACAAAAATATAAGGAGGGCAGGAATACTAATCCCCATTTTACAGAAAAGGAAACTGAAGCCCCATGTGGTTGTGGTTTACCTGAGGTTGCAGCACATGAAATTTTCCTGGTACTCAGGTCTTTTGACTCTTGGTTTTCCACATTACCAGGGGCTTTGCCATCTTGCCTGCCTTCTTCCCTGCACCCCTCCCCAGCTTCTAAGTGCCTAACACTTACATGTGAATTCATCATTTGCTAGCTATGCCATACTGCCTGTTTCCCAGACAATCGCTGGTAATCTCTGTTCCCCTAACCAATCTTATTTTAGCTTCTGCCAGTCCTGCTGATTATGATGTTTACACTTTTCAAATATCTGTGAATCAGTATCACTTGTCCTGTTAAATGCTACTTAATGAGCCTGCTAATATTTGTCTACGTTTAAATTTCCCCATTAATCAGTGCCTCTGGACCCTGATCATTTAATTTGCTGGATTTCTTCCAGTTTACATTCCTTTTTTTTTCTACTGAAGCATCAAGAGTGGCTTGGTTTGGGAATAGGCATCCTGACTCCTGCATGGTCTCTGGGCTGCATAGACAGAGTGATCCTGGCTTATGGTGCTTCCTCATCTTAGAAAAGACACCCAAAGCAATGTCCCTCTTTCACAATCCACATCTCTTCCAACATTATTTTGTTCTATTTTACCCTCTTCCAATCATATTTGGCTTTGAGCTTATTGCTTCTTCACTGTATACTTCCATTTTTCTTTCACCACCTCTCTGTTTCTTGGGGATTTTGTATCATTTTAGGCTGAATCTCTGACTTTATTATTTCTGGAAGATTTCATTTAAGCTATCCGGAACCCCCTATGCTAGGGATTGTTACACTACAGTTCATGGGCCAAATCTGGCCCACAGCCTGTTTTTGTATGGCCCACAAGTTACAAATTTTTTTTTTTTTACACTTTTAAGGGATTGTAAACAATGAAAGAGGAAGAGGAGATCATATGTATCCCACAAAGCCTAAATAATTTACAATCTGGACTTTTTTTCTTTACAGAAAAAAATGTACTGACCCGTCTTATGCAATCATTTGCACTAACAGCATCATTGGATGCCTGAGTAGCAATTTCCCCTGGGGAAGTGCAACCTTTCAATTTTACAGGTGAGAATCAGAGGGTGACAGGAAGTCAGTCAGATGAATCTGTGCCAGAGCTGGGATTAGATGCCAAAGGCATACTCTTTCTACTGTCTCACCTTCCCTTCCCTAAGGCACCATCCTTTCTGGATGGTCCTTACGACCACTTGCATTGCTGTGACAGTGTCATGGTGGTGTGGAATTCTTTCTTTCCTGACATATTTTCATAAAGCAAAGGCCTAAATTTTATTGAGTTCCACCCTCTTCATCCTGTGCTTGAATCTATTCTTAAACCACCTGACTAAATTATCTTGACCAATTGTCCACACTTCACTTGAATATTTCCAGCCAAGACTCTTCCCAATGGCATTTCTACATACCTCTGATAGTAAGGAAAATCTTCCTGGTATGGAGCCCAGATCTGACATCCTGGAGCTTCTCCATTGTATATGGTTGTGTCTTATGCAGACCACACTTACCTCAGAAGATGGTAGGCCACAACAGAGTCTTCTATACTCCAGGTCCAACACCCCCAGTTTCTTAAGCTTTAAGCAAAGGTCTGAAGTGTCTTACTTTTGTTCAGTGATATTTTTAATTCATTAAGAAAAAAAAATATGGGTCAGTAGTTGTGTTTCTTTTGCTCTTCTGGCTTGCACTTGTGAAATCATTCTCTTCTAGTTGCAGGGTAGACAGGCAAATTTAATGCCATGTTTTACAGTGGTGTCAAAACCTTTGAGCTTTCTTTTGAGCATACCTTGCTCATAGAGGCAGTATCTTTCCATTGTAGGGAATGAACAACAGGGAAGAAGGAGGCAGGGTACATGAGCTATAATAATAATGCCTACTGGAAGCACTTCTTGAATTGTTGCTGGTAGTCTGCAAAATGTCTGCCTGGAGGGGTGTTGCTCATTTCCAGAAGGAGTGTTTGGGGGTGGGATATAGGGAAGAATGGAGGCAGAAGGTACTGAGAAACCCCTTTATCCTACATTTTATTGAATGTTCACCATGCACAAGACATTATACTAAGCATTACAGGAGATTAAAAATTTGTAAAATGGTTATCACAATCAAGCTAATTAATATATACATCATCACTCATGATTACAACATTTGTGTGTGTATGGCAAGAACACTTAAGATCTACTCTCTTAGCAAACCTAACTATACAATATAGTATTATGGACTATGGTCACCATGATGTAAATTAGATCTCCAGAATTTATTCATCTTATAATTTTACCTTTGTACCTTTTGATCAACCTCTCTCCATTTCTCCCACCTACCTGGCAATGATATGTATTTTAAAATATCACATTGTATCCCTTAAATATAAACAATTTTTAATTTTTTCATGTACCTCAATAAAGCTGGAAAAATTATAATATGGCAACACAAAGGAAAAAATTGTAAGGGCTGTGAATGAGGTATAGAAACATACAACATCTATAGAACATCTCTAGATGTTCGCAGGAGAAAGGGATTATTTTTTGCTTATGAAGGGGAGGAGACCATTTCAGTGGAAGAAGTTTCTGTGGAGGAGTGTCAGGTAAAGTTTCACAGGGAAAGTGGCATTTGAGGGGCCTTGAAGGATGGGTATGTGGGGTCTGGACTTAGTGAAATGAGGGGATAAACATTCCAAAGAAGAGAAGGCCTAGTATATAGATACCCTGTCCTTGTCTTTTATCCATCCCCAATATCTTTCCTGAATTATCCAGTTCCTCACTCTAGTCTTTACTGTCACATTCTTCCTCTAAGCTCTTCGTTTCTGAGACCAACATGGAAATGTTGTATCTGGACCCCAAACCCACTTTTTGTGTCCCTCCAATACCATCTGGGGTGTATCAGCCTGCTTTGACATCAGAATGACTTTCAGAATGGCCTTTCCCTGGAAACCTACTAGAATCTGAGTCATTGGGCCATATTTTTGTTCAGCCCTGGCTACCTTCTCTGCTCCTGGTGTTTGTTAGTCCTCTTGCTATTCCTAGAAAAACCACCACAGAATCCCTAAGAGTATGCCCTGAGGGAGGACCCTGCCATGAATCCAGAAAGATCTGAGCTGTGCTTTCTCTGGAACTGCCTGGCACACAACAATCAATTTATGTTGATTGTTGGATGTTTGAATGATGCTGCTTCCTAAAGGACTGAGTCCAGTCCAACTCTGGAGTCTGAGCACTTAGCAATATGCTGTCTATAGTAAGCATGTTTGCTGAATAAACTGTGAGTTTCTAAGTGTCTGAAATATTACCATCTGAGGTTAATTCCTTTGGACCAGTGATGCTGTTAAGCCTACGGGGTCACGACACAGACAACTTTAACAGGACTAAGTCATTATCAGTCATTAGTATTTTCAGGGAGATTAGCAAGCCATCAGCTAAAGAAAGTCCATTGACTTAGAGAGAGGGAAGGGAGAAGGAGAACACAAGCAGAGACACTGTCCCAGTTTTGAGCTGGAGGACTGGGCCTGGGCCTGAGCTGGACTGGCAATAAGCTGGAGGTTCAGAATCAATATTCCAAGGGTGCTGTGAGAAGGAGTGGCTGGTGGTCATTTATTGAAAATGCACTCATAAACCTTCAGTGGCTCCCTACTGCCTATGGAATAAAGCCTATAGTTTTTAGCCTAGTATTTGATGGTCTGCAGTCTATTACCACTTCTCACCATTCTCCTCATTCATATGCCTCAGCTAGGTTCACCAGGTGAACCTTCTTCCCCACACTGCAGTTCTATCTCTGGGTTATTGTTCATGCTATTCCCCACAGTCTGAAATGTCCTTTCCTTTTTTGACTAATAAACCCCACTCTATCTTCAAGATTGCTGAAGTGCTGCTCCCTCTGTGAAGCCTTTCCTGACACCCCAGTCAGAAGGAATCCCCTCCTTCTGTATTTATAATTATAATCATCCTGCAGTACTCATGTTGAAAAGTAATGTTTCCAGATATCTCCTACCTCAATCTCAGAAAGTTCTGAATTGAGTTTGAATGGTCCATCTTTAATGTATTTAGTATGAACACCATGCATTCCTCTAGCATTTTTCTTTTTTTTTGTCTTGATGATAATGTTATCGAGATATAATTCACATACTGTATAGTGCTTATGTATGTATATGTGTATGTATGTATGTATTTTAATTTATATACAAGTTAGTTAGCATATAGTGTAATAATGATTTCAGGAATAGAATCCAGTGATTTATTCCCTACATATAACACCCAGTGCTCATCCCAACAAGTGTCCTCCTTCATGCCCCTTGTATAGTGCTTTCATCTATTTATTAAAATTTTTTGTGTTTATTTATTTATTTTGAGAGAGAGAGAAAGAGAGGGAACACAAGCAGGGGAGGGGCAGAGAGAAGGAGAGACAGAATTCCAAGCAGGCACCGCACTATTAGCACAGAGCCCAATGTGTGCTCACCAACCACAAGATCATGACCTGAGCTGAGATTAAGAGTCTGACGCTTAACCAACTGAGCCACCCAGGTTCCCCATTGTAGTGCTTTTAAAAAGAATATTTCTTAAAATTTTTTAAGGTTTATTTACTTATTTTGAGAGAGAAAGAGTGGGCACGTGAGCTGGGAAGGAGCACAGAGAGAATCCTATGCAGGCTGTGCATTGTCAGAAGCTTGAACTCAAGAACTGTGAGATCATGACCTGAGCTGAAACCAAGAGTCAGACGCTTAACCTACTGAGCCAACCAGGTGCCACAAAAAGAATGATATTTCATTAGGCACCTTGAGTATGCTTGTTAAAATTGCATAAAAAGTTCCATTTCCCCTTATTTAACAGACAAACATCCAGGTGGAGTGACTTGCTTGAAGTCACATTGTGAACACCAGGGCAAGGTTTTTAAACCTTCTGAGTTTCAGTCTTCTTGTCTGTCAAATGTAGATCCCTGCTTCCTTCATCTAAGTATAGTGGAGCTCTAGGGGAGTAAGGAATGTGGAAGTGTTTCAGAAAGTAAAGAAAGTAAAAGAAATTGCAAGTATATGGGAGTGGGAGAGGTGTGTCCTTTTGGTAGGCAAAGTTGCTCTGTTCTAGTTTTATATTAAATTTTTGACCTTTCCTCCTCAGGCTATGTTTTCCACTAATCGTGGGACTGTTGGAGGCTTCTTCCTGGCAGGACGAAGTATGGTGTGGTGGCCGGTAAGTTTTCTCTGAAAACTATTTACTTAACTGCAATATTCCCCATAGAAGTCCCTATTCTTCTTGGGTTTGGGTGGCAGTGATTCTTCCTTCCTGCCTTAAATCCCTGACAATGGGTCTTCTGCTCACCAGGTCTCTGGGTAACCTTAATCTCTTGTGGTAACGGAATAGCCTTTAAATAAATGTGCTTGGAATCCTTTACCATATACATAGAGGAAGAGACTACACAAGGCAGATAGTGTGGAGAACCAGAAGGAACACACAGACTGAGGTGCTCTTGGGCAAACCTGAACATCCACCTTACTTTCCAGGAGTGTTATTAGAAAAATGGATACCTCTTATGGGGTAGAAGTTCAATAAATTGTAGCTCTTTTACTACCTTTTTGTTATGTTAAGTTCCATGGAAGAGAGACTTTTTTTTCTTGTCTTGGGAGCCGAATGCAATGCTGATACACAAGGGAACCTCAATAAGTACTCATAGAACAAATGGAGGAAGAGCCCCCTACTGTTCCTACAGTTTTCTTCAACTTTTAGAGGATTTTGTGTTTTGTATATTTGTTGTATGTTTGAGAGGTATTTTTCCTGATACTCATACATGGGTGGAACTATCCCAGTCAAAGGACATGTGCATGGGTGGAAGAGAAACTAGGAGGCCCCTTCCATCCTATCAGCACAGGGCTCTGGCTAGCTTATCAGTTCAGTCCAATGACCATCTCAACCCAGAGTTCTCACCAAAATGACTGGTTGACCAAATTAGCCAAGTTGTGCATTTTTTTGGACTAAAGGTACAAGCAAGCCTAGTGCTGGTGAAAGAGGTGGCTAATGAAGCATAGAAACGATAAGAAGAAAGTGACAGCACTGAGTTGATTGGAGGAAGAGGAAAAAGAAAGTAAAAATTACCCCTGTCATATGCAGAGCATAAGAGAAGTTGCAAGGAAATCACATCACACACTGCAGTTGGCCTCCGATCAGCTGTTTTGGGATGGATTTTAATAACTGGCATCTTCACAGTTGCTTGGGTTATCCCTGAAGTCATTTCTGCCTTACCCCTAAGGTGGCTGAAAATATTGGGCAGATGCTTATTTCTGTGGTGGCTCCATCATGGTATTTTATCTTCTCAAGATTGTACTTTGGTGCTTTCCTAAAAGTTGGTGTTGAATAGGCAGCTCTGATCACAAAGTTCAAGATGAGGCTGGGTTAGTCCCTCTACTGCACTGCCTAGCATGGTAGCCACTAATCACATGGGCTATTGAAATTGAAATTAAAATTAAAAATTTCTTTCCTTAGTCACACTACCCATACCAAGTGCTTAATAGCTACATGTGGATAGTGTCTGCCATATTACATAGTATAGATCTAGAATGTTTCCCTTATTGTAGAAAGTTCTATTGGAGACTCATCATAGAAAGTTCTATTGGACAGTGTGCTGTACAGATTTCAGAGCCAAGACTGGATGAAAGCTTAGTGGATTTGAGATTTCCTGAATTAGAGAGTTGAATAGGAAGTTGACTTTATTTATTTTGGAAGCAGCACACTTTCCACACCATCTAATGCTTCACTGCTCCCTATAGTACGCCTACCAAGTACTTATCTGCCCTCAGTATGCATCCAGACCTCCTCTCCCTACTATGACAGGAAAGTCTCATATCTCTTCATGTAAAATTTCTAGGGCTGTTTATTGGGGATAAGACCTCAACTTCTAATCTCTGGGTCATGGAGAAGCCAATGAGAGTGGCGAGTGGTGGTTTTGGACGGAACCATTCTTAGGAGATAATGCATTTTGGTTTAGGCCTGGGAACACATCACATCTTAACTAGCAAGGATGTCTTTCTTCCTGATAGCACCTGGGAGTGTATCTGGGCTGAGATTTGGTTGGTAAGAGGATTTAGTCATACCCAAAACATGTAGAGTTCAATGGTTCATGTGGAGTTTCCTGTGGGTGTTGTTTACCTTACTCATGTCTCAGTGTTGGGTTATTCTAACCAAAGGAGAAGGGTGGCATCATTCTTCTTTTGTTCAGAAGTCACTACTTCCTTGATGGGGCTGAAATTCAACTTCTTCTCCCAACAATGGTTTCCACCTAAGGCTTAGTGAGATTATTATATTAATGGTTTGTAAACTTGCTTCATCAGAATCACCTGAATGTGCTTCCAAACATACAGATTTCTAGGCCTCACTCAGGACCTCTTAAATAAAAAAAAAAAAACAGCCTTGGAAGAGAGTCCCAGAAACTTACATTTTTTTAGAGAGAGAGAGAGGAGGGGAGACGGACAGAGGGAGAATCTCAAGCAGGCTCCACACTCAGCACAGAGCCGGACATGGGGCTTGATCCCATGACCCTGGATTCTGACCTGAGCTAAAATCGAGAGTCAAGTGCTCAACTGACTGAGCCAGTCAGGTGCCCCAGGAATTTACATTTATAAAAAGCTTTCCAGATGCTTTTGATTATCAGGCAGGTTTGATAATTACTGGTTTGGATAGATGCTTATCTATCTGGTCAGATACACTGAAACTATCACCATCTGTTAGGGATGCTGGAGAGGGAGATTTTTTTTTTTAATTTATAGTTTATTGTCAAGTTGGTTTCCATATAACACCCAGTGCTCTTCCCCACAAGTGTCCTCCACCATGACCATCACCCCCCTTCCTTTCCCCCTCCCCCTTCTGCCCTCAGTTTGTTTTCAGTATTCAAGAGTTGGAGAGGGAGATTCTTGAATGGAAGAGCAATGACTTCTAAGTCCCTTTCAGCTTTGAGAATGGTTTAATGCTAGAAAATTCTATAGTAGAATAAGCATTGGCTTTGAAGTTAGCATATCTGATCTGCCACATTTACTAATTGTGTGACTTTGGCCAAGTCACTGAACTTCCCTGAGCTTCAATTTCTACCTCTATAAAGTAAGAAAATAGTATCTACTTTTGAGTGTTCTTGTCAGGATTCAATGAGATAATTCATGCACTGCACTCAGCACTTGGCAAGTACTCAGTAAATGAGAATATTAAGAAGTAGAAGGAAGGCAGGAGTACCAAGGCAACCTCCCAGTTGACACTTACCTGGGGCATAGCACTTAGTAGTGCCTAGTAAATGGAAACTAGCATTTATGTGAAGCTAGCACTGCCACTTCACTTAAATTTAACTTTCAGATTGACCATGTGAATAAATTAACATGGTTTTATGTATATTTATTTATACTGCTATAAGTCATCTGTGATGTACAGTACCACAATGACCACCTTTTAACAATTCTGAGATTGGCTTGTGTGTTAAAATCAATCAGTAGTATGCCACAGTTTAAGTGACAATGTTTCTTCTTTCTTGGTGCTACATGGTATGTCTTACAGTAGTTGGTGTCTTAGAGTCAATAAAGTATGGTTATATTCTAAAATAGTGAGTTTAAAAAATATGTTCACTGTAGGGGTTCCTGCCTGGGTGGCTCAGTCGGGTAAGCATCCAACTTCAGCTCAGATCATGATCTCACTGCTCATGGGTTTGAGCCCCATGTCAGGCTCTGCGTGGACAGCTCAGAGCCTGGGGCCTGCTTTAGATTCTATCTCCATCTCTCTGCCCCTTCCCTGCTCGGGTGTGCTCTCTCTCTCAAATATAAAACAAAACAACAAAAAATATTTTCATTGTAGAAATACCTCAGCGGCTGCCCTCCCACTCCTTCCCAACAACATGACTTTTATTTATTTTATATAAGGGGAATCTGCTAAGATTTTGTTTGGGAACAAAGTTCTGCTGATTTGTAACATTTTAAAAGTGTTAATATACAAGAAAAATAAGCATGATAATTTTCATTCTAAAATTTAAAATGGTTTATTTTTATTTTGGGGGGGGGAGAGAGAGAGAGAGAGTGTGTGCGTGTGTGTGTGTGTGAAAGAGAGAGAGAGAGAGCAGGGGAGGGGCAGGGAGAAGGGGAGAGAGAGAATCCCAAGCAGGCTCCATGCTGTTAGCATGCAGAGCCTAATAATGCAGGGCTCCATCTCATGAACTGTGAGATCATGACCTGAGCCGAAATCAAGAGTCAGGCATTTGACTAAGCCACCCAGTTGCCCTTAAAATGGTTTTAAAGCACTATTGAAATACACACTTGAAACAAGGAGTTAAAGGAAAATACACCATGTGAGAAAACACAAACCTAACTATTTTCCCTCCAAAATTGAAAAAGAATTTAAACTATATTAAACCTATACATCTAAATTTCTCGTTGTGTTAAAATATAAAGTCAGTTTAAGGGCACCTGGGTGGCTCAGTCGGTTGAGTGTCCGACTTCAGCTCAGGTCATGATCTTATGGTTTGTGGGTTCGAGCCCTGCGTCGGGCTCTGTGCTGACTGCTAGCTCAGAGCCTGGAGCCTGCTTTGGATTCTGTGTCTCTTTCTTTCTCTGTCCCTCCCCTGTTCACGCTCTGTCTCTTTCTGTCTCTCAAAAATAAATAAAATGTAAAAAAAAAAAATAGTAAAATAAAATAAAATAAAATAAAATAAAATAAAATATAAAGTCAATTTAATCCTGTCTGTCAGCCCTGGAAGTTCATAATTGGAATATCAGTTCTCAAATGGGCAGGCCCAAGTAGAACATCACAGGGCTACAGGCTTTCTGGAGCTCACATCTCTGTCAGAAACCCCCCTAACGGGATAATTTTCCCCCTCCATCTGCCTTTAGCCCTGTCACTTTGTGGTGTCGAAGGAGAGAGCAACAAGAGAAGCTCTGGGGAAAGAGTCCTAGAGTATTTTAGGGAGGAAGGACCTTGGATCAATACATCAGAAGCTGGGGGGACTTGGGTAGTCACCCACAAAAAAGGTAGGAGGAAATTAGATCTTGGAAAGTCCAAAAGAAGATTGAACAGAGAGGCCGGTTGGGAGCATTCCTGGGTCTTTAGGAACTTTGAAAGTAGTTATGACCTGTAACAGGTGAAAATCTAGGAGCTCTGGAAAAAGATTCCATTCCTAAAAAGTTAATGAGGCTGAGAGACAGAAATCATTTGCACAGTGGCCTGGGTATAGAAGTGAGAGACAATTGAAAAGGAAGAGGGAGGACTGGGTTACAGAAGAGACAGATTACACAGGGAGCTAGGCAGGGAGGCCCCCAGAAGCCTGAGTCATGGGTGAGCTAGCCAAGCCAACTGAGTAACATGAAACCAACATGGTTTGGTAACAACCTTTTGTAACTGTGGGCTGGTTGGTGGCCCAGGATTCCCTTCTTCTGTAGTTGGCAGCTTTAACAAACAGCTGTGTGCTGTGTTGTAATGATTATGTGGGTATGTGGGAGATGGGAAACAGGAATGTGAGCATTGAAGGGGAAATTCCCCACTCCTTGTCTAGTGGTAGAAGAAACTACTCAGAGAGGGTGGACCCCAGATACACAGCCCAGTGAAGAATTCTTTTTTGGAGGAGAGTTTGGTCACACTTACCAGAATCAGCTCCAAGGAAGTGGGTGGGATACAACAGGGTTGAGTCAACTCTTCAACAACTCGCTTATGCAGAAGTCAACATTAACTTCTCTAGGTCACAGTCTCCTCTGTAATGAGGGACAGTCAGATTGAGGTCTCGAAGGGTCTTTTAGGACTAAAATTTCCACCACAGAGGAGGAAACAAGAATGGGTGTGACTGTATTCCAATAAAACTTTATTTACTACAGAGGCTGAGGATCAGATTTGGTCTGTAGGCCCTGGTTTTTTGACCCCTTGTTCAGGCTTAGGCTCTGGAGTCAGGCTGCTTGAGTTCAAATCCAGCTTCTGCCCGTTACTAGCTGTGTGAGTTACTAAACATCTCTGTGTCTTACATTTGTTATCTCTATAATGGG
>CM053566.1:18995954-19056505 GCA_028646485.1 Cryptoprocta ferox | reverse complement strand
TGACTGTATTCCAATAAAACTTTATTTACTACAGAGGCTGAGGATCAGATTTGGTCTGTAGGCCCTGGTTTTTTGACCCCTTGTTCAGGCTTAGGCTCTGGAGTCAGGCTGCTTGAGTTCAAATCCAGCTTCTGCCCGTTACTAGCTGTGTGAGTTACTAAACATCTCTGTGTCTTACATTTGTTATCTCTATAATGGGAAGAACAGTACTTCCTTGAGATTGTTGTGAGGACATATGCACAGTCTCAGAACAGTGCCTGGCACTCAGCAAACTCTCAGGTTTAGCTCTTGTTTTTCTTTTTTAAACTGAAAACTTTTGAAAGACTATCGTATCCTGTATTTGAATGCTTAGTGATCCAGCAAGAACGGAGATTAACCCCATGGGTTGCCCAAGTTCACACAAGATAATGACAGAGCTAGGACTCTCTGTTTTTCTGTTATTCAGATCTCTTTCTTCTTATCTTTTGAGATGGAAATTTGTGAGATCAATAGATGTAGTCTAAAGGTTTATCTGAAAACCAAGAAATTCTTTCAGTTAGGGCTCACCAGAGACCCTGTTGAAAATTTTCCCTGAGGAAAGAAGATAGCTCTTCATACTTACTAAAATTTCTTGAGTAAAATATATCTGATTTGATATTTAAGTCTTTAAATCCCAATGATCAAATCAAAGTTTATCCACTTAGGATACTACTGGAGTGTATACTGGAAGAGTCTGGCAGGTCTAAGACCTGGGGACCTAAGACCTGAGATAGAAAGAGCATGAACTAGGGGAACGGACACAGGAGAGGCAGAAAGGTCACCAAGAGAACAAAGCTCAGGAAGATGTGAGATGAAAGAAGGTTGAGTGGAAGCGACTGCCAAGTCCAGTTGACCCTTTCTTCCTGCTGATTGTCTTCTACTTGCATGTGGCTATGTATCCCAGGGTTTCATTTATCCCAGGGCAGAGCTTATGTTTTTCTTAATCTTTTTTCCTCCCAATACCTTTCATTTTTCCCAGAGCAGAGCCTATGTTTTTCTAAGCTTTTTTTCTCCCAATACCTAGTCCAGGACCTTGCATCTACTGAGCATTTGAAAAATATGTGCTGAATTAAAGAAAAGGGAGGTAGGAAAGGGACATGTACTCAGACTCTCATGCTGGATCCCCTCGTTGATGTCACCTAAGACTTGCCTGCATTCTGCTTTCTGGAGCAGTGGCTACAGAGTGTAGGCAGTGGTAAGAATTCAGGAGGTTAGGAAGGTGCTGGGTGCAAGTCAAAGCTTTCTCCAGTAGTGTTCCACATTTCTGTTTCTGTGTACAGAGAACATTTTTTTCCTTTAGATTTTTTTTTTTTAAGGATCATGGTAGTAAGACTGGAAAGGCAATCCTGGCCCCAATCAGAGTGCCTAATTTCAGACCTCACTGGATCCCTTGGAAAAGCTGGTGTGGCTATGCTTCCTTACTATCTCAAACATTTTTTTTTTTTTTGTTTTGTTTTGTTTTTTTCTTTGGTTGAGTCAAGATTTTGCAAAACTTGGCTATTCCCATCGATATGTATCTCTTTTGTGGTGAGAGATTTTTGCTTAACTTTTTTGCCAGTTGCTGCCTGCTCTTGAATGGCCTGTTCTCTCTCTTCTTCTCCTCCTTTTCCTCTTCCTCTATCACTACCTCCTCCTTCCCCTCTTTCTTCTCTCCTGCCCTCACCTTCTCTCCCTTGTCTTTCTTCCCCACTCTCCTTTTTTGTCAGGGCTATTTCCCTGCCACTCTTCATGGCTTAGTCTCCTCTGAAGAGTTTTGCTGATTAATGCACAGCCACTCACCACCCCATGTATTCTGTGTGTTCTTAGGCATCAGTTGATGAGTGTGTAGCCAATTTCCTGTCATCTAGTTGGTACATAAGCTCCTGCTTTCTTCTTTGACTCTGGATACCCTCTCAGTATTTTATAACACATTAGTGCTTCCCCAGACAGAGAAAGGAAAAAGTAAATTATAATCAACATTTCTAGTTGGCTGAAGCCAGAAGAGTGCTGAAACTATCAGCTAACATGAAGTCTTTGGATTATTCATGTTAGAAATGTATCTGGCCTTTCCCTTTCTACCATTTGCATGGCATATTTTGAGTCACCTAGACCTATATGTTTCACTTTGGGTAAATTTTATATTAGGGAGGTGATTTAGATTTGGGGTTAAGATCACAGACTCTGGAGCCACTCTGTCTTGTTTAGAACCCCAGTTCCCCCTTCCTAGCTTTGTGGCCTTGGGTGAGTTACTTAACTTTTCTGTGTTTCCGTTTCCTCAACTGAAAAATAGAGATCATAGCACCTATCTTAAAGAGTTGTTTTGAGGATCCGATTAGTTAAAATATGTAAATCTTTTACAATAGTATGTAATTAGTCCTACCCAAGTTGGCTATGCTTAACATCATCATCATCATCATCATCATCATTATCATCATCAATCACTTTTTTATTAAAGGAATCTCTACACCCAACCTAGGGCTCAAACTCATGACCCTGAAATCAAGAGTCTTATGCTCTACTGACTGAGCCAGCCAGGTGCCAACATCATCATCATTATTATTGTATCTCATCTGTATATGTAGATCTTCCTTAAACTGTGAATTCAGTCATTTATCCATTGATGCATTGTTATTGCTTTATTCTACATTTACATGTTGATTACCTACTATGTGCCACATTCTGTGTTAGATGTGGGCATACATTAGTGTGTGTGTGTGTGTGTGACACACACATTCTTACAAAATATATCCAAAATTACAAATAGTAGTGTTAAGAAAGTGTATTTGAGTCAAGGATGGGAGGGAAGAAAAGGGGTGTTTCTCAAACTACGTAAGAGGATCAGGAAAGATCTTTCTGAGAGTTGAGCATTGAAGCTGAGATGTGAAGGATCAGAAGGAGGCAGCCATTTGAAGACTGAGGGAAGAGCAATCCAAGCAGAAGGAACAGAATGGTCAAAGGCCTGAGGTGGGAAGGATCTTGAGATATTTGAAGAACTGAAAGGAGGCCAGTGTAGGGGGAGATAATGCATTTCGATCAGGCCCTTTGAGTGAGGGATCCCAAGTTGTTTATGATCCCAAGGATGAGCCTATCTGAATTGATGAGAGGGTTGATTTGTCTCTAGCCTCCTTGACCTATAAATGCCAACAGAAGACCTCACTTATCTTTTGTTCCAGCAACTGTGGGAAAATGCCAACCTTGGCAGTGATTTCCTGATTTCCTGCCCTTTTGGTTCTTAGAACAAGGAGAGAGATTTGTGAAGATAAGGATTGAAAGGCCACCATTGTTTATGGAGGACATGAGTTGAGGTAGAGTAAACAAAGGTTGTGATGACTCTGGAGCAAGGCCTGTGTCTAAATATTTACCAGAATCTCAGAAATAAAATGGTCTGAATATATGAGCCCCACCTTCTCTTTTGTCTCAGTCTAGGAATTGTGATCCTCAAGAGATGGCAAGGGTCAAATGTTAAATCTCTTCAAATCTCCCTTATCAAAAGATATCTTACTAATGGAATCAAAACGCTAATTCAGCTTAAAGACCAGTTCCTCAGAGGATGAGGGAAGAACCCGAAATACAAACATGATGCAGATATATGCTGTTCCTAAATTTACAATGAGATGGGTAGAGGAGTCTGACCCAACTGTCCCCCTTCAGGGAAGTTGAGAAAGAAATGTCTGGGGAAGGAGGAGGAAAGTCAGAGTGGTGCTGTTGCCTCCCTTTCTGTCCTTTGGACATTGGTCATGTTTGTCTGGGACTGTGGGCAAATCACTGCTCTGGTCTTCAGTCTTCTCACCTGTAAAATGAAGGTGAGAATAATCCCTACCTCACAGACTATAGTGAGCATGATGCAAGATAAAGTGAATGAAGTACCTGGCCCCACTTGGCCTACAGGAGGCACTGTAAAAGTTAGTCATCCCCTCTCCCTTTCTTATTCTCCCAGGATAGGCCTCTCAAAGTGTACCCACTCCAGCAGCACCAGCAAGACATGGACTCTAGTTAGAAAGGCAAAATTTCCAGCCTCAACCCAAACCTATTGAATCAGAAAGTTGAAGGGATGGGTTTCAAACATCTGTGGTTTAACAAATCTTCTAGGTGATTGTGATTAGAGTTGCCAGATTCAGCAAATAAAAATATAGGATGGCCAGTTAAATCTGAATTTCAGATAAACAATGAATACTTTTGTAGTGTTTGTATGTTTCATGCAATATTTGAACATAATTTTATTAAAACTGAATTTGTTTATCATTCGGACCTAGCTGGATGTTTGTGTATTTTTACTGTAGATTCCGATGCATTCTATAGTTTGAGAACCATTGTCTGAGGATATCTCAAAGGAAGCATCTAGCATAGCCCAGGGAAAGGGTAGAGAGGAAGCTCTGGGGTATTCTTGTACCATTCCTTAAAGGAAGGAAAAGCTGGGAGCAAAAATCTATCTCCAGAGCTCTGGACATTCTGGGTATTATATGGTCCATTAATAAAGAAAGAGATTTCCTAAAGTTAAGTGAGTACATTTCCCATTGAATTGCAAAGACTTTGCTCCCTCCAAGAAAAAGTAACTGCTCTGTGTCTTACAGGAAATTTAGGACACTCCATAAAAACATGGGCTGCATAAAAGCATCATCACTATTTCTTCAGAATAGCATGCCTTTCTCGGGCAAAACTTTCTTAAAGACTTCTCATATTTGTCACCTCCTTTAAGCTTGAGAACCCCCTTGTGAGGTAGGCTAAGGAGGATTCTTCTCTTCAGTTTATAGTGGAAGAAACCGAGGCTCAAGTTATGTGTCTATAATTTGTTCTGAAAGAGCCAAAATTAGGACCAAATCGGAAGTCTCCCAGTGTGCTTAGAAGGAAGAGAAAAAAGTGGGGGTCTATACCACTTAATTATGCTTTCAAACATGATTGTTGATACAGGATACATTTTGCAAATCCATTGGCTGCCTCTGATGGTGAAGCTAGGAAGACATACACAGCCAGTTGTCCATTGGCTTAGGCAATTCTTGACACTTGGGTTAATGGTTCAGAGTGTGCACATACTATTTTACTTCCTAAGGGTGTGGAAGTAAAGATAAAATTAATGAATAAACTTGAATCATTTTCTTCCTTTGGGCTATTATTTTGTTTTCATTTGAAAATGACAAGGTCAACCTCAATCATTTCCAAGTTAATTCTAGGTCTAATATCAGATGACTGGATGTTGGCAAATAAAAAGGCTCTACCACATATTTCCTATTTTCTTCTTCCTGTCACACAAAACATAATTTTTAGGTTATCATTCAATGACATTTCATGTCTTTTTCTATATTGCTCCCAACAAACATGTAACTTTTCTGCATGCTTTGTTCTCAGGCTCTGCAAGTGAATCTGAATACAGCTCCGGAATGATTTCCCTTTATTGTTAAAGGTTTTGATGAATTGGCTCTGCTTATAAAGTTACACAAACTCATTGTGGGAAGATTGGAAAAGTACAAAAACACACTCATTGTTTTATCTTTCAAAGATAACCACTTAAATTTGGAAGTATAGCTCTATGTCTATGTCTATCTCTATATAAAACCTTGTATATTATTTTTTTATTTGGCATTTTATCACTATCACCTTCCCACCATAACAAATTCTTCAAAGCTATGATTTTAATGGCTGTATAATATTCCACCGCCACAAGTATGTACCTTAATTTATCCAGTCTTCTTCCTGTGGTTGGGCATTTATGTTGTTTCCAACTTTCCTGTATTATAAATAACATGGCAATGAACATCTAATGAAACTAATGTATAAGACTTTGTCTGAATTTCTGATAATTTTCTTAAGGTAGGGTACTAAAAGTAGGATCATATGGTGGAAGGAGATGAGATTTTGATATGTACCAATAGACTGCTTTCCAGAATTGCATTTCTCTCAGAAATATATGAGAAAAGCTATTTACTTGCTTGCTTGATGGATGAACCCAGGAGGTCAGATTCCACTTGAGGTCTTGTTCTTACTAACACTGATCTTACAGGTCATCATATTAACATCTCAGAGTAGTACATAATCCTAGCATGCCCCATTATTCTGCTGGGCCCCATCTGGGCCTAGCAGGCCAAGTTTATTGCCTCTTCCTCAGGAGAGAGCCATTTTTGACATGTCCCTGGGAAGAGTCTCAACTCTATATAACCACTGAAAATAAGTACAGCTCTAAGGCATTTGATTGCTACCATCCAAGGAGTTGATACACCAGCAGCCTACTCACTCATTCAGCAGACTTTTACTGCATGCTTGTCATGTGCAAGAAAGGTCCCAGACTCAGCAGAAGCAGCTGCTCTTTGAGGGCTAGAAGGTTTGTGGGGGACAACACTTGGGCAGAAGTAGTGTTATGCTCCTGGAGAATACAACAGAGGAGGAGTGGGAGTGAGAGACCAGAGGAGTAAGAGATCAGCTCTGAATAGTGTCAGTGGAGAGATGAGACTGGGATTCCTTTTGAAGACTGGGTCAATGTTTTAGGGGCATAAGAGTTGAGGGAGAGGAGGTTCAAGCAGAGGGAAGTGGAATAAATAAATGCAGAAGGCAGGAAAACCCAGGGCATATCTAGGAAACTGAGTTAGTGTAATTTAGTTGGAATGCAGGGGATGTGAAAGGGCATGGGGAGGCTGCTGAGAATGGAGAAGGAAGAGGGGGCTGGATTGCAGACAGCCTTGAAATCCTGTAATTCCTCTTCCCAGTGTCATATCATGACAGAGGAGTCCTCCAGTCAGCAGTGTTTGTTGCCTCTGGTGGTGGAGATCACCCTCTGGGAACTGTTATAACCCCATCTCTTGAGGAGAAAAATTGTTTGTAGGATTTCCCCAAAGGCTTTGAGTGGTATCTGTGGATTTCCATTTGAAATGTCTTGATAATTTTGCTTCAGTGTGAGGATGTTCTGGAAGTCTTTAATTGACTGAACCAGCCAGTTCTGAAGTTTTACCTGTGAGATTGGTCAAAACTTCTTTCAGTCCACACGCTTGTGTTGGCATGTGGTTAAAGAGACAGTATCTCCCACTGAGAAGCATGAATACCATGATAAAACTCTGGAGATTAAGTAGAGAATTTTAGAGAAAGCCTCTTTCACCCCAAAGTTTTTGTCCTTAGTATCCCAATTTTGTAGTTAGTCACTGTGCTCCTGCTCCCGAAGAGAGGTCAAACAAGTTTAAGGAGATAACAGTGATGTTCAGTACAGTCTAGGTAGGTTTCTCAAACTTTATTGTGCATAAGAATCACTTGAAGAGCTTACAGCTCTGATTCATAGGTCTGGGGTGGGGAACTGAGGAAACTCACAGGTGAAGCTGATGCTCCTGGCCCACAGAACACTCTGTGAGTAGCATGGGTTCAGGAAGTCCATTTCTTTTTTTTATTATTAAAAATGTTTTTTAACGTTTATTTTTGAGAGAGAGAGAAAGGTGGGGCAGAGAGAGAGGGAGAGACAAAATCTAAGGTAGGCTCCAGGCTCTGAGCTGTTAGCACAGAGCTTGATGCGGGGCTTGAACCCACAAGTTATGAGCCCATGACCTGAGCCAAAATCAGATGCTTAACCAACTGAGCCACCCAGGTGCCCTGTCAAGAAGTCCATTTCTAGGGCTATGATAAGAACTGAAGAAGTGATCACTAAATAGACTAATGTCTGCCTTTTTTCAAGGAATAGATGCAATCCTTGCTTGCTTCCAACTTCTGACATTAATAGTTGGTAGGGAGAAATAAATTTGGCCAGATTTTTTTCCTTTGTAGTTCAAGTAGTTTTCCCTTTAGGTAAGGCTTATGAGAGAGCATCAGATTTGTGCCAAACCCTGGAAGGATCGAAGCGAAAAAATGTTAAGTGTTAGAGCCACTGTATTGTTGAGGCAAACCAAATTGGTATTATCAGGAATCTAAACTGTAATGAGAGGGAATCTGTTCTTGTTAAATGGTCCAAATAATTTAGAGGCAGATTCTCTGACAGTGATGGGAATTAGAGGGACTGGCTTAGTCCTTACCACCACCAGGCACTCATGGCTGACAGATTTAAAAGAGGATATGAAGCCACATAATGTTAAAACTGGATGGGAAGTCAGAAAAGGCAGCTTGTTTCACTCTGCATGGCCCATGTCTGAAGTGGTTCATTTGGGCCTGAGGCCCACCTGTGTACACTGTTAGGGCTGAGGGCAACAGAGAGCAACACAGATGTTGAGATTCAAGTCCATGGCCAGTGAAGAGCAGACATATGAGAAGAGAAAGCTTAGCCTAGAGAAGATTTGAGGGTGGGCACAACACCTTTCCTTAGATATTAGAAGAGCTAGCCTGTGGAAGAGAGATTTGACTTGTTCTGTATCATTCCAGAAGGCAGAAGTAGGCAAATGGGTAGATTTCAGCTCAAGGTAAAGAAGGACTTTTTAACCATTAGAATTGTTCCTCTATGGATTCAGCTGCCTTGTAAAGTGGGGGAAATTCTCTGTCACTAGAAGCATGGCATCCAGAAGCCAACCATCACTTGGAGGATGTTGCAGAGGGGATTCAAACTGTGACATTTGTGGGTCCATACAATTCTGTAAGACTCTATGATTCTATAATTTCTCCAAATATTTCCCCTCTTGCCAACTTTCTAGGGTAGGAAGTTTAGGTAGTAAAATATAATTGTGAATTCCCCAAAATACAAAGGAAAATATAGTTGAGTGTTTTTTTTGTTTTTTTTTTTTGCCATTTGTGATGTCACATTATGTTATTTCCCCAATTACCATGCTGTCAAACCTGTTGGGTGTGGTCTGACCCAGCTCATCTTGCACAGTTACAGTAAAGCCATCTAAATACTTATAATAGCCTCCTGAGCCCCATCAGGGGATGAGGAAGGCCTGGAAAGAAGTTAGTCAAAAGCAAGATCAAGCTGGGGAAATTTTAGATGAAGTCTAAAACACTGAACTCAGAGGCAGTGTGGGAGGAAATTACAGAGAAGGACATGATGATTCATGTCATTGGATCACTCCCTGTATAGGGCATGATTCCCAAATGCACATGAATGTGGACAGAGAGAGTGTTTGGGAAATCAGAATGATGAAAGCATTGTTGATGAGCTTCAGTGACAGGAAGGGCAGAATGAAAACCTGGCAGGGGAATGGAGGTGATAAAGCAATGGTGTCTGTATTAGCTTGCTTGGGGTTCCATAACATAATACCATAGACTGGGAGGCTTAAACAAGAGAAATTTATTATTTCACAGTCTGGAGGCTGGAAGCTCAAGATCAAGGTGCTGTCAGGGTTGGTTTCTGGTGAGACCTCTTTCTGGATTGTAGATGACTGCCTTCTGTCTGTGCATTCACATGGTCTCTTTTCTGAGTACAGAATAAGACCAAGAAAAAAAAGAGAGAAAGGTGAGAGAGAGAGAGAGAGAGAACATGAGAGAGATGGTGTCTCTTCTTTTTCTTATAAGGACAAGTCCTGTCAGATAGATTATGATCCCACCCTTATGACCTAATTTAACCTTAATTACTTCCCTAAATACCCTAACTCCAAATAAGGTCATATTAGGAGGTTAGGACTACTACACATGAATTTTGGGGCAACACAATTCAGACTGTTACTGTGTCCATTGTAGCTCTTTGAGGGTGAAGTTATTATCCTCTTGGAGGAGAGAAAGGATTCTGATTGAGGGTCAGCTAAATGTCAGTCATTTCTGAGTCATAATCTCATTTGACTTCTAGAAAAACCTATCATGAGAGAAGATTGAGGCTAACAGATGTTATGATAACCCAGATAGTAAGAGGTTAAGAAAGTATTCAAACTCTAATTTTTATTTTCATACTTCCTTCTCACTGGAGGAGACTTTAACCTGAAATCTTGCTGAATTCCTAGGACTGTGTCTTTAAACCTGGAACTTCCAGGAAGATACTTGGCAGGCCCATTTGGATGTTGAGGAAGGTCTCTGAATAGGGAAGTGACTTGATCAGAGTTGTGCTTTGGGGAACTAGCCATGTGTGTAGGGGGAGACTGGAAATCATCTAGAAGCCTGTTGAGAGATAATCACAGCCTGTACAAGGGCAGTATAAGAAGTGCTAGATGCCTTTGACATTGTGGAGGCAGAGTCAGGGTTTTCGTAAATGATTGAGTGAAGGCCATGGGGTGAAGGGAGGGAGTCCAGAATGAGGCCAAGGCAAGTGACTTGGAGAAGAGTAGTGACCATGACAGAAATTAACTAAATCTGTGCAAGACATGTGGTATCCCCAAAGTCCTCCTGGCCCCCCATTCCATCAGACAGTAAGGGGGTACCTCAGGAAAGCCAGCAACTGCTTCAAGTTCAATGTTTCCCTTTGGAGGGATGTTGGAGAGGACTTCTTGAACTCAAGGTTAATCTAATGCAGTTAATCATTACTGGTAATTATGTCCTTAATAGTACCACATTAGGCTTAATAATTTATCAAGTGAGAGATGATAAATGAAAAGATAATGGTTCAGGACAGGCAGGCTACATGCAAAAGGGAATTTCTGATTAAAAGTGGACTGTTATCTCCACCAAACTTTGAGGAGAAAGAGGTGAATATCTCTGAACAGGCTGCTTTCCTCCCAATTTCCCCTTCTCCTTTTTTTTTTAAATTCAAGCATAATTAACATACAGTGTTATATTAATTTTAGGTGTACAACATGATTCAACAATTATAAACAATCCTCAGTGCTCATCAAGATAAGTGTACTTTTAATCCCTTTTATCTATTTCACACACCCCTGCAACCGCCCCTCTGGTGATCACCAGTTTGTTCTCTGCATTTAAGAGTCTGTTTTTTTTTTTTTGTCTCTTTTTTCTTTGTTTTGTCTTGTTACTTAAATTCCACAGATGAGTGGTATCATACGGTATTTGTCTTTCTCTGACTCACCTACTTAGCCTTATACCCTCTAGGTCTATTGTTGTTGCAAATGATAAAGTTTCATTCTTTTGTATGGCTAAGTAATATTCCATTGTACATATATTACCACATCTTTTTTTATCCATTCATCTTTGGATCCATTTTCTCCTTTTTAATAAATGGTATCCACCTACTCAAGTCCTGAATCTAGGAGTTACCCTTCATTACTCTTTTCCTCATTTACCACATCTGATCCTTCAAGGGTAACTCTTAGATTCAGGACTCCTGTCAACTTTGTTTCTAAAACACACTTCAATCTCTACACTTGTCTTTGTCTTGACTGCTACCACCAAAGACCAAGCCATTGTTCTCTCACATGGATACAGCAATAGCGTCCTATACAGTTTTTCTGTTTTCTCCCTTGCTCCCAACACTACATTCTCCACCTACTTGAGGACAATCTTTATTTTTTTTTAATTTTTATTTATTTATTTATTTATTTATTTATTTATTTATAACTTTATAGTTTATCATCAGGTTGGTTTCCATAAAACACTCAGTGCTCTTCCCCACAGGTGGAGGACAATCTTTAAACTCAAATTAAGTCCTATCCCTCCACCATTTAAAACCCTCCCAGTGTTTTCCCACACTTAGAATAAAATTCCAACCTCTTATCCTTGTCTGCTAGGACCTTTATGATATATCCCTGCCCAGCTTCCCAGCCTCATCTCACACCACCCTCCTTCTTGCCTATCACAGTCCAGCCACTCTGCTCTTCTTTTTGCTTCTTAACTACAATTACTTCCCTTCTGATTTGACAAGGTGGACTTCTTTTATCACTTCAATCTTAACATAGAGGGCATCTACACAGAGGGACCTTTCTCGACTCTCCAATTGGAACTAGTCACTCTATCGCACCCTCTCTATTCTCTTCACAACACTGACCATTCTCTGGTCTCTCTCTCTCTCTCTCTCTTTTTAAATTATTTATGTTTCTTTGGTTAGAATATAAGCTTCTGGAGAGTAGGGATTTTGTCCGTGTTATTCACATCAGAGTCCCCAGGGTCTAGAATAGTGCATGTTACATTGAGTTGTTGCTAAATTAATATTCATTAAGTGAATGAATTAATGCACTTTTATATCATTATTGCATCATTCCAGAGACTTTTGGGCCTGGCCTTCAGGGAACTCCCTCTTCTCTGACTTAACTATTCGGTACTAAGCAACCATTGCCTTGTACTGGGGATAGGGACTGACGTAGTTAGGACAGGTTCTTGGAGTAATCTACCTTTGTGAAATAATGTTCTATGTTTCATTCCAGATCTGTACCATCTTAGAGATAATAGACAAATAACTACCAGACTTCCCCCATTGCTAAGCAATAATGGGGATAATTACACTAGTTTGATAATTATCATATGGTGCTATGCTTCTCCTTCTGGGTACAGAAGGACTCTAAAACTTTCTGGGATTCTCTTGGACCTCAGATGAAATTGAGTTGAGGGCACAGTATCATGATTAGTGCAAGATCCTTTTCTTGTTTTACCTCATGTTTTCTCCTTCATTTCCCATTCACAGTTTCATTCTCCTTTTTCCTTCCAGGCTTCCAATCTTGGGCTTTTAATATATATCCTTCCGATATGTCTTCTACCTATGTATTTAGACATATGTATATCCTTGAAAACTGCATGTGTTTTGTGCATGTGTCCATGGGGTCTATGAGACCTTTGTAAAAAATAAAAAATAAAAATTATATATTGATTTAGGGAGTTATTATTAGTAGTATCTCATGTTTCTTGGGAGCATATGGGATCATAGAATTTATTAGTTAAGAATCATTGGAAAGTATAGGCTCTATCCCCTGACTTCTCTGGTAAGTGAGAGGACTGAGGCCCAGAGGCTTCCTTTAAATGATTCCTTTTATCAAAACTGTCTGCATTTACTGTGAACCAGTATTAGTCAAAGTCCTATGTCAGAAGTGTTGGAGGGCACAAGGATGAATGGCACAGGCTCTGCTTCTGAGCTGACACCCTTTTGGAAGACTTATAAGGGAGGCTCAGTGAACTATGGGGTTTCCTATGTCTGCTTCACTGTTTGGCATTGGGCTAACACAGGACCCATAGATTTGGGTCAGATTTGATCTGATTTGGGGATACACATTGCCTCTTCTCCCATCCTCTCCTTTTCATCATCACTATTACCCAAGACCCCACATCCAACTTGTGAACCAATGGTCCCAACAAACATACAGTCAAGTTCCCAGCCTGCCACTGCTATTTCTTGTCCTTCTCTTGTGTGACATGTCTCTTCTCTCTTTGGTCTCCCTCCGAGTGTCCTGGAGCATAGAGTCCTTACCAGACTTTCTCTTTGTGTTTCCAGGTTGGAGCATCTCTCTTTGCCAGTAACATTGGAAGTGGCCACTTTGTGGGGCTGGCGGGGACAGGAGCTGCTGCAGGCATCGCCACTGGGGGCTTTGAATGGAATGTGAGTAACATCAGAGACACTGTGTCCTGGAGCTGGAAGGAGTTTTAGCAGTTAGCCAGTCAGCCAGTTCAGTCCATGCTTAGAGATGCTCTGAGTGTTAGAGAACCAACCAGGGCCACCCTTAGATGCAGATGGCATAGGGGCACAGCTTCAGGAGACCCAGGGTCCTGCTCCCCTTCTACTAGAGTACCATAAGAAAACCACAGATATGATGGCAATAGTGTTTTTTTTTCTTTAAAAATCCAAGCCCTCCTATTATGCTAAGTGAAATTAGTCAGAGAAAGACAAATATCATATGACTTCACTCATATGAAGAATTTAAGATACTAAACAGATGGACATAGGGAAGAGGAGCAAAAAGCTTATAAAAATAGGGAGGGGGACAAAACAAAAGAGACTCTTAAATATAGAAAACAAAGAGAGGGGTTGCTGGAGGGGTTGTGGGAGGTGGGGAATGGGCTAAAAAGATAATGGGCATTAAGGAATCTACTCCTGAAATCATTGTTGCACTATATGCTAACTAACTTGGATTTTTTTTTATAGTTTATTGTCAAGTTGGTT
This sequence comes from Cryptoprocta ferox, assembly GCA_028646485.1. Classification (NCBI taxonomy): domain Eukaryota; kingdom Metazoa; phylum Chordata; class Mammalia; order Carnivora; family Eupleridae; genus Cryptoprocta; species Cryptoprocta ferox. Next base: position 19,042,650 of record CM053566.1, on the reverse strand, counting down.
TCCATATATGGATTTAAATTAAACAAAAAATAAATTTTTTAAAAATTAAAAAAAATCCAAGCCCTCCTGTACCTTTTGGCCATATTGGAGGTTTGGAAATTCTTACCACCAGATTTCCATTATTTTATTATTATTATTATTATTATTATTATTAATTATTATTATTTAAAAGTTCTGTAAATGGTATTTTACTCCTTGTAATCAGAGAAGAGGCAAGAGGAGCTGTGATATCAGTGGGCCACCCCCTGGCGTCCCTTCCACTGATGCCCAGTTGCTATTCCTATGGGCCAACTAGGCAGCAAAAGCCTCTTTCAGTTTCTGATGGCCACTTAAGGGAGTTGTTCCCAGGACCCCAGGAGAAAATGCTTGGTGATTGTCTTGTAGTAGTTGAGGGCCCTGTAGGCAGCAGGATGAGCTAAGGTTCCTCCTGGTTTGACTTTACCTCTTTTTCTTTGTCTGTTTCAGGCCCTGATTTGGGTGGTTGTCTTGGGCTGGGTGTTTGTTCCCATTTACATCAAGGCTGGGGTAAGTATCTGCTCTGTTATTCCATGTCTTGCTGACAATATATATTTATATATGTGTACATATGTATACATGTATACACACACACACACACACACACATACACACACACACACACGTATATAACGTGAGCTCCATCCTACTGGAAAGCATAGGAGGCTTTATGGGATAAAAGGCAGAGAATGGTAGTGTCTCGGCTTTCTTTTCCAGGTTATAAATTTTTGACTACTTTTAAAAAAATTTTGACTACTTAGAAACAATTTCTTTAATGTTTATTTATTTTATTATGGTGTCTTGCTCACAGTAGGCACTTTGTTTTTTGTGTTTTTAAAAAATTTTTTAACGTTTATTTATTTTTGAGACACAGAGCGTGAGCAGGGGAGGGGCAGAGAGAGAGGGAGACACAGAATCAGAAGCAGGGTCCAGGCTCTGAGCTGTCAGCACAGAGCCCAATGGCGGGGCTTGAACCCACAAACTGTGAGATCATGACCTGAGCTGAAGTCGGCCGCTTAACCGACTGAGCCACCCAGGCACCCCCACAGTAGGCACTTTGTATAGGGATATATATCTATCACCTCCTCCTCCAGGGCAAAGATCTGCTTTCTGGTTATGTACAGTTATGTGATCATTTAAAAAAGTATTTACCGGGCACCTTAAATGTCCTGGGACAATACCCAGCTACCCCTGTGGTGATAGGGCATGTGGGATAGAGATGAGCAAACGGCTGGAGAATAGGGGCCATCTGGCTACATCACAGACTTCTCTGATCCACGAGGGTTAACTTTTGACCATATATCTGATGCCATGTGGATGTTACTGCTCTGCTTGCTCTGGATCTTCTGGTCACTCTGACTGATGGTGACCTCCATTACATCCCATGCAGGTGGTGACAATGCCAGAGTACCTGAGGAAGCGATTTGGAGGCAAGAGGATTCAGATCTACCTCTCTGTTCTGTCCCTGTTACTCTACATTTTCACAAAGATCTCGGTGAGTCCACTGCCCTGGGGACGGGCATTGGCTACCTCAGAACCTACCCACCCCCTCATTAGGACATCCTGGCCCACCAAGGGGCAGCAATATTTGTTTCTATTGAATTGGTCCCTTAGGTCTTCTTATTCTAAGGAGTAAAGTCCTTTTTCATGCATCAAAGAACCAACATATGGAATTCCTTACCCTTCACCATGTGGAAGGTTAAAAACATAAACAGATTCAAGAAGTTTCAGTGAAAACTATTCTTAATAGAAGATTGAAAGGAACTTCAGAATATCTAAGGGCTAGTTCTAACTTTAGAGTTAGCTGTGAGTCTTTGTTCCTGCAGGAATCAGAATCTGGCTCTAGGTGATGTTTCTAATACACTTAAACATGAGCAGTCAGTGGCAACTCTTAAAGTGACCTCAGAAATTCTCCCTCTTCCTTTATGGACAGGGAAATGAAAACTTGGGTTAGAGAATACTTGCTCAGTATCCTGAATCAAAAGTAGAACCCAGACCTCTGGCTCCATCTCACGGTTCTTTTCATTGCATGAGGCCTCTTGTCTGCTTTTTAAAATCTGTTTTTTCTTATGTTGTTCATATTTTTGTGTCATTTCTAAGAATCCATTGCCAAATCTGAAGGTAGAGAGAGAAGTGGCATTTTCTGAGACCACATAGGGAGTGGCTCCAGCTTTTCCCATTGTTCAGCAGTTACAAAGTGCTCACTACTCTATCAGAGGACTTTTCTCATTGGGTGTGATAGTTTTCCTCCTTTTTCTTGCCCTTTCCTATCCAGCACCAAAGGTAAGATTGGACCAATCTCAGCATCTTGCAAAGGATTTGTTGATGAAATTTGAGTCAGGTTGGATTTGAAATGAGCCTTCTGCTCTAGCTAGGTAGGGTGCTAAAAAATAGCTGCTAGTGCTTTTATTTTCCTGGTTACTTAAAGCCAAGATGACGACAATATTAAATCACATTTGTAATTTTTTTTATTTTGGAAAATTTCAAACATACATACCCAGAGAAAGAATAGTACAATGAGCATTTGTTGACCTAAATCTCATCACTCTGCTTTAACAATGATTATCATTTTGCCATTCTTGTTCACCTATCTCTTCTAACTTTTTTTTTCCAGAAGTATTTTAAATCAAATCCCAGATATTATATCATTTAACTGTGAATTCTTCAGAATACACCTTTGACTTTTTAAAAGTTTATATATCTATTTTTGAGACACACACAGAGAAACAGAGAGTGGGGGTATGGAGAATCCCTAGCAGGCTCCACACTGTTAGCGCTAAGCCCAACTCGGGGCTTAAACTCATACTGAGTTCATGACCTGAACTGAAATCAAGAGTGGGAGGCTTAACTGATTGAGCCACCTACGTGCCCACTTTTGACTTAAATAATAATAATAATAATAATAATACTTGTGCTATTATCAAACAAAAAATCCATAGGAAATTATTAATTTAGGTAGTTTAATACCTGGTCTATATCCAGATTTTCCTGATTACATAAAAAATTTCTTACAGTTGATTTGTTTGAATTAGAATCCAAATAAAGTCTACACATTGTATTTGACTATACTTTATTTAAAGGAAATACCTATATCTATATCTTCAGCTTGCCATAATTATTTTTCTCTTTTATATTACTACCTTCCAGCCCTAGTCCTGGCCTACATGAACATACTTTTGTTTTTTCAGTTGGGTTGTTTGTCTTTTTCTACTGTTGAGTTGAAAGAGTTCTTTATATGTTCAGGGTTCTAAACCCTTATTAGATACAGGATTTGCAAATATCCTCCTTTCTGTAGGTTGTCTTTTCATTTTCTTGATAATGTCCTTTGAGGCACAAAAGTTTTAAATCTTTAAAAAATTTTTTTAACATTTATTTATTTTAGAGAAAGAGCATGAGTGGGGGAGGGGCAGAGAGAGAGGGAGACATAGAATCTGAAGCAGGCTCCAGGCTCTGAGCTGTCAGCACAGAGCCCGATGCAGGGCTTGAATCCACAAACTGTGAGGCCATGACCTGAGCTGAAGTTGGAGGCTTAACCAACTGAGTCACCCAGGCACCCACAAAAGTTTTAAATCTTGATGAAGTTCAGTTTATCTATTTTTAGTTAATTTATTTGCTTATGCTTTTGCTGTAATTTCTAAGAATCCATTGCCAAATCCAAGATCATGAACATTGATCCCTGTGATTTCTCTGAAGAGTTTTATATTTTTTAGCTCTTATGTTTAAGTCTTTGATCCATTTTGAGTTAATTTTTGTATATGATGTGAGGTAGGGGTTCAACTTCACTCTTCTGCATGTGTATATCCAAATCTTTTCGCACCATTTGTTGAACTATTATTATTATTTCCTAACTGAATGGTCTTGCACATACATTTTTATACAACTCAGTTTTTATACAAATTATTTCCTAACTGAATGGTCTTGCACATACATTTTTACACAACTCAGTTTTTATACAAATCAGCCCTTGCCTACAGGGCTGATAGGGCTTTGTCTTGGAGTTGGGACTGATGCCCAGAATACTGCTCCCTCCCTGCCCAGCTTCCTGACTCAAACTGCTATTGCCCTTGACTGGTCCCTTTGTGTTTTGCCACCATTGTGATGATTTCACCACCTTTACATTCTCCTCCTTTCCTTCAGGGTTACTTTTTATTTATAAGATGAAGACCCCTGGCTTTTCAATCCTATGTCACTAGATATCAGTGCCTAGACTGGGATGGAAGGGGTGGCGAAATCAGGCTTCCTGAGGGAGGGAAGAGCAGATATAGGAGGAGAAAAAGGAATGTTAGCAGGGAGGGAGAGGAGGTCACCCTGGAGCTGGAGGCAGGGTTGGCAAGGGAACTGCTCCTTAGTTTACCTTGTGAGATGGCACCTGTCTAATGAGTATTTAGAGGAGGGAACTGGGATTCTCCTTCTTGGAACCAAACCTCCAAGTCAACAGTTCAAGCAGGTAAAAGTCTGTTGACTGTAGTTGCCATGGAAAGGGTACTCTTTGCCCTTAGAGCTGGTGTGGGGTAGTCATATATATATAAACTAGATGCCCAACCTCTCTCCTTGCCTTCCAATCACTTCACTTATTGTTTAGGTTACTGATTAAACTCCCTTGACTTGGGAGTCCCCAGGTAGCTGAGAAGCAGTCTCACTCAGCTCAAGTCCTGATGGAGCCTATCCCCCAGCAGTCAGCTTTTTCTGAATTTTGCTTTTGAATAGTACTTGGTATAGGCTGCTCCCTCTCTGTATGATTTCTGGGGCTCCTTGCTGGAGGCCTTGCCCAACATCCTACCTGCTCCACCTGCTGCCCAGAGGCAGCAATTCCTTGAATAATATGTAAGAAGGATGAGGGTTGCCCTTTATTTATGGTCAGTCCCTTCCTTAGATTCCAATAGGGCGTTACTTATTCCATCTCCAGTTCACATAACAGTACAGCATGGGTAAGGATTTCTATTTTATTTTCCACCTCATAGAAGTGATAACCGAGTCTCAAAGTTAGGTAATTTATCCCAAATCACATAGGAAGTGTGTGGCAAAACCAGGATTTGCACCAGGTCTCTCTAGTTTCAGAGTCTGTGTTCTCACAGTTCTGCTCTGTGCTGGGATGGGATTAAAGCATAGTGTGATGGAATAGGATAGATCATCTAGTTCTATGCCCTATGCTCTCATTTTATAGGTGGGGAAACAGTTCTCAAGAAAGGAAGGGACTCTGTGGGGTTAAAAAGTAGCAGAATTTTAGGATGAGAAGCAGGGTCCCTGTTATTGAATCCAAACCTTTGACATTATGTAGCCCCTGCCTTCTTTTTTTTTTTAAGTTTACTTATTTTGAGAGAGACAGAGAGAGACAGAGAGACAGAGACAGAGAGAGAGAGAGAGCAAGAGAGAATTCCAAGCATGCTGACAGTGCAGAGCCCAATGCAGGGCTCTAGCTCATGACTGAAATCATGACCTGAGCCCAAATCAAGAGTTGGATACTTAACTGACTGAGCCACCCAGGTGCCCCTGGTCCCTGCTTTCTAAGTCTTTCATTTCTTCCATACAGAGTAAGTTAAAATTCAAGACCTTGGGGAAAATTAAGATAGCCTGTTAAATGACTATGAACAAGTTCCCAAGAGTAGGATTTCAGAGGACTATGAGAAGAGAGCATTGGCTGCACACTGGTATGGAGGATCTGAATGAAGGACATTTAGGCAGAGGGGAAGGGCAGGGAAGGGTCAGACAGATAAGACTTTGTCTCTATAAATTTGGCTGACTTCAGGTTCACCATGAATCATAGAGCATGAAATCATTAAAATCATTATGCTGATGTTGAATGTACTTCCTAGGAGTTCACATTAAGATACACATGAGTTCAAAGTTCATGAACAAAAGAAAAGAATCATTAGTTAATAAAGTAAGATAGGTATTTATTTACCTTGCACACAAAGATTAATCAATTTTGTTGTGTGTGTGCATGTAGGGGGATAGGCAGTTTGTGATGAGTGAGAAAAGAAGGGGTCTTGTGAGATCCAAGTCCACATAGAGAACAACTAAGGACCTGCCAGGAAAGCTTGGGGAGGACATAGGGATCCAGTCAGTGTGTAATTGATAGGAGAGAAAAAAATATTTCAGGTGCAGGGTCCAACTGTGACCCAGGCCACTGAGCAGCAGTGATGTGGAATCTTGACTATGGCTATTGTCTTGTGGCCAGATTTTGGGCTTTGAGACCCAGATTTGATTATTCCTCCATGCACTCCACTGAATTGTATTGGCTCCCTGCTGTCCCCATCCCCAGCACCCTGTCTTATCAAGTTCTGAGAAGCATTCTGCTCTATAAAACTTCCTAGTATCACATACCTTATTCACGTGTGCACAATTACTTGAGATAAGCTTCAGACTTTATGAATTACATGTGATGACTGAATGTCCCTGTTTATGTTTCCTGGGGCTATTAACATGACTGCAATAAACTTTTATAGCAACTCCACTGTCCATTTTGGATCCTTGAGTGAAAATAAGAGCATTGGCTTTTGCTTAAGGTTTGAATACTCATTACCTGAGCCATTCACTTTCACAAATAAAAAGAGAAATTTGAGCAATGGGATTTTCCATCTCAAATGTCGTTGCCAGGCAGGATTTATTGGGTACTCAGATACAACTCGGACCAGAATAGGCAGCAAAAGCACACATATAGAATCACAGGATCTCAAAGCATCTGAGCTGAGATGAAGTAATCTGCCCAAGGCTCATGGTCAGAGAATCAGTTATTCTAAGAGGTTTTCCCAACTGAACCTGTAATTTTATTATTCCCCATTAGTCCCATGGAGTCAAATTTTTGAAGTGACAGGAGCAAAGCTTTTGAGCTGAATCTAACTTCTTGTTTTTGTAAATATAGTTTTATTGGCTCATGGCCACACCCACTTGATGTATTGTCCGTGGCTGCTTTCATGCTTTGACTCCAGAATTGAGCAAGTTGGACAGAGACTGTATGGCCTACAAAACCTGAAACATTTATTACCTGATCCTTTACAGAAAAGTTTGCTGACCCCTGGTGTAGAGTGTGATAATTTTCTATTTTACTTCAAGTTGGTTTTGCTTAGCAGCATTGGGGAAATTTGCTTTTTTCCTTCCTTTCTTCCATTTTCTCCCTCCTTTATTAAGTGCAAAGAGTAGTTTAGAGAAGGAGCAACCTGGGAAGAGCTGTGAAACAAATGGTCTCATAGGATTATAGGAGAGTTCTTTTCTTTCAGTGCTGGTGGTATATTTCCCTATTCATTCCCTTACTTTTATAAATAAAAAAAGTAATGAAATGCTTCAAACATACAGAATAGTACAAAGACTAATATAGCAAAGACCCACCCAGATTCTATAGATCTCAAAAAAGCAGTCGTTTTAAAGAAAAGAAATAAAACATTACAGATATGATGGAAGGCTTATCTCTACCTTTCTCGACCCTGTTTTCTTCCTTCTGAAAAGTTATACATGTTTTAAACTTGGCATGTTTTCTTCTGGTCTGTTTTAATATTTTACTACATATATATGTATATTTATATATCCCATGAAGAATATAATGTGTTTTTAAATTTCTACTTCCCCTACTTTTGAAACTGTAAGAAAAATGGAACAATGGTATTTAAGAAAATCTGGAGGAAAAAGCACCCATTATCCCATGACTCTAATACAGATATTTCATATTGTGGCCTCGCCCATATGTGTGTTTTCTTTATAGAATTGTAGTTGGAATGTGCATACCATTTTGTCGTCTTTCTTCCCCATCTTAACATCGAACTATATACATTTTTCCATGTTTCAATCTACATAATTATTATTTTGGGGACTGTGGAACATACCTGTTGACATATAATTTTCAGCAAGCTATTTGGAAATCCTCTGGTGGACCAAAAGCTCTCAACACCTTTGGTCCAAATCATGGAAGTAAGGACACTTTTACTTTTCAGTGTATAGCTTTCTATGGTGTTTTTCCCCAAACATACCCATAAATTATTTTATCTTAAAAGTAAGCAAAACAATTTTTTAAATGATAAAATATCTTGCTCTCTGCAGAAAATAATCCAGAAAAGAGAACCCTTACCTTTCAGTGTTGTGGCAAAATCACTGGACTTGGAGACAGAAAATTGGATTTTAGCTCTTGAGCATGTCATCAATTTTGTCTCTCTTATCTACAAAGTGGAGCCAATATATTGTCCTATTACCTTGTTTTGAAGATCAAAACAATGAATGGATCTGAAAGTATTTGGTAAACTATAAAATTCTGTGGATATGAAGAAAAAAAACCCTAGTAAAGAAGATAAAATTTGGGCACCTAGGATTCAAAGACTAATGTCAGAGCACCTGGACTAACATGTGCGTAGGTGTGGCATGGTATCTGGAGGCACTCCTGTGTCTTTCAGGGTTCCAAGGGTAGAATTCATTCCTGAAGTTAGGAGTGATTCATGGAAGACAGAATTTGTCCTAGGTTTCTTCAATTCATGAGGAATGTTTTCTTGGAATTCTTTATCTACCCTGTTAGCTGGAAATAGAGTATCATAAAGACAAGATTTCCATTAGCCAACACTTCCCATAAGTCTTTGTAGACTTTAGTTGTAGCATTATCTTAGGAGTTGTGTGTTATTATTTGTGACTGAAGATAGGAAGGCACATATTAATGAGAGTATCACAGTCTTCCATGGCATGTTGTCATCAAGCATTACGAATGAACTACCTGATAAATAAACCAACCAAAGGCATTTTTAAAGCTGTAACAGCCTTGGAATCTTTTTATTGCTCATGTATGCTTATTAGCTAATCCACCAAACAAATGTGTATGCACTTAACAGCATTCCATTGTAATCAATGAATGGGGCCCCTTCAACTGAAATAACTGTGTGATGATATAGAGGCATGGGAGGGGAAGGCCCAGCATTATGAATACTCATCATAATTCCAATAGATTAATGTACAGGGTCAGGAAAAAGTGGCCATTTTACCTTTAGCAAGGCTGATGTGCAGCTGAGGGCTCTTTCTTCCTGTTTGGTTTTAGAGGACTGGGTGGAACAGGTCCAGGACTTGGGAGGGGAATGCTTTATTTGGTTGCAAGACTTTCTCACTTCAGCCACTGTGAATCATAAACCCTCAGAGTTAGAGCTTACTTTAAAGATGAGAACACAGAGACATGGAGAGGTGAAATGTTTTATCCAAAGTCACTCAGATGGCAGCACTGGTGTGTTAAAACCCAGGCCCTCTGACCACCAGCCTTTGTGTATGTGTGGTTTCTGACTCTACTTCTCCTCCTCCACCAGGAAAGACAATGATATTAAGCCCCCTGGTGCTAGAGAATCTGCAGGAGAGCTAAGGCACCAGTACTCAGGAGACCCATCTTGGGAGGGAGAGTTGTGCATTAGTACATAAGCTTGGAGCTGGTGTGAGACAAGCTCTCTGCCAACTAATAGAGGCAGGGAATAGGAGATTTGATTGGCAGGAAGCTGAACCACTGGAGGGCCCCTAGGAGCTGTAAGGAGGTGAAAGTGGGGAAGCTAAGAATGGAGAGGAGATTCAAGGACACCATTTCCAGGGTTATGACTGGGTGGCCCTTTACAAGCCCTGAAATATATTAGGTTTTATGCAATGAAACAGCTCGTGCATTGCTTCTAAGGGCTAATTTTGTTCACACCGAGAGATTTGAAAAAGAAAAGGTTCACCATGATCATCCCTTAATACTACCCTTCCTGGTAGTATTTTGGAGGTGCCATGAAAAATTCATTTTGGGTGACTCCAGTGCTCTCTGTTGGTTTAAATTCACAATTGCACCATCCAGCCAGGTAAGAGATTCTATATGGGGCTAAATGAGGCAGGGAGGAGAAAGAGAACAGCATCAAGAACATAACTGGTGAATTTGGGGGTGAAGAGGGAACACTTCTCCCTAAAATTACATGAGATAATCTAGATAAAACCACCTAGAAGCAAGCCTGTGATGCAAGACATTCTTGTTGATGTTCTGGTTGTGCTTGAGTCAAGGTGGACTCCATCTGGGTTGAGAAGATAAAGTTATGATATTCCTAAAGTTTCTCTCTGCTCCAGAGTACGGGTGGAGTTTCCCTTTCATGGACTCTCTAGCACTCAAACTTGCTTTTGTGAATAGACTTGATAAACTTTTGCACACTGAGGTGTAAATGACGGATAACAGCTTAGAGCAGCAGTCCCAAGTGGGTTGGGAGAACCTCAAGGTGTTAATAGTTATTTCTTGGCAAACAGAGTTCCATAATTAATTAAGTTTGTGAAGGGTCATTTACCATGGTCCCCTCCTGGGGATTCACAGTAGATGCTGTATTTTAAAGGCTCAGAGAAATTGTGTGGTAAAGAAACTGCCTTAATTTGTTTAATCCAGCATTTCACTGACTTTTTTGACCAGGAAATATTTTTTTTCCCATGGGATATCTACTATCATCTTGAATAAAGCTTGTTGAGAAACCTAGGAATAGAGTATGACTCTGAGGTGTTCATATTTTTTTTATTTTTTGTTTTGTTGTGTTAAGAATACTTAACATGCCATCTATCCTTTTGACAAATTTTAAGTGTAAAATAATTAGGCACAATGTTGTGTGGCTCTAGATCTCTAGATCTTAGTCATCTCTAGATCTTATCTTACTTAACTGAAACTTTGTGCCTTTTGATTAATAACTCCCCACTTCTCCCTCCCCCCACCTGTAGTAATCACCATTCTAGTCTTTGATTTTATAAATTTGCATATTTTAGATATCTCATATACATGGAATTGTGCAGTACTTGTCTTTCATATTCTTAACGAGGGATAAAAACATGAACCTCTAATCTGGGGGATTTTAGCCAAAGGGCAAGGGGGGTGTGACCTAACATTGGGCCCCAGAAATCACGAGCATTGACGTTACTAAGGAAACATTTTCTGCTACCCCCTCTAAGTTCGCCTCTCTGTCCCTGCAGCTGAAGTGCCTCAATCAGACCCTGGGTGCAACTTGCAGCCAGCTGGCCTCCCTCATTCCTAACTCCTCCTCTCCTCTCCTTCCAGGCAGACATCTTTTCTGGGGCCATATTCATCAACATGGCCTTGGGTCTGGATCTGTATCTGGCCATCTTTCTTTTATTGGCAATCACTGGCCTTTATACAATCACAGGTGAGTCCATACAAATGACTCAGCTGAAGCCCAGGAAAGGAGGAGGACCTAGGAGACATAGCTTCTCCTCTCAAAGAAGAGAGATACACCCAGAAAACAGTTTTAGGATGGAGTGTTTGCTTAGTCCCAACTCTCAGGCCCTAACAAGTCATATGGGAGCCCCAGAAAACTCCAGTGTTGGGTGGAATAGTCAGGACAACTTCTTCTAGGAAGTGGGGCAGGGCCTGGCCTTCCAGGTTGTAGACAGAAGTTGGCTGAGTTGGGAAAATCAAGAGAGGAAGTGCCAGGTGCAGGGATAGGGGAGAGAATGGGAATGGAGTCAGGAATGGGCATGGCATGGGGCTGGGCCACGGTGAACAAGCAGATGTGTTTGGCTGGAGGTGAGTGATTAATGGAAGGTAGTTGGTGTGTGTGTGTGTGTGTGTGTGTGTGTGTGTGTGTGTGTGTGTGTGTGAGATAAGTCCTGATAGTTCAAATGAGGTCACAGTGCAAGGGTCTTGGAAGCCAGAAAGAGGCTTTGGGTTTGATGTGACAGGGACTGGGAGGCACTGTAGGCAGGAAGGGAGGGCGTGACACATACAAAGAGATTTTAGAGGAAGGCTTAAGAGATCACTGGAGAAGCTAGTGACAGGAATAGCAATTGGGGGCACCTTTTTCAGAAGTGTTACTCCATTCTAGGTAGGAGAGCCAGGGTCAGTAATGAAGTTTGCTGCATAGCTGGAGTCCCACAGCTTTGGGACAAGAGGTTACTTAGATGGTCTGAGTAAAGAGAAAGAAGACATGCAAGTGGCCCTTTGAAATGTGTTATTCAGTAAAGTCCCCAGACACCTTGTAGAGATGTGCACTCCTTGCTCTTCCCTGTCTTCATTTGTGGAAGATACTTTTTTTAAAAAAATTTATTTATTTTTGAGAGACAGAAAGACAAAGCACAAGTAGCGGATGGGCAGAGAGCAAGAGGGAGACACAGATTCTGAAGTGGGCTCCAGGCTCTGAGCTGTCAGCACAGAGCCCAGTGCAGGGCCTGAACTAAGGAGTGGTGAGATCATGACCTGAGCTGAAGTCAAACACTTAACCAACTGAGCCACTCAGGTGCCCCTGTGGAAGACACTTCGTACCATAGCCATCTCCTTTGAGCCTTCTCCTGCCTTCAAATGGTCACATCAAACTCTTCCTCCTCAAGTAGGGAGAAATATTCTATTTCCAAGGGCTTCCCAGCATGGTGAAAAGTGGAGGTGTGGGAGCATTCTGGGTAGCAGACTACTGTAAAAGAACAAGAAAGGGAAGGAAAGTTAGGCAGGTGACTGAGGGGTGTGCAGAGGGCGAGAGGCAGGCGGTGGGCAAAGGAGGTAGGCTGACAGGTTGTCCTCCTATATGAGGTCAGATGTATTGTCTCTTTTGTCTGCTTAGGGGGCCTGGCAGCTGTGATTTACACGGACACCTTGCAGACAGTGATCATGCTGGTGGGGTCTTTTATCCTGACTGGGTTTGGTAAGTGGGGCTGGGGCAGACTGAGGAGGCAGGGAGGCAGAGTAAGAGGCCCAGGGAAAGAAAAGCAAATCTAGCCTCCCTGCCTGCTGCTGGCCTGGACAGTAAGCGGGGTACCCTCTGCCCTCTCCAGGGGAGTGGTGTGGCCTGGATTGGCCATCACTGTGGGTGTATAGGGGGTACCTTCCTAGCCCTGGAGATCTCAGGCTAGGCCTGGCTCAGATAATACCTGGATTCCCTGCTGCTTTCTCTAGATGAACTGAGCCAGTGGATGTCATGGTCTGCTCTCCACAGAAAAACTGGACAAAAAGAAAATAAAAACAGATAAGGCTAAATATCTATCAGCCTAAATATATTCAAATGTTAAATATCCTTTCTTTTATGAATTGATGATAATAAGTGATCATTTTCTGATCATAAACATGTTCTTATTTGATAAAATTTTAAAAATTAACCATTCTGTGTTTTCCCCTGACCCCAATTTTGAAATTTTATTTGTCTGTGAAACCCTAAAGACAAAACTGGAGACCCTGGATATAGAGATACTTGTTATGGGAGAATATAAATGCATTTTGTTTTTAAGAGGGCCCATACTCTCTGTGTATCCTGTAAAGCCTCTTATCCACTTTCTAGTCTCTGCTTTCCAAGAGCTTACATTTGGTTTTCCCCCACTGGTCCATGGGGTTCTACAGGGCAGAGGCTGGAATGCCTTATTCAAGGACACACAGCCAAGAGATGGTGGGGCTCCAGACTCCTTACCCTTTCTCTGTCCATCTTACCACATTGCTGTGACCAAGAGTGGTATGGCTGAGTCTTTGTGTCTCTAGGTCTCTGTGCAGGATTTTAAAGGCTGCTGCTGATGGCAAAGAGGAGGGGAAAAGAGGCCTTATGTCTTCAAAACCAAGGCCTTTCTTTTAATAATTCAAGTCTTTTCCCTTTTTTTAATTAACAATTTTTAATGTTTATTTATTTATTTTTGAGAGAGAGACAGAGACAGAGAGGCAGAGAAAGAGGGAGACAGAGAATCTGAGGCAGGCACTGCCAGTGCAGAGCCTGATGCGGGGCTTGAACTCATGAACCATGAGATCATGACCTGAGCCGAAATCAAGAATCAGACGTTGAACCCAGGTGCCCCAAATTCTTTCCCTTTTTAAAAAGGTTATGGTTGAAATACTTTTACAGGTTATTGTTTTGGACCCTCACATGTCCCCCCTGAGGAGGTTGGGCAAGGTTAATAATCCCATTCTATGGATGAGAAAGCTGAGGCCCAGATTGGGAAAGTGACTTGCCCAAGCCCACACTGTAAGGGTGGTTTTTCAGGCATCCACAGGAAGAAGAAACTCGAATTAAGAGTTGAGAGTTTCAGGATGTTTGTTGCTGATGTTTTCCAGCTTTTCACGAAGTGGGAGGGTATGATGCCTTCATGACAAAGTACATGAACGCCATTCCAACTGTGACTTCCGATGGAAACAATACCATCAAGGAAGAATGTTATATACCGAGAGCTGACTCCTTCCACATCTTCCGAGACCCCCTCACTGGAGACCTGCCATGGCCTGGGCTCATCTTTGGGTTGTCCATCCTTGCCCTGTGGTACTGGTGCACAGATCAGGTACCTAGGCTGGATATGTGGAGTGGATGGGGTGTTCCCAGGTCTCTACAGGGACTCCTGTCTGTCTGTGGCTTGTGGTAGTGGGTAAGGTAGAACAGGGCTCATGTGGTCTGGGGTCACTGAGCTTTAGTGACAAGGGGGTGCAAGGCCAAGGGCCAAGGCCTTGGAGGGTTGCTAAGGGTAGCCAGAGGGCATTGAGGGGTCTCTGGCCTGCACCCTTCTCTCACTGGCTTTCTCTGTCAGGTCATTGTGCAACGCTGCCTCTCGGCCAAAAACATGTCTCATGTGAAGGCCGGCTGTGTCATGTGTGGGTACCTGAAGCTGCTGCCTATGTTCCTCATGGTGATGCCGGGAATGATCAGCCGCATCCTGTACACAGGTGATGCCTTTTGCTAAACTCAGCAGCCACTGTCTCCCATTTTCCAGGCTCTGTGTAACTTCTAAAGCCCTGTAACTCCCTGCTCTTTTTTTTTCTGCCATCTTCTTTTTTTCTTGCCACAATTACCGGACATTATTATTCCCCCTTTTGATAGCAAACAACTTGAGGTCACAGAGCCTGTGGGGTTGTCTTCTCTGGTTCCTTACATTGACAGTTACTTTCTTCCCTTTTGCAAACTCTCTGAAGTCATGATACACCTCCAGCTGTAGCTTCTTCCAGCTTATATTTGCTAACTTTTTGCTCAGTCTTACTCAGGCCATGGTGGTGTGTATGATGTCTTGAATGTCACAGAATCCTGTCCAGTCTCTAATTGCTTAGTGCTCAGAGCCCTGTTTCTCGGACCATTTCCTTGAAGAGCCCGAGTCTTGTACTTTGCTATTTAGGTTAATAGAGTCTTTCTTGACCTTTTTGAGGCTTCTCCAGATTTCCATTTGCATTTTTTGGTCAGCCATCATAGGTCAAAACTGTTTCCTGGAATATGAAATAATGGCAAAAAAGAGAGCACTATGGAGTGAAACTTTGGCAAGCTCTCTCCAAAATAAAGACAGGACAGTCTGGGGGTACTTGCTGCCATTGACTGTTAATCATGCTCCTAATAGTGCTCTCACACTCCTATTCTAGCTTACCTATCATGAGAAAAATATTCTTAACTGAATAATTTATAATATAATAGATATAGCACACTTAAAAATATTTGAGGTAGTGCTATAATGAATCAGTGCTCTATGGAGCAGCACTAAAAGATATACCTATAGTAGGTACCTAATAAATGTTTGTTGATTTAATTCTAAAGAAGTTACTAGAATTTTCCCCAAGTCTCTAGATCATGTCCAGTTACACTCCCAGGCTACGTCCTTTCTCTCTCCACCCCAGATTATTCACATCTTAGAAGTACTACCCTACAGCACTCCCACTGGGGAATTCCCTGTCATCTGATGTTCAATCCTACTTGTAAAAGCTGCTTCAAATAAATTTCAAAATTAGGAGAAATAAGACAATAGTTACTGCTAAGAAGTAGGGAGCCCTAGCTAAAGTCTAAAGATTGCACCCCCCTCCCTTCCTACTCAGCATTTCTTTGTTTCCCCCCTCCTCTGCCTGAGAACCCTTTTCTCCCCAGTCAGATCTTAGAGACAGTCATACCAGTGGGGCAGGGGCATGGCATAGAAGGGCTCAACTTGGAGCTCCACTCTCTGTGGAACCAATTCAGGGCCATGGGCAGGAATGTCCTGTTTGAAGCCTTGTTTTAAGAAAGTGAATCTTGCAAGTATTTCCCCAATGTCCACTTACTGACTGGCTTTTCATCTTTCTCCAGAAAAAGTTGCCTGCACCGTCCCCTCGGAATGTAAGAAATATTGCGGCACTGAGGTTGGCTGTACCAACATTGCTTACCCGACCTTGGTGGTGGAGCTCATGCCCAATGGTGAGAGTCACCTTTCTGGCAGGGTCTTTCTTTGGAGGCTGATTGGATTTATGCTTTATGTAGATTTCTGCAGCCCTCTGGGGAAAAAACCATTTCTGAGCCTTGGGGCCCAGTAGGGAAAACCGCCCTCTGCATGTCCTCAGGTTTTGAACATGTCTTCTCTCAGTGGGAGGTTGGCTTATGACTTGGTTGAGCTCTACGAGACCTGGCATGTGTCTATCAGTCAATCTTGGAAAAGAGGTGATCTGAAAATGGGCTAGCGAAAAACATGACTTTTCCATGCTTATCTAGAAGGTCTTTTGGAACTCTCCAACAGACATTAAAATGAAAGCTTGAACTAAGTAGAGTTTTTCCTGTGGAAAAACATCCTGTGATGTTCTAAGAAAAAACCTGGAGGGAAAGGCAGAGTGGTTTTAGCTTTAAAATGAGGAAGTAGCAGTAGATGGGCTTCTTCCTACAGACAATGTGTTATTTTAAGAGATTGAGTACTTGGAGTCCAGAATAGTTAAGAGTTTTGGGGTAGACCTATAGGACTGCTGTTAATGTTTCATGTTAAGAAATATCTATATCTGGCTCAAGGTATGCAAACCTCGTTAGGTTAGGGGGTCTCAGGAGACCAAAAATTCAAAGGTATTGATCAGGTTTTAGAAGAAACTTAAAAGTTGTATTACTGAGAGAAACCTAGAGACTATTTAGTCAAACCTTTTCATTTTATAGTTGAGGAAGCTGAGGCCTACAGAAAGAAAATGATTTTTTCCAAGGCCACTCAGCAACTCAGTGTCTGGCTTGCTTAACTTTGCTCGAGGCTGGAATTGAATAATTTTTCTCAAACCACAAACTGGATGTATGACCTTGGGCAAACAATTTGCATTCAAATGCTATAAAAATGGGGGTAATCATTAACTATTCAACTGAGCTGGGCTGCTTACTAATTAAGGTTGCAATTAGAAGAGTCACATGGCTGGCTCATTTAGCATTCTGATTTGGATCACATTGGCCTATGCGGGGGGTGTTTGTTATTTCTTTTCTTTTTTTTTTAAGACTAAAAAACTTTTTTTTAAAGTAGTCTCTACACCCAATGTGGGGCTTGAACTCACAATCCTGAGATCAAGAGTCACATGCTCTACCAACAGAGACAGCCAGGCACCCCTGTTTATGTTATTTCTTTAGACTGGCAGATTTTTGGTGAGGACTGTAGGTTTCTCTGAACACTGTGCTCAAGTGAATTGTACATGACAGAAAGTTGCATGGCATGCAAGACAACAAAATGCTATGTGTCCATGTATCATTGCCATTACTTCATCTTCAGCTGGAATTTGGCTTTTGTAAACACTGAATTCAGCAATGACCTCCCTGTGTTAGATTAAATAGATATTTTCCATTCTTTATATTATTTGACCCCTCAGTAGCATTCAGCATTATTGATCACTCATCTTTCTTGTGTTATTTTCTTCTCTTGGATTCTGTAATACTATGTTCTCCTATTTGTCTTTTTTACCCCCATCCTTTAGGCTGCTACTTTTTTTTAAAATTTTCATTTATTTTTGAGAGAAACAGAGAAAGAGTGCAAGCTGGGGAGGAGGGGGCGGGGAGACACAGAATCTGAAGCAGGCTCCAGGCTCTGAGCTGTCAGCACAGAACCTGATGTGGGGCTCGAACTCACGAACCACAAGATCATGACCTGAGCCGAAGTCAGATGTTTAACCAACTGAGCCACCCAGGCGCTCCTAGGCTGCTACTTTTTGTCTCATTTGAAGATTCAGCCTCCTCCACTTGGCCAGTAAATGTTGCCCCACCATTCTATCACTAAATTCTGTCCATTTTGCCTCCAAAATATCTCTTATATTCATCTATCTCATCTATCTCTTTCCAGTGTCATATCACCCTACACCGATATACTATTATTTCCTGCCTGGACCACCATAAAATTCTGTTCAGCAAATATTTATTGAGTGAAAAAGAGTTTGATAAGAGTGTAGTACAAAGGGGAGAGCTCTATCCCAGCTTAACAATTAACTGGTGAAGAAATCCTGTACAAATGGCAGAGCTAGGGCTTGAAGCGCTATCTACTAACTCCTTGAAATGGACCTTTGTTTAAATATTTTTATTTATGTCTTTTGAGAGAGAGAATGTATGTGTGCATATGTGCATGCAAGCAGGGGAGGGGCATAGAGAGGAAGACAGTATACCAAGCAGGCTTCATGCTGTCAGCATGGAGCCTTGTTATGAGGCTCCATCCCATGAACAGCAAAATCATGACCTGGGCCGAAATTAAGAGTCAGATGCTTAACTGACTGAGCCACCCAGGTGCCCCAAAATGGACCTTTGTTTTACCAACTGAAAAGTGAGGGAATTAGACTAGATGATCTTTGTAACTCCTTCTATAGCTCCAATAGCCTGTGGTCCATGTGGTACAAACTCAGGAGGGACCATTAAAAAAATTCCCAACAAATGACAAAATAATTGGAGTAGATGGCCTTTATTATTCTTCTTACAAGGCTATAGATAAAAAAAACTATAAAATTATTTACAGATACAAACCTAGAGGAATGATAGAATCATTTCCAAAAAGATCATAAGAGGCAGGGATGGTGACTCAAATGTAATAAGCCAAAGTTTAGTAGAGTTAATATGTCAAATTCTGTATATTTGGGTACCCAAACCCAATTATAAAGAGTATTATAAGAAATTGAGGATCTTTAGTGTGGAGAAGAGAGAGTTCAAGAGGACATGAGTTATCTTTGAATATATGAAAGATGGTAAAGTAGATGAAAGGTAAGACCTCTTTGGTTGGGTAGCGTAAGGACTATGTCTAAGGCCATAAAGAGTCAGATATCAGCCTAGTTAGGACTGTCCAAGAGGGAGCAGACTCCCCATGGGTTAGTAATAGATTTTCTATTGCTAGAGAGTTTGGGCAGAAGAACTGTAGAAGGGATTCTACCAATGGATGATAGGCCTAGGTGACCTCTAAGGTTACTTCTAAGACTGTACTCTCTGTAGTGGGCTCTCAGCATGACCTGGCCTTCCAGCCTCGCAGGGACAACTTGATGCTCTCCTTGGTATGGAAATAGTAACAGAGATTATAGCCATACATTCTTGCCATGATTGGGAAAATTTTAAGAACAATCTCTTATTCTGATTTGGGCAAGTGTAGTATTATCCCCATTTAACACATTAGGAGATGAGGCCTCGAGGTTGGCATAACTTGATTAGGGTCAGAGTTGGAAATACAGCCTTGTCTTTTTTTTTTCATTGACAACTTTACTGAGCTATAATTCACACACCACATGATTCATCATTTAAGGTGTACAATTCAGTGGTTTTTTTTTTTAGTATATTCACAGAGTTGTACAACCATCACTACAATTGTAGACAATTTTTATCATCTCCAAAAAAAAAAAATCCTATACCCATTAGCAATCGACTCGTATTTCACCCCAAGCCCCCTAGCCCTAGGCAATCACCGATCTACTCCCTGGGCTCTATGGATTTGTTTACTCTGAGCATTTCACATAAATGGGATTATACAATAGTTGTCTGTTTTGTCTGGCTTCTGTTACTTAGCATAATGTTTTCAAGGTTCATCCAGGTTGTAGCATATATAAATACTTCATTCCTTTTTTATTGATAAATAATATTCCATTGCATGGCCATATCACATTTTGTTTATCCATTTGTCAGTTGATGGACATTGTGTTGTTTCTACTTTTTGGCTATTATAAATAATATCGCTATGAACATTCATGTTCAAGTTTTTATGTGGACATATGTTTTTATTTCTTTTGGGCAGACACCTATGAGTGAAATTAATGAGTCATATGGTAACTGCATGTTTAATCTGATAAACAGTCAGATTATTTGCACAGTGGCTATGCCCTTTTTCATTACTGCCAACAATGTATGAGGGATCCTATTTCTTCACATCTCCACCCACACTTGTTATTATCTGTCCTTTTTAAAAATTATTATTACGGCCACCCTAGTGGATACAGAGTAGTATCTTATTGTGGTTTTGATTTGAACTTCCCTGATGTTGAGCATCCTTTCATGTGATTATTAGCTACTTGTTTATCTTCTTTGGAGAAATTTCTTTCTTTCTTTTTTTTTTTTTTAAGTATAACTTATTGTCAAGTTAGCTAACATACAGTGTATACAGTGTGCCCTTGGTTTTGGGGGTAGATTCCCATGATTCATTGCTTACATACAACACTCAGTACTCATCCCAACAAGTGCCTTCCTCAATGCCCATCACCCATTTCCCCCTCTTTCCTACCCTCCCCTCACCAACCCTCTGTTTTTTTCTCTGTATTTAACAGTCTCTTATGGTTTGCCCCCCTCTCTGTTTGAAACTATTTTTCTCCTTCCCTTCCCCCATGGTCTTCTGTAAAGTTTCTCAAGTTCCACATATGAGTGAAACCATATGATATTTGTCTTTCTCTGACTGACTTATTTCATTTAGTATAATACCCTCTGGTTCCATCCACATTATTGCAAATGGCAGGATTTCATTCTTTCTTATTGCCAATAGTATTCCATTGTATATGTAAACCACATCTTCTTTATCCATTCATCAGTTGATGGACATTTAGGCTCTTTCCATAATTTGGCTATTGTTGAAAGTACTGCCATAAACATGGAGTACATGTGTCCCTATGAATCAGCACCACTGTATCCTTTGGATAAATTCCTAGCAGTGCTATTGCTGGGTCATAGGATAGTTCTATTTTTAATTTTTTGAGGAACTCTTTGGAGAGATTTCTATTAAAATCCTTTGGCCATTTTGAATTGGATTTTTTGTCTTTTTATTGTTCAGTTACACATTTCTTTATATATTCTGCATACTAGACCCTTATTAGATATATGAATTGCAAGTATTTCCTTCCATTCTATGGGCTTTTCACTTTCTTGAAAACCTCATCTTTAAATCCTAGTTTGAATCTCTCTGCTATACCATGAACTTTTTTGAGTAAAAAACCTTATAAAAGTCCTCGTAGATGGAAACACACACACACACCATAACCACCATCACCATTAACCACCATCATCATAATTCAATTGCAAACTATTTATCTCATATATATTTTGCCCCTATCTCTTTGTTGGCTGCTTTGGGCTTACAATATAATTTAAAGCTACAGTCCATTCCTTAAAATGTCTAGTCTTTCTGGAGAGATAAATCAAAGAACATGGTATGGTTTAAGAAGGCAAACAAACCTTGAGTCCTCACAATTTCCAAGTACAAAAGAGCTGAGGTGCTGTTTGTGCCACTCAGAACCTCCTTCTCTTCCAGGACTACGAGGCTTGATGCTGTCAGTTATGCTGGCTTCTCTCATGAGCTCCCTAACTTCTATCTTCAATAGTGCCAGCACCCTCTTCACCATGGACATCTACACCAAGATCCGGAAGGGAGCATCTGAGAAAGAGCTCATGATTGCTGGAAGGTAAGTGAAGCTTCTTCTTGTCACCCACTATGAAAGCTTGAATGATCTGTGCTACTCACCCCCACCCCCATGCTAGGGAAGATTATATATATCTGGGTAGAATGGGAGTAACCTCTGTAGCTAGTTATATTTGCACTTAAGTTGAAGATCATTAGGGCACGTGGGTGGCTTAGTAGGTTAAGCGTCCGACTTCAGCTCAGGTCATGATCTCGCGGTTTGTGGGTTTGAGCCCTGCATTGGGCTCTGTGCTGACAACTAGCTTAGAGCCTGGAGCCTGTCTTCGATTTTCTCTGACCCTCCCCTGCTTGCGCGCGCCCGCTCTCTCTCTCTCAAAAATAAAAATAAAACATAAAAAAATAAATTAAAAAAAATAAATTGAAGATCATCAAACAATGTCTGTTTGGAGTAAAATGTGACATCAGAAATCATCTAATCTAACCCTCAGTTTATCAACAAACAAAACAAGCTTGTCTTGCCTAAATCCAGGCAGTCTGGATGGCGGCAGAGCCAGGATTGGAACTCAGACCAACTAAGTCCTTGTCCAAGGCCCATTATACTGTCCCATGTGACCCTCCTCAGCCCTACAGTATAGCTTTTCATATGGGCCATCTTTGAGACCCAGATGCCTCTGATGCCTTGACCCTTTGCTGCAACATTTTGCAAGACCATTATGCAGGTCAAGTGGTGGTATGCTTGGGAACATGCTCTGTAAAGTCTAAAGCACAATGCTATGTGTACATTTGTTATTGCCAAATGGGATAATGGACACAATAGGATACCAAAACCCAGAAGCGTTGATA
This sequence comes from Cryptoprocta ferox, assembly GCA_028646485.1. Classification (NCBI taxonomy): domain Eukaryota; kingdom Metazoa; phylum Chordata; class Mammalia; order Carnivora; family Eupleridae; genus Cryptoprocta; species Cryptoprocta ferox. The sequence goes on along the minus strand of CM053566.1, from coordinate 19,020,324 downwards.
CATGGGTCAGAGGTGCTCATAATCCATATTGTACTGGATAGTACTGGATAGAGTACTAACCAAAGCTCTGCAATGCCTCTTTGTGGGTCAACTTCTTCAGATCAGGAGGATCAAGTACCTGTGATGTCAGTCAAGGGAAAGTTTCACAGTGAGTGAAGGAGTGGTATGGGCTGCCACCTCATAGGTCTCATCAGTAAGATTAAGGCAAAGGAAGGAAAGGGAAAATGACAGGTGATGAGACATCTGGCACCCAGAGGAGATCTGACCAGGCCAGAGTTTACTATGTTGCTTCACAGAAGGCAGCACTATCACCGTTTTTTTTTTTTTTCCTTAGAAAGGACTTTACAATTTTTTTCCTGTTATCTATAAGGCTCAAGATGCAACATGGAAAGAGAACCCCCCCCCTTTTTTTTGTGCTTTGATCAGGGCTGGCCCGCTTGGCTTTGAGATGGTTTGGGCTCACATTTTTGTGTATTCTATGACCCCTGCCCTGGGGTTTATCCTTGCCCTAGATGAGCTTACAGGAAACAATCCCAAACTTTGCTATGGGGACTATAGGAGCAATCAAGGGCTCAGAGAAGAGAGAGGTAAGCAAGGTTTGTGGTAGTTGAGGAAATCTCGGAGGAGGGAGACCTGAGCTGAGTCCAAAATGGTGGGTAGTGGGTAAATGAAGGCCAGTGGGAAGGACATTCCAGAGGGAGAAATATATGAGTGAAAACACTGCTTTGCAAAGGTTAGTTTAAGACTCCTTTGCCTCAAATTCATGTAAGTAAGGGAGGGGAATCATAGCCCTCTTTCTAATTAAATCAAGAGCACAAGTAAGAGGAGCTTTTAAGGGAATCCTCCAATCTCTTCAAGACTTGAAGTGAAACTCAAGAAGAGGAGAGTTGGAAATATTTGGTAGTGTTCGTTCCTTTATAAGCTCTTTTGGGCTTGTGGTTTTCACTTTATTACAAAGAAGAGGAGGGAAAGGAGAAGGAGGAGAAGAAAATAAAAATTATAGTCTTTATTGAGTGGTTACTGTTTGCTAGGTGGTTTACTATAGCTGATCCTTATTCCAAAATAGCAAGGTCAGTCATATTATTCCAAATTCACAAATGGAAATTGTGACTCAGAGAGGTTAAGCAAGGCATCCTTTGTTGCAGAGAGAAAAACATTTGAATCCAGGACTGTATGGCTCAAAAATCCACATACTTATTCCTATACACTACTACTTGTCAAAGTGTGATTCTCTTATGGCAGTGACTGGTTCAGGTTACTATTGAAAGTCAAGTGCATTTCAGTTATTCACAGGCACAGATGACTTTCCCAAGGAGGCAGAATACAGAGGAAAATAATCCTCAAGAATGAATTTGCTAATTATTTTTCCTTGCCATGGTCATGTTACACAGACACAGACACACACACACACACACACACACCATGTATATATGATATATAATAAATGAAATTATATACACACATATATAAATATACATTTATGTGTGTATATATTTGCTGGTTATATATATGTGTATATATATATACACATATATATACATATACAACATAGAGCCATTTATTGACATTCTATTGTGGGGGCTTTGATTTCAGGTTGTTCATCTTGGTGCTGATTGGCGTCAGCATTGCCTGGGTGCCCATTGTGCAGTCAGCACAAAGTGGGCAGCTCTTTGATTACATCCAGTCCATTACCAGTTACTTGGGACCACCCATTGCAGCTGTCTTCCTGCTGGCTATTTTCTGCAAGAGAGTCAATGAGCAGGTAGGTATCATTTATGCATGCCCTGAAAAAGTACTCTGACACAGAAATTCCCACCCAGATCTGCATATTCTCTGTGAGAGGGATTCTATTTCTCACAGATCTCAAGCAGGAAGATGTACTGCTGAGGGTTTGTATGGGAAAAGCTTCAGGGACTCTCCTGGGTTCACATTCTTTTGGACTCCCCTCTTCTCCTTGCTGCAGGTTCCAAACTCATTCCCAGCTAATGATGTACATTTTCCATCCAATCTGGATGATTTTGACCTGACAACATGACACTCCCTAGGAAGTTTGTAGCCCCTGGATGAGCAGCTCAGGAACAAGTCTTAGTACAGGCTACCTCCAGTGGTTCTTCAGTGAGCTTGGCTTTCCAGCCGGTATTTCTCAGGGCCCAGAGAAGGATGAAGTCCTGGTGCTCAAGCAGTTTATATGCAAAATAGCATAAGGTAGATAATACTTGAGGGATAAAATGTGGCATAGAACATAAGAAAGGATTCTCAGAAAGGCTATATCAGCATGAGCTGAAACTGAGAGGGAAGAGAGGGCATTCAAAGCAGAGAGAACAGCACCTTCCTGAGGCTCAGAGGTGGACGTGCAAGGAGAAGGGTGAGGGTCAGGGCTTAAAAGGAATCTCACCTGGCTTGAGAGGGAGTTTTTGTATATGGATAATGAAAGACATGCTAGAAAGGCAGATTAAAGTTAAATTAGGAATGGCTCCTTTGAGGACCCAAATAAATAAAATCGCAAATGAAAGAGGAGAGATCACAACCAACACCATAGTAACACAAACAATTATAAGAGAATTTTATGAAAAATTATATGCCAACAAACTGGATAATCTGGAAAAAATGGGCAAATTCCTAGAAACATACAAACTACCAAAACTGAAACAGGAAGAAATAGAAAATTTGAACAGACTCATAACCAGCAAAGAAATGAATCAGTAACCAAAAATCTCCAACAAACAAAAGTCCAGGGTCAGATGGCTTCCCAGGGGAATTCAACCAGATATTAATTTTTTTAAACATTTATTTATACTGGGGAGAAAGAAAAACAGATCGTGAGCAGGGGAAGGCAGAGAGAGAGGGAGACACAGAATCTGAATCAGGCTCCAGGCTTTGAGTTGTCAGCCCAGAGCCCGACGTGGGGCTAGAACTCACGAACTGCAAGATCATGACATGAGCCAAAGTTGGCCACTCAACCGACTGAGACCTCCAGGAGCCCCCCCCTTTTAAAATTTTTAAACATTTTATTTTATTTTTTAAAAAATTTAAAATGTTTTTTTTTTAATTAATTTTTGAGAGAGATAGAGACAGCGTGAGCAGGGGAGGGTCAGAGAGAGAGGGAGACACAGAATCTGAAGCAGACTCCAGGCTCCGAGCTATAAGCCCAGAGCCTAGAGTGGGGCTCGAGCTCACTAACCATGAGATCATGACCTGAGCTGAAGTCGGCCGCTCAACCGACTGAGTTGACCATTTATTTTTTTTCTTTTATAGTTTATTGTCAAGTTGGTTTCCATATAACACCCAGTGCTCATCCCAACAAGTGCCCTCCTCCATGCCCATCACCCCCCTTCCTCTCTCTCCCTCCCCCATCAGCCCTCAGTTTGTTCTCAGTATTCAAGAGTCTGTCATGGTTTGCCTCCTTCATTCTCCTTAACTATTTTTCCCCTTCCCCTCCCCCATGGTCCTCTGTTAAGTTTCTCCTGTTCCACTTATGAGTGAAAACATATGGTATCTGTCCTTCTCTGCCTGACTTATTTCACTTAGCATGACACCCTCGAGTTCCATCCACGTTGCTACAAATGGCCAGATTTCATTCTTTCTCATTGACATGTAGTATTCCATTGTATATATAAACCACATCTTTTTGATCTATTCTTCTGTTAATGGACATTTAGGCTCTTTCCATGATTTGGCTATTGTTGAAAGTGCCGCTATGAACATTGGGGTACATGTGCCCCTATGCCTCAGCACTCCCGTATCCCTTGGGTAAATCCCTAGCAGTGCTATTGCTGGGTCATAGGGGAGTTCTATTGGTAATTTTCTGAGGAACCTTCACACTGTTTTCCAGAGCGACTGCACCAGTTTACATTCCTACCAACAGTGTAGGAGGGTGCCCATTTCTCCACATCCTTGCCAGCATCTATAGTCTCCTGATTTGTTCATTTTAGCCACTCTGACAGGCGTGAGGTTCAACCAGACATTTAAAGAAGAGTTAATACCTATTCTTCTCAAACTGTTCCAAAAAAAAAAAAAAAAAAAAAAAAAGAAATGGAAGGAAAACTTCCAAACTCATTCTACGAGGCCAGCATTACTTTGATTCCAAAGCCAGGCAAAGTCCCACTAAAATGGAGAATTACAGGCCATTATCCCTGATGAACATGGATGAAAATATTCTTAACAGGATACTAGCAAATTGAATCCAAAAGTATATTATTCACCATGATACAGTGGGATTTATTCCTGGGCTGCAGGTCGTGGTTCAATATTTGCAAATAAGTCAACATGATACACCACATTAATAAAAGAAAGGATAAGAACCATACAATACTCTCAGTAGATGCAGAAAAGGCATTTGACAAAAAATAAAATTCTTGATAAAACCCTCAACAAAGTAGGGGTAGATGGAACGTACCTCAACATCATTATGGCCATATATAAAAGACCCACAGCTAATATCATCTTCAATGGGGAAAAACTGAAAGCTTTTCCTTTATGATCAGGAACCAGACAGGGATGCCCACTCCCACTATTATTATTTAACAGTGTTGGAAGTCCTAGTCTCAGCAATCAGACAACAAAAAGAAATAAAAGGGATCCAAATTGGCAAGGAAGAAGTCAAACGTTCACTATTTGCAAATGACATGATACTCTATGTAGAAAACTGTAAAGACTCCACCAAAAAATTGCTAGAATTAATATGTGAATTCAGCAAAGTTACAGGATTTAACATCAATGTACAGAAATTTGTTGCATTTCTATACACCAATAATGAAGCAGCAGGAAATAGAAATCAAGACATCAATCCCATTTACAGTTGCACCACAAACAATAAGATACCTAGTAATAAACCTAACCAAAGAGGTAAAAGATCTGTATTCTGAAAACTATAGAATACTTATGAAAGAAATTGAAAAAGACACAAAAAAATGGGAAAAAATTCCATGCTCATGGACTGGAAGAACAAATGTTGTTAAAATGTTTATATTACCCAAAGAAATCTACATATTCAATACAATACCTATCAAAATGTCACCAGCACTTTTCACAGAGCTAGCACAAAATAATCCTAAAATTTGTATGGAACCACAAAAGACCGTAATAGCCAAAGTAATGTTGAAAAAGAAGACCAAAGCTGGAGGCATCACAATTCTGGACTTCAAGCTATATTACAAAGCTGTAGTCATCAAGACAGTATGGTACTGGCACAAAAACAGACACATAGATCAATGGAACAGAACAGAAAACCCATAAATAGACCCACAACTGTATGGTAAACTAATCTTTGAAAAGCAGGAAAGAATATGCAATGGGAAAAAGACAGTCCTTTCAACACATGGTTTTGGGAAAACTGGACAGCAACATGCAGAAGAATGAACCTGGACCACTTTCTTGCACCACACACAAAAATAAATTCAAAATGGATGAAAGACCTAAATGTGAGATAGGAAACCATCAAAATCCTACAGGAGAAAAAAGCAGCAACCTCTTTGACCTTGGCTGCAGCAACTTCTTATTAGACATGTTGCCAGAGGCAATGGAAACGAAAGCAAAAATGAACTATTGGTACTTCATCAAGATAAAAAGCTTCTACACAAAACTAAAGGCAGCCTATGGAATGGGAGAAGATATTTGCAAGTGACATATCTGATAAAGGGTTAGTGTCCAAAATCTATAAAGAACTTATCAAACTCAACACTCAAAAAACAACCCAGTTAAGCAATGTGCAAAAGACATTGGAAGACTTTTACAAATAAGACATCCAGATAGCTAACAGACACATGAAAAGATGCTCAACACCACCCATCATCAGGAAATACAAATCAAAACCCTGATGAGATGCCACCACACACCTGTAAGAATGGCTAAAATTAACAACACAAGAAACAACAGGTGTTGGTGAAGATGTGGAGAAATGGAAACCTTACTCTGTTGATGGTAATGCAAACTTGTCCAGCCACTCTAGAAAACAGTATGGAGGTTCTTCAAAAAGCCCAACATAGAAATTCCCTATGACTCAGCAATTGCACTACTAGGTATTTACGCAAAGGATACAAAAATACAGATATGAAGGAGTACATGCACCCAAATGTTTATTATCAACAATATCCAAACTATAGAAAGAGCAGAGCCCAGGTGTCCATTGACTGATGAATGGATAAAGAAGTGATACACACACACACACACACACACACACACACACATTACCCAATATATATATGGTATGGTATGGTATGGTGTACACACACACAATGAAATATTACTTAGCCATCAAAAATAATGAAATTTTTGCCATTTGTAACAATGTGGATGGAACTAGAGTGTATTATGTTAAATGAAATAAGTCAATCCGATGAAGACAAATACCATATAATTTCACTCATATGTGGAATTTAGGAAACAAAACAGATGAACATATGGTAAGGGAAAAAAGAGAGAGGGAAGCAAACCATAATAGATGCTTAATGATAGAGAACATACTGAAGGTTGATGGAGGCAGGCGGGTGGGGATGGGCTAGATAGGTGATGAGTATTAAGGAGAGCACTTGTTATGACCACTGGGTGTTGTACGTAAGTGATGAATCACTAAATTCTATTCCTGAAACCAATATTATACTACATGTTAACTAACTAGAATTTAAATAAAAATTTGGGGGGTGCCTGTGTGCCTCAGTTGGTTAAACATTCAATTCTTGGTTTCAGTTCAGGTCATGATCTCATGATTCAAGTCCTCGGTCAGGCTCTGTGCTGACAAAAAAAAAAACCCCACAAAACCCTTTAAATAAAAGTTGGGGGGGGGGGGGGAAGGAATGGCTCCTTTGAAAGCCAGGCTAAAGAGTTTGGGTTTTCAGTAGGGTGCTGTCATAGGTTTTGAAACCATGAAAAAGGTATCTTTGGATATGCCTTCTGACTGGAGTTGTTGCTCAGCTGTCTCTGTACAAAATCATCTACATGCCTGGGAAAGGCTGGGATGGAATGGGGTGCTGACTATGTACCTTATTGTTTGAAGCAGTATACATAATAACATTTTTGGTTAGAGATAACTTCTTTCTCCCTCCCAATAGGACAGAATCAAATACCTCACTGGAGTGACCCAGATTTGAAATATGAAATTACCACATGTGCCTCTCTTCCTTCAACATTTGCCATTAGGAACATAGTCCAGATTTGCTGGTATCACAAAACTGCATGCACAGATAAATACCCTTGAAAGATATGAAAAAAACCTGCAAGTGATCATGACAGGTTAGAGAAATGGGCACAATCTTAGAATATACTTCAATAGGGATTGGCAGAAGCTGAGAGATTTCTAAAATACAAGTTAGTAAAGTACCGCTAGAAGCCCAGCTGGGTATTGCCATGAACCAAAAACAGATTCAATTCAACAAAGGACTGGGACATTAAAAAAATAAGGCTAAGAATTGGGATAGAGTGTAATGGTTCTCAACTGGGGGTGATTTTGCCCTTTCCCCAGGGGATATTTGGTGATGTCTGGCAACAGTTTTGATTGCTATGATTCGGGTAGATTGCTATGATTTGGATTGCTATCTAGTAGGTGGAGGCCAGGGATGCTGCTAAATTTTCTACAGTGCACATGTCAGCTTCTCCCATGCTCACCTCCCTCCCCCAAAAGAATTATCAAGCTCAAATGCCACAGTGCTGAGGGCGAGAAACCCTTTCCTAGAGTCTCTGGAGACTAACATGTAGAGACTGCAAAGCAATTCTCAAGACAGGTCAGAGATTGTGTTTTATGAGGGTAACTATAAATCTTGAGGAAAATGTCAAAGATTTCCCAGATTTTTCAAGGGTCTTCTTGAGAATAAGACTAAAAGAACAGGAAAAGCCTAATTACCAAAAGAGAAGGAAAGCTTTATAGCAGATTTTATCAATATTATTCATACAAACTCAAGTAAAAACATATTTTTTAAATGAATAAGTATATGGGGGATTAGTGGGGAACATCTTTTTCCTTATCTATCTATCATCTATCTACCTATCTATCTATGTATCTATCTATCTATCATCTATCTGTCAGATACTTCCAGATGCCAGCCATAGAGCTAGGCACTTAGCAACACAAAGGGAATAAATCCTGGTTCCTTCCCTGGGGCAAGTTCCCAGTTCAGATGGGGAGAAAGAGAAGTAAGTGAATGAATGATCCCATAACAGTGGGATCAGTGCTGCCATGGAGGTGTGTCTACAGTGCAGTCACAGCAAGAAGGATGGGCCTGCCCAATTCTGTCTTGGGAGGCCGAGAAGAGACACTTAAGTGAGAACAAGGTTACTAAAAAGGGAAAAGCCTGTGCTTTCCCAGATATAATGACCTGTGTAAAGACCTAGGACATAAATACACATGACATGATGATGTAGCACACCTGAGATATAAAGTACAAGGGTACCTGTGGCTAGCAGAGTTCAAGAATCAACATTTGGCATGAAGGCACTTTCTTCCCACCCTCCTATGAATTCACTCTACTTTGTCACTGCTCCTTTTAAAATGTGGGTCTCTCTTTGGCTCAGTTGGTTAGGCCTCCGACTTTAGCTCAGGTCATGATCTCGTGGTCTGTGAGTTTGAGCCCCGCATTGGGCTCTGTGATGACCGCTCAGAGCCTGCTTCGGATTCTGTGTCTCCCTCTCCTGCCCCTCCCCTGCTCACACCTCTGTCTCTTTCTCTCTCAAAGTAAATAAACGTTAAAACATTAAAAAAAAAATAAAATGTGAGTCTCTAGATTCAGATCCGGTTCTCTAGGTGAGGACTGACCAAAAGAGAGAGAGAGAGAGAGAGAGAGAGAGAGAAGGATGAGAGGGAGGAAAGAAGGAAAGAAGGGAGGAAGAGGTTAAAAAAAACCTGAAAAATTCTCCCCAAATAATTCTAGGCTCTTAAAGGTTTTCCGTATTTCTAATATGCAAACCCAAAACTTAATGTAAAAACACATAGTATCGTTCTTTATGTTCTCAAATTAAAATCAGTAACTTTGGATCTTAAAAGAGACTAATGAAGAAAGTAGTATTTATATCTTGATGGAAACATTCCTTTCTCTTCCATTTCCAAAAGACCCAACATGTTTTTCAGTGTATTCAAGGAGTACAAATTACTTCACAAGTAATTATGTAACATCTGAATGTGCCTAAATCTGGAGGCTGATGGTGATAGTAGCTACAGGGAGAGAGATTCAAATTATTTTTAAAATTAAAGGGAATTTTTGGAATTAAGGCTTTGGGTTGACATTCAACACTAGTTATTAGAAACTGTTCCCCATTATATTATGAATTCTCATTTTAAGACTCAGGTAAAATCATGTCACTGAAACATGATAAACACACCTCCTGAAGGCTTGGGCCTGACATCACACTCCTAGCCAATTTGAACTCCAGTGTTCTGGCTTCAGATGGTCTGAAGCTGTCATTTGTTTCAGTTTTGTTCCTTTGCCTCTGTCCCCCTTGGAATGCCCAGCTGTTTTGTGTGTTTGATATTAGTTAACCCAGGGTTTTCTTTCACAGGGAGCCTTCTGGGGACTGATCATAGGATTTCTGGTTGGGATGTGCCGTATGGTGGCTGAATTTTCCTATGGAACTGGGAGCTGCATGCAGCCCAGCAACTGTCCCAAAATTATCTGTGGTGTGCACTACCTGTATTTTGCCATCATCCTCTTTGTCATTTCTATCATCATCATCGTGGTCGTGTCTCTTTTCACCAAGCCCATACCAGATGTGCATGTGAGTATCCATTTTGGGGAGGTGTTCTGCCCTTGTTTCATGTTCATGTTACAACAGCCACTTTGGTTGCCCTTTGCTCAATTAGATATTTGCACTCATATGACTAAAATAGCCCATGCTTGCCATTTGTTTTACATAGAAAGACACAGGACAGAAAACATGGTGTGTTTTGATACTGTGCAAAGCAGTATCAAGTAGGTGTCTTTGGCAGGAGTTTTCATAGTAGCTCGTATTTCAGTCCAGGAGATCTTCTCTGGATCCTGCTCCCTGAGTGACAGCACAGGTGCAAGGGAGTGAGGTCACATGGGTGAGCACAGGGGCTACCCTGGCTTAAATGCTCAGGTCTCAAATAGGAACTTAGATTTCTCCTAATAGTCCCATGGTATAACTTCCAGGGGTCCCAGCAAGGGATATACTTAGTTACAAAAATCACCACACTCAGGAAAATTTGATGTATGATATTCCCTTAATTTTCTTTTCCAATTAAGCCTCCAAACAATTACCCATATATATATGGGTAACTAGATGTTTGAGAAATTTCAAACAATATCAAAGTCCAATTGATTCAAGACTCCAAAAATAACAAGTACTCTCCTTTAACTCTAGATGTCAGCCTTGGTTTAGGATTTATTCACAGCCCTCCCAATGCAGATGAAGATTTCCAATTATGGGTCATTTTTACCATAAGCAGTATAGTCTGGTAACCCAACATAGCTGATATTTTACCTTTTTAAGGTTTCTTAAGAACAGAGCTAGAGAGTTAGCTAAAGTCATTTTTGCCCATAGAGAAAGAGAAAGAGTTTTGTTAACTATTTAGTCATGCATACACAAGTACAGGGACTTATGGAATCCCTAAGAAATCTTCAACCTCATTATGAATTTTTCAAAGCTGTGACCAATATTGATGTAAAACAAAGCCTGCTTTTCTGGCAGAAGAACCACAATTATGTTTATTTGCTGAATCTGTCAACAGGCTTTCTTTGTGCTACATTAAATGCTTCCTGATGTCTTAGTGTTTGCAAGTATTACAGCCTCAAACACATTTAGCTCCATGATTCCTCTTGAAGTAGAGAAAGCAAGGTAGTCACCAAAAGAGGGCATAGGTGGAATGAACACATTAAATTGTTCTTCTTCAGGTTTCTGGTTTCATGTCCATAGAAGCTATGTCTCCAGCTCTACTCTATTCTAATATGGCTTATAATTCTACATATTATGTCCTTATAATGTAACAAAGACGCAGTACAAAACTCTATTCTTATAATGTTGGTCCAGACAAATAAGTGTGTAGTCTGCTTTCTTAGCACCAGTGATAAAAGGAACAAATTTGGTTATCATATTTAAGAAGAGTTCATTCATTCAACAAACATTTCTTTATTCAAGGCAGTCTCTTAGTCTCCAAATATAATAACAGCTGGCATATTCATGTATATAATTCACATTGAACTGCCCAACATATTTAGAGATATTTTTGTAGATGGAAACTGTTATCTATGTGTTTGTTGGTTCTGAGAGACTACAATATCTCTTTTTTTGTTGTTTTTATTTTTTATTGAGTTTCATTTGGCAAACGCTGGCAAACTGAATGCCTTACTGGGGCCATCTCCAATGCCTGCTGTGTTCTAGAGCAATGGCTAGCTATCTACTGACACCTTTCAGGAAGTGGTGCACCTTTTCCTTTCTTAGGCACATCTCTTTGTTCTCCCAACTTCTAGGCCCAAGACACTATTTGGATCTTTCTGCTAACCTGTTTTGCTTTCTCCATAGCTCTACCGTCTGTGTTGGAGCCTGCGCAACAGCAAAGAGGAACGTATTGACTTGGATGCAGGAGAGGAGGACATCCAAGAAACCCCAGAGGAGACCATTGAAATAGGTGATTTGTGATTCAGAACCTATTTCCAAGCCCTTAAAAGTTACTTCTCCAATAGCAAGGCCACTGAACTGAAGCATTTGTGAAATGTCTTCATCAAAGCTCAGAGCTCTCTTGGAAGGGAGTAAGGAATGAGGTGGGGAATGAGATGGAATGGATGGGAAATTCACTTTGAGGTCTGAAGAGAGAGGGGAAAGAGAGAGGTGCAGAATCATCCCAACCTCCTTATGTCTCATAGTTCACAGTGTGAACTATGTAAGTATGAGTTGGATAATTGCTACCCTGACTTGATTTGGGGCATAGCCAGGGACAAGGGAAGAGTCAGAGCTTGTGAACTGAAAGCAGATGGAACCTAAGCTATAGTTAGTTCTAGTGATATCAGGAAGATGGGTGAGAGGCTCTTGGGGTCTTTTGTCTCATCAGCTTACCACATCAGCTTTAGAAAATCAAATTTCCCTGAAGTCCAGTAAGATAATGCATAGTCAGTGTTCAGAGACTTATCCTGATCATGGGGAAATGCTTTCCTAGGCTTATGTATTGGAGTTTTTCTCCCTACTTGGGAGTGGTGCACACATTGAGGATGGTTGTGGAGATGTGTGGTATGCAGAGGTGTGGGAGTGCAAGATCATATGTGCTTTATCTAGTGCTGGGCTGGAGGTCTCATCATTCCATCTGAAGGGGAACACAGATGCAGCAGAGTAAGTTCTGAATATGGCCATCAGAAATATATAATTCTAGCTCTCGAAAGGGCCCTAGAGATCATTTGGTCTTATGGCCTTATTTTGCAGACATATGAATTGAGACTCAGGAAAGAAGTGGCTTTGCCTATTATCCCAGCTCTGATACAATCTGCTCTTGGTCTCTAAAGACCTTTTAGTTTTGAAACCTGTGATTCTGCATGTACTGGAAAGAACCTAGAGTCACAAGCAGTTAACCATGTTGTTGAAAAAGGTAGACCTTTTCTGCTTCCTTAGAGCAGGGAGGCATGGACATGCTACCTGCTTCTTCTGTTTCCAAAAATGTCTCCACATTGAATGAGAATATCATAGATTTAAAAGGGACATTGGGTGGTTTGATTTAGCAGTGTTTAAATGCAAGAGCAGACATTAAGTCCTGCAGGTGTTGACAGTTGCTACCCTGTATCAGGAAGTATTCAGACCAATTATTACCACATGGCTGGATCTATTGTAAAGCTTTGGAACTTTCAGGGATAACCAATATGCTCCTGAGTCATGCCAGTCTCACTGCTTTCCAGTGATGTGGTAAACAGATATGAGTTTATGTGTTTTAGAGATGGGTTTTCCATGTTGTTCATATGTCATATCTCCAAATCCATTTTAACATTTCTTCTCACAAAGTATTATTTCCTGTTTGATTATGACTGTCCTAAATCAAAAATATTTGCATTGGTCTGATAGAGATAAAACTTAATTTAGTTGATCATAAAGATGTAGAATCCATCTATTACCATCATCCTATAATTAATAAGTTCACTTAAACATTTTGTACCATTTCCATTCCTGCAAACAAGAAAATTGGGAAATGTCTGTAGAATGGTAGATGTTCCATTTCATGGTATCTCCCCTGAAACCTTTCCCTGTGCTTCCTGCTTCTATATCTAATCATCTCTCTCTCTCTCTCTCTCTCTTTCTCTCTCTCTCTCTCTCTTTAACCTTTCCTCTGACACAGAAGTTCCTGCGGAGAAAAAAGGATGTTTCAAGCGGGCCTATGACCTGTTTTGTGGCCTGGACCAGCAGAAGGGCCCCAAAATGACAAAGGAGGAGGAGGCAGCTATGAAGCTGAAGATGACAGACACCTCTGAGAAGCCTTTGTGGAGAACAATAGTTAATATCAATGGCATCATCCTGCTTGCTGTGGCTGTTTTCTGCCATGCATTTTTTGCCTGAGTCTTGCCTTCTGCTGCAGGCTGTGTTTGGAAGGTCAGACTTTTACTCTGCCTCCTTTAGTACCATTCTGTGGTATTAAAGGTAAACCAACCAGTTGTAAATTTTGCCCAATTGATAAATGTGTACAGGTGTAATTGCAGGCTAGCTGAAGAAAAATCATTAATTTTCTCTTAAATTATGTATTTGAGACCAGTGTGATATTGTCAGCTGTACATATTAGAGCTGCAGAAGGAAAATCCAACTTACTCATGTGCGGGAAAAGACAGACTAAGAAACAGAAGCTCTGCAATGTCTGATGCAAATTCGTCTTAGGTAGATTCAGTGTGTCAATGTTGTGATCCTTGAATATTACTTTAAGAGCTGTGGTCTCCCTGGTCGATGCCACTGTCCCTATATGACCTTCCCCTCATGTTTTTTTTTAAGAGAAAAATTTTCCCTCTCATATCCCTGTCAAGTTTTTCTTAGACACAAGGAAATTAATGTGATAAACTGATGAATGCATTGAAGCTGAAGCTGGGAGCTTGATAGTCCCTGCCCTGGGTGTTTTCTCTTTGAAGGGAAAGCTTATGGTCCAAAGGGTTCCTGGGTCCCCTCAGACATGTGGGGAAACTGGATAATCTTGAGTCAAGGGATTTTTTGTTTTTTTAAAGAATTGTCCATTGTGAGTTCCTCATGTTTGAGATTTGACTTATTTTGTCATTTGCTGTATCTGGAATGTCTTAGGCACTCAGCAATGCTTATAGACTGAATGGATGATTTGGGCATTTATTTATAAATACTTGCTTTATTTTTATGTAAGCCTGGCCCTTGGTTAAACATTTGTGTGTGTGTGTGTGTGTGTGTGTGTGTGTGGCTGCACAAAGTACACACTCTGGTGACTCTCATCAATTGGAATGCATTTTCCAGAGGCTACTCTTCCTTATGGTGCAGATATTGACATATGAGCTTAAAAGCTGATCTATGTCACAGAATAGAGCAAATATACCTCTTGGGACATCTGTCATCTCAAAGCAGCCACAGTCTCTTGAAACATGTAAACAATTAGCCCAATATTCTCTTCCCCATGAGTAAATGGGACCACAGCCCTTCCTTTTTGGGGTGTCTTGGTTGGTGATCATCCATTGACCAAAGCTAGGGTAGGTGGTCTCTGTCCTGAGTGGTAGCACTCAACACTTTTAGCTGACAGGAGTATTCTTGTTGAACCTGTTTCTTAGGGAGAAGTGTTTAAAATATAATTTAAATATAATTAATTTAATTTAATTTAATTATTTTAGTCCCACCTGTGAAATCTCAAATTATGTTGTAGTATGAATTCTTTAAAGTTAAGAAGAAGTCATGATGTTAGTATTGCCTGATTTCAAGCTAGCTTAGAAAAGATCTGGGATCTGAGGTGCTGTGGAGCTGAGAGCAGTTCCTAGATATAAAAATAGTTCAACTGGCAAAGGGATATCTTGTTCTTGTGGAAGGAAAGGCACTATTTGATATACCCTCATATTGCCTTTAAGTGAGGCAGAGAAAAGGGGAATGTGGGGAATTTTACATGGCTGGTGTTGCTCAGCAGACTCCATTTCATGTGGAGTTTGTGATATTTTTGAGTCTTGGGAGGATAAAGGGAGAGGATTGAAAGCTGGTGGATGAGGCAGGTACAACGTATCTAGTTTGTTCTGGATTCAGGTTCTTGCATTGCCAATGATTCACCATGTATATTGTGATAAATCATTTTGCCTTAACTGTGTATTTTTCTGTTTGAAAAATGGGGACCTTGGTGCTTATAGCATCTACCTACCTCCTCTGGGTGTGACTAGGTCACTTTGTAAAGGGGATGACAGATACATACATGAAAGATGCCAAACAGATGTTATATTAAACTGCATTTGTCCCATAAATTAAAATGTATTACTTTGATAATAATAAAATCATAAAAAACTGTAACATCAGGTTTCCTGTTTTCTAAATATTCTAAAGAAATACTATGTGTAGAGCTTTAGCTGGCAAAACAAGACATGGATTAGGAAAAAGGAGCCAAGACAGTTGAAAATAGAATATAGCAACTTGAATAAAAGGTAGCAAAGGAGATGATTTCAACCTCAAAACATCTAGTAAACATGAGGTAACTACTTTCAATACGTAATGTCTTTTTAGGACAGACTAAATCATGTGGGTAACCAAAGGCCAGTAAGTGATAAATTGTACTAGAATATTTTCAGGAGTATAGAGAAGAGCTATTTTTTTTTCTTCAAATGAAAAATGAGTATTTGGGGACAGAGTGACTTCTTGTTATGGTCAGTTTATAGAACTGAAAAATCAGGTCCAACCAGGCCAAAAAAAAAAAAAAACTTCTTTAAATATAGATGACTATTTTAAAAAGAATCTCCCCAAATGAAAAGACAGGCCTCCTTTCCTGCAGAGTTAAGTTAGTCTGGGGGCTTTGATTTACCTGGGAACATTGCTTACTTTTATGTGATTGAGGCAGGCATTGGTGTTCACTTAGAGAAATTTCTACTTTTGAAAGTCACTGGAACATACTCTTTCCTGGGGTGGAAATCACCATCTCCTAAAAGATGTGTTACAGCGTGTCCTTTTTACAAAAGAAAACCATGGGAGAAAAACATGTGCAGTTAGTTGGTGAAGAGAAGTTTCTTAACTTTCCCCCCAACCTAGCCCCAAGAAAACTCCTTCTAACCTTCAAATTGAGTTTTGGTAAATGAAATTATCTGAATGAGGTGCCATTCCCTGAATGGATTGGTAGTATGGAATTAGAGAGGTGTGGATGCAGTTAATGGCACTATTGTTGCTTGACTGGCACTGGGAGATTCAGGTGAGTGTTGCTTAGTCTCAGAACTACATATTGAATTCCTGACCAAGTCAGCTTTTGTAATCCTAAGAGCATTTCGAATAGGTGATTTGATACAATTCATCCCCTGCTTGAAAACCTGGTGGCAAATGCCCACCTGATATAAGGGACCTTCTTTACACATGAGTACTGGCAGCATGTACATAGGCATTTAAAAATCAAATAAAGAGTTTACAGCAGCAGTTATCAAAATAGCTTATATAAGAATCTCCTGGAGGTTTTGTTTAAACACAGATTATTGGGGATACTCCCAGAGTTTCTGATTCAGTAGGTCTGAAGTGGGGCCTGAGAATTTGCATTTCTAACAAGTTCTCAGATGATTTTGATGCTAGTGGTCTGTGGACCACATTTTGAAAACAGCTACTTAATTTCCAAAGGGGCTTCATTTCATCACCAAGGTAGAACTGAAAACAACCTCTTTTTTTTTTTTCAGATTTTTATTGATGTATTAGGACAAAAAGTTTTTTCTTAAACCAAAGTTGTGTGGTATGGCTGAAGCATTACAATGCCAAGGTACAGAAACCATCCTCCCTTACCTTTAGGGCTTACCTGCTTAATTCTAATCTCCTCCCTAGATGCTAAGTCTTGACACTTTACCAGCTTGACTTTTATTTTATTTATATTTCATACTCATCATGTACCATATACATGTTGTTCTTCAAACTCATTTTCACAAGTAGAATATTTTGCAGATGGTGGGAAGAGGCATGAGGGGAAAAAACACTAACATTTATTGGGCATCTTGTATGGGCCAGACCTTGTAGGCAGTATCAAATGACCCCACCTAATCTTTACAACAGTTCCATGAAGTAATTGAAGGAAACTGCAGTTTAGAGGCTTAGAGACTTATCCAGGGACCTTTGATGGACCTTGTGGTCATGGCTTAGGGGTTGAAAATCTCCTCTCCCTGCCACAGAATTTTCCAAGGCAACCTTCCAATGGTAATACAATATTTCTCCTTGAGTTCTGAATATCCTGGATTGGAGTGGGACATGGACAAGTCAGGACCCCAAGATATACTGAGCACCTACTTATTTATATTAACAAATGTTATACATTTATAACATTTGAATCTGTGAGTTAAGCATTTCTATTTCTGTTTTCAGATGAACAGTGAAGGTTCAGGGAAGCTGATTGTTTTATTCATGATGAGTCTGTGTCTAGAGCCTGTACTCCTAGTTTTGGTTTAGGTGGATATCTCCTCCTGAACAAATAGTGATAGGAATACATCTTTTCTGTCAGAGTGGCTTCTTTTCCTCCATGAGGGCTTTTTCAAGACTCTCAGGACATGGATAATGATGTTTTCTAGTTGTTAGGCACCAAGTAAAGCAGAGAGTGTGTGTAAAGCGATTAATATCCAGGCTGGTTTAAGAAGCAGACCCAGAGTTCCTGTTATCTCAAAAATTCAAAATTAAGATAAATATGGAGTGCTATGTCTGAAAAACCCTTATCCAAAGCTCAGGATATTGGTTGGAAATTGAAGCTGCTTCTCTGTCAGTGAATCACATGACTCAGAGCCTCCAGGAATATTCTCACCGAGATATTTCATTCTCACCAAATAGCTAAGTTCCTCAGTCTATAATTATAAAGAATGCATTTCAGCATCATGTCCTTTATGTAAGTTAACACACACTCCTTGGCTCTCATTTTTATATGCCAGCTCTGAGCACTTAGGGCCAGGGTCCTGACTCCAGAGTTCTAGTTCTTAAATACTGCACTATACTGTCTACCCAAAGATATTTAAAAGGAAAATTTAAGTTGTGGAAATAGAATACTTGGAGGAATGGGCTAAAGAGCGGAATGGACAGAACTGAACTTAGTGGATAGACATATGAAGCCCAGGAATTATTCTAAAATGTACCAAAAAGAGGTAAAGTGATAGAAACAGTGAAATAAAATTCAAAAGATGTGACCTGGGCAGTCCAACATCCATCTCGCCAAAGGGCCAGAAAAAGAGAAAGGTCGAATGTGAGAGAAAGTGATACAAAGAAAGCCAGCAATTGACAGCCAGACTATTTAAGGGATTCATGTGAATCAAAAGGAAAAGACACGAGGAAACCATTAGGAAAAAGATGGACAAAGAATATAAACAGTCTTCAAAGAGAAATAAATAAGGATGACATCATAAAAATGGTGATATCACAAAATTGTGGAGTGGGTTACTCTAAGCTCTCATCTCCACTGAACAATGAACAGAAGCTGTCAGAACTAATTTTGGGAGAACTCAGGAAAATACTCAAAAGTTTATAGCAACCAAACAAGCACTGAATCAAGAAAAAAACACTACCAAATGTTGACTGTAAACAAAATAATGACTGTCACTCTCTCTCATGTGGTGACAATCTTAAAGGAGCAGCAGTCATAAAGTGTCAATCTTAAAGTGGGGGCAGCTATGTTACCAGTGTGAAACCCCTTCCTTGGTTCCAGGGGAGCAGAGAAGACCACATTCACAAATAATTGTGTATGTCTGTTCTAATCTGTCCGGGAGATACCTGAAGGACTGACACAATGTCCTCCTCTCTATTTCACCTAACTCTGAACTCAGACTGGAAAACCTTGAAAACACTGCAAGCCAAATTAACAAGCTTCAGACTCCTAAGATTATAGTTATATTATATTATAAAAGAAAAAGATAAAATATAATAAAATAATGCAAGAAACAACACGTGTTGTTCGGAGGGATGTGGAGAAGGGGTAATTCTTGTGCACTGCTGTTGGGAATGCAAACTGGTGCAGCCTCTTTGGAAAACAGTATGGAGTTTCCTCAAAAAGTTAAAAATAGAACTATCCTATGATCCATCAATTGCACTACTAGATATTTACCTGAATATAATACAAAATACTGAATACAAAATACTAAATCAAAGGGATATATGCACCCCAATGTTTATAGCAGCATTATTATAATAGCTAAATAGCCAAATTATGGAAACAGCTCAAGGGTCTATCAATGGATAAAGAAGATATGGTGTGTGTGTGTGTATATATATATATATATATATATATATATATATATATATATAATGGCATATTACTCAGCCATAAAAAGAATGAAATCTTTCCATTTGCAATGAAGTGGATGGAACTAGAGAGTATTATGCTAAACGAAATAAGTCAGTCAGAAAAAGAAAAATACCATATTATTTCACTCATATGTGGAATTCAAGAAAGAAAACAAACAAGCAAAGGGCAAAAAGCCAGAGCAAACAAATAAACAGATTCTTAACTATAGAGAAACAAACTGATAATTACCAGAGGGGAAGTAGGTGAGGGGATGGGTTAAATAGGTGATGGGGAATAAGGATGCACTTTTTGTGATGAGCAACAGATGTTGTATGAAAGTGGCAAACCACTTTATTGTACACTTGAAACTAATATTACACTGTATGTTAACTAACTGGAATTTAAATAAAAACTTAAAAATAAGAGAGAATATAGTAATTGTAAATATACACACACCCAACATTGGAACACATAAATATATTAAGCAAATACTAACTGATCTGAGGGAGTAATCAACAAAAATATAATAATAATAGAGGACTTCAATACCCCCACTTCCAACAATGGATAGATTATCCAGACTAGAAGTCAACTAGGAAACATGGGACTTGAATAACAATTTAGACCAAATGGACGTAAGAGACATATATAGAACATGCCATCCAACAGCAGCAGAATATATATTCTTTTCAAGTGCACATGGAACACTCTCTAGGATAAGTCACATGTTAAGTCACAAAAATAAGTTGTAGCTACCTTAAAAATATTGAAATTATTGAATCACTATCTTTTCCTACCAAAATGGAATGAAACTAGAAATCAATAACAGGCGGAAAATTGGAAAATTCACAAATATGAGGAAATGAAACAACACATTCCTGAGCTACGAATGGATCAAAGATATAATCAAAAGGAAATTTAAAAATCTTAAAAAAATGAAAATGGAAACACAATATACCAAAATTTATGTGATGCAGCAAAAACAGGGCCCAGAAGAAAGTTTATAAATGCCAACAATAAGAAAAAAGTAATATCTCAAATAATCAACCTAAATTTACATCTCAAAGAACTAGAAAAACAAGAACAAAGTCAGAAGAAGGATAGAGGTCAGAGGAGAAATAAATGAAGTAGAGAATAGAAAAGCTATAGAAAAGATCAATAAAATTAAGTGTTGGTTTTTTGAAAAGAAAAGCAAAATTGACAAACTTTTAGCTAGACTTACAAAGAGGAAAGAGAGACAACTCAAATAAATAAAATGATAACTGAAACAAGAGATATTAAAACTGATACCACAGTTATAAAAGGATCATACGAAACTACTATGAACAATTATATGCCAACAAATTTGACAGCCTAGAAGAAATTAATAAACTCCTAGAAATATACAGCCTACTAAGTCTGAATCATAAAGAGTAATTTACTTGTTAAAGGTAACAAGTAAGGAGATTGAACAATAACAAGGAGATTTAATCAGTAATCAAAAGCCTTCCAACAAAGAAAAGTTCAGAACCAGATGGCTTTCTGTGTGAATTCTACAAAACATTTAAAAAAGAATTAATGCCAATTCTTCTCAAATTCTTGCAAGAAGTTGAAGAGGAGGGAACACTCCTACATAAGGCCAGCATTATCCTGATGCCAAAGCCAAAGAAAGATAATACAAGAAAAGAAAACTATAGGCCAACATCCCTGATGAATATAGATTCAAAAATTCTCAGCAAAATACTAGCAAACTGAACTCAATAGTACACGAAAAAGATCATATCCATTTAGTGGGATTTATCCCTGGATGCAAGGATGGTTCAACACACATAAACCAATAAATATAATACATTACATTAGTAGGATGAAGACAAAAATCATATGACCATCTCATTATATGCAGAAAATGCATTTAACAAAATTCAACATTCTTTCATGAAAAAAATCTCTCAGGGTATAAGCACCATATATGACAATCTCACAGCTAACATCATACTGAATGGTGAAAGTTTGAATCTTTTTCTCTAAGATCAGGGTTCCTCCTCTCACCACCTCTATTGAACATAGTACTGAAAGTTCTAGCCAGAACATTTAGGTAAAAACTAGAAATAAAAGTCATGCAGATTGGAAAGGAAGAGGTAAATATATCTTTGTTTGCTGATGACATGATTTTGTATACAGAAAATTTGAAAGACTCCTCTAAAACACTCTTAGGCCTAATAAAAAAAATCTAGTAAAAGTTTAAGGTTAGAAAATCAAGATACAGGAAGGGCAAGATGGCAGAGAAGTAAGGAGCTCTGTAATCTTCACCTGCCTGCATCTATTAAGCTGGAGAAGGACTGAAGAGACAATACTCTGATCTGCAAGAGTGAGAGGAGAACACAAAGACTCCAGAAAGAAGACAACCTCAAAAATGCCTGAGTGAGTTATTACAAACTGGGGAAATTAAAAAATGGGCTGGGCCCCGGAGGTGCACAGGGGTGGGAGCCCCAGCCCAACACAGGGAGAGCGTGCAGTGCCCTGGAGAGACAAGGGGAAGAGAAAGAGAGACTGAAAATTCTCATAGAACTGTCTCTAAAGAAGAGATAAAAAAAAAAAAAACTCGGCCCTGGACAGAGAGAGATATTGTCACCCCATATATAACTGCTGGGCATGGGGAGAGGAATCCGTGCCATCTAGCTGGTGAATACTTCCTTGGGCTCAGTGGCAGCGGTGCCCATTCCAGGCAGCACCAGGAAAAACAGCCCCCTGCCCCTACGAGATCCCGGCTAGGAAGCCGGCCGCCAGCGCGAGTATGTCTCACCTCAGTTGGTAGCGAAGCAGGGAGAAACAGCTCCCCCCCACCCCCCGCACGATCCGGGCTGAGAAGCTGGCCGCCAGCGGGAGTGCACCTCATCTCTCATGGTAGCATTAAAGTGCATGGACTAGGATTTGGAAGTGAGGCGGAGCTTGGAAAATTCAACTTGGCACGCTCGCGGCATAGGGAAATCAGACTCAAAAGAGCAGTTTGCAAAGCTAGAATTGAGCAGAGCTTGGGGTGCCACCATTCTTGCCACCATTCTTCTCCCAGCAACCACCAAGGTGAGGCCTCGGAGAGGCCTCGGAGAGCAGCCCCCGGGACCTGACCTACCTACACCAAACCACGGCCATCTACACGGGAGAGCTGCCCCTTTTTTCTTCTTTTTCTTTTCTCCCCTTCTCTTTCTCTCACCACCCAGATATATTTTCCCTTATCTCATTCTTATCTCTCCTCTCATCTGGTTATACGCTTTTAGACTGCACATAGTCTTTTGCTGTCTCTGTCCCCCCCCTTTTTTAAATGTTTTCTTTTCTTTTCTTTTCTTTTCTTTTCTTTTCTTTTCTTTTCTTTTCTTTTCTTTTCTTTTCTTTTCTTTTCTTTTCTTTCTTGTCTTTTCTTTCTTCCCTTTCCTTTCCTTTTCTTACTTCCTTTCCCCTTTTGGTTTGCTTGTTTGTTTGATTTGTCTGTGCATTTGCATGCTTTTGTTCCCTGTGTGTTTGTCTGTTTTCCTTTTCAGGGCTACCTCAAAAAACAAGCCAAAGGACACATGGTGGAGAGTCCCAAATATCAGTGACTAGGGAAGTAAAATAATCAAAGGCACAACAGGAGAAACCGAGAGACACCATTAAAAGAACACTTCCTGAAATGACAGGCCCAGGATACTCAATGAGCTTCCTTTAACAGAGCAATACTAACAGGTGCACAGTGCATAACGAGCTTTTAAAACTGTCAAGAGACAGAAAGCTAGCCAAAATGACGAAACGAAAGAAGTCTCCTCTAAAGAAACTCCAGGAAGAAGTCACAGCCACAGAACTGCTCAAAACAGATTTAAGCAACATAACTGAACAAGAATTTAGAACAATTGTCATAAAATTAATCGCTGGACTTGAAAAAAGCATCAGAGAAGCTATTGATACACAGACTAGGGCCCTTCAAAATAGCTGTGACGAGTTTAAAAAGGCTATAAATGAGGTGCATAATAAAATGGAGGCTGTCACAGCACGGATTGAACAGGCAGAAAGGAGAATAGGTGAATTAGAAGACACAGTTATAGCAAAAGAGGAAGCCGAGAAAAAGAGAGAGAAAATTGATACAGGAGAATGAAAGGAGAATTCGAGACCTGAGTGATACAATCAAATGGAACAATATCCGTATCATAGGAATTCCTGAAGAAAAAGAAAGAGAAAAAGTCCTGAAGGGGTGCTTGATCAAATTATAGCTGAGAACTTCCCGAATTTGGGGCAAGAAATAGACGTTGAAATCAAAGAGGTGCAAAGAACCCCCTTAAGATGTAACTTGAAATTCTGAAAGTGGTTAGGGGTAAAAGGGCTCTAAAATTCAAAGGGAAGCCTATCAGAGTGGTGACAGACCTATCTAATAAAACTTGGCAGGCCAGAAAGGAATGGCAGGAAATCTTCAATGTGATGAACAGAAAAAATGTGCAGCCAAGAATCCTTTATCCAGCAAGCCTGTCATTCAAAATAGAAGGAAAGATAAAGGTGTTCCCAAATAAACAAAAATTGAGAGAATTCATCACCACCAAACCAGCCCTACAAGAAATCCTAAGAGGGATTCTATGAGGGAAATGTTGCAAGGAATACAAGGTACCAGAGACACCACTATAAACAGGAACTCTACAGAGAACACAATGAATCCAAACCTACATTTTTCAATAATAACATTGAATGTAAATGGACTGAATGCTCCAATCAAACGACACAGGTAGCAGAATGGATAAAAAAAACCCCAAATCCATCTATTTGCTGTCTACAAGAGACTCATTTGAGACCTGAAGACACCTTCAGATTGAAAGTAAGGGGATGGAGAAATATCTATGATGCGACCAGTAGTCAAAAGAAAGCCGGAGTAGCCATACTTATATCAGACAAACTGGACTTTAAAGTAAAGGCAGTAACAAAAGATGAAGAAGGACATTATATAATAATTAAAGGGTCTCTCTATCAGGAAGAGCTGACAGTTATAAACATCTATGCGCCAAATTTGGGAGCACCCAAATACATGAAACAATCACAAACAGAACC
>CM053566.1:18949480-18995454 GCA_028646485.1 Cryptoprocta ferox | reverse complement strand
AAAGAGTTAGGGAGAGGGAGGGAGACAAAACACGAGAGACTCTTGAATACTGAAAACAATCTGAAGGGGGAAGGGGAAGGGGGAAAGGTAATGGGGGGTGATGGTCTTGGTGGACGTCACTTGTGGGGAAGAGCACTGGGTGTCATATGGAAACCAACCTGACAATAAAATATAAAGTTCAAAAAAATAAATAAAAAAATAAAATAAAATAAAAAATTAAAAAGAAAAAAGAATAACAAAACAGAACAGTGACAACAAAACTCCTAATAGACAAAGTAAGCCACTGAGGGTAAGCCACAAAACCCAGAAGCTGTAAGGAAAAGATGAATATATCTGACTAAATAAAAATTAAAGCCTCTGTACAGTCAAGGGCAACATATAATTAAAAGTCTTGAATGAGACCTCATGAAAAAAATTTGAAATTCATATGCAAATAATAACTATATAGACTAAAGAATATCTATAAGTGAATTAGAAAATTGGTAAAATATATCAAGAAATTCACAGAAGAAAAAATACAAATAGCTAACAAATATATGTAAATATCTACAATCTCACTAAGTGGAAAAACACAAATTTAAAAATTTTAAATTATTTTTCAATCATCAAATTGACAAAAATGAAGTAAGATTGATAATATACTCTAATTGAGGATGTGACTAAATACGAACTTTCATACACTGATGGTGAGAATATAAATTGGTGAATCCTTTGGAACATAACTTTTAAATATTTATCAAATTATTAAATGTTCACACCCATTGTTCCAGTATTCCTTTCCTAAGAATCAATCATTAAAGAAAACAAAACTGTTAATGTGTCAAAAGATTAATATACAATTACATGTGGTAGAGTATCGCTTAATAACAAATAATTGAAAACAACATGAATGTTTTTCAGTAGAAAAATGGTCAAATTGTGGCAAATGATTTCATGGAATAATGTGCAACTATTAAAATGGAGGGGTACCCATATGCATTAACAGGCAAAGATCTCCAAGATAAATTTTATATGACAAAGCCAATCACAGTACAACATATAAAGTGAGACTTCATTGTTTAAAAATATGTGTACAAATATAAAAATTACTTTAACATATGCTTTAAACTACTAACAGTTATTTTTCTGTAATGTAGTGGGAAGTAGATGAGATTGATAGATTGTCAGTGGAGACTTATATTTAATTCTATAGAACAAAGCATTGTTTGAATTTTGTAACAATATGATAGACGTTTATTATGCAATTTTTAAAAAGCATTTTAATGTTCTGATTTACTTCTAAAAAGGTGTATTTTAAAACTACATATAATCCTACAAAGAGATAACTGTCCTTCAGAACGTCAAAATAACACGGAAATAAAGATAGAGAAATGTATATATTCAAGTAACAATGCCAATAAATAAATTAATGTTAATATCTAAAATTAGATTGTGGTAATTGTTAAATAACTGCGAATATTCTAAAATACACTGAATTGTACACTGTAGGTGGGTGCATTATATTTTTAGGTGAATTATAGTTTTATAAAGTAGTTTAAGAAATCAGTGGTTTAATATGCTAACATTTAGTGGGATGGTTTTATTTAAGACATAAGCTAATAATTTCCAGTAAATTCATAAAAATATTTACAACAATCATTTCTAGTTCACTTCCCCTTAACTCTTAGTAAATATTCCTATTTTCCTTGAGGTCAGTACAGTGAAGTTGAGAGGAAAAGGTCACTGCGTTATAGATGAGGAGGTTACTATGGGAGGCAGAGTTGGGAGAGGCATTTCTTCTAAATGGAAGTCTCTGGAAATAGAAAGCAAGTGTAAAGTAGGGAAATCTACTTGGTGAGCTATAAAAAGATTTAGACACAATACTTCTAGTTTACACAAAAATATAGAGTCAGCTTCCTGGCTTTCTAAATTATTAACTTTTTTTATTGACACAAGAGAACAATAAAAACTAAAAATCAGGTCTATAATCTAGTCATCTCATATGATAAAATTACCAACTGCTTCCTCCCTTTTGAAATTATCTCCCTTCTGAAACACAACAAACTCTAAAAGTGAAAAAATCAACAAAATTATCCTTTGCTTAATAAATAATTAGTGTCTCAGATAGAGGTCAGGCAAAATAGCCATAGACAAAGAGAGACACTGCAAGGAGAAGAATGGCATTGACATTCACTATAGCCCTTCCTAAAGGCTTCTCAGATGTGTCTGTCAGCTTCTTTTTCTGGGCTTCTTCCTCCTCTTTGCTCAATTTGGGGCTTTTCTTCTGCAAACCACAGAATAAGTCATAAGGCTTCCTGAGACATCCACGATGTTCCTCAGGATTATCTGAAACAAAGAAAGATAAGCGAATGATCATGAAAAATGGGAAATAATGTTCCTGTCAATGTAGTTCAGATGACTGTAAAGAATGATTACAACCACTTTTAAGTGTTAGAAGAATCCCTGAAAAAAATATAGATAGATTACATAAAAATATAAAACTTTCGCATGACTTATGTCAATACAGTACAATACAACCAAGTAAAAATACAATAAACAAAGTAAAAACAAGTGACAAACTGAGGAAAAACATTTGCATCTTGGGGCATCAAGTTGGCTTGGTCGGTTAAGCATCCGACTTCAGCTCAGGTCACGATCTCCCAGTTCCTGAGTTTGAGCCCCACGTCTGGCTCTGTGCTGACAGCTCAGAGCCTGGACCTGCTTCAGACTCTGTGTCTCCCTCTCTCTCTGTCCCTCCCCTGCTCATGCTCTCCCTCTCTCTCTCAAAAATGAATAATAAAATGTTAATTTTTTAAAAAACATTTGCATCTTACACTACAAAAGGTTTAATATCCTTAATATACAATGGGCTTTTAAAGCAGAGAATAAAAGACTACCAACCATCCCATGTAGACATATATACAAACATATATACAAACATAGATAAACAGTTCTTAAGTTTACTCAATAAAGACAAATTAAAAAAAATGACATTGAGATACTACTACTCATCTGTCAGTGATAAAAATTAACTAGTTTCACAAGTGGGGTGCCTGGGTGGCTCAGTCAGTTAAGTGTCCAACTTTGGCTAAGGTCATGATCTCACAGTTCATGGATTTGAACCCCGAGTCAGGCTCCGTGCTGACAGCTCAGAGCCTGGAGCCTGTTTTGGATTCTGTTGTCTCCATCTCTCTCTGCCCCTTCCCCTCTCATGCGCACATGCTCTCTCTCTCTCTGTCTCAAAAATAAATAAAATATTTAAAAAAAGTTTCACAATATACTATGTTAGTCTGTGTGGAAGCACAATATCTCACACATTGTTTCTAGGAAAGCAAGGTTCAAATCTCATGGATAGGAATTTGGCAGTGTACAGCAAAATTGCATTGGCATTAACCCTTTGACCCAAGATTCAAACTTCTCAAAGTCCATACCAAAGGTAAATTGGCAAAAATACAAAAGCCCTAAGTACAACACTATTTGTTTCTGCATTAGAAGATTTAAAACATACTTCCAAATTCAAATATCTATGAAAAACCATAATGAATGTAAGACTATTCTTATAAATGAATGGTAAAGAAAATTCTACAAAATAAAAGATATGAGATGCAGCAAAAATATTACTTTGAGGAAAATGTGTAAACTTACTTATTTACATTATAAAAGAAGGGAGGCTGAAGGCTGAAAATTAATGAAATAATATTCAATTTAAGTTAGAAAAAATTACAGAATAAACCCAAATAATGTAAATGGAAGGGTATACAAATGAGACAGAAAGTAATAAAATAGAAAATAAGGGTAACAATAGAGAAAAATAACAAAGCCCAAGTTGGTTATTTAAAAGAAGTAAAATAGACTGGTCTTTAGTGAAATTTATCAAGAAAAAAGAGACATCATAAATAATTATATAAGGAATAAAAGGGAAGGCATAACTACAGAGGTAGTAGGGACAGAAAAGCCAATAAGTAATATAAATAACTTCATGTCATTATATTTAAAGCATGTACTAAATGGACACAATCCTAGAAAATATAATTTTCCCAAACTGATTAACCAAAAAGTGTAACCTTTTAATAGCTCTATAGGCATTGATTAAACACAAATTTAATCAGTTTAAAAGCCTCTCTCTCTCTCTCTCTCTCTCTCTCACACACACACACACACACACACACACACACACATTCACCAGGCCTCCTAACGCTTAATGTTATTATTGGCAAAATACCAAAATTTTGGTGCAGATATCATTCCACTGTTACTGAAATATCTCCAATTGATTCTATGAAAACACTAAGATCTATTTCTTTGAGAGAGAGAGAGAGAGAGAGAGAGAGAGAGCAGGCTTCATGCCCAGCATGAAGCCCAGCGTGGTGCCCTGCTCATAACCCTGAGATCATGACCTGAGCCAAAATCAAGAGTCAGACACTTAACTGACTGAGGCACCTAAATGCCCCAAGAACACTATGATCTTAATACCAAAACCAAAGTACAAAAAAGGAAAACTATATAGGCCAGTCTTACACAAGAATACTGATATAAAAATCCAAAAGCAGTAGAAGGCACTTATCCTTCCTTCAAGTTGAAGAACCCAAGCCAAACTAAATGAAACAATTAGTGTAGAGTTCCAGACAACATATCCTGAAGTGTTAAACTTTGTTAATGGTTTTAAAAATTCCAGATAGGGGTGCCTGAGTGGCTCAGTGGGTTGAGCATCCGACTTTGGCTCAGGTCATGATCTCACGGTCTGTAGGTTTGAGCCCCACATCAGGCTCTCTGTTGTCATTACAGAGCTTGCTTCAGATGGTCTGTTTCCCTCTCTCTGTCTGCCCCTCCCCCACTGGCGCGCTCTCTCACTCAAAAATAAAACAAAAACTTTAAAAAATGCCAGGCAAACAAGGAGCCATGGGGGTGGATGCTAGAGAAGTTTCCATGAAGGAAATGAAATTAGAATCTAGTTGCAAAGAATAGGCCATTTTTTCTCTCTTAGAGAGGAAGTAGAAATATTCTAAGAGCTTGGTATACATGAGGGGAAGGTGAAGAGATCTGCCTGGCTGGAATGGATGGTATATTGGAAAGAATAGTGAGAAACAAAGTTTGAGCCGCACATCAGGCTCTCTGTTGTCATTACAGACCTTGCTTCAGAAAGAAAAAGGTGGTACTAAATGCTAGATGCTTAATCACTATCAATCAAGATTCATTTGTTGAACATTTAATATGTGACTAGGAATAAGAGACACTGGAATTGATTTTCACGTCAGAGCTGGTACACAGATCCATGGATGGATAAAGGTTGAATGGACAGACAGACTGATGGACAGGCAGATGAATAGGGATATTTCATTTGTAATGAATTGTCTTGGTTTTGGGGGAAATAAGATTCAAAAGTTTCAGTTTACCATAAATCTAACAGCTTTTTCAGAAACTGAATTTAGTGGCAAAAAAAATTAAGCAAACATGAAACCAATTCAGGAACACAGAATTTCTACATGAAAACAAAATGTAAACCAGATATTACCTTCATCAACATCATTATCAGCTTCTTCATGTCTTTTCTCTTCTGCATCTATATCAATTCGTTCCTCTGTACTGTTCCGAAGAGCCCAGCACAGACGATACAGCTACACAAAGACCATAGACAAGCACATTAGTGATGCGCAAATGTTTAAATAATACGATGGTACATTCATTTATTGTTTAGTGCAAGAAAATCAAATGACATTGCACAGTATATGTAACAAAGAAAAAGTCTCCTACCATAATAATTCACAAAAACACACTAACCATTTAAAATTATTTATGTTTTAAACTCTTCCAGTAGTTACTAAATACTCTTAAGTAATATTCCTTAAAAATTTGTTTAATGTTTATTCATTTTTGAGAGACAGAGAGAGACAGAGTGTGAGTGGGGTAGGGGCAGAGAGAGAGGAAGACACAGAATCAGAAGCAGGCTCCAGGCTCTGAGCTGTCAGCACAGCTCGAACCCACAAGCCATGAGATCATGACCTGAATTGAAGTTGGATGCTTAATTGACTGAGCCACCCAGGTGCCCCATCTTAAGCAATATTCTTAAAACTCTTACTTCTGGACTTTTAATTTCATAAAAGTCAAGTATTTATCTAACTTACACATACCGCCTGCTTCACTAATTGTCCTTATCATTCAGCTGTTATTAGCTGCATCATATTGCTAGTGGTTACGTTTGTAACTTATAAAATATCTTTTTAGGGGCACCTGGGTGGCTCAGTCGGTTGAGCGTTCGACTTCGGTTCAGGTCATAACCTCATGGGGTTCGTGGGTTTGAGCCCTGCGTCAGGCTCTGTGCTTGACAGCTCAGAACCTGGAGCCTGCTTCAAACTCTGTGTCTCCCTCTGCATCTGCCCCTCCACTGCTTGCGCTTTGTCTCTCTGTGTCTCTCAAAAGTAAATAAATGTTTTAAAAAATTAAAAATAGAATAAAATAAAATATCTTTTTTAGCTCCATCATGGATCCATCATGTTTAGATAGTATCTATGTATCTATTAAGTTCTGCTAATAATTTGTGCCTTTATACATCCATTTTCCAGCCTACCTCCAAGCTTTTGTCAACTGTATCATTATTTTAAAACTGCTATCAGCTTTATAGAATTGAATTGTTTTCTATAAATATGATTAATATTTCTATGCTTTGTATGTTGACTAAAAATTTGAAAATAGCTATTTATGCTATTATGTAACTTTTTTCTATGCCATAGATCCAAGACATGTGATTGGACACAATGAACGAATATCAGCTCTAGGTCATTCTAAGAAAAGGGTTCCAAGTGTCAACTGGGTTTCAAAATTATAACAATCATATGCTCAAAGTCATGCTTCATTTTAACTGGCCTCATATTTGACTCATGTCTTTCTTGTACAGATTGACTAGAATTTATAATTGGCTTTTTTAAATTTATAGTTGGCATAACAAGCATATGCTTCAACCTTACCACTAAGATTCCTAATTATAGCTTCATAAGGTTCTTAATCCTAGCATTTCTTATACAGTATCTGCTTTCTTGCTGAAACCCTCTTATTGGGGCTCCTTGAATTTTTGTTCTAACAAGGTACTTTTTAGTCTTGCAAAAAAAAGTATTATTCTGAGATTTCTTTTTACTGCCCTGCTGGGTTAGATCCACAACATTACTCATGACTTTCTCTGATGTGACTATTGATATTTATCAGTCGATTTTGAAAATTCAAACCTCACAGTATATTTATGAGACATAAACATAAATTAGATAAATGGTATTGGTCCTTTAGACACATTTAAAAAATTAATAATTATAATTATTTTTATTGCCATAAAAGCTTAATATTTATATTTCTTTGAAAAATATAATATATTTTTTAGTGTTTTTTTTTTTCATTCAACTCCCAATATTCAACACAAATATTTAATTTGACTTCTGGTGACATGTCTTTGATAAAGTAATTTGAACCATTCTGTATTTCAGGTTTTCCCATCCACAAATAATATTTACTACTTTCTAAGGGAATATGCAAATAAATATTGCTTCAAAGACTGAGTGATAAATGCAAAATAAATAAAAGTTATACATGTTAGTAATACATTCAAATAGTGTTAGTATATAAGCAATATTTAAGTTAAAAATGACTAATATTTGCTGCTCCTCTATAGTGTTTCCCCTAGAGATACCTTTTATTGAAAGTTTCTGGTGTATATCCTTTAAGGTATTTTTTCCATTGTTAGACAAATATGTGTGTGTGTGTTTTATTTTCAAAAAGTGATATTATATAATACTATATTATTCTGCAAGTTTTTCCCCACTTAGCCATATCATGGATATTTAAAAAAACAAATGATAGAGCTCCTCAGGTTTTTGAACAGCTGCATGAAATTTAGTGTACTATTGTGTATCCATTTCACTAGCAATGGAAATTTGGGTTGTCTCCATCTTTTTCTACTAGAAACCTTTTGCAGAGAAAATCTTTATACATATATTTTCCCTACTTGTGTAAGTATTTCTACACATTAAATTCCTAGAAATGGGATTGTTGGTTCATAAGGTATGATAATTTTAATTTTAATTGATACATATTCCCTAATTGTCCTCCTACAAATTATAAAATTCATACATTCAACAATGATTTTGCAGAGTGGACATTTCCCAACATCCTTACCAACACTGGACATATTCATATTAAACCTTTTTTCCAATTTGAAAGGCATCTTGTTCTATTTATTTTTCTTGCCACCTGGTACCATGTACTTATTTTTTTAAATCTCTGTATTGGTGTTTGTATTGTATATGAAATTCTACTCATCCCTAAATAGTCCCAGCCCGATGACAGCTCTGCTGTGAAGTCTTTTCCAATCTCTTAAGCAACACTAATTACTTTCTTCCTGGTATCTTATAACAAAGAGAAAGATTTATCTCCCAAGTGCATTGTGAAGTTTTTTGAGGATGAACCCCATTTCCTAATACCCCGGAAGGCAAAGAACTCTTATTTATTTATTTATTAGAGAAAACGGGGGAGAAGGGCAAAGGGAGGTAGAGAGAGAGAGAGAGAGAGAGAGAGAGAGAGAGAGAGAGAGAGAGAGAGAATCCCAAGCAGGCTCCATGCCCAGTGCAGAGATTGATATGGAGCTTGATCTCATGACCCTGGGATCATGACCTGAGCCAAAATCAAGAGTCAGTCGCTTAGCTGACTGAGCTACCCAGGCGCCCCAAGAATTCTTATTTTAAAATGAGTACTCACATGTACTTCAGGAATGGGTTTTGTTAACAGGGAAATTCCCAGGACGACTACTACGGAAACAAAAAAAAGGATGATGGCAAAGTACAGATAGTGCACTCCACAGATGACCTTGGGACAGTCACTGGCAACCAAGCAACTTCCTGTTCCATAGGCAAACTCTGCAATCATGCGAATGAGACCGATCACAAGTCCAACAACTAGACCCCAGAAGGCTCCCTGCAAAAGAAACAAGAATAAAACCAGAGTATTTAGAAAAGATGAAGGCTCATTTGAGTAGGTAATAATCATCATCCTACCTACTTTCTCCACTGAGAACCAATAATGGCTAACCTTGAGTACAAAGTCATGAAAACAAGGAAAAGGTACAAATACATGTGTATATTAGTGATCCTGAAATTTCATTACATCAGATACTACTCCAGGACACTATTGTATACTCTGCTCCAAGCCTATGTTTACCATGAATTTTATTTTATATATAGATTTTAAAAGTTGTGGCTTATTTTTATAGAATAAACAGGACTATGGATTATGTTACATAATTTACAGAGTTGATATTAGGTAGTTATGATAGTTCTATTAAGCTTTTGGCAATTAAAGGCATCTATTTTCTCTGAGAAGCTGGTGGGGTTGGAAACATGTGTCCCCTATTCCTCTGATCAAGATGTTTTATTCAGGGGAAATGGTATTGCATAGAAATTAAAAGCATGAGCTTTAGTTGGAGGAAGACCTGGGTCTGACTCCCAAAATACCACTTACTAATATTAAATAACATTTGAAAAGCACATAAGATATTAACCTCTCTGTACCTATTCTTCATTTCAAAATTATAATAAAGTTAACAGCTGGAGACAATTAAGGGACTAAATGCCCATGATCCAAAATAATCAGTTACATATATTATAATAGAATTAACATATTTTTAATTGTTACTACAGTGGGAGGTTTTCTTCTAAGTACTTCACATTAAAATAAATCCCCTTTGGGGCACCTGCTCCAAAGTCAGTTGAGCATCTGACTTTGGCTCAGGTCATGATCTCAAAGTTCGTGGGTTTGAGCCCCGTGTTGGGCTCTGTGCTAAAAGCTCGGAGCCTGGAGCCTTGCTTCAGATTCTGTCTCCCTCTCTCTCTGCTCCTCCCCCGCTCATGCTCTCTCTCGCTCTCACTCTCAAAAATAAATAAACATAAAAAGTTAAAATAAATCCCTTTTAATCCTCACAGCAATCCTATAAGGTAGGAACTGTGATTATCTTCATTCTACACAGAATCAAATGGTTTGCTTAAGATCACAGTGATATAAAACGGTAGAGCCAGAATTGGATTCTGTCAGCCTTACTCCAAAACTTGTGTTCCTTAGCACTGTGTCATATATGTATATAATATTTTGTAAGAAATATATGGACTTTACTGTAAACATGCCCTATGTATTTATACACTTTAATGTATTTACACAGGAATTATAGCTGACTACAATTAAAATGAGATGGGCTTCGAGTTGTTTAAACAGGGTGAAAGAATGCATTTTCCTACCAGTGAAAGAAATAAAATATTCTTACTCTAGTAGTGAAGAAATTTTCTGATTTTTACTTACTTGTTCATTGACTCTTTTACAGAAGATGGCAAGCAGGAAGACAGCTGCAATTGGAGGCCCAAGGTAGCTAGAAATTGATTCTATATAATGGAATAGTTGTCCATTTTGGGATACTTGCACTAACGGGACCCACAAAATGCTGATGACAATTAATAGAATGATAAATAGCCTGGGGAGAAAGAAAAATGATTTAAATATTAAACAAAAGCATTATTCTTGTGGTCATTCATTGACTTTCCAAATAAAATCATACTCCTTGACCTCACATGAAGCCATGGCATGCTTAATGACCAAAGGTTAGTAAAATGCCAATAAAGCAATTGCTTCTCTGTAATTAGTAGTAATAGCTTCAACTATAAGGTTAAATATCCATTCATAAAACAGTTCAAATGTCAGCAATCGTTAATAATTCTCTAGTGCAATTTATGTAATATATCAATTAGGAAAAAACACTACACTATTTCTATGAGTAAGTAATTATTTGTATGATAAAGAAAGCAGTTCCCCATTCTGATCCTTTTTTTCCCCTAGCTTGAGAGAAACTATGTCAGTTTGCACAGGTTAGAATTAAAATATCCTTTATCCTAGAATGCTGAGTAAATTGGCCAGAAATGCTAATTTGTGCATTTTACTACTTGAGTACTTTGGCAGGTAGAAGGAGTTAGTAAGAAAACCTTTTAGAAGTCCTGGGGTACAGAGAGAATGACTAATGATAAGCTCAATATTCTGTACTTATTGTGTGAATAACAAACATAATTTACTGGACTGTCTGTAAAAGGTCATTACTTCTCTGTGCTCACCTGAAACAGAGAGATGGGGGATGGGAGAAATGGGGGACAGGCATTTGGGCAGGAGACTGAGGCACAAGTGTCTCACCGAAAGTCCACAAAACTCTGCAACCTTGTACTAATTAAATGTGATAAACCACAGAAAGTCTGAGCATGATGCCTAGAGTACAGTAAGGATTCAATAAATAATACCCACTGTCCTAGTTCTCCTTGTTATCATCATTGGAAAGCAAGACATGTACATCCCTTGTTTGCTTATCTTCAGTTGTTTTCTATCATGTGTGGAATAAAATCCAAAGTCTTGTTATGGCTTAAATGGCCCTACATAATTTCACCTCTACCTATCTTTCAGATCATGTTTCTTATCACTCTTCCACTTGCTCATATGTGCCAACCTCACTCTTGTTGTCCTCAAATACACCACACACATGACTGTTGTAAGAATTCAGCACTTACTGTTCCATCACCACAGAGCCATGGGGCTCACTCCAACACTTCCCTCAGGGCTGTGCTTAAAGACCATCTTCTCAGAGAGGACTCCCTGAATGCCTGTCTTAAGTAACTCTGATCTTTAATCCCGCTTTAATTTTCTTCCTGGCAATTTTGTCATCAGATATAGAACATATTTATTAATTGTCTATCTTGCCAACAAAGGCATAAATCCCACAAAGCAGGAAATTATTTTTTACATATATGTCCTTTTCCATATTTGTATTCTGGGACATATTAAGCTTTTAATGAGAGAGAGAGAGAGAGAGAGAGAGAGAGAGAGAGAGAGAGAGAAGCTCATTAATTTAAAATTGAGACTTAAAGGGCATTCATACCCAAGATCATATACCTCTTGCTGGACTTCTGCATCCTGGGCTTACTGAATTCAGGTCCAACACTTTCTCTACCACAGAAACACAGATGCTTTACTGTTCTTCCTCTCCTGTAGCATCTAGAGTCAAGATCTGGACCAAGTGAGCCCTTGGAATTTAACTTGCAAATGCTTAATTTACAAAGCGATTGTTACTGTCTTCAGCAAAGCAGTATCTTTTATATAGATAGGCTCTTGATACTCCATTTCTTTTTTTTTTAAATATTTTAACGTTTATTTAGTTTTGAGAGATGGAGAGAGACAGAGCATGAGCAGGGGAGGGGTGGACAGAGAGGGAAACACAGAATCTAAAGCAGGCTCCAGGCTATGAGCTGTCAGCACAGAGCCTGATGTGGGGCTTCCATGACTATGAGATCATGACCTGAGCTGAAGTCAGATGCTTAACCGACTGAGTCACCTAGGTGCCCCCTCTCGATACTTCATCTCTTAATGAGTGCAGTTGATAAACTGCTGTGTAGTAGTGTGTGGATAACTTAATCTGTGACTTCCTTCATGAGATATACATGGAAACTTCCAGAGACTGCTTTAACCTATTAGAGTAGGTGGAAACTTTGTACTCCATGAAAACCACTGGAGTTTCATGAAGATATGGTTGGAAGAGAGTGTGAGGGAAGAAAGAAATAAGAGACAATCAGAGGCATTTGAAAATCCTTAAAATCAACTATTTCAAAGTATGGCCCTGGGGCACCTGGGTGGCTCAGTTGGTTGAGCGTCCAACTTCGGCTCAAGTCTGATCTCATCGTTCATGAGTTCCAGACCTGCGTCAGACTCTGTGCTAACAGCTCACAGAGCCTGGAGCCCACTTCAGATTCTGTCTTCCTCTCTCTCTGACCCTCCCCCATTCACACTCTGTGACTCTCTTTCTCAAAAATAAATAAACATTTAAAAAAAAAGTTTGGCCCCGAGTTTTCTATCTGGAAAGAAATAAAATTGGATTAAATATCCTCTTAATGTCCCTTTTGACTTTAGAATTCTATGATTCATTTCACTGAAACCAAGGATGAGAAAATTCTAGTTTACTTGTATTTCTGAGCTTTCCAGAGAAATTTTTAGACAGAAACCAGGATGTTCTCACCGTCCTGTTATAAGAAGCTCTTTCTCTGATGCTTGTTTTCTAATCTTTGTGTACAGGTCCATGGTAAAGAGGGTGCTAGCACTGTTGAAGATGGAGGTCATGGAGCTCATGAGAGAGGCCAACATGACTGACAGCATCAGACCTCGCAGTCCTGGGGCCAGATGAGAGTGCAAACATTAGTTAGGAATTGGACTCTATGGTTTGCAAGGGCCTTGCCAAAACAGAGTCATTCAAAAGTGTCACCTGGAACATTTACCAACTGATGTGCCTGTCAACACATGTAGCATTTCCTGAAAAATTCCTGGTGATTTGAGAATGATCCAGTACAGAATTTTAGTTATAAATGTAAACTTAGAGATCATTTGCTGGAATCTAAATTTGGGAGAGAGGAAACAGTGTTGTACCATCTTTCTTTGGGGGGAATCTCTTGGCTTCCTGAAGACTTAGAGAAGTGGAGAGGGAAAAGTCTAGTAAGTTGTTCTGTTGAAGAAGTTTTTGTTGGGCAAAGGAAAGAGTTTTGAGATATGGTATTCGTTCTCCAGTTCCCTCTGCTTATTAGTAATGCCCCTAAAGCTCCTAGGACAAAGTGTGGAATGAGATGGATGGGTGATGTCACTTGTGGGTCATACTCCCTTCTTTCTGACAATGCTCATGTGTGTCAGGGAGGAGAAAGATTGAAGAAGTGTTAGCTGACCTTTGATGGGTCTAAGATATAAGATCACCTGGTTGTTCCTGAGCCCCATACTCTTCTCTGTTACTGACCAACACAGATCACCTTCTAGTATCCTAATAATTTGCTTTTTCCACATGTGTAATTTATTTTATATCTCATGAAAAAAGAATGTGAATTCCAAGGTATAGGGGATTTTGTGCTTATTTCACTGATGTTTTCTAAGCACTAGGGCACTGTCTGGCACATAGTACACACTCAATAAATAGTTGTAAATTAAATAGATTGAGGTGTATTTTTTGGGTATAACTGGTCTAGAGAAAGCAGGATAAATAGTTAACATCTAGTTTTCTGAGTTTATAAGTTTGTGTTTATGCAACTCTTTTATTGACAAATCCATCACTTTAGATGCTTTTGATTGCCTTGGAAGATAATCTTGAATCTAAAGGAGTAAGGATTCTTCTAATAGGAATATATCTGATTTATCTCTGTATTCCTCAGGCTCAGCACAGGACTGGTAGCCTATGGAAAGTGCTCAAGAAATGTCTGATGAAGACAATTGAATTCATGGAAGTTAGGATTATTAAGGATTATGCCATAATTCTTCTTCGTGGCCCATTTATAGACTAGGTCTCTGAGGCAGTCCCAGCATGAACGTTTTTTTCCAGCTTTATCGAGGTATGATTGACAAATAACAATATTATATAGTTAAGATGTATAATGTGATGTTTTGATATATGTATATACCATGAAACGATTACCATAATCAAGCTAGTTAACAAAACCATCACCTCACATAATTATAGTTTTCTTGTTTTGTGGTGAGAATACTTGATATCTATTCTATTAGCAAATTTTAAACATACATTCTTATTAACTATAATCTCCCTGGTGTACATTAGTTCTCCAGAACTTATTCATCTTATAACTGAAAGGTTGTACCCATTGTAATCTTCCCATTTTCCCCACCCACAGTCCCTGGAAACCCCATTGTACTCTCTGCTTGTATGAGTTCCACTTGTTTACATTCCACATATAAGTGACACTGTGTGCTTTTTGTCTTTCTGTATCTGGCTTATCTCACTTAGCATAATGTCTTCCAGGTTCATTTATGTTGTTGCACATGGCAGGTTTTCATATTTTTAAAGGCTGACTAATATTCCATTATCTATACCTATAAATGTCTATCTATCATCTATCTAGCATCACATTTTCTCCATTAATTTGAGGGTGTATATTTTCTTACCATCAGGCATCAGTTCCAGCACCATCACTGGGTAGGCATAGTTAGTACAGCCGACTTCAGTGCCACAATGTTTCACACATTCAGAAGGTACAACACAGGCCACTTTCTCTGAGGGGGGATTCAGATAAGTGGGTTCAGTGAGTGGGGCCCAAACAGGTAAGATCTACAACCATTGGACATAGAGACAAGTTGTAAGATGATAGGTGAGAGGAAAGACATTTGCTTGGAAATTGGAGATTCACCCTTGAACTCCATACCATAGATATTGTCCCTCTTCACCCAGAATATGACTTCCTAAGTGTTTCATACCTGGACCTCCCCTTGCACTGACCTAAGGGGCAGGGTTCTTCTTTGGGATGTGGCCCAGCTAGTGCATTAGAGCAATAAGGAGGATCTGATTCCATCCTCCAGAAAAGCTGCAAGAGCATAAATTCTCCCATAGGCACAGAACTCCAGAAATGAAACCACCACAAAAGCCACATCAATGTGAAAATCAGTTCTGTGTCCAGTCATTTAGTTCATTGTTTTCTACCTACATGTAAGAAGTGACATTTGTGATCATTATTGGGGTGATTGCTCATGTGGGATGAGGAGGGAGTTGTACAATACCTTGAGGTTTTTTTTTACTTAAACAATATTATGACAACAGATAGCAAAAAATGATTTAAAAAATTACATAGAATACTAACATGTTAATACATTAGCTTCTTTTAGTTTTTTTATTCCTTTCTAATCTTTTTCCAGAGAGAAATGTCTTTTTGCATAACTATGGCAATTGTTGAGATAATATTTTATAGTTTGCTTTTTTACCCTTAAACATAATAACTTCAGTATTTGACCAAGATTTGAGAAAGCCTTCAGTCCTTATGTGTAATTTTCCATAAAGGTGGTATATAATAATTTCTTTGGCCATTCCTTATTAGTTGGATATATATGTGTCTAATATGCCAAATTTTCCTGCTTCTGACACTCTGCAAAATCTGTTCTCTTCACTTGGAATTGTGTTTTAACTTCCATACATAATGGGTTTTCTAGATCATCAAGGTTTTAATACATATTAAAACCAGTACTCAGTTTTTAAAAATATTTATTTACTTTTTGAGAGAGAGAGAGAGAGAGAAACAGAGCATGAGTGGGGGAGGGGCAGAGAGAGAGAGGGACACACAGAATCTGAAGCAGGCTCCAGGCTCTGCACTATCAGCACAGAGCCCAACGCGGGGCTTGAACCCACAAACCGTGAGATCATGACCTGAGCTGAAGTCAGATGCTTAGCCAACGGAGCCACCCAGGCGCCCCTTAAAACCAGTACTCAGAATTCAAGCATACAAGAAAAAAACATATATGAATTAATGGCTTGCCTGTGTATAGGATGCGGTTGATCATTCCTGGCATCACCATGAGGAACATGGGCAGCAGCTTCAAGTACCCACACATGATGCAGGCAGCTTTCACATGAGACATGTCCTTGCCTGATAGGCAGCGCTGCACAATAACCTGACAGCAAAACATGACATAGTCATGAAGCAACTAGAGGATAACTTCAAAGAAGGGGAGTGCCTCTTTTCAGGGATTAATGTTACAATAAGATATGGGGTCATGAGTAGTGGAAAATAATGGGTTTCAGAGTAAAATCAGAACTCAAATCCCTGCTCCTCTTACATGAGTATTTGACTTTGTGAGACTCAGGTTTCTCATTTCTAAAAGAGTTATCTTTTGTAGGATATTTTGAATATTTGGTATAATGTA
The DNA here is from genome assembly GCA_028646485.1 of Cryptoprocta ferox. Classification (NCBI taxonomy): domain Eukaryota; kingdom Metazoa; phylum Chordata; class Mammalia; order Carnivora; family Eupleridae; genus Cryptoprocta; species Cryptoprocta ferox. The sequence goes on along the minus strand of CM053566.1, from coordinate 18,978,744 downwards.
TGTAAGACTCTTGGTACATAGAAGTCAATACACATCACCACTATTAAAATGTTTACAGCTCCTAGTCTGCATTGCAACAATGACCATGTACTTGGCCAGGTACAAAACTGTCACTACTGATCTCTGCCACAGCTTGTGTGTTTAAGTTGTGCCTTTAGTGTTGTAGGCACAAAATAAGCCACATACTCATCAGTATCTCCCTACTGTTAGGGATCAATTGTCCATTTGGAATATTAAGCCCATTGCCATAGAAACAACAGTCAGGCAGCCATCAGAAGAAAACCTTGAGATATTCATCTCTAGATATGAATCAGTTATGAATCAAATATTATGGTCCTGGAAAATTCAATGCATATAATTTCATAATTTTTACTTAAGTTGTATAATCTCTTGACTAAGAATTTTCTAGTAAAGCAGAATTTCAGCCCATAATGCCATTGCTTCTTGACATTTTTTCTTCTCAAGGAATGTCAGAAAATAGGGATGACTTTTTCTGCTTACTTCTCTTTGGAGAGACAAATCTATTAGGGATAGTCACAATGTCATTTGGTGCTGGGGGACAAGGTGCCATCCTTCGACAGAGGACTTGAAGAAGAAAGTTGGAGGGACAATACAAATTATATGTAAAACAGGGGAGTCCTGTCAGCAAGTAAGCAGGGTCTGGGTATCATATCTAAGGGTGAATATGAGGCCACCTATGTATAGGAGATAAGTCAGGTGGTCAGTGGCAAAATATAAATAATAAAGATGTTTGCAGAAATCAATGAAAGAATACATTCTTTGGGAGATATGTTGAGAAAATCAGTTTATTATATAGAAAAAAATAAAACTTATCTCACACCGACACAAGTGACCATTGATCCAAGATGGCTTAAAAATGTGAAATTATAAGTTTGAGTTGACAGGGACTATTTGGGGTGAAGAAAATTTCAGAAAATAAAACAAAAACAAACTTGAATGCTATGAAAAGGAACATAAAGAAAACCAAAAATAAGGTCTTGGGAGTTATAAACACAAAGGCAGAAAAACTGAAGGATAATATTGAGGTAATCTCCTAGAAAGTAGAGCAAAACAAACAAACAAACAAACAAAAACAAACAAACAAACAAAACCCAAGAGATGGAAGATGTGGAGGAAAGATAAGAACACTAGAAAACCAGTTGAGGAAGACCAACCCCCAAAATGGAAGTTCTCCAAAGGAAAACAAAACGCAAGAAATCAAAGAATTCCTCCAATTCATTAAAACATCCATTACCAGATTAAACTGGTTTACAGTGGTCCATCACAATGAACATAGATCTACACACAATAGCACATTGTGTGAAATTCCAGACCACTGAGGACAAGATAAGATGTAACCTGTCTTTTCCACAGAGAAAAGACAGGTTACATCCAAAGAATCAAGAATAACTTCAAGCTTTTCAACAGTAATGGTGGAAGTCAAAAGATGATGACTAAATTTATGACTGGAAAATTATTTCCAGCCTAGAAATGTGTATATGGCCAGAGGATCAATTTAAGAAAAGTTGAAGTGAAGCCATTTTCAAACATGAAGACAAATTCACAATAAATGTATCTCCTGTTTCTCTCAGGAACTTACTGGAGAATTCAATTGCCCTGAAGGAAGAAGTAAACCAAGAAATAAGATGATGTGGGATACTGGAGTTAAGAGATATAACCCAAGGATGAGGCAAAGGGAACCCCAAATATGGTAGTAAAGGAAGTCCTGGATTAGGATGGGCACCAGGCACAGAGAACAACCCAGCAGTTCATGAGAGACCAAAGGTTTCAAGAGAAAATGAGAAAAAGAGTTGGTAGGATATTTGATGTGTTTGCAAGTACACATCAAGGACATTTAGGCAATCTAAATTTCCTGCAGAGGGTTTGGTGTTGAATGAGTAATAATTACCAAGAAAATTTAAAACACAAAAAAATAAGAATTATTTATTCTAGAGAAAAGAAAAAGCTAAAGAAAAATCAATCAGAGAATATCAAATGCCTCAGCCGTGGATTATATTTATGTAGTCGCAAAATTGGCAGCACTGAATGTTAATCTCACCAAAATTATGAAATAGTTTTACTAGAAGATGGAGGATTGAAGATAAAAATTGAAAGAGCTAGGGGTGCCTGGGTGGTTCAATCAGTTAAGCATCTGACTTTGGCTCAGGTCCTGATCTCACAGTTTGTGAATTTGAGCCCCGTGTTGGGCTCTGTGCTGACAGCTTGGAGCCTGGAGTCTGCTTCAGATTCCATGTCTCCTTCTCTCTCTGCCCTTTCCCTGCTCACACTCTGTCTGTGTGTCTCTCTCTCTCTCTCTCAAAAATAAATAATAAAAACATTAAAAAATTAAAAAAAAATTGAAATATGTAAACCCTCATCTCTCATTATTGGAAGCCAGTGTAAAAATTCTAAAACTGGAAAACCAAAAGGGAGCAATACAAACATTTATTTAAATCACCTGGGGATCAAATTTACAAGCAAATTCTGATGCAATGGGTCTGGGTAGCATCTGAGAACATTTATTCCTGATGAGCTCCAAGGTGACATCCACTCCAATGGCACACAGGCCATGCATTGAGTACCAGGATTTAGAGAAGAGAAATACATACAAAAATACCTAACTGAAGGAGTCAATGTTTGCTTTTGAGAGACAAGAAATGAGTAGAGAGCAGGACACCAGACAACTATTTTTCATAACAAGCCTTGTAGAAGTGTTTGATTCTTAAAATGTGTGTTTGTGCATGTGTATGTGTATATATGTGTATAAAATAGAAACTAGATGCTTTTCTCTGAGAAGAAAAAGAACATAAACATATTTAGACACCACACACATACTTCACCTGATCTGTGCACCAGTACCACACAGCAACAATGGTCATTCCAAATATCATTCCTGGCCATGGAATATCTCCGGTGACAGCATCTCGGAAGATGTGGAAGGAGTCAGCCTGAGGAGTGTAGCACTTGGGACTGATTGTGAGGTTGTCCCCCTCAACTATGGATGGGATGGCATTCATGTACTTCTCTGTAAAACTCTCATAGCCTCCCACTTCAGCAAATGCTGCAAAGGTATTGGATAAAATGAAATGTTTCACACAAATCTAAGACACCTGGTGTTCATAATTATTCCTTTGTGGTGGAAGTGTCCAATCATCTCTAATCAGCCTGGTCAAATACTTAGTGTTCTCAGAGGAGCCACGTCTTTCTAATACCTTCACTGGCATTGGGAATGCTATCATGCTTTCATAACGTACACGAAGCAAATCACCTTTTAACCTTTCTTCTTATATTCCTCTTGAAAATTTTTATTTAGTGTCTATGCTTATGGTAAAAATAAAAATTGTTATCCAACAGATTGATATTGATATCTCACAACCATCTAGAACAGAGATAAACATGAAGGTGAGGTAACAGAGTGAGCCTAGCCATCTGAAAGCCCTTACTCCTCTGAATGGACCAGAAGCAATGGTCTCTCTTCCTGATACAAAGCCTGGCCATTCTGATCTTGTGCACAGTCTGTTTTTTGGTGCAATACTGACTGTAGTCTATGTTAGAATAACAAATGGGAAGATAAGGAGCAGAAATTAGATGCAGCAGATTATGTATGGTGAGGTGAAATGGTGAGACTCAGCCTGCTGGTGGTCTGGAAAGGCAAGACAGGTGAAGAAAAGAACCATAATGAGAGGGTCTCGGTGGCTCAGTCAGTTAAGTGTCTGACTCTGTATTTCAGCTTAAGGCCATGATCTCACAGTTTGTGGGATTGAGCCCCTCATCAGCCTCTATACTGACAGTGTGGAGCCTGCTTGGGATTCTCTCTCTACCTCTCTGCCCCTCCTGCACTTTCTCTCTCAAAATAAACAAACAAAAAAAAAAAACCCAAAAAAACTAACTAAGAAAAGAAAAGAACCGTAATGGATGGAAACCCGAGAAAGAAGGATGAGCCCAGGCATCTCGGCCCACTTAGTACAGATTCAAATAGTGCAAAATTCATCTGAGTATCATACATCTGTAGAGTTGAGGTTGACATTAATTTACTTTTTCATTAATTATTTCATTTAGCATCAAAAATGTCTGTATGTGCCAAACATTGTGATGGATGATATTATGTGCAAAATGAATGTGCAAGGCAGGAACTCAATACAATGGAGGGTACAGACAATACAAGGAAATTGTTCTGTTAAGGGGAATATGGTTTGTAACAACAATACATGAAGAATGCTAGGAGATGAGAGAGTCCACCCTCTTCATCCTAAGGATGGGAGAAGGCTTAGAGAGGTTGATGCCAGCGGTCCATCACCAAAGCCAGACACCAAAGAGCCATAAATAAGAATATCATAGAAGTCCTGGCTAACCAAATAGAAAGTTTGCAAAGAATTGTTCCTAGCAGTGGTCTCTCTGGAGCAGCACTGTATAATAGAACTTTTAGTAATGATAGAACTATTCTATATCTGTGCTGTTCAATATGAAAACTACTAGCCATATACTGAGCACTTGAAATATGGCTAGGCAAATGAGAAACTAAATTTTAAATTTTGATTAATTTATTTTTTATTGTTTTTTAAATTTAAATAGCCATATGTGACCAATTGCATTCATTTTGTGTCAAAATTACCAACTCTTTTTTGTGCATTTCTTGTCTTTGCAGCTCTATCACTTTTTGCTTCATGTTATCTTCATGTGATATGTGTGACTTCATGTGAACCTATATGTGACTAGGTTCATGCATATTCACAATTGTATTCAGTACAGCTTGAGTGGGTGGAATATGGTGACTGCAGGACAAGGGAGAGATGAAAATACACTTATTTTCATCTTATATCCTTTTTACTGTATGCATGGGTTTCCTGTTCAAAGCTAAATAAGTAGCATAATAAAAGAAAACAAAAATAGGGAAGCTATAAATTAAATTCATCAGTAGTGTTTGCTGCATGACTTAAGAGAAAGAACTGGTACTAATCAGGAAAATCCAAACTGTGTTTGTATATTCTAACAATAGAGAAGGTAACATACTTTAATAATTTCCATTTGAAACAGTCACAGTGAAGTTAAGAGTCAATTGTCTTAAACTGTTCTTACTACTTAATACTTCATTTTATGAAGATTCTACATAAATGGTTTATGTGCATTGAATCCAATGCACCAATATTTGTGTAAAATTATCAGCTCAGTGACACTGACTTTTTCTATTCCAAACACAAACGTATTAAGATTAAAACTGAGTAATAATTTTTTAAAGGAAGTGAAGTTCTTCCCCCCTCATTATCTCATGCTGAGATAGTACAAAAGAAAAAAGGCAGATGTTTCAGTGATGTGAATTATATATATGTTGAAAAGTGTGACTAGGTAGAACAAGGAAGCAGCAGTAAGGAGCAGATGGACTGAGCAAACACAAATCTCATGATTTCCAGCCCTAGAGCACTGTTTCCACTGTCATCACTTACCATACCCCATGAGAATAAAGGAACCTATCAGCATGATGATGGTCTGGAGGGTGTCTGTGTAAATAACTGAGGCCAAGCCCCCTGTGGAAAGAAAGAAAAGAATCAGGATATTTTCTTGCTGTGCCCTCATCTCTTTGCCTTCACCTTTAGATTCTCCTCAAACCAAACCCTAGAAACTCAGCAGAGAATTTATGAAAAGTTCTTGGCTGGGCCACAAGCTCCTCTTGGCATCATTATTTCCTAAGTACTTAGTACTTAATCCCACTTAACCTTCTTGTCTCCCTTGCCTTGTCTTGACTTAAAGTTCCTATGAATTATACTGGAATTCCACCCTCACATGAGTTTTTGAATATTAAATAGCAGAAAAGGCACTATCATGTAGTCTGAAAATAGTAAAAGTTTTACTTCTTCCTTACCGACGTGGATGCCTTTTATATATTTTCAATGTCTGATTGCTGTGGCTAGGACTTCCAGTACTATGTTGAATAAAAGTGGTGAGAGTGGACATCCTTGTCTTGTTCCTGACCTTGGGGGTAAAGATCTCAGTTTTTCCCCATTGAGTGTGATATTCGCTGTGGGTTTTTCACATATGGCATTCATTATGTTGGAGTATGTTCCCTCTAAACCTACTTTGTTGAGAGCTTTCATCAAGAATGGATGTTGTACTTTGTAAAATGTTTTTTCTGTATCTACTAAAATTATCACATGGTTTTTATCCTTTCTTTTATTGATGTGATGTATCATGTTGATTGATTTGTGACTATTGAACCATGCTTGCAACCCAGGAATAAATCCCACTTAATCATTGTGAATGAATTTTGAAAATATATTGTTGGATTCGGTTTGCTTGTATTCTGTTACAGATTTTTCCATTTATGTTCATCAGATATATTGGCCTAAAATTCTGTTTTTTGTTGTTTGTTTTTTGTAATGTCTTTATCTGATTTTGATGTCAGGATGATACTGGTCTCCTAGGATGAACTTGGAATCCTTCTTTTATTCTTTGAAATAGTTTGGGAAGAATAGTTATTAACTGTTATTTAAATGTTTGGTAGATTTTGCTTGTGAAGCCATCTGATTCTGGACTTTTATTTGTTGGGAGTTTTTTGATTACTGATTCAATTTTATAGCTGGTAATTGGTCTGTTCAAATTTTCTATTTCTTTCTGCCTCAGCTTTGGTTGTTTATATGTTTCTAGGAATTTATCCATTTCTTCTAAGTTGTCTAATTTGTTGGCACATAGTTTTTCATAATGTTCTCTTACAATTGTTTGTATTTCTGTGGTCTTGGTTGTTATTTTTCCTTTTTTGTTTGTGATTTTGTTTACTTGAGCTCTCTCTCTCTCTCTCTCTCTTTCTCATGAGCCTGGCTAGAGGTTGATCTATTTTGTTAATCTTTTCAGAGAACCAGATCCTCATTTCTTTGAGGTGTTCTATTTTTTTTAATCATTTATTTCTCTTGTAATCTTTACTATTTCCTTCCTTCTTCTGGTTTGGAGTTTTGTTTGTTGTTCTTTTTGTAGGTCATTTAGATGTAAGGTTAGATTGTTTGAGATTTTTCTTGCTTCTTGAGGTAGACCTATATTGCTATTTACTTCCCTCTTATAGCTGCTTTTCCTGCATCCCAAAGGTTTTGGACTGTTGTGTTTTCATTTCCATTTGTTTAAATGTATTTTTTTAATTTAATGTTTTATTTATTTTTGAGAGGGAGAGAGAGCAAGTGAGGAAGGGGCAGAGAGAGGGAGGGAGAAACAGAATCTGAAGCAGGCTTCAGGCTCTGAGCTTTCAGCACAGAGCCCAACATGGGGCTTGCACCCACGAGCTGTGAGATCATGATCTGAGCTGAAGTTGAACACTTAGTAAACTGGGCCTCCCAGGCCCCCCTGTATTTTTTTCTACTTCTTGATTTCCAATTGATCCATTCATTGTTTAGTTGGATGTTGTGTAACCCCAGTGTATTTGTGGTCTTTCCAAATATTTTCTTGTGGTTGAGTTCTGGTTTCATAATGTTGTGGTCAGAAAAGATGCATGGTATTATTTCAATCTTTTTGTATTTGTTGAGGCCGGATTTATGACCTAGTATGTAATCTATTTTGGAGAATTTTCCATGTACACTTGAAAAGAATGTGTATTCTGCTGTTTTAGGATGTTTTAGTTCTGGATATATCTGTTAAATTCATTTGGTTCAGTGCATCATTCAAAGTCACTGTTTCCTTATTGTTATTCTGTTTAGACGATCTGTCCATCAATGTAAGTGGGGTGTTAAAGTCTCCTACTATTATTGTATTACAGTGGATTAATTTAGTTCCCTTATGTTTGTTTTTAACTGTATTATATGTTTGGGTGCCGCCATGTTGGGTGCACAAATATTTATAATTATTATCCCTTCTTGTTGGATTGTGCCCTTTATTATTATACAGTCTCTTTTCTTCCTTCATTTTACAGTCTTCGTTTTAAGGTCTATTTTGTCCAATATAAGTATTGCTACCCTGGCTTTCTTTTGACATCCATTTCCATGATAAATATTTCTTCATTTCCTCACTTTCAATCTGCAGATGTCATTAGGTCTGAAATGAGTCTCTTTCAGGCAGCATATAAATGTGTCTTGTTTGTTTGTTTGTTTGTTTGTTTGTTTTATCCATTCTGTCACCCTATAATACTGAGGATTCTGTTTGCTTTGCTCTAGTTATATTTCTGGGCCTCTGCCTGACTCTCATGGTGAGAATAAAAGGATATCCATAACCTTGGTGGTTACAAGGCTAATACTGAGTTGCTAATTGCAGGTTGGTATGAGATCAGCAGAAGATAGCATGACTGAGCTAAATAGGCAACAAACTCACCAGTGATCGTGTAAATAGCAGTGATAGCCAAGAGGATGAAGATCGCCAGGTAAAGGTCCAATCCTAAGGCCAGCTTGATGAATATGGCTCCAGAAAATATGTCTGACTAAAAAGAGAATATTCAGGATGGGAAAGAAACATGCACTGCATCGTTTAGCTCTTCACTGATGATTTCCCACTAATATTTGCTGTATCGATGCATGGTATCTCTGCAATACAATTATGAACTCCTTGGAAGCCAAATCTAATCCACAGAGGATTAATTATTGGACTGATCATAGACAGGAACAATGAGTGAGTGAACAAAAAGTAAGAAATGTCTATGCTATAGCTTGCACAGACTATTCTTTCATGATTGTCAGCAGAGAAACAATGATAAAGAGTAGAGTAGTAGGGGGCGCCTGGGTGGCTCCGTTGGTTAAGCATCCGGTATCAGCCCAGGTCATAATCTCGCAGTCCGTGAGTTTGAGTTCCATGTCAGGCTCTGTGCTGACAGCTCAGAGCCTGGAGCCTCCTACAGATTCTGTGTCTTCCTCTCTTTCTGTCCCTCCCCTGCTTGCACTCTGTCTCTGTCTCTCTCTCAAAAATAAACAAACACTAAAAAAAAGTAGAGTAGTAGATATGAGACACAGTAAAGCAATGGTCTCTGTTAAGGAGGAAGATACTTGAACACATTTAGTGTAGTAGAAAATAAGAGGAACATATGATAGAGGGGTAATTATGAAGCAAATGCCAGAAACATAGAGAAGAGACGGGATCAAGAGTAGACATAGGTTGAGGGGTTGGCAGTTTATAAAAAGGAAGACTCTTCATCTTAAGACTGGTTGAAAGAAGGAAAGAATGAGGCAAATGTGGACTTTTTAAGTGGGGGATAAGTGTTTCATGCTTAAATTCTAGATAAAAAGGGAGATGAGGATATCTGATAAGAGGCAGAGGTCTAGTAGCTAAAAAAAAAAAAAAAGTTGTGGATCATTTAGGATAGTTATTGAGAACACCAGAGAAAAATCATAAAGAAATACAGATAAAAGGATTATTGGTTGAGGTTTAGAGGCCAGGAGGGGTTCCTGCAGAGACACTCTAAGATGAAAGATCACGTGCACCCTGTACTATCTGAATCCCTGTGCCCCCAAAGTGTGCTTCCCAGCCTCGTGGATCTTTCTTCAACACAAATTTGTGCTAGCCCCACTTGGATCTGTCCCTTCAAATCTGATCCACCCAGATTCCATATCAAAACCCCCAAGCCACCAAAACCCTAGAAACATCACTTAAGCATGTTAATTAGAAACACAGGAGTAAAATCTCTGGGTGCATGCACAGAGTAAGTGGGAAGCTGGATTAAATCAGCTTTGGAGTTTTTCTAGGAGAGCTCTATGAAAGGAAAGACAAGCAAAGAAATTGAGGCTATGTGCCAAAGAGTGATCTTAAGGATGGAATCAAAGAAAAAGGAGTTACAAACCCAAAGTACTTTCTGCAACTTTATCACTGGGTTAACAAGGAGTTCAACCACTTTTGTAAAATGAGGCAAGATTTAACTTTTTATAAAATTTGATATCTCAAAGAAATTATTTACAATTTTAGAAAAGATATCACCTACTGAGATGTCACTCATTGCATTTGAATTGCCATTAAACATACCTGCATTTGTCTGCATTTATAGCTGTCACGTTCCTACAGATTTACATAGTGGGCACAATTATTCAACTACACCATTAGGACTTGTATATTCATGCTGAATCATTATATATTAAAACACAGATTATAATATTATGAATTTCTTGACTTTCTCTTATATAGTACAATTAAGGCATTAAATTAATATTTATGAAATTATATATAAATTTATATTACCAATGAATTTTTATTGTGGCAAGATAAATAACAAAACTTGCCATTTTTGCATGTACAATTAAATTGAATTAATTACATTTACAGAGATCATAAAATATTTCTCATGAAAAAAGGCATTTCATGCTACAGGATTTTCTTTTGCTGTTAAAAGATATTATTAGGACAATTGTCATATCTGAATAAAGTCTGTAGGTTACATATGTTTGTATAAAGATTAAGGTCCTGATTTTAAAATTTGTAGTGTGGTTTTCTAAAAGAATATCAGTGTGTGTAAGGCATGCTGACTGAAATATTTAGGGCTCAAGATGCATCATGTCTGCAATGATTCTAAATATAGGTATTATTAGAGGTTGAGAACCAGGGAAAAAGATGAACTCTTTCAAACCTGATACAGGGGAGACTGAAAGCTACCCTGTCTTAACTTCTCATAATGAGCTGTTTAATAAATAACTAGGACAGAGTCTACTATCAAAGTGTAATAATACAAAAAAGGTCATGTCTAAGATTAATCACTATTAATATCACTTGAAACATAGCCTTGTAGGTAAGAATGGACTGCTGCCACTGTGTCTTTCCAGGCAAGTTACACACATGCTCTTCATCTTTCCTGTTCCTCCAACCAGTTCCCCAAGAATCCATCCATTCCCTGCCACCAGGAACCTTCCACTTCAGGAGATTGCATTCCTCAGGGTCCCTTTGGCCATTGTCATTTTGCTCCAGAACCTTGTTCACATTTTTTAGGACCACAAATCTGTAAATGTCAGAGCCAGAGGAAAAATGGGAGACCATTGAATCCCACTCACTTGTAGAACATACAGACTCCTCTGCTTTGCTTGGCCTTCCTAAGTTTCTCATCTTGAGGACTTGTTTAATCACCCCCCGACACCCCCACCATGCCTCCATTTCCACGCAGCAGGGACCACTCCCTTTCCTGGGTGTCCCTAGAATGTCTCCTAGGCTTGTCCACGCTGGCTATTCCAGTTCACATCTTAATATATTTTCATACATTGTCATAAAGTGCTAATGATTTCATGTGTATAATTTTTATATTCTATTTTTTAAGTAGGCTTCATGCTCAATGTGGAGCCCAATGTGGGGTCTGAACTTACAACCCTGAGGTCAATACATGAGCTGAGATAAAAAGTCAGACACTTAACTGACTGAGCCATCCAGATGTCCCTATAATTCTTATATTCTTAACCATATAGTGAACTCCTGGTGCACAAGAATCTTTATTACCCCTAGTACAGATATTCAATAATATACAGTGAGCATTGGAAAATGTTCACATTGCATTAAGAAGCTCACGCCATCTAAACAGAGAGGCTGGTTTACTTACAAGAATGACTCAACAGAGAAACAAAAATGCACTTCAGCTTCTTCTCTCATGATAATCAATGAAATGAAAATATAAATATATATATATATTTATATATAAATATAAATATATATAATCTTTCCAACAAAGAAAATAAATATATAAATCTTTCCAACAAAGAAAATAAAGAGGTTATTGGATATGGAAAGGCAGGGGCCTAGAGAATCCTCTTTTCTACTACTAAGTAACTGTGTTACTTGAATGAAACATTTTGTTCCTCCTGTACATTGCTTTTCCATATCCATAATAAAAAGGTAGGTTTACACTCTGGAGCCTCTCATGACTTGTCATTAAATTCAGGGTTTCTAAAACTCCTTAGTAGAAAGGCCCTAGGTAGTTTAAGATATCCAAATGGGCATACCTGCCAGGGCTGTCAGTAGTCTATAAACCCATTTCTCTGATTCTAATATTCTATCCTCACCAAGGTAATTGCAAGACGTGAAAATGCCAGAAGCACTGAACTCACCGAGATTCTCAAAGCCACACAGATGAAGAGGGAGAGGACAGAAAGGTAGATGTGGAGTCGCTTCCCACCAAACCTCTTCCTCAGATATTCTGGCATAGTCATTACCTGCAGAGACAGACATCAACAGGGATACACCTTCAGAGCCCAGAGCATTCAGAGTAGTCAACACTTACTAAGCACTTCTGTGCACCTGCACATCTGTAACTGTGGAACTGTGTACCTTAGGAATACAGAGGTGAGAAAAACACAGTCTGCTGGGAGAGCAGCAAGCCTGGAATAAACACAGCCATTGGAATCAGACAATCTTAGGATTCATTCCCAGATCTGATATTTACTACAAGTGTGACCTTTGGAAATTGACAATTTCTCTGAACCTCTTTTTTCTCATCTATAAAGTGGGGATTTAATATGAAGGTAGGTGTAAAATACACACACCACCACCAAATGCATGATAGATGTTCAACAAAAATTTTTTTATTATTTTCACTAATAATGTTGCAGGCCAGTAAAAATAATATTACTTAAAAATAATGAATCACAGTTAATGGTTACATAAGAAATTGATAATAAAACAAATGGCAAATATATATTTGGGTGTATATATATATGCATACATATATAGTTTTTAAATTTAAGTTTTAATTAGTTAACATGGTGTAATATTGGTTTCAGGAGTAGAATTCAGTGATTCATGACTTATGTACAACACCCAATGCTCATTACAAGTACCCTCTTTACTACCCATCTAGCCCATCTCCTATCCTTTACTACCCATCTAGCCCATCTCCTATCCACCTTTATTTGGGTATATATTTACATAATTATGTTTATTGAAAAGGAGAGAGTTACATTAAATCTCTATTTTAAAAAATCTGAGGTTATCATTACTGAAATATGACATTAACTATGTGATGTGTAGTATAAAAGGTGCAGCTTTCTAGTTTTTTCATAGCTGATTAAGCTCATGATTTAATCTTCCTCAATATAAAACAATGTTAAATAAATGTTTATATAATATCAAAGGCAAAAAGGGTAACTCTTAGTGGCTCAGAAACTGTGTGGAAGCCCTTTAAATATGGTAAATCATATCCAAAAACACATGCATGAGCTCTGTGGCATTGGTCCTTGCACCAAGGAGAGCATCCTGCAACAGAAATTGGTCAAGCCTGGTACTAGAAGGAACCCAGGATGAGCAAAAGCAGAATATATGGTGAGCTGCAGAAGTGTGAGCCAGAAGGCTTGCCCCCTGAACACCCTCATCCCAGGAATTATTCCAGGATATAGCACCCCATGGTCTGAGCACAAGCAGCAGAAAAATAAATGTGGGAGGTAGGCTCGGAGAGGCAGAGCAGTGGTTGGTGATACCTGGGTTGAAGAGGAGCTCGCATAGCTGTGGTATATCCCACTCCTAATTAAAAAAAGAAACTACAAATCTCAGAATGGCAAAAATTAGAATGAATAAAAATACCATGTGTTGGTGAGGATGTGGGAAAATGGGAACCCTCACAATAGTCGTAGGCAAGAAGACAGCTGACTGCAGCCATTTTCAAGAGCAATCTGATAACATTTAGTGGATTTATATAAATGTAAGCCCAGAGATCTTGGGACAAGTGATATTACCCAGGTTTCATGACTGAGCAGAAAGAATGAGTGAATAAATGAATGCCTGACAGATGTACTGAGAACACCTGCAGATACTCACCCCTGCCTTGATGTATATGGGGACAAAGAACCATCCTAGAACCAGCAACAGCAGCAAGGCCTACAAAATACCAGAAAAGAGTGTGAAGTTTGAGGGGCTTGGTTCATGGGACTTATCACTTCATGACCTCTGAATCTGAAAATAAAATGAGTTTGCATTGGTCCTGTCTCAGTCAACCAATTATGAGCCCAAGATAGCTACAAATTCTTTCCCTCTGTTTCTGTGATCCTCATACAGAAGATAAGAGATCTGAGCCCAGCTGGATCCAGGAAGTTCATACTATTTTTGCCAATAGGAATAATTATTTTTAAAAAATCGTTTTTATTTTATTTTCTTTTTAATTTATTATTATTATTATTTAGAGAGAGGGGGGAGAGGCAGAGAGGGAGAGAGAGAGACGAGACAGAGAGAATTTTAAGCAGGCTCCATGCTTAGCTTGGAGCTTGATGTGAGGCTTGATCCCATGGCCCTAGGATCATGACCTGACCTGAAATCAAGAGTCAGATGCTCAACTGACTGAGTTACCCAGGCGCCCCCAACAGGAATAATTCTTAAATCAGAGAAATTATATACAGAGTGACAAAGCAATGAGAAAGCAATTTAGTGATAGAAGAATATTCCTACTGTCTCCCAAGTTTTTCCACATATAACAATGATAATAGTATAATCTTGCTTTAATATTAATATATACAGAGTCTTCACATATATAACTTGTACTCTCCTCAAAACAACCAGATGAGGCAGATAAGATAAGCGTTATTCCTGTTTTATGGAAGGGGAACCCGAGCCTCACAGAGATTAAGGAAGCCCAAGGTCACAGGCTAAAAGAGCTAGACCCTTGGCCACCTGCTAATCACACCCACTGGGGCCATAGGGCATGTTGTTCAGTTTATGACACTATCAAAACAAAACATGGGCCATAGGGCATGTCTGGAGACTGGGTTCATTCTGGAGTCCCTGATACTACTAAAGCAAAGCTAGGGGGGAAATTTTCAACAAGGGACAGGTACAGGTATTTTTGGATGACTCAAGGTCATTTCCTGAGTCCATCCAGGCATGGTCTGTGTATACTTTCACTGGGATCTGACTTTTTTCCACATAAGCATCTTCCTCTGACTGAAATGCATAATACATACTTCCAACACAAGAAATGATACAAGAACAGAAAAAACTCAGGCAACTCAAGAAATATTAATGCACGTGCCCAGCCAAGTGCTAGATGATGGTGTGATATAATGATGTGAGAGGAGTTGGTCCCTGTCCTTAAAGGACTTAGTGTCTAATTAAGGGGACACAGCTTCTACTGGTGAAATGGCAGTAGAACAATTAGGAACTCAATCACAAAGTCTTGTAGATTCTATCTACTATCTTTAAATCATTCACTCCTTACTCTGTTCTCACTTCATTAGCCAAGTTCCACTTGGTCAATTTCTATTCATCTATCCGAATAGATAAGCACTAGCTCCAGGAATCTCCCTTAACATGAGCCAAGCCTCATCCTTCATCTAGGATAGATGCCCTCCCTGTGTGAGCTCTCCCAGCACTCCATGTGTGCTTCTCTCCTTGTCCTTCCTACACCGTATTGAATGTGTATTTGTCTCTACCACTGGGTTATAAGCTTCTCAAAAGAAGGGATCATTGTTTTTACATGTTTTTATTCTCTGCATCTAATTCAGAGCTGGACACATAGTGTAATAGCGTAGGGAGGAAAGAAACAAGTGAGAGCTAAAATGATCAAGGAGGTCAAGTGAAAGTGGGTAATTAATCATATAGAAATGACATTCCTGGTGGGAATAATGTTTGAGAAAAATCTCAGAAGTAGGGAATGAGACTGGAATGGCCCAAGCAGTCAGAATGGGGCCGCACAAGGAAGGCTCTGAGTTTCAAACAAAGGGTCAGTTAGAAGGAAAAATAGAAATTAATCAAAGAAGGATTTACCCTATACAGACTCCCAGAAGAACATACCTGGACAGAGTTTGGATTTAAAGGAAAAAGCTTATGATGTCACTTACGTTCCATTCAAATGTTGCAGTGGCGATTCCAGAAGCTGCTCCCGTCCCAGCCAGCCCCACAAAGTGACCACTGCCAATGTTACTGGCAAAGAGAGAGGCACCCATCTGCAATTCAAGGGAACAGACTAAGATCCAAGTTAAAAGACCCAAATCAGATTTCTTTAAAGCAGGTAAATGTTGAGATATTTCTTTTTTTTTAATTTTTGATGTTTATTTTTCAGAGAGACAGAGAGAGAGAGAGAGAGAGTACAAGCAAGGGAGGGGGAGAGGAGGGGGAGAGACAGAAGGAGACACAGAATCCAAAGCAGACTGCAGGCTGTGAGCTGTTAGCACAGATCCTGACACAGGGCTCAAACTCATGAACTGTGAGATCATGACCTGAGCCGAAGTCGGACGCTCAACCTACTGAGCCACCCAGGGGCCCCAAAGATATTTCCATCACACTTGTTTAAGGCAGGAGTCCTGTGGGTTAAATCCAGCCAGTCACCAGTTTTTGTGTGGTTGGTAAGCTAAGAATTTCTTTTAACATTTTTGAATGGTTAAAAAAATATAAGGAAGACTAATATTTTGTGATATGTGAAATTATATGAAATTCAAGTTTCAGTGTTCATGAATAGTTTTATTGGAACACAGTTATGCTTGTTGGTTTTAGATATTCACTATGGCTTCTTCTGTGTTACAACAGCAGAGTTGTGTGGTTGCAATGGACTGTATGGCTCATAAACTAAAATACTTACAATCTGGCACTTTACAGAGATGCTTGCTGATGCCTGCCTTAGGGGAACATTTATCTAATTTATCTACCTGGGGGCTCTGGGTTGACCCAGTCTTTGGCCAGGAACTGCCAGAGCTCCCATCGCCCCCTTCATTATCCTCAAGGACTGCAAAGTTGGGTAGGAAGAAGTTCCTATTCATAATTCTGGCCCTAAGGACTCTTTTCTCACCCACCTCCTTTTCTATCGCATTGTTAACTGTTCTTAAGTCTCAAAGAGACAAAATTTCAAGAGAAATTTCTTGAGTAGGCAGGGAAGAGCTCTAGTCCTCACAAAGCACAATTGGGGTGTAGGGCTACTGCAATGCCCACTCTTCCATTTCCATCTTTCCAGCCCTCTGTAAAGTCACCTTTTCTATTCAGACATTTGGAGACAGGGGTTGGAATTGAACTCATTTTTGGCTATGGGCTTGGTTGAGCCTTGAATATTTCACAGAAACAGTCCAAAGAAGGCAATGTTTGATTGGACACTCCAATTAAAATCCATTTCAAGCTTGCAGGTGGTCTGCTTCAACCATTCTGGCCAGGTCATTTCTCAGTCTCCCCTTCCATTCATACTATTTAGTCAGCCACTCCATGAAGGAAGAATGTACTGAGCACCCACTGTATACCCAACTGACTGCTGACACATTATGGATTCAGATAAGAAGATGCACTCTTTGGTGCAATGGGACTCTTGCCAAGGAGGCCAGACATAAAAACCCAGAAAGACATAAAAACCCAGAAAGGAAGAGATCAACTGGGCAAGAGTCAAAGAGGTATCACCATACACAATATCACAGAGAACACACACATCCATTATCATAACTGCATGGATTATAAGGACTAGACAGTCAGGCTGGAATGCAGAGTGAGACTTCTCGAATGAAGCAGGACTTGAGCTGGGTGTTGAAGGAGAGCAGAGAGGTAGTGGTTCATCCAAACAAGAGGGGCAGCACTAGTTCAGGATTGGGAGCAAAGATGGAATGTGCTGGGGATGGTAAGAAGCCCAATGCACAATATTCTTGATGAGGACCAGGGAAAAAGAATATGACACAGAGCTTAACTGGATCTTTTCAAATGTCACACTATACCTGCTCTCATAATAGGTGACATAATATCATTTACTGGAATGACAGAATAGAACCATGGGGTCAGTGATTTAGGAAGAGACATCAGCAAGTAGTCAACCAATGCACATCAGAAACTATCAGCATTCCCAATGTCTTCTTTGTTTACTCTTAAGCACATACGCAGAAAATTTATCTCTGACCCACTCAACCGGCCACCAGGTCATATCTCGACCAGCCAGGAAGAAGCCTCCAACAGTGCCCCTGTTGGTCTTCAGCATTGCCTAAGCAGAAGGGAAGACATGTGAGGGTCAAACCACCACAAATTCACCCAGCATGTTACAGATGCTCTGGTCAGAATGTTCATAGTTGTCACTTTTTCAGCACTCTTAAAGATAAACATTTTCCTAGAATCTGTGATATAGCACAAATTTTAAAGGGACTTCAAAATCATAGTTTCATAGAAATGGGGGGACTTTAAGAAATCATATTCCTCAACTTCTGTCCTAATTTCTCTGTTTATTTTCATTTATGAAGACAGTGCGAGGTATCACTAAATCTGTGCTTGAAAGTAAATTTGCAACCTTACAGTCATTACTAAAAAGAAAGAATGAGTTTAAGTGAATTAAGCATCCAACTGACTCATTTAGAAAGTGAGCAACAGTCCACTCCTGAATCCAGTATTACACTAAATGTTAACTAACTAGAGTTTAAATAAAAATTTGAAAAAAAAGTGAGCAAAAAACAAAAGAAAATAAAAGATGTGAAATAACGAAAATAACATCCTTATTCTTTTTGTCAGGTTTTGGCATAAAGAATAAGGTCTTTTGGCTGGACATGCCAAGCAGAATATGTCTGAAGTTCAGACTGCTGGCTCTGTTCAAATGATGGGGTTGGTAGGAGAATAAATTAACTGAGTTAACATTATTTACGTCCCACATGAGACAATGGTTTTGAGAGAAAGATAATGAAATCTGACAGCTGTTAGTGTTTTCTCAGCTTTGTCACATTGTCATACCACACCCTTCGCTCCCTCAGACATTTTAACCCCAAGCTTGGTGCCCACCCTGAAAACCCCCATTGGACTCCTACATACCCACAGCCCGACAGCCATCACTACCATAAAATAGATGACAATGACAGAGATGTCGGCAGCATTTTGGATGCGCTCTGACATTTCAGGAGGACCCAGGGTACCAGTCACGGTGCTGGGGCTTAACGTGCTGGCCATGGCTGCAGATGGTACTTTCCCATCCCAGGGATGCCCTTTCTTTATATAACCTCTGGGTTAATAACCAACCTTGAGCAGGTGGGGCACTCTATCAGCCAACTCCTGGGCATTGAGACCTTTAAACCTCTTCTTTGAAACTCTGAGACCCTGGTCTTCCAGCAGTCAATTTTGACCTACTTATGGAGAGTGGGAATGAGCAGTGAAAGATATGAAATGGGATAAGAGTTGCAGGTAAAGAGTGGGGAGTTCACTGAGAGGAAATATGGGTTTTTAAGATTTGACCAGGTTGAGTGAGGATTAAGGAGAGATGAAAGGGACAAGGAAAGAAGAAGGACAGGGTGAAGAGTCAAGAAAAAAGCCAAGAGGGACAGGGGGTGAGAGTCTTTCATGGAACAGATGATTCCTGACCAAGGAATTATACCGCTTGAAAATGAAGTTAATTGTGCATTTCATGGGTTTTAAAGCCTCATATTTCTTTGGAACAGGTAATCTAAGTGGGGTTTATATGACACACTAGGATCATCGTGGCCCATGCAGGAAAGGGAAGTGGCTTTACAAGCAGGGCTGTTGTGGGGATGGGCTGGTTTTGACAATGAGTGAATCAACCTAAAAGCATGTAACAGTGATTTGTATTTCTAATTAATTCCTTCTCAAGGCTGAATAATATTCCATTGCATGTGTATACCACATTTTGTTTATCTGGGAACCCAGAACCCTATTGACTGCCTAAAGTTAAAAATAAATTCTTTCATTTTTCTCCCTCCATATTTTTTGGTAAAATAATGTGGTAAAATATACATAATATAAAATTTTCCATTGTTGCCATTTTTTAAAAGTAAGCTCCATGCCCAATGTGGGGCTTGAACTCACAACCCTGAGATCGAGAGTCACATGCTCCACGGACTGAGCCATCCAGGGGTCCCCATTGTTGTCATATTTTAAGTGTATAATTCAGTGGTGTTAAGTACATTCTCAACATTGTGGAACCATCACCACTATCATTTTCAAAACTTTGTCACCATCCCTAACAGAAGTTCACCACCTAATAAATAAAACTCGTTCCTCCCTATTCCCAGCCTCTGGTAACCTCTATTCTACTTTCTGTCTCTTTGGATTAGCCTGTTCTAGGTACCTCAAATAAATGGAATCACATAATATTTGCTTTTATGTTTTGGGCTTATTTTGCTTAGTGTAATGTTTTCAAGATTCATCCATGTTGTAGCATGTATCAACAATGCATCCCTTTGCAAAGCTTAATAATATTCCATTGCACGGATATATCACATTTTGTTTATCCGTTTATCTGTTAATGAAAATTTGTGTTATTTGTACCTTTTAGCTATTGTGAATACTACTGCTATGAACATTGGTGTACAAGTATCGGTTTGAGTGCCTACATCCAATTCTTTTGAGTACACACCTAGAATTAGAATCACTAGGTTTTAAGATAATTCTATATTTAACATTTTAAGGAACGACCACGCTTTTTTTTTACACATCATTTTACTTTCCCAGCAGCAATGCACAAGATTTCCAATTTCTTCATAAACTCACCAACATGTGTTATTTTCAGTTTTTAAAATTATAGCCATCCTTATAGGTGTGTAGTGGTATCTCATTGTGGTTTTTATTTCTACTTTTAATGCAACAATAATGATGTTGAACATCTTTTCATATGCTTATTGGCTATTTGTATATATTTTTGAAGAAATGTTTATTCAAGTTTCTGCTCATTTTAGAACTGGACTGTTTTTCTTGAAAATGTAAGAGTTCTTTAAATTTTCTGGATGTTAATCTCTCATCAGAGATACAGCTCGAAAACAGTTTTTTCTCATTTCATGGATTGTATTTTATTTCTTCTGATAGTGTTTTTTGCACAAAATTTTTAATTATGGTGAAGTTCAATATATCTTTTTAAAAATTAATTTTTATTAACGTTTTATTTACATCCAAGTTAGCATATAGTGCAAAAATGATTTAAAGAGTAGATTCCTTAATGCCCCTTACCCATTTAGCCCATCCCCCTTCCCACAACCCCTACAGTAACCCTCTGTTTGTTCTCCATACTTAAGAGTCTCTTATGTTTTTGTCCCCATTCATGTTTTTACATTATTTTTGCTTCTCTTCCCTTATGTTCATCTGTTTTGTATCTTAAAGTCTTTATATGAGTGAAGTCATATGATATCTGTCTTTCTCTGACTGACTAATTTCACTTAGAATGATACCCTCTAGTTCCATCCACGTAGTTGCAAATGGCAAGATTTCATTCTTTTTGATTGCTGAGTAATACTCTATTGTATATATATATATACACACCACATCTTCTTTATAAAAAGACGTGTTAATTTTATTTAAAAAATTTTAATGTTTTATTTATTTTTGAGAGAGAAAAAGACAGCATGAGCAGGGGAGGGTCAGAGAGAGAGGGAGACACAGAATCTGAAGACAGGCTCCAGACTCTGAGCTGGCTGTCAGCACAGAGCCCGACACGGGGCTCGAATCCACAAACCGTGAGATCATGACCTGAGCTGAAGTCGGATGCTTAACCGACTGAGCCACCCAGGCTTCCCAAAAGGGACATGTTTAAAATAATGACACAGATACGTTGAATTCAAAAGAGTGGTAAGAAAAAAAGTATACCATGCAACAATGAACAACAGAAAAATGTGGTTATGTAAGTATCAGGCCAAAGCAATTTAAGGAAAGAAATTTACCAGAAACACAGTGGCACATTCTATACTGATGAAATAATCTATTCAAGAAAAAAAAACCTAAAAAGCTGGAATCTAATAACATACCTTTATTAAACCACATGAAGCATAACTTAGCAGAAGCAATGAGAAAAATAATCCACAATGACAGTTGCAGTTGTTAATAGCTGAATGAATAAACAAAAAACAATTGCACACATAAAAATAGAGAGCAGCACAATAATCAAATCAACCTTAAAAGGAGCCCTAATCTGAAAAGTAATTGCTTAAATAATTAAACACATGATAAAAGAATTGAGGGATTTCCTTATTTATTTCAAATGGATTTTTATGTTTCATCTTTGTTCTGTGAGTAGGGGTAGCTCCTGGTGTTTCATACTTACACTTAAAAAAATCATCTTATCACCCTTCTTGTCTTATTCTTTTCTTAGCACTCTCCCCAGAACTCATGCAGATCATGCAAGGATGCTCCTATCACTGCAATGTGAATGGCTGATCTGTCAACATCCCATGTTCCCAATTCCTGGATATTTCCTACATGCCCCAGCTTTACAAATATAACACAAGGTCCCTTTATTTCCCCTCAACCTCCTCTTTCTCTTTCTCATTACCTATATGACAGTGAATGACAATAAAATTCACCCAATCAACCCAACTGGAACCCTCAACTTAACCATCATCCCTTCCCTCATACTCAGTCTAGGACCACAGTCAACTCCCTGTGTTCTTCATCCTGGGCATTATGCACTCAACTTCCTCCTCCAGATTGCCTGTATCATCAGCCCTCAGGCCCTCCTGACATGGCCTTACCTGCCGTGTTGTCTTCAGACACATTGTTGAAACTGACACCAGGATGAGGTATACATTCTAAGGTATACCTTTGTTAGTTAATAATACTGTACTGTATACTTGAAATTTGTTGACAGGGTAGACCTTAAGGGTTCTCACTACAAAAAAAAAAAAAGAAAAGGAGAGAAAGGAAGAAAGAAAGAAAGAAGAAGAAAGGAAGGAAGGAAGGAAGGAAGGAAGGAAGGAAGGAAGGAAGGAAGGAAAGAAAGAAAGAAAGAAAGAAAGAAAGAAAGAAAGAAAGAAAGAAAAAGAAAAAGAAAGAAAAAGAAAAGAAGGAAGGAAGAAAGAAATGGTATGTATATGAAGAGATAGATATATTAATTAGCTTGATTGTGGTGATTACATCACAATTTTTATGTATATCCAATCTTCAAGTTGTACCTTAAAGGTGCATACAATTTGTGATTGTCCATTATACTCTGACAAAGCTGGAACATTTTTATAAATAAAATATACATTTCATCAATCATTTCTCCTGTTTTCAAACTCTAACGTGCCCAAATGAAATAAAAATACAAGCACCTCACCCTGACATAGTTTTACATTTAGGTTTCAAATTTCCTCGACTATTTTGTCACTTATATTCTATTTTCTCAAAATTACTATCAAATCATGTAGTTTTTCATCCTCTCAACATATCATGACTGATGTCCTACTCTCCCCCAAAGTCCATCTTTCTTCTGGGGAGGTGGTGTGCCTTATCTGTCCTGCTGTAGGACACCTGGCCTCCACTCCACATGCAGAGAACCAGCCTCATCCCTCGTGTGGCCCTGCTGAGAGAGCAGCTCAGGTGTGCTACCCCAGCCTTCTGCTTTCTTAACCCACTGCACCCTAACGCATGGTGTGTAGTGGTGATACAACTCCATATTCTCCTCTGAAAAACCCAAAAGTCCTCAGTGGGAAGTCTGTTAATATTAGTTACCTTGGGCATTAGGGCATTTGGCACATGCATGCTTGTGGACCAACAGTGGCCAGGCTCTCATGTCAGTGTCCCTGACATCCTTTCCAGTGACAGACTGAAGTTTGACTAGTGGGCAGCAGGGGGCGCTGCTGGCATCCCCAGGGTCTATACAGTGGGGCTCTCCTGCTGTGTAATCACCAAACTCCCCAGGGCTGGGACACTGTTGCCTATGTGTGCTAGTGGGGACTCAGCAGCTATGTCCCCTCTGGTTGGGAGGGGTCTCCTGCTCACAGGTCTGTGGAAGGTCCCAGCAGCTGCTTCTTCCCTGGTCCCTCCCAGAGGACAAACTCTGAGCCTTTGTGGAAATCAGCCCTCTCTGCCTCAGGGACAAAGCTGAGACTTAATCTAGTAGGCAGAAAACAAATTTTTGTGAATGGTCCCTCCCCTTTCAGGCCCTTCAGAAAATAAAAAGGGCCTGGCACATCCCAGCCCTGATCTGGAGCCACAGGTGGAGCCTCCATCATGGCCTGGACCCCTCTCTTCCTTTTGCTCCTGGCTCACTGCACAGGTAAGGACATCCCCAGATCTGTGGCAGCTCTTGAGTGAGTGTCTCCCTCACCATCACAGACCACCAAGAGCTTAACCTTGTCCCCTGCCCCATTTCCCATGAGTGTCTGTGTTTGCAGGTTCCCTGTCCCAGCCGGTGCTGACCCAGACCCCCTCCCTCTCTGTGTCTCTGGGAACTTCTGTGAGACTCACCTGTACCCTGAGCAGTGGCTTCAGAGTTGGTGATTTCCGGATAAACTGGTACGAGCAGAAGCCAGGGAGCCCTCCTCACTATCTGTTGTACTGCTACTCAGACTCACAGAAGCCCCAGGGCTCCGGGGTCCCCAGCCGCTTCTCTGGATCCAGTGATGCCTCGGCCAATGCAGGGCTTCTGCCCATCTCTGGGCTGCAGCCTGAGGATGAGGCTGACTACTACTGTAACACATGGCATGGCAACTCTAAATCTTACTCTGTGTTCCAGACTCATGAGGAAGTGAGAGAAAAACCTCACCTGCACCTTCCTGACCTGGTGCACCACCCACAGCAGGGGCTCTGACCAAGTATAGCTCAGGGGTTGGCTTCCATTGTCATTTCTTCTGTCAGTACCTGATTTTCCTCAGACCACTTGACCTGACAATATTTCATACTGTCATTCAGATCAAAATTTAGATGAATCTATTACTAGTATAGGCTCACTTTGTTAATGTTGCACTGGAAGTAATCCCATACTCAGAGATTAATAGCTTTTAATGAAGTAATTGAATGAGGACAAAAATATTGATTCATGTTATGCCCTCCTGAGGGTGTAGAGTGACTCAGAGATGCTTCTGGTCTGAGTGTTCCAGTTTAGGGTTGGGATACAGTCCCCACATGCAGCTTGGAATTGTACTCTCTATTCTAGTAATCAACCGTCAAAATGAAAGGTTAGAAATAATACCATTTACAATAGCACCAAAATATGAAATATACAAGGATAAATCTAACAGAATTTTAAAATTTTATGTACTAAAATCTATAAACCATTCATGAGAGAGATTAAAGATCTAAATAAATCTGTAGATATATCTGGCTTAAGGGTCAAAATATTTGATGTGGTGAAGATGTCAATTCTCCCAGACTTGACCAATACAATTGCTGCAATAACTTTGGGTAAAATGTCCTTTTAATGGTGTGGAATTTCAGGAAAAAAATAGAAACAATTAAAAAAATGTACATGGACTTTTAACCCTGGGAGAATTCTGTTCTGCATCCACAGGGTCTGCCTGTGTCTGAGGAGGATGAGGTACAGGAAGTTGGTTTGAAGTTAGAGGAAACAAATCAGGATCGGGCTCAGGCATGCAGCTTCTGTCAGCAACATAGACCAGGTGGGGGATCTGCTGTCCTGAGGGCTGATGCACAGAGTGTGGGTGCAGCAGGCCTAGGGGTGGGGGCTCCTGGGCATTGAGCTGGGTGGTTACCACCAAAGTGCATATGGGGTGATGGGTCCCAGTGAAGGACCCTGTGACTTGTAACCTGTTGGAGGAGAACTGGGGCCATAAGGATGCTTTATTGAAGAGGGCACCATGTGATTCAGAAACTCTGACAGTACTTCCAAGGGTTACAAATGGAACTTACAGTCATAATTCCTGGGAAGACAGTCTGAGAAACTGATCATAGAATAGATCACCTTCAATAGCTGTCTTGGCCTATCTTGGAAAGCATGTGGGTGTATCCCTGCAATATATAGTGTGTTGTTTGCCTGGTCTTGTGGGTGTGTGTGTAGTGGGAGGTCTTGCCTACTGGGGAAATCTTGCATTCCCTGACATAGGCTTCCTTGAGACTCCGACTTCTTAGGGCCTTTGGTGGACTCAGGACACAGATTCCCCCCCCATCTTCCAACACTTATAGATTATTCCACAGAATAGGACCCACAAAGAGTCCATAAAATAGAGCTTATAATGTAGATATTGAGTACAGAAAGAGATTGAGAGAGGTGTGTCTTAGTTTGGGGCCTCAGGGACAGGGTTGTGGATTGTCTACACCACATTCTAGATTTCTGTCCTCCTCATTGTCCCTGAAATGACACAGTTAAGGTATCCTGAAACTCATGCTTATGCAGGTATCCTTCCCCAGCTCTTCCACACTCCCTCCACTGGGTAGACCTGCCCTGTGTTCACAGCACCTCTTCCTGCTGATTTGGGTTCTCTGAAGGACTGGAACCAGAGTATAGAAGGCCAGTGTCTACAGTCCTGGAAGAAGAAACAACAGTGGCTTGAAGGGTGTAATTCTGACACATCAGCACTTGAGATATTTCATCAAAACTTTGGACCCATTGAAACAACCACATACTTTTGGGATGTTGGTCCTCTTGGTTGTCTCCATGTCACTCTATAGCTGAAGGTCTTGATTGCAACTTAAGGATGAAGATGAACATCACTGAGCAGCAAAATGAAGAGGTCCCAGTGCCCTTCCAGTGCCCCAATATTGGGGGAGGTGAGATTCAACCTCCTTGAGCACCCACAGCCAATTTCACCTGTCTACAGTGACAGTTTTAGATCTTTCTCCTTTTCTTGTTAGTGTTCCTCATCTGACCAAGTGAGGAAATAAAAACATATGTTTGTATCTGGGCTTCTTCAAGTCCCTTACCCTTAGGAACAGCCAGGGATTTCTTCTTGGCTTATATTCAGATTTGGGGCTCCCATACTTGATGACTCTCTCCTTTCTGCAATTCTCTTACCACTTAACAACCTTACTGGCAGTCTCAAGCTTTGTGCTCTGAATTCTCAAGTGAGTTAGGCTTTGGACAAAGTGAGCAGGGACCATAAATGTCCCCTCCTATATATATATATATATATATATATATATATATATATATATACACACACACATATATATGTATATATATATATTTATCATTTATGTTCATATATATATATATATATATATATATATATATATATATTGATTTATTTATCATTTAGGTTCCTGTTTCCAGGCTCTATAGACACATCCATCCATGATGTTGGGGTCATATCTCAAGAACATCACCATGTAGAGGAGAAAAAGCAGAAACACAGAGATGAACAGTATGGCCTGCAAACAAAACATGCAGGCAGAAGCCCTAGAAATGTGAACCTGGAGGTTCTTGTCTCATTGGCATCTGAGATGAAACGTATGACTTCAGGTCTGGCAAGGAATGGTTCCATGAGGTCTCTTGGATCCTGTCCTAAGACAAGCCTGACCACTGGGACCAGACATGGGGTGATCTGGACATAGTCTTCGAGATTTGTGAGTAACAGGATGCAGCCTCCCTTGTCCCCTTGTGGGCCCTTCACTCTCTGGACACTTACTGCATCTAATTGTGCATCATCTACAATCTGTCCTCATCCTTTCAAACTATGTCCCCAAATCCAGTCCATGATGACAACATATTGTGATACTGTGTCACATTGGGCAGAAATCCCTTGATGCTAGGGTCAGCCTACCTTGAGGACCAGGTCCATGATGAGTCAGGGCAGAACCCATGACACAGAGTTCAGCTGAGTTCGACTCAGGACAGTTGGCTGACCAAGAGGTCTTTCATTCCATACTATTTACTTAACATGTACTCAGTGTCAAACTTGGGTCTAGGAGCTCAGGTTAGAGAATAGGTAAGACAGGGATGGTCCCTGTGCTCAGGGGGATGATGCTGTCTGGAGAAGTGACAAGAATCCAGTAAAAGCATCAATACATATAAAATGTTACCATGGAGTGAGGAGAGGTCAGCATGGCAGGGTGAGTATAGGGGCCACCAGAGGGTTTGACAAGAAGGATCTGATTCAAGCTTATGAAGAAAAATCCAGATACTTCAGTGAACACACATGAGCAGGAGGAAGGAGGGAGGCAAGTGGAAAGGGCTGTGGGAGTTGGAGGAGAATAGGCAGACTCAGAAAATTTGGGGAGGAAGGAAGTACTGAAGAATGTGGTTTCAAGGCTGCTCTTAGGAACTGGATGGGATGTGAGTGAGCCCTTGGGGAGAAGCTTCATGGTCAAGGGTGGGGAGATGAGACCCCAAGCTCATTTCCATGATGGAAGCAACAACAGCCTCCCTGCCTTGCTCAGTGGTGACATGGGGATATTTCCTCTCCAGATGACAAGTGGGGAATCTTGCAGGGATTCACTCTTTCTTCTCTGATAGTTATCAGAGATGTCCCTTCTCCATGACCTTCATGGCCCCAGGCTGATTTCCACATAGGACAAAATACTCTTCATTTCCAAGTATCATATCCACAGAACAAGCCCTCCAGAATGGAAAGGCTTGTCTTCCTGGACCCACTGATCAGGGATTCCAGCCTTCAGGAGGACTGGACCAGACCACCCACACCATCTTCCCCCAAATCAACATGGTTATCAGAAAGGGAATCATCTGGGGCATCTGAGTGGCTCAGTCAGTTGAATATCCAACTCTTGATTTTGGCTCAGGTCATGATCTCACAGTTCCTGAGTTTGAGCCCCCTGTCAGGCTCTGCACTTGGAGCCTGCTTGGGATTCTCTCTCTCCCCCCACCTCTGCCCCTTCCCCACTCATGCTTTCTCTAACTCTCTCTCTCTCTCTCTCTCTCTCAAAATAAGTAAATAAACATTTTTTTTGAAAGAAAGGGAATTATTTTATTTCTTTTGAAAACACAAGACTTATTCTTGGGTTTGGAGCTGGTGTCAATCACATGCTTAGCACCTGGCTAGGAGATGTGGGTCCAGATAGGAGAGGAAAAGGTCAGAAGGTTTGCTCAAGTGTCCCCGCCATGGACATCACTTAGCTCTTCACCAACTCTGCCCTCCATCCTCATAGTTAGTTCACATTGGGTCTTGTACTGTGGACCCTGAGAGCAGGGCAAGGGACAGAGATCAGGGGGCTGCTGTCTCACAAAGTTGTATTTATTACTCCCAGAACTTTCCAATGTCTTACAAAACACAATATGTTCCCTGACCACCTGTGCTCCTTTCCTCCATTGGTCCCTTAGCTGAGGAGCAGTCCCAGAGACCCAGCACAAAATGTTCTGCACACATCTCAGGATGAGTCCCCTTCTTCTCCCATCCCCAGTAAGTGCTACCCCAGGTCACCTCAGATGCATTGCGGAGAGTCTCAATCTCACAGGGTCCTGGTCACAAGAGATGCTCAGAGATGCTCTCACGCTCACCTTCTTCTGTGTCCTGGGAGTGGGATCAGAGTTAACCCAACTCAGAAAGCCAAACATCTGACTCTCATACAAATAAAGAATGACAAGTGTGAAGTATTTTATCCAACTCATATATTTGTGAGGAGACTAGTAAAGCTTGATTAGAGCATATCAAAAACCAAAGCACTTACAGTTCACCAGGAAAATGAGCTTTGAAGAAATATTTTGCATTTTATGTATTTATTTTTTAAACTTTATAGTTTATTGTCAGGTTGGTTTCCATATAACACCCAGTGCTCTTCCCCACAAGTGACCTCCACCAAGACCATCACCCCCCATTACCTTTCCCCCTTCCCCTTCCGCCCTCAGTTTGTTTTCAGTATTC
>CM053566.1:18904421-18948980 GCA_028646485.1 Cryptoprocta ferox | reverse complement strand
GGGGAAGGAGGAAAAGAGTTAGGGAGAGGGAGGGAGACAAAACACGAGAGTCTCTTGAATACTTAAACAAACTGAGGGGGGCAGGGGAAGGGAGAAAGGTAATGGGGGGTGACGGTCTTGGTGGAGGTCACTTGTGGGGAAGAGCACTGGGTGTTATATGGAAACCAACCTGACAATAAAGTATAAAGTTTAAAAAAGAAAAAGAAAAAAAGAAAAGTATAAAGCACCTTCAGTTAACACACACGGAGAAGCAGCACGGAAAGCTTTCCCCCCAAGGCAGGGAGCAAGGCCATCATGTCCAATGTCAACACTGCTGTTTGACAGAGGACTGGATGTGCCAGACAGAATCGTAAGGTGGACAAACAGTGAGAGGCATACAGATGAAGAAGAACAAGAGACAGTTATCCCATTTCAGCCGAGAGAGTGACCTACAGGCAAAATACAAAGAAAGCCACTATTATGCATGCAAATATATTCAAAGAGTAATAAATAATTTTGGAAACATTTCAGAATAAAGATTAACATAGAAAGATCATATAGATATGTATATACTAGCAATAAACAGGTGAAAATAATTTTAAAAACCTTAAAACCACTCGATGACACATTTAACAAAACAAGTATAGGCCACGGATGTTGCAATCTGGACAATGCAGGTAAATGTAATCAAAGTGGATGTAAAACTATCGAAAGATCTGTTCAGGGTTTAGAAGACTCATTATAATAACTATGTCAGTTCTTCCCAAATTGTATGAAAATGTAATTAAGTTCCTGTCCTAGTAAGACAGAGTGGTACAGATAGAGGGTAGACACATTGGCCAATGTAACGGAACATAAAACCCAGAAACAGACCCACAGAAGTAAGGATAAACAATTTTTTTTACAAAGCTGAAGAAGCCATTCAGAGGAGAAAGAATGGACTTTTGGACAAATGGGCACAGAACAATTGTATATCCATAGAGAGAAATGAACCATACTTAAAATTCACTGTATATATATTAAAAGAATCACTAAAAGGACTATAGACATAAGTGTAAAACATAAAGCTATAAACAGAAAAAAGGAGAAAATCTTCAGGATCTAGCATTTCTATAAAAATATTTGGACAAGACAATGTCATGACAACCCTATAAAAAACAAAAAACAAAAAAAATGACA
Organism: Cryptoprocta ferox; assembly: GCA_028646485.1. NCBI lineage: Eukaryota > Metazoa > Chordata > Mammalia > Carnivora > Eupleridae > Cryptoprocta > Cryptoprocta ferox. Next base: position 18,947,822 of record CM053566.1, on the reverse strand, counting down.
CTTGTTAAATAAGACTTCATCAAATATAAATTCATCGTTTTTCCTTTTCTTTGTAAGTTATTAAGCCAATGAAATTACCCAAAAATATAGAAGATTAACATACTACTCACTTTAATGGACAGCAGCTGGTATCCATTGCTTTAATGCACAGGAATTTTGAAACATTCACAAGATAGACGTATTCTCAATTGTATGCCACAGGAGGGACATGAGGTCTGCAGTATCTTCTGCAAGGAACCGACAGCCTGCCATTTAATTGAGGTAAATGCTCCAAATCCTATGGACCAGGGCCTCTTTGGAGAGTGAAAAAAGCTACATTCATCATGGGCAGCAGTATAGGATCACGTTATCCATGATTCAACTCAGTGATGTGTGAATGAATAAACAGAGGTGAGGAAACCAGTTGGGCTCCCAGGGCTGTTGGACACAGTGAGATATGTGTCCATGAGCCAGGAGGGGGCGCTGTGGGACTGCCATGTGGTCTCTTCACAACTCTTCAGAGCCTGGGACTGGGGACTGGGCTCTGTGCTCCCTGATGGGAACTCACCACCTGTGTCACTTCTGGTGTGACAAGTTCCCCTGAGCAAGGACCTGTGTGTTGTGTCTGCAGGTGCTTCCTCCCAGTGGTCTCCCCAGTGGTGAAGCCAACCTCCGTTGTCCCCAGGGTGTGTCCTTCAGCTGAGCTGAAGCACTAGGATTCGGGGGTGGGGGGGTCTGGGCAGTCACTAGATGGACCTCATTTGCATGGACAGCTCCTCCTGTGGCAGAGTGAAGAAAAGGAGGCCTGGGGCAGCCGAGCCCAGTGTGTATACTAGGGTCTATGTCACCATGGCTTGGACTCCTCTCCTCCTCATGTTCCTGTCTCACTGCACAGGTAGGGACTGGCCTCAGGGACACAAAAAGCCTCAAAGGACTCTTCCCATGCTCAGCATTTTGGGACATTTCCCCCACCCCATTTCTGGTTCCATCACTGATGAGTGTGTTTTCAGGTTCCCTGTCCCAGCCTGTTCTGACCCAGCCATCGTCCTCTGCATCTCCGGGAACAACAGCCAGACTCACCTGCACCCTGAGCAGTGGCTTCAATGTGGGAAGCTCTTCCATAAACTGGTACCAGCAGAAGCCAGGGAGCCCTCCCCGGTTTCTCCTGTACTACTACTCAGACTCCAATAAACACCAGGGCTCCGGGGTCCCCAGCCACTTCTCTGGGTCCAAAGATGCCTCGGCCAATGCAGGGCTTCTGCTCATCTCTGGGCCACAGCCTGAGGACGAGGCTGACTATTACTGTGCTATAGCTTATGGTAGTGGGAGCAACTTTCATTACTCACAGTATCTCAGATAAGGAGGAAATAAGACAAAAACCCCTGGGTCTCTGAGCCTCTTTAATTGAGAAGTTTCTGTGGAGGCTCTTGCAGGGGAGACTCCTCTATGGTGAGACCTGTCCTTGAGGAGGAAGGAGTGACACACAGATTAGGTTGTTGCCTGAAACAGCACAAGTGTCCCAGGAGCACAGGTGAATCAGGGAATAGAGCCCAACTGCACGTGCCCCATGGTCTGGAGAACATGAACAACTTAAAATAGTTTTAAAGGAAAAACATCAGGCTTCCCTTCCTTTTTTGTCTCATTTACTACTGTTGTGAAACAGGAGTGTCCTGTCCATTTCAGGATCCTTTTAGCTGGACTACGAATCAATGTCATGACACAGATTAATGGTAGAAAATCAAGTTTAATAGTGTACATATAAGCAATCCACACAGACATGGAAAGACACGCAAGCAAAACTAGATGTATGTTTTCCTGCACTACATGGAAGGAGGTAGGTGTCCCCTATTCAATGCAAAGAAATACACTTCACAACCAGAAGAAGAAGAAGAGTAGATGATTGGTAAACAATGTGTGCAGGGCCCCTGGGAAACAATGGGACACAGAGGACTGTGACCAAACAGGCCTTGCAGGGTACCCCCATCTACCCCAACTTGTTCACATCCTAGTGCACCTGTCTGTGGTGCCAGCTCTGTTCCTGGATCAGGTGCTCCTCCTAAGTTCTCTTAGTCAGTAGAGGAGACATGAAGGGCTTTTCCTGAGTGTGCTGGAGTTCAACTGCTTTTTAACTCATGATAATCTTCATGCCAAAGTGGGCCATCAAGGGGAGGCCTGCCCTTGTGTCCTGCAGTTCTAGTTAGAGGTTGCTATGGCCGAGGTCAAAAGGTTGCTGTTTGCGTTCTTCTCTTCGATTTTCATGGTTTCCTGTCTCACACTTAGGTATTTCATCCATTTTGAATTTATATTTGTGTTTGGTGTAAGAAAGTGGTCCAGTCCTTCTTCGGCATGTTGCTGTCCAGTTTACCCCACACCATTTGTTGAAGACACTGTTGTTTTCCCACTGGAGATTCTTTCCTGCTTTGTCCAACCTGAGCTAGTGTATAGTGTCCTGGACTTCACACTTTGCAGGCTTCTCTGTCTCCCCAGTAGTCATCATCAACCTGTGCTCACCCAGCCTTCATCAGCATCACAGGCCAGGAAGTAGAATCCTCATGAGCAGGAAATCCCGTGAAATTGAATGTAACTGGGTTCCTGTGACCAGAGCAGGAGGTGCAATGAACAGCTGCTCTCCTGGGGTGAGGCTACACTCAGGGATCCCAGGGGGAGTCTCTGTCCCCATGGGTGGCTGAGCCCCCAACCATCTCTGAGCTCCACTTTGTGCCTGAGGCTGATCAATACATTGATTCTGGGACAGCAGCCTCAGTGCTGCTCTCACGGAGCTCAAGGCCCAAGAGGACATGAGTTACACACTGTGGGTTTTCAACCAAGAACTAAAGGTCATATCTATGTGGCACCTTGGTGGCTCAGTCAAGTAAGTGTCCAACTTTGGCTCAGATCATGATCTTACAGTCCATGATTTTGAGCCCTGCATCAGCCTCTGTGCCGACATCTCAGAGCCTGAGGCTGCTTTAGATTCTGTGTCTCCTTCTCTCTCTGCCCCTCTCCTGCTCAAGCTCTGTCTCTCTCACAAGATAAAATAAAAACGTAAAAAAATTAAAAATCATAACTTTTCCATTGTTTTTTCATCCATTTTTCAACTATTATTTTAATCCACATTCTCTCTACAGTAAGCATGGATCTGTGAAAATATACTCATGATAGTACCTGCATCTTCCCATTGACCATGTCATTCAGCTTAAATCATTCTTCCTGAGCTGATTTTTTTTTATAACATCATGCACATTCATTTTAAGTCAACAGTTGTCCAAGTGGTGAGGGGCATATAAAGTCTGCAAAGAGGTCCGTGTCAGAGCACCTGCAGCTGTCACTCCTTCCCTCCTAGAACTTCCTGCAGGTTTGCCCTTTGTGCTCTTAGGTCAATGCCACATACAGAGCTCCTGCAGACTGCGTCTGTGTGCTGGGAGGACAGATCCTAGGAGGGAATCACGAACCACAGTGTGTGGAGAACTGTTGTTTCATGGAGGTGGAAGCGGTGACAGATGACAAAGATGTTCAGTGTGTAACCCCGTAGGAATGCACACAAGGGCTTCTACCCACAACCTAGAGAAAAGGGCTACCTGTCTCCTCAGTGCTGAGGGAACTTCTGAGAAAGGAGAACTCTGAAACTAGAGAGGAATCAGGGAAGAGGAAGGAAATCAGTCTCCTGCACAGAACTGGCCATATGTCACTGCTCTTGACACATCACTGCTCTGGCTCTGATCCTCATCTGTGTGGTTGTACAAGAGTCACCACCTCAGTTCTGCCCCATCTACAGCCAAGGGACTGTGGACAGACTACTATGTAAAACATGAAAAGTGCAAAGCCCTTAGGTTATGGGAGGTCACATAAGGGGATATCTGGCCTGACACGATGGAAGAGAACAGTGGATAGAGCCGTGGGGAGGCAAGAACCCTCTTTGGTGGGCTCTGGTAACCATGTCACATAATGCTGTGACAAAAAGAGAAAATGTCATTTCTTCCATGTCATAAGTATCCTCTCACCCACCCTCATATTGGACAGGAGGGGGTAGTATCTCTCTCACCAGGCCTCCTGCCTTGTCTCCTTGACACCAAAGTAGAAGTAAAAATAAATCCATTGTCATAACAAACTATTAAATGACAGATGAGGGGCCCCTGGGTGGCTCCGTCAGTTAAATGTCCAACTTCAGTTCAAGTCATGATCTCATGGCTACTGAGTTCGAGCCCCACATTGGGCTCTCTGCTGACAGCTCGGAACCATGGAGCCTGCTTCAGATTCAGTCTCCCACTCTCTCTCTCTGCTCTTCCCCCACTTGTGCTCTGTCTCTCTGCCTCTCTGTCTCTCTCTCAATTATAAATAAACATTAAAAAATTAAAAAAGAGATAAAAATTAAAGGGTCTCCCTCACCCTCTCAGGTAGGTTTCATTCTCTTCCACTTCCTGTCCAGTTCAAAACCTATTTGTGATAATGGACAAGAATGAATATATATTCATATGAATGAGAGTGATAAAAGTTTTCAGAGAACAAACTATAGAGGAGTACATCTTCAGTTTGATAAAGAAAACTATAAAACACCTTTAGTTAACACACATGGAGGTGAAGCACTGAAAGCTTTAACCCCAGGGCAGGGAGCAAGCCCATGATATCCAATGTCAACCCTGCTGTTTGACAGAGGACTGGATGTGGCGAGCAGAACCATAAAGCAAGAAAAACAGTGAGAGGCATACAGATGAAGAAGAACAAGAGACAGTTGTCCCATTTCAGCTGAAAGAGTAACCTGCAGGGAAAATACAAAGAAAGCTATAATTAGGTATGCACATATATAAATTTAAAAAGTAATAAGTATGTTTGGAAACGTTTTAGAATTAAGACCAACATAGAAAGATCATATAGATGTGTATATACTAGCAGTAAACAGGTGAAAATAATTTAAAAAAAAAACCTTAAAACCACTCGATGAAATATTTACGTAGATATTTAACAAAACAAGTCTAGGGCATAGATATTGCAATCTGGCCAGTGCTGGTAAATGTAATCAAAGTGGATCTAAAACAATGGGAGGATATGTTCTGTTAATGGATTCAAAGACTCATTATAGTAAGTATGTTAGTTCTTCCCAAATTATATGAACGTGTAATTCAGTTCCTGTCCTAGCAAGACAGAGTGGTATGGATAGAGGGTAGACACATTGGCCAAGGTAACAGAACATAAAACCCAGAAACAGACCCACAGAGGTAAGGATAAACAGGTTTTTTTTTTTATGAAGCTGAAGAAGCCATTCAGAGGAGAAAGGATGGACTTTTGGACAAATGGGCAAAGAACAATTGTATATCCATAGAGAGAAATGAATCATACTTAAAACTTACTTCATATATATTTAAAAATCACTAAAAGGACTATAGACATAACTGTAAAACATAAAGCTATAAACATAAAAATGGAGATAATCTTCAGGATCTTGGGTTTCTATAAAAATGTTTAGACAAGACACTGTCAGGACAGCCCATAAAAAACAAAAAATATAAAAATGACACTTTTTAAATTGGACTTCATCAAATATAATTTCATTGTTTTCCCATTTCTCTTTAAGTTATTAAGCCAATGAAATTACCTAAAAATATGGAAGTTTAACATACTACTCAATTTCACGGACAGCACCTGAATGCATTGCTTTATTTTTTTTCTTTGATAGTTTATTGTCAAGTTGGTTTCCATATAACACCCAGTGCTCATCACAAGTGCCCACCTTCATGTCCATCACCCCTTTTCCCCTCTCCCCCATCCCCATCAACCCTCATTTTGTTCTCAGTATTTACGAGTCTCTTATGGTTTGCCTCCCTTCCTCTCCTTAACTACTTTTCCCCTTCCCCTCCCCCATGGCCCTCTGTTAAGTTTCTCCTGTTCCACATATGAGTGAAAACATATGGTATCTGTCCTTCTCTGCCTGACTTATGTCACTTAGCATGACACCCTCGAGTTCCATCCACGTTGCTACAAATGGCGAGATTTCATTCTTTCTCATTGCCATGTATTATTCCATTATATATATAAACCACATCTTTTTGATCCATTTGTTAGTTGGTGGACATTTCAGCTCTTTCCATTTGGCTATTGTTGAAAGTGCTGCTATGAACACTGGCGTACATGTGCTTCCATGCATCAGCACTTCTGTATCCTTTGGGAAAATTTCTAGCAGTGGTATTTCTGGGTCATAGGGGAATTCCATTGTTAATTTTTTTGAGGAGCCTCCACACTGTTTTCCATAGCGGCGGCACCAGGTTACATTCCCACCAACAGTGTAGGAGGGTGCCCATTTCTCCACATCCTCGCCAGCATCTATAGTCTCCTGGTTTGTTCATTTTAGCCACTCTGACTGGCGTGAGGTGGTATCTCAGTGTGGTTTTGATTTGTATTTCCCTGATGATGAGTGATGCTGAGCATCATTTCATGTGTCTGTTGGCCATCTGGATGTCCTCTTTGGAGAAGTGTCTGTTCATGTCTTCTGCCCATTTCTTCACTGGATTATTTGTTTTTCGGGTGTGGAGTTTTGTGAGTTCCTTATAGATTTTGCATACTAGCCCTTTACCCAATATGCCATCTTTTCCCTGGAATGCATTGCTTTAATGCACAGGAGTTTTAAAACATTCACAAGACAGACATGTTCCCAATTGTATGCCACAGGAGGGACATGAGGTGTCAGTATCTTTTGCAAGGAACTGACAATTTGCCATTTAATTGAGGTAAATGCCTCCAAATCCACTCTTTGTCGAGTTAAAAATACTACATTCATCATGGGCAACAGTACAGGATCACTTTATCCATGATTCAGCTCAGTGATGTGAAAATAAACAGAGCTGAGGAAAGCAGCTGGGCTCCCAGGGCTGTGGGACACAGTGGGATGTGTCCCCTTCAGCCAGGAAGGGGCGCTGTGGGACTGCCCTGTGGTCCCTACACAGGGGCTCAGTGAGGACCATTCACTCAAAGTAATCTGGGACTGGGGACTGGACCCTCTGCTCCCTGATGAGGACTCAGCAGCTGTGTCCCTTCTGGTCCCCTGAGCAAGGACATGTGTATTGTTTTAACAGGTGCTTCCTCCCAGTGGTCTCCCCAGCGGTGACCTAACCTCCATCATCCCCAGTGTGTGATGTGAAGTGGAAATAGTGATAGATGACAAAGATTTTCAGCGTGTGCCCTTCAAGGAATGCACATGAGGAATGTGGACTTCTACCCTCAACCTGCAGAGAAGGGCTCCCTGTCTCCTCTGTGCTGAGGGGACTTCTGGGAAAGGAGAACTCTGAAACCGGAGAAGAATCAGGGAAGAGGAAAGAAATCAGCCTCCTTCACAGAACTGGCCACGTGTCAATGTGGATCCACCACTGCTCTGGCCTTGATCCCCATCTGTGTTACTGTACAAGAGTCACCACCTCAATCGTGCCCCATCAACAGCCAAGGGAGCTGTGAACAGAGTTACTATGTGGAGCCTGAGTAGAGAACAGTGTGTCCTGAGGTGATGAGAGGCCACATAGGGGGACACCGGGCCTGGCCTGAAGTAAGGGAACAGTGGACACAGCAGTGGGGAGGCAGGAACTCTCTCTGATGGGCTTTGGTCACCATGTCACATAATGCTGTGTCTGGGCCTGGACACTAGGAGGTGGTTGTTACCTGCTTCTGAGGGTCAGTAATGATCAGAACAGGAACGTGCCAGTGGACAATGCCTGTGCCCTCTGCTCAGGGCTCAAAACTGTGACTTCCCACACTCCTGGTGTGGCCCCAGAGAGCACCTCCCCTGTCCAACCCACCTGCCATCCTCAGGCAAAGGGACCTGACCTTGGGCCAGTAAAATGTCAGAGAGCTGGGGGTCTCATTTGCATGGATGGTCCCTCCCTCTCTCAGAGGATGAAAAGGGGAAGGAAGGTATCTGTGGATCCACAGAAGGCAGGATCGGTGATGACCTCCACCATGGCCTGGTTCAGTCTCCTCCTCACCCTCCTCATTCACTGCAGGTTGTGAGATAAAGAGCATCATCCTCTCTTTATCTCTCCACTTTCACGGTCCTGGGCGCAGTCTGTGCTGACTCAACCGCCTTCAGTGTCCAGGACCCTGGGCCAGACAGTCACAATCTCTTGCACCAGAAATACCAACCATCTTCCGTGTTCTTGGTGTGAACTGGTACCAACAACTCCCAGGAAAGGTCCCTAAATTCCTCATTTATGGTGATAGCAATTGCCCCTCAGGGGTCCCTGATCGATCTTCTGGCTCCAAGTCTGGCAACACAGGCTCTCTGACCATCACTGGGCTCCAGGCTGAGGATGAGGCTGATTATTACTGCCAGCCCTTTGGCATTAATCTAGGTGCTGACACAGTGCTCCAGACCTGTGGGGAAGTGAGACAAAAACTTGCTGTCCCCACAGCAATGGGACTTCCTGTGCAGCCCTGATTTTTGGGCCAAGTCAACTGCTTCCTTGTTCGTTTCATAAAAACTGGGGTCTGAGACCCCCCTCAAGGAATATGTCTACAGAGTCTTTTAAATTCCTCCTTGAAGCTTGTCCTTGGGATCACCATACTGTGTGAGTTTCTCAAAATGAGCACAAATTCTTGGGGGTCAGGGGCAAGTTGCCATGAGGACAGGGTCCATGACAGGTCAAGGCAGAAACAGGAACACAAATCCAGCTCTGTCTGAGTCAGGACACATCAGGAGTGTCCAAAATGTGTCGATAACAACAACTTCCACTAATTGTCCCTAAATCCTCATCTATTATGATGGTTAGACCTTTTGGGGACCCTGATTCATCCTTTGGCTCCATGTCTGGTAACTCTTGCTCCCAGGTCATCACTGGGCTGAGGTCTGAGGAGGAGGCTTATGGTCCCTGCCCCTCCTGGGACAGCATGTCTGGGCTTCCACAGAGTCCCAGGCCCATGAGAACTTAAAGCAGAACCCCTTTCTCATCTGCTGGGAGGGCGAGGCCCCAGCAGCTGCTTAGGCTCAGCCTATGATTTCTGCTTCTGATGTTCTTGCTGCTGCCACCATGGGCCCAGGTACACAGAGCAGCACCACCTGGGAGTGAGGGCTCCTCCTTCCCTTCTGTCCCCAGCGTCACTCACAGCAGTCCCTTCCTAGATGAAGGGTCTCAAACGGTCTCAAAGGACACAAGAAAGCTCATCTTGCCCATCAGGTTGAGATACAAGGTCTCTTTGCACCGAAGTTCATGGACTGGGGGTGTAGGTCCAGTGTGCTCATCTCCCACCTGACCTCTGACGAATCCAGGGTCTCCATCTTTGGTCATTTCCCTATTTCTAGAAGTTTCAAGACCTATGTAATCCTCTTATTAGTCTTCAATAGTCTTTTGCTCTTTGGGATGATTTCTTCTCTCACTTGCAGCACCAGCCTTGGAGTAACTATAGCTAAATCATAGATTTGGGTCTTTTGAAATGAGTCCCTGTCAATTCTCATCAATGCTGAGATCCAGCCAGTGATTTTTCTTATTCACTTGCATTGCCTAATACTTGCAGAAAGATGTTGAATAATAATGCTGTTTAGGTCACATTAGCCTGTTCATCTTGTAAAAGTGTCCTCCTCACCCCCATCCCATTGTCTAATTTTCTGACTGTGAGACTGAGTTCTATGTGTGTGGAAGAGAGTGTGTTATCACAGTATAAATGTTTCTGTCTGTGAATGTTGAACGAGGTTGTAGACAAATGAAATTATGATCTCTGAAGGCCATTAGTGTATTTTGTTAGCATATTATTTATGTATTTATTTGTTTGTTTATTTTTAAATTTACATCTAAATTAGTTAGCATATAGTCCAATAATAATTTCAGTCCATTCCAGTGATTCATCCCCTATGTATAACCCCCAGTGCTCATCTCAACAAATGTCTTCCTTAATGCCCCTTACCCATTTAGCCCATCTACCCCACAACCCCTCCAGCAACCCTCAGTTTGTTCTCTATAGGTAAGAGTCTCTTATATTTTGTTCCCCTCCTTGTTTTTATATTATTTTTGCTTTCCTTCCTTAGTTCATCTGTTTTGTATCTTAAATTGCTCATATGAGTGAAGTCGTATGATATTTGTCTTTCTCTGAATGGCTAATTTTGCTTAACATAATACCCTCTAGCTCCATTCATGTAGTTGCAAATGGCAAGATTTCATTCTTTTTCATTGCTGATTAATACTCCAGTGTGTGTGTGTGTGTGTGTGTGTGTGTGTGTGTGTGTGTGTCTATCTTCTTTATCCACCCGCCAATGGACATGTCAGCTCTTTCCATACTTTTGCTATTGTAGGTAGTGCTGCTATAACCATTGAGGTTCATGTTCCCCCTCAAAACAGCACAACTGTATTCCTTGGATAAATACCTAGTAGTGCTATTTCTGGATTGTAGGGTAGTACTATTTTTAATTTTTTGAGGAACCTCCATACTGTTTTCCAGAGTGGCCTCACCAGTTTGCATTCCCGCCAGCAGTGTAAAAGAGATCTGCCTTCTTTGTATCCTTGTCAATATCTGTTTTTGGCAGAGTTGTTAATTTAGCCATTCTGACTGGTATGAGATAGTATATCATTGTGTTTTTAATTTGTATTTCTCTGATGATGATTGATGTTGAGCATTTTTTCATGTGTCTGTTAGCCATCTGGATGTCATCTTTGGAGAAGTGTCTATTCATGTCTTTTTCCCATTTCTTCACTGGATTTTTTGTTTTGGGGGGATGGTTTGGTGTTTGAGGGTATGTGAGAAAGGCTGGGACAATCTTGTTTGGCCGCTGCCAGCAGGGACACCATTCAGGGCCTCCAGGGTTTCGGGCATCAGACACTGCATCTAGGCGATGCTGACCTGCCAAGACCTGGGGGTCATCACCACCCAGACCACCTTTATATCTGGGTCAGTTCATTAACTCCTCCTCTGTGTACTTCCACTTGTGAAAGCCCTGGGCAGTGAGGCCAGACAGATAGACAGCAAGGGCTCACTTAAGTGAAGCAACTCCATCCCCATGGAAGTTTCTGGAGATTTAAATATACTTTGGGGAGCTCAGTCTCCACAATAGATCTGGGTCTCTACCATGACCTGGTCTCCTCTCCTACTCACTCTCCCCACTCTCTGCACAGGTGAGGGCAGGGCTTACCCAGGACATGTGGGAGATCCCCTCACTCTGCTCCACACCCTTCTCTCCTTGACAGTGGGCTGACATACTGTCCATTCCTGGGCTCTGGGCTGAGGACGAAGTTGATTATCCCTGATCAGCATGGGACAACACCCTTGGAGCTTGCACAGTGCTTCAGGCCAGTGGTGAATTGACTCACATACCCTGAGATCCCTGCCTCACTGGCACAATGGGACCTCACAGAGCATCATGTCACTGGCCCATGAAGAGAAGAGGGCTCAGTTTCACCTGATATTCCTGTGGACCACTGAGGATTATAAGAAATAATAATGTAAGGGGAAAAGGCTGGTCCTGTAGAATTAGTAAGTGTACATTGGTAGCATTGTTGTGAATACAATTGTGGCATATGAATATATGTACATTCACGTGCATTCACAATGAGTAAAAAACATTTCAGGGTTTAGTGTAGGTATGTTTATTTTCCAAGGTTTCCCTTCCAATTCCATTTGGAGATGCTGGATTCGTATACTCAGTTGGTCCATCTCTTTGACCTCCATTGGATGTTCACTACGGTCACCTACAACTAGCCTCCTGTATTTTCCTGGCCTTGGCACATGCCCTGACCTCTGACCCAGGGATCCTCCAGATTTCTGCAGGGACATCACTCGACTCACCATACAGACCCCACCTTACGTACCACAGCTCTGTTCAGTGCTCTTTGTCCCAACTCCCCATCTACACCCCAAACGAACACAGGCAGTATCCTCACACAGGCAGTGCCTCAGCAACACCCCTTTACTGCCCTTACATTGACCATGGCAGCATCTGTGAACATGATACGCAGTGGGAGTTCCATGAATATTGTTGGCAGACATGGACATTTTGAAATAAATCCTAGTTTTCCACTGAGATAAATTTCCAAATGTGAGAGTGTCATCATTCCAATAAGGGACCTAGAAAGGCTCTTTCTTACTCCACTCTCTTGGGTCACAACATCAGTAAGACTACTGTCAAAATGAACATTCAGCTTGGTGTGCAGAGGGTATCACAGTAGCTGGGGAACATGGTGCTGAGGGCAGCAGAGGAGCAATGTAGCAGGTCCTGCAGAGTGGAGGGGCTGAGCTGCACAACTGGTAAACCACACAGCTGGCTGGAAGGGTGTTAGGCAAACTGTATTCTTACTGCTGTGTGACCAGCTTCCACCTGTGAGCCCCATTGCCCTGTGAGCTCATGGATCTGGCTATTTCGCCAACCGATTCAAATGTGGATCATCTCCTTTTTGTCTGTGGCATCTGGTAAGTTTGAGGCTAATAGACAAGGACCAGATAGAATGTATTTCCAAGGAGGAGTGGGCTCTTAGGAGAGTCTGCCCAGAGGACAAGCGAGCTTGTGGGGCAGAATCCCTACAATGGAATCTCATGAGACAGAGTTCTGTGGAGTCTTCACCATGTCCTGGAGTCTGACCTTCAGTCCCTTATATGGGGAGCCTTTGCCAGATTTTACAGAAGGGGGTCCTGAGATCACACAGGACCTGGCCTTTCCTCAGCTCATCAAGAAGCAGTTGCAGTAACACCATACTCACAACCCATCTCTTAGTATACTGGTCACTTGAGCAAAAGTCCCCAAGTTCTGCACTGGAAACCTCTGCAATATGAACTGTTCTGGGTCTTGGACAGAAGCCCCATAAATATGATGATTGACATCACTTACAATGCAACCAGAGTGGGAGAAAATAGTCACTTCAGATCCGGGGTCACTGCCCCACACCTTGCACAGGACTCTTCACTCGGTCAAGTGGGAGACAACCTCTTCTCTGCTGCCCCTGCTCCATCCATCTTGTCTCTGTTACCAAGTGTCACCAGTACTAGTCACAGTCAGTGACTAATCACTCACTGAGGAGATCTCTGCTATTACTGCAGCAGCAGCAAGGGCTTATCTAAGGCCATGACATCCATCTAGATCTTCAAGAATGACCACTTGTCCTTTCCCATCAATGTTAAGTATTAACCATTGATTTTGACTTTTTAATTACATTTTCTAACTTTTGAGGAATAATGTTGAAAAATAATGTAAGTGAAGATCTCTTTTCCCTGTTCTTTTTTTAAGTTAAAAAAATTTAACATTTATTTATTTTTGAGAGACAAAGAGACAGAGCACAAGTGGGGAAGGGGCAGAGAGAGAGAAACACAGAATCCGAAGCAGGCTCCAGGCTCTGAGCTGTCAGCACAGAGCCCAATGCAGGGATTGAACCCACCAACCATGAGGTCGTAACCTGAGCCGAATTCATATGCTTAACTGACTGAGTCACCCAGACACCCCTTCCCAGTTCTTAATCTTTGTGAAAATGGTCCCGTCACTACTCCATGAACTAAGAAGCTGGCCTCAGGACCACATCATAAGTGTGTGCAAGAGTGTGTGTATTACCATATAATAAATGTATCTGTTTGTATTTTCATGTAGCTTTTATTAAAATATGATGTTAAATTTGGTCAAAGGCTCTTTTGAGACCAATTGGGGCAATATGATCATATCTCTTGATGTAATAATATGGTATGTAATATAACACTGTTTCTTATTATGTAACTCAACTTGTGTAATTGGAATAAATTGCACTTAATGATGGCATATCAATTTATTAATATGGTATTGAGGTCTCTTTTTTAATATTTTATACACAATATTTCTATCAATATTTCATGATACTGTTCTATTATTTTCCATTTTGTGAAAGGTATTTTGAAAATGAATCCATGAGTTTTATAACACTCTTAGAGTGTTAGTTTAAAGAACTAAGAAATATTCCATACCTTGTGATATTATGAAAATATATGAGGCAAATAAGTTGGAATCATCTAAATGTCCATCATGTAGAGAAAATTAACAAGAACAAATACTTTTACAACAAAAATCTCAGTCTCTCCCTCCAGTTGTATCTCCTTTACTACTCACAGAACACTTCACACACTCATGATCATCAATTATGTGTCTATCTGTTTTCCCACAATGAGAAATTTTCTGGGACACATGGTGAGTGTCCTACAATTTAACTGAATTTAACACTTAGTTTATCTGCCTGGTGATAGTGTCAGGTCCACAGTTAAGGGCTCAGTCCCAGAAGGCTGCTCCCCATTTTGATGCCAACAACAATCAGTAGCTTACCTATACCTTCTGTCCAATGTGTCTACATATTGGAGGTTCCCACGACTCGCTCTTCAAGTTCCAGTAATTTTGCCAGCTCACAGAACTCAGGGAACCACTGACTCCTTTTGTCAGCTCATTAAAGGAGATGATGAAGGGGACAAGTGAACAACCAGATGAAGAGACACCCAGTGTCAGATCTGGGAGGGTCCCGAGCACCAGAGCTGTCCCCGTGGAGTGGAGGTGCATCATGTTCTGGGTGTGGATGTGTTCGCCAACCTGGAAGCTCTTCAAACACTGTATTTTTGGATTTTATTGAGAATTCAGGTAGATGTGATTGGACATTAACTGCACTGTCAGCCTTTGCCCCCTCTTTCAAGCATGAGGGATTGAATATTCGCAAGCTCTGATCAAGGCTTGGTCTTTCTGGGACCAGCTCCATCCAGAAGCCATCCAGGAGTCCACCCAGAGTCACCTCATTAAAATAAAGATGCTTCTAGTGCTCTTGTCACTTAGGGAATGACAAAATTTCAGAAACTCTGTGTCAGGGTCCAAGGCACAGAGACTCCTATATAGTTTCTAAGATCACACAGTACTGCTGTCTCAACTGGACAAGGTGAACTAGATAGTCATGTTCATCCACAAATCTCAGGCCATAAACTGTGACTCTTGTGTTACTGATGACACATCCATACCCAATATTAATAAGCACCTTGGTTATAAGCACAATGTTCTCTTTCATCCACCTGAGAAAAAAATGAGTCACAACTTCAGACTCACCTCAGCTCCCCCCCACACACACACCCTTCTCTTCTCCCCTCTTCTCCTGTCTTCCTCAGGCCTTCAGTCTCTCCCTATGGCTATTCAGGTCTGAACTCCATCTCCATAGTAGGATTTCAGATAAAAGTAAAATCTTACTGTAATTTCCACTCTCCAGTGTCCATCTCTAGGGAGGACAATTCACAAAAATTGGACCAGCATGAAATCCCTTCATCATCTGATTCCTGCTCTCATCTCTTCTTGTAGTTTCCATGCCCACCAGTCTCAGTATATCTCTGTAATATGACAACAATATTATTGTGTTTCTGACAAATGAATGTTCATTCAGCCTTTGAGTACTTGCCCACAGAAGTTATTATTACAATTACTTTTCCCCCTTCAAAATTACCGAGGCTCCACAAAAGGTAACTGTTGACATAGCCAACAAAGGAAGGATTGGCTACATATTTCAAGACATGACAACTTTTCTTGTTCTTGATAATATTTGTTTCTAAGGACATGAGGACACTAACTCAGCCACACACATTTGCTCCAATCAACGAAGTCTCATGCATTATCTTTTTTCCAAAATAAAAGAAGACACTCTCTCATGATCACCCCCAGGGAGGCAACCAGGAAACTTGGGGGCACTGTGATGTGAAGGGCAGGAAGAAGGGACTGTATTGTCATCCTTGTCTTGTGCTTCCTGAGACCTGATTTCCACAGCGGTGGGATATGTATCTGTTAGGATGAAAATGGACCAAAGGCCCATTCTCAAGACCCAAACTCTGATTCGGTGGAATTCCATTCAGAACTAATCTGCACCAAATTCCTCTTCCTTGTGTAAATTCCATTCTTGTGCAAAGGAAGTGACCTTCAAGACTCTAGCTTTCTTTAGCTCCAAGTTCCAGAACACAGGAGAGTCTTTAGAGAGCCAACCCCAGTGATTTTCATGGAGAACAGCACTCAGGGAATGGAGAGAGGACATAAGAGGGACAAGGAGACACTTGTCTACATATTTGGCCTCTGAAGGAAAGACTTCCTGAGGATACATGGAATATATTTCTCCCCCCACCCCGTCTCCCTCTCTCTGTCTGTCTTACATACACAAACGCACACACACACACATCTCTCCTCTATCTGAGTGTATAATGTCCTGGATTCTTCAGTTTCCAAGCTTCTCTTTCTCTCCAGAAATCATGATCAACATGTACTTATCTAGTACCCCCAGGGTCAGAATCCCCATCATCAGGAAACATCAGGAACATCCAGTGTGACTGGGGTCCTGTCATAAGAGCAACCAGCACATGCTCTGAACATGACTGCTTTCATGGGACAAGGCTGATGCTCAGAAATCCCAAGGAGAGTCTCTGTCCCCATAGGTAGCTCAGTCCCTAACAATCTCTGGGTTCCAGCCAGCCTCTGAGGCTGATCAGTGCATTGATTCTGGGACAGCAGCCTCAGTGCTGCTCCCACAAAGCTCAAGGTACACACAGATGTGAGACACAAACTGTGCTCTCAGAGATGGGTTGTCACTCCTTCAGTCTTCCCAGTGACACCTGCACCATTCTGGACCTCTGCTGAAAATTCTTCTTTCCCAACCAAGGGCCACAGTGACAGTGACCTCAGGGATACAGTCCTTCTTATCGCCACCTCTCCACCACTCACATGTGGGACTTTTGACAGAAAATTTTCAGTCCAGTTGGCCTTGGATAACAGAAATTCATCC
Source organism: Cryptoprocta ferox (assembly GCA_028646485.1). NCBI lineage: Eukaryota > Metazoa > Chordata > Mammalia > Carnivora > Eupleridae > Cryptoprocta > Cryptoprocta ferox. The sequence goes on along the minus strand of CM053566.1, from coordinate 18,931,143 downwards.
TTCTAGTCATGAGTTGATTAATAAACTATTGCTCTGTCCTGAATATACTGGACACAAAGAACAGAAGCTAGAGCCGTGCTCACCCCAGAGATGAGTCTGACCCCAAATCACTCTTTCCTGGAAATTGTCTGGGTTGGTAACTGCACCACAGAGATGGTTCTGGAGTTCATAGAAAGAAGCCCCTCATAGGATTTCACTGGACATCATGTTGGGCTCCCCTACTTGCAGAAAAATTCCACCATGCTAAACTCATGACAAAGAAAACATGTATTTTGAAAAAGTTAATCGATTCCTATTCAACCTAGAACAGAAGGCATCCCTTCTCCATTGTTCCCACAGTTTCTAACCATTTTCCTCTGCAATAAGTACAGATCTGTGAAAACTATACTAGTGATTGTATTTGCATTTTCATAATAACATTATCATTGAGTTTAAATCACTCTTACTGAGAGAAACTTTGTATACGGGGGCACACACCCATTTGAAGTGCACACTTGGCTAAGTGGTGACTAACACATAAACTGTGTCACTGGATCCTGTCAGAGCATCCGCTGCTGTCACTCCTTCCCTCCTAGAACTTCCTGCAGCTTTGCTCATTGTGCTCTGGGGTCAGTGCCACACATGGACTCCTGCAGACTGTGTCTGTATGCTGGGAGGACAGATCCTGGGAGGGAATCACTAACCACAGTGTGTGGAGAACTGTTGTTTAAAATAAGCAGAAATAGTGACAGATAATAAAGATTTTTAGCGCCCAATGCCCCTAGGAATACACCTAGTTGCTCCTACCCACAGCCTGAACAGAAGCTCTCCTTCTCTTCTCAGTACTGCAGGAACCTCAGAGCAGGAGACATCTGGAAACCAGGGAGAAAGAACATAATAAGCAAATAACACAGAATCCTATGCAGGAGGGGCCACTTATCCATTGATACTAATCATTGCTCTGGACATGATTCTGATAAAAGTGGAATTTTTGTAGAAACACCACCTCAGTCCTGACCCATGAAACATACAGGGAAACATGGTCTGACTCTTCCTGAGGAGTCTGAGTAGAGCAGAAAGTCTGGCTTGAGCTTATGGGAGGCTACCTACATGGATTTCCGTCTTGGCCCTAGTAATGGGACAGTGGACAAAGCAATGGGGAGGCAGAAAATCTCTCAAGTGGGCTCTGGTTACCATTTCACTCTTTGGTGTTTCTGAGTCTGGACACCAGGGGGCTCACTACCCATTTCTGAGGGTTCAGGGGTGATGAGACCTGAGGCCTACCACCTGTGCTGCCTGTGCCCTCTGCTCGAGACTCATAGCTGTGACTTCCCCACCACCTGGCCCCACAAAGCCACTTCTTTGCCCGCCCCCTGACATCCACAGGCAGAGGGATCTGACTCAGGGCTAGTGAGAGGTCAGAGAGCTAGGAGCCTCATTTGCATGGACAGTCCTTCCCTCTCTCAGTGGATGAAAAAGGGAGAGGCTAAGGGAGGTCTGCTCAGCTGTGGGGCCACAGAAGACAAGATTGGTGATGGTCTCCATCATGGCCTGGTGCTTTCTCCTTCTCACCCTCCTTGCTCACTGTACAGGTGATTGGATTTCAGGAGAGGGGAAGGGGTTCTGGGAGGACCCGTGGGCCCTGTTTCCACCCTCTGTGTCCAGACCTCAGCATCACCCTGTCTGTGTCTCTCTCCTTTCCAGGCTCCTGGGCCCAGTCTGGGCTGACTCAGCCATCCTCGGTGTCGGGGTCCCTGGGCCAGAGGGTCACCATCTCCTGCACTGGAAGCAGCTCCAACATTGGTGGTAGTTATGTGAGCTGGTACCAACAAGTCCCAGGAAAAGCCCCCAAAACCATCATCTATTGGGATGATAGCAGACCCTCAGGGATCCCTGATCGATTCTCTGGCTCCAAGTCTGGCAACTCAGGCTCCCTGACCATCGCTGGACTGCAGGCTGAGGACGAGGCTGATTATTACTGCTTAGCATGGGACAGTAGTTTCAGTGCTCACACAGTGCTCCATGCCTGTGGGGAAGTGAGACAAAAACTGCAGTCCCCCCAGTGATGGGCTTTCCTTGTGCAGCCCCCATCTTCTCCCAAAACAGCTGCTTCCCTAAAACTGAGGTCTGAAACCCAAACCAGTGAACTTTCTCTTGAGTATGTGTCCTTGTCCTCTCAATTCAGTCACCATACCCTGTCCTTGTAGGAGCACATTTTCTGTTTTATGCAAACTGAGCAGAAATTCCTGGATGCTGGGGCAGGTTACCCTGGGGACAGAGTCCCTGAGGATTGTGCCTGTCTGCTAGGGCTGCTGTAACTTCATACCACACACTGGGTAAATCGAAAGATATTTATTTTCTCACAGTTCTGGAGGCTTAATGTCCAAGTTCATGGTGACTTCAGGTTTGATTTCCCCTGAAGTCTCTCTCCTTGGTTTGAAGGTGGCTACATTCATCCTGGGTCCTCACATGGCATTTCCATGTGTGCTCACCCATCGTGTCTCTACCTCTTCTATAAAGACACCAGCCCTATTTGTTATGGCACCAGCCTTATACCCTCATTTATCCATAGTTACATCCTTTGATGCCTTATCTCAAACAGCCACAATGTGGGTTAGGGTCTCCATATAAGAATCTGAGGGGACACAGTTCAGTGCATATCCAAGACCCAGGACAGAACCAGGGACACAGAGTATAGCTGTGTATGACTCAGGATAGTCAACTGTCCACATGATATACATGGGTGGCATTGACCAAACCCTCACTACATGACCTATGTGGGCTCGGGGCTCAGATCACAGTGTGGAAATGACAGGGAGGGTCCCCATGTTCAGAAGGCTGACACTGTCTTCAGGAAGAAAGAGGACACATAAGCAAAACGTACTGTGTCTCACACTGACTTCCCACATGGGGAAAATATGTCTGCAATCCCAGGTAATGCCCACACAACATAACCTCTGGATGACAGAGACTGGCCCTTACTGACCCACTGATAAGGAACCCCAGTTTTCAGGATGACTGGATCAAATCCCCCCACCATCTGCCCTGACATCATCATGGCAACCAAGGAGGGGATACCTGTTACTTTGGGTAACACAGTGACTGTCTGGTGGGACCTCGACTCACTGACTAACCATGTAGTTGGGAGATTTGGGGTCCAAATAGAAGAAGAAAATGATGGAAACTTCACCAAAGAAGTCCCCACCATCTATCTCATCTTTCCTCCATCCTCTGTGTAATTCAGGTTGGAGCATGGACTATGGACAATCTGCACAGAGGACACAGGCCAGGGTCTTTATGTCTCATAAAACTACATCTCAGCCCCCTGACCATTCTGATGCTCCTGCACCTGATCAACTCCAGCCCAACACATACTCACTCAAAAGCATGAGGTTCTGACCTGAAATGTAAACAGTCCCATAAAAAATAGAAACAGAAAACATATTCCTGATATGAAGGCTTCCTCTTCCCAGAGGTTTTTAGAAAGTAAAAAGTTTTCCAGAAACCTTAATAGTAAATATTTCCAGACCACCCCACACCTGAGACCTTTTCCTTTGCTGTTACTCTGTCAGGTGAGGAACAGACTCAGAGGCCAGTACAGGAACCACTCCTTTTGTCCACACACTCCATTCAGGGCTGCTCCTTCCTTCAGGCTCCCTGGATCACCTCTGTATCATTGCTGAGTGTCCCCACCTCACAGGGTCCTGGTCACAAGGAGTGAGATCACAGTCTGCCTGATTCCAATTCCATCTACCCATCTGGGACACGAAGCCTACTATTAAGAGTCACAACTGAGCTCTCCTGGTGTTTCCTTACTTTGGACTCTCCTTGTCAGTGTCCCACTGGAATGTTCTTTTTCTATCCATTAATATCATGTTATGTCTTGAAGCCTAGGGTCATTTCTTTTCCCAAATTTCACTCTCCCCCTTATCTTTCCTCCCCTTTCCACTAATCGGTTCATGAACATAAACAGTCATCTCCTATCTGTTATCCCAATAAAGTGTTTGTGGGTTGCATTTCAGGAAAAAACAGGTGAGCAAAGAAGAGTTTGCTTCCTAGGAATCACTCCAGGACATAAGAAAAGTCATACTGCACTTAAAGACTCAAGTAGCTTTTGTCTCTCATAAAAATACTGGTCTCTTCTGCTGAATTTGGGAGTGGATTCTCAGGCTATGGTGACCAAGGAGACATCACTGTCAGTGTCTCCAGGAGGGATGGTCACACATACCTGTGCTTTTAGCTCTGGATTAATCTCTACAAGTAACTACCCCAGCTGATATCAGCAGACCCTGGACTGGACTCCCTGCACCCTTATGTACCAGATAAACAAACAACCATTTGATTTCCCTGATGGCTTCTCCACGTCCATCTCTAAGAACAAAGCCACACTCACATCTAAGAGGCTTAGCCCGAGGACGAGGCTGTCATTGTATGAGGTATGTTGGTAGTGGCATTCCACAAGGATCTAAATCTATGGGGTAGTGAAACCTGAACCTCCTCATGGGCTCAGACTGGCTTAGCCTTTAGAGGCAGGAGAGAAAATTAAGGGGGGCGGGTAGTCAACACCACCATGGGAAGGGAGGCTCCTTGGCCCCATTCTCCTGTCTGGTGGTTCATGGCCATGTGCCCCCATCACCATTGTCTCAGGGTGAGTCCATTTCCCAGTGTGACCCTACAAGACTGTGCTTCCTCCTTCCCTCTCTGCTGGTGGTGGTGAGGAGGGCTCCCACCTCCCAAATACATGAGCCAGCAGTGAGTCTCTGAGACCTCATTGCTCTCTATGAGAAGCTTCTTTTTTAAAAAATTTTAAATGTTTATTCATTTTCGAGAGACAGAGAGAACAGAGAATGAGCTGGGGAGGGGCAGAGAGAGAGGGAGACAGAATCCAAAGCAGACTCCAGGCTCTGAGCTGTCAGTACAGAGCGCGACGCAGGGCTAGACCTCACTGACCATGAGATCATGAACTGAGCCGAAGTTGGATGCTTAACTGACTGAGCCACCCAGGCACCCCAAGAAGCTTCTTATTCAAATGATATTAACAGTCATGTCCTCATTTATTAATCTGATTACAGAGACCAAATTAATATTGAGCATTTTTCATCCATACAGACATGAGCTGGGTCCGTAGCACATCTGCTGCTCTGCTCCACATGCCAGATGCTTCTAGTCTGCGTGCAATGAAGATCATGAAGGAGAGAAACAGGTGGGAGAGTTCGTGTGTTACTGTTGTCTGAGATACCCACACTTTTCACCTCTTCAGCTTTGGAGCATAATTTAATTATCTATGATAGACTATGCCTTTTTAATAGTGTAAAGTAAAAACTTCTCAAAACATAATATTAACACTGTGGTAGAATAAAAACTTACTTATTCATTTGGAAAGGATTTTATATCTGAGAAATCAATCAATATATGCCAGGAACTTGGGTCACCCCAAGTGCATGGGTGTTTGAGGACTGACAGTGAGCAGGCTGTCTGAACTGACCCCAACATCATTCACACCCAGTGCTGCAGTTTGACCAGTGGGCAGTAGGAGGAGATGTAGGCCTCCCTCAGGGTCGGGACAGTGGGGTCCATCTGTTGTGTAATCCCCCAAATTTGCCAGGGCTGGGGCATTGGTTCCCATGTGTGCCAGTGGGGTCTCAGCAGCTGTTTCCCCTCTGGCTGGGCAGAGTGTCCTGCTCTCAGGTCTATGGAAGGTCCCAGCAGCTGTTTTTTCCTTGGCACCTCTCATGGGACAAATCCTGACACTCTCCCTCAGACTCTAGTCTGTCTAAGAACTAAGCTTTTCTTTTCTGTGAGGCTGTTGGAGAGGGAATAAGACAGCCCAGGGGCAGCCCTGCACTAGCTCTTTGGCCTAAGAAGGGGCCATGTTACTATGGCCTGGACCCCTGTCCTCCTTGTGCTCCTTTGTCACTGCACAGGTAGGGACAGGACCCAGTGCCCCAAGGTGGGCTTCCAACCTGAGTCAAATCCCTCTGGCCCAGGTCCCTAAGCAAGTGCAGCCTGCTGTTCTCTTCATTCTGCTGTATCTGGATTTGCAGGTTTCTTGTCCCAGCGTGGGCTGACCCAGCCATCCTTCCTATGCACTTCCTGGAGCACCTGCCAGACTCACGTGCACCCTGAACAGCGGCTGCAGTGTTGCGGCTACCACATATATGGATACCAGAAGCTGGAGGCGCTCCCTCCATATCTTCTTAGGTTCTACTCAGACTCAAATAAACGCCAGGGCTCTGGGGTCCCCAGCTGCTTCTCTGGATCCAAAGATGCCTCGGCCAATTTAGGGCTTCTGCTCATCTCTGGGCTGCAGCCTGAGGATGAGGCTCATTATTACTGTGTAATAGAATGTAGCAGTGGGAGCAGCTACACTTATGCACAGTGTCTCACATAATGAGTAAGTGAGACAAAATCCCCTTGGTATATAGACCTTGTGTCTGAGCCTCATTTCATTGAGAAACTTACCTGGAGACCTGCAGTGGGGACCCTTCTGCAGAAAGATGTCTCCTTGAAAAAGAGAAAGACAAACACACATGCTATGCCTGTAAAGTGAGACAGCACTGGACGTCCTAGGAAGACACTGATGGATGAGGAGGTATCAGAGCACAACTGCACATCCCTAGGGGTCTGGAGAAGATGAACAGGAATAAACACTGTGTCTAAAAGAACCTGCTGCCCAGCAAACATTCACCAGTGTCGTCACTCCCCCAGACATGCCAATAACACCTCCAACTAGGATGGACCTCTGCTGAAACGTCTGTCCCAACAGAGGGCCACAGGGCCTGTGAACTCAAGAACACAGTGTCCTTTATCTCCACCTCATCTGGATTCAGCTGTGGGATCTTTGACAGAAACTTCTAGGTCAAGTTGGCCTTGGGTGATAGAAATTCATTCCTCTAGTCATGGGTGGATGAATAGACAATTTATTCTGAATATACTGGACACAAAGAACAGAGCCCAGACCAGTGCACACCTCAGAGATAAGTCTGACCCCTAATCAATCCATCCTGGAAGTTGTGTTTAGTAATTCCATCACTGAGATGGCTCTGAAGTTCATACAAACAGGTTCCTCATGGTGTTTTCCTGGACACCGTGTTGGGCTCTCCTCCTTCTACTTTCAGGACCAGACCAACTATACAAAATGCATGATGATGATCATGATGATGATGATGATGATGATACATCAAATAATTTAGAAACAAATTTATAGACCCCCTATTCATCCCAGAACTAGACTGAGGCATTTATTTGCATTACTTTGCCATCCATTTTTTCAACTATTTTCAGTCCATATTCTTTCAGCAATAAGCGTGAATCTGTGAAAATACACTGGTGATTGTACCTGCATCTTCACAGTGACATTGTCAGTACATTTAAATCATTCCTACAAGGCTGAATTTTGTATAAAATCACACACATTTATTTTAAGGTAACAGATGTCTAAGTGGTGATGGACACATAAAGTCTGCAGTGAGGTCCCTGTCAGAGAACTTTCCACTGTCACTCCTTCCCTCCTAGAACTTCCTGCAGGTTTGCCCTTTGTGCTCTTAGGTCAATGCCACATACAGAGCTCCTGCAGACTGTGTCCGTGTGCTGGGAGGACAGATCCTAAGAGGGAATCACGAACCACAGTGTGTGGAGAACTGTTGTTTCATGGAGGTGGAAGTAGTGACAGATGACAAACCCCTGTAGGAATGCACAGGAGGGCTTCTACCCACAACCTAGAGAAAAGGACTCCTTGTCTCCTCAGTGCTGAGGGAACTTCTGAGAAAGGAGAACTCTGAAACCAAAGAGGAACCAGGGAAGAGGAAAGAAATCAGCCTCCTGCACACAATTCACCATGTGTCAGTGTGGACCTGTCACTGCTCTGGCCCTGATCCTCATCTGTGTGGCTGTACTGAGTCACTACCTCAGTCCCGTCCCATAAACAACCATGGGAGCCATGGACAGACTCAGTATGTGGAGCCTGAGTACAACACGGTGTCTCCTGAGGTGATGTGAGGCCACATAAGGGGACACCTGGACTGAAGGAGCAGTGGGGAGGCAAAAACTCTGACGGGCTCTGGTCACCATGTCACACAATTCAGTGTCTGTGTGTGGACATCAGGGAGTGTGCATCACCTGTGTCTGAAGGGTCAGGGCACAGGGATGATCAGAGTGGGGATCTGCCACCTGACACTGCCTGTGCCCTCTGCTCAGGGCTCACAGCTGTGACCTCCCCACCCCCTAGACCACCAGAGCCACTCCCTTGCCCACCCCCCTGATATCTGCAGGCAGAGGGACCTGACCCAGGGCCAGTGAAGTGTCTAAGAGCTGACAGTCTCATTTGCATGGATAGGCCCTCTGCTTCTCAGAGTATGAAAAGGAGAAGGAGCGGATCAGGGGAGGTCTGCTCAGCTGTGGGCCCACAGAAGGCAGAACCAGTGACGACTTCCACCATGGCCTGGACCCCTCTCCTGCTCACCCTCCTCATTCACTCATTCACAGGTGACTGTATGCAAGGATAGGAGAAGGGGTCCTGGGAGGACGTGTGGGACCTTATTCTTTCTCTTGTCTCTAGACCACATCATAACTGTCTCTGTTTCTTTCCCACGGTCAGGGTCCTGGGCTCAGTCTGTGCTGACTCAGCCACCATCAGTGTCCGGAGGCCTGGGTCAGACGGTCACCATCTCCTGCACCGGAAGCCAAACCAACATCGGTGTTGTTGGTGTGAACTGGTACCAACAGTTCCCAGGAAAGGCCCCTAAACTCCTCATCTATGCTAACAATAATCGACCCTCCGGGGTCCCTGACAGATTTTCTGGCTCCAAGTCTGGCAACTCAGGCTCTCTGACCATCACTGGGCTCCAGACCGAGGACGAGGCTGATTATTACTGCCAGTCTGTTGATGTTACTCTAGGTGCTGACACAATGCTCCAGGCCTGTGGGGAAGTGAGACAAAAACCTGCTGTCCCCACAGCAATGGGACTTCTTGTCCAGCCCCTAATGGCTGAAGGGGATGAGAATATGCTTGCAGTTCTGCCTTCCTTGGTTGGAGGTCCTGGGAATATTCAGGTGGGTGAGATGTTTGGGTTCTTCCCCATCCATACTTTTTCATGATTCCTCCTATCTTAGGTACTTCAGCCTGACCTTCAGTGCTCCACACTCATGTACCCTCATGGCTCCTCCTAGCTCCCCCTGTGGTGTGAAAGTCTGGAAACATCCCCACCAAACACACCTCAAGGCTCAGTCCTTGTCTTCTCTGAAACATTTACATGATAAAGACAAGGAGATGCTGATATTACCAAAACATACACCCAGCTCACCACTTGGGACCCAGAACAGAAGGTAGGATGTCACTAACACACATGCCACAGGACTGATGATTCTTTTTACTGGAAGTTTCAGCCCTTTGGATCAAAAAATAAATCTCCCGGGGTGCACATGTGCGTGTGTGCATGCATGTGATAGAGAGAGGCCCAATGCTTATCATGGCTCCCAGGCTGAGTCTTGTGTATGTAAGTGAGAAGCCCAACTATAAAAATAAACATGTATCCACTGTAAGAATACAATTTGACCAGAGAGCAGTGTCAGCCCACCAGGAACCAGCATTAAGTCCCATTGTGAGAAACCAAATTTCTTGTACACAGCTTTTGAAATAAAATAACATTGTTGGATCAAACATGTAAGTAGCACTGATACCTCTGTAGACTGACAGGTACACATTTATTTTAAACTTTGTATTTCATCATTTTCAGAGTCCAGCAATGTACCAGTGTTGGTAACACAATTCTGATGGTACCATCCTCTTGGGAATTGCTTATTTTGTGTAAAAAAATAGATTTTTTTTTACTGGAAGTTTCAGCCCTTTGGATCAAAAAATAAATCTCCCGAGGTGCCTGGGTGGCTCAGTCGGTTAAGCTCCAACTTCGGACCAGGTCATGATCTCAAGGTTCCTATGTACGAGCTCCACGTTGGGCTCTGCTGACAGCTCAGAGCCTGGAGCTTGGTTCCGATTCTGTGTCTCCTTCACTCTCTGCTTCTCCCCCACTCACATTCTGCTCTCTCTCTCTCTCTCAAAAATAAATAAACATTAAAAATTTTAAAAAGATAAAATAAATCTTTCTGTCCCTTCTGAAATCTTTCTTAACCGTAAACTAAGTTTCAAAATAAAATATGTCCCAACCACAGACTGCAGGAATATAGCCAGCGTATTTTCATTTCATGGTCATAGAAAATCCATTTGAAACATTAATCCCTTTTTTAAAGTTTTCCAGCTGCATTATCATAAAATCTGTACTTGTTTCAATTGAAAGATGAGAGTTTGCAATGCTGCCTCAACATTCTCCCTCAGTAATCAAAGAGGCAAAGTAACAAAAGTTAGTTGCCTTGCTCTTCCTTCACTGTTTCAGTCAGGACAATATTTCACTTAGCTCACCACTTGGGTGATTACAGCACACATAAATTTATGTGAGAGTAGTTGGGATCCATTGGTTTAGTGGACAAGAGTTTTGTAATATTAAATATGCAGGTATCATGCCCAAGCTTATACTGATGAAGTTCATATGCCAGTGACCCCCATACACCACTCTTGCAGTGGTGGTATTTGTCTCATATTCAACAAGGGAGCAGGATGTGGGACAAAGAGGGGTGGGATATTCAACAAGAAGAGTCCTATTGATGACTGTTGAGGTTGAGTGATGGGTGCAGGGGTTCTTTTCTCTCTTCTTTGTGCTGTTTGTAATTTCAAAATGGTTCACAATATGTGGATTTAAAATTCTCTATTCCTATCTGTGATGATGATGTCCTGCTATTGGAAGACACTCAGTTGCCAAAATTTATCCATGAACTCAAGTTGATGCCCATCTCCACCCAACAAAGTGAGGAGGAAAATGCTTGGAGACCATGGAATGGATGGGAATCCAGGGTTGTGCAATAACAGAAAAGGAGAGAAGCTGGAGGCCAGAGAGCAAGGGGTGGGGTTGCTCAGTGGGTGGGGAGGTAGGCTGGGCAAGACCACGAAGACAGCTTAGGGCAGGGGTTATGTCTGGAGCGGTTGGGAGTCACTGAATGAGGACCTGACTGAGTTCAATGAGGCTGATCCCTCCAAGTTCCTTGAGTATAGAGTGTCTGAGGGAAAGGGATAATCCTGGGCGCAGGAATTTATGAAAAGGCCTTTGGGTCTAGCCATCCTGGTACTATTCCCACAGTGAAAACTAAGTAGCATCCTTGGTACATTGAGGAAGTGAAAGTTTATTGATGGCATTGCCATGTACTAAATTAAGACCTTGAGTAAGAAAATACAGGTAGGGCATTATATATATATATATATATAATGGAATTTTATGACTGAAGACATAATTTTGGCAAGAAATATGTGACACAGATATACAGTACCTACAAATTAAGACTATAAAGTCAATTCCTAAAATAACAAAGTTTGTTACACCTCCCATTAAAGATGAAACCTACCAAAGCCATTCTTATTCTTTTATTCTTATTCTTTTTTAATTTTACCAATCATTAAATTATATCCAATCTCTATAAAATCACTAAATGCAATTCCTGACTTTAGAAATGTTTACTGAATTGTCCAGTTTGAGTATGACACTGAATGTATTCCTATAACATTCCCTCCCTAAGCCTTTTCCCTGAAAAGCCCCTACAAGCCCTTCAAAGCATCACAACTGGACCCTTGTTTATGACATCTGACCTGATGCACACTTAGTCATTCAGCTTCATCTAGAATGTCCTAGAAGTAAGTATTTACACACATATATGTGTGTCCCATGGACCAGAGCTCCTCTGGGAGTGAGAAATTACACTAATCAAGCACATGGAACAGAATCTAAGTACAAACAAGCCCACCTTTCAAAAGTTCTCATTATGCCACTTTGCTTTTGTGAAAGACCTACATTATTGCCTGTTTTTGCTACTGAAATATATCCAAAGAGTATTTCCAGTTTTACAAAAACAGGACAAGAATAAAAATAGTGTTTAATATTTCTTTTGCAAGGAGGATTATAGAGACAGAGCACCCAAGAGGATGCCACCAAGCTCCTTGTCTGCAAACTACACTCAGCATCTCAGCATCATCAAGCTGCTAGAGGTTTGAACTGTCTGTGACCAATTGTGATTTATCTCCATGTTCTTTCTGTACCTGTTAGAGAGACATATCTTAAGTATCAGAAGCCTAAGAGAGAGTATCTTTTGGTTGTGGGAATATTCAAAAATTCTTCCATATAAATTGATGGTGACTGCTTCTTCAATTTATGTCATTTTGGCTCAAGAAAAGATTCATAGCAATGCTCTGCTGTCAGATAGCAGGTGAACCTTGTACTAGGAATCAGACCACAGGTCTGTGTAGAGACAGGGACCTGGTGAGCAGCAGAAAGTAGCTAAAGTCTCAGAGCTTTGGCCATGGTGAGGTTTGTGCCTTGTGCCCAGCAGAGGGCATGGTAGGAAAGCACAGCTGATCATGGAAGACCAATCACACAAAGAAACCCAAGTCTGGGAGTGTGCCTTGTCTTCATTGATAGGGGACTGTGTCCCCTCTGGCCTGGCAGAGAACCCCTGAGCAGCGACGTGTGTCGTCCCAACAGGTGTTTCCTCCCAGAGCTCTCCTCTTGAATGAAGCCAAATTCCATCCCTTCCCCCATGGTGGTGTGGGCTGAGTTCCAGCATTAGGGCTCAGGCAGGGACTGGTCTGTCATTAGATGGAACCCATTTGCATGGACAACTCCAACTGTGGCAGAGGGTGGAGGAGAAAAGGAGGCCTGGGCCATCCCAACCCACTGTGGGGACCAGAGGCTGTGTCAGTAGGACCAGGACTCTGGTCCTTCCCATGAACCTCTGTCACTACACAAGTAGGGACAGGCCTCAGGGATCAGGTCTAATTTCTAACCTGCTTCAACAACTCTGGCTCAGAGCTTGAGAAACAACACTGATCCCAGCCCCATCACCCATAAGTGTCTGTGTTTGCAGGTTCTCTTTCCCAGCCTGTGCTGATCCAGCCATCCTACCATCTCTGGGAACAACAACCAGACTCATCTGCACCCTGAGCAGTGGTTTCAGTGTTGGGGTCTACCACATCCCTTGGTACAGCAGAAGACAGGGAACCCTCCCCAGTATTTCCTGTAGTACCACTCAGACTCAGATAAGCACCAGGGCTCTGTGGTCCCCAGCCGTGTCTCTGGATCCAAGAATGCCTCAGCCAATGCAGGGATCCTGCTCATCTCTGGGCTGCAGCCTGAGGATGAGGCTGACTCTTACTGTAGTACATGGCACAGCAGCTCTTACACTGACACAGTGTTCCAGAACCACTTGCAAGTGGCACTAAAACCTCCCCTGAGCTCTGTCTGCATTGGGCAGTCACCCCTGCCATGCCTGGAACCATAACTACCTCAGGGTGACATCTTTTGTCATGTCTTCCATCATGTTGATTTCCTGGGACGTGTGGGTATGCAAATGTTCTCTCATTTTCCTTAAAGAGCTCATTTGCTCCACTATATATCTTCTCATATTGATCTCCTTTCCAAAGACATAAGGCAAAGTACCCCTCCAGGCAGATAATGGACAAGGACAAAGGTGGGTCTCCCTCCCATGCCAGCCTCGGGTCTAGACCTGACTCAGAGAAGTGAGTGATTCAGAAGCTTGTGGTGGATCTCTGGATCCAACATGGCCAATGCCCATTTCCCTGGGATCATTGCCAAGAGTAGGTTACCTTCCTTCAACATCTTATGATCCCAGTGTGCCCCTGGGAAGTGTCCTTTCCCTCCTCAGGCAGAAAGAGCAGCTCTCTGTGGCACCAAGGATGTTGAACAAGAGAGTCTTATCCAAAGTGAGATGTAACTGTGTGTGTGACCTCCCATGTGCACTAGACATCCAGCGTCAGGCTTCCTCCTCACTGAGGCAAATTCTATAGGAGCCATGTCTTTCCTCCATCCTAAGGGGAACTAAGGCTTTTGCCAGGATGCCAGTGAGGCTGTGGGAACTTGGGGTTTGGGGGCACTCAGATGAAAAAATCCATCTCACAACAGCCCTGAAGGAGAACATAGAGTTGTAGGCGAGCCGTGTCTCCATTCTGGTGATTCAGAAAGACAACTCTGGGGACTCACTAGTCCTGGCCTGGGATCCTCTCCTCCTCACCCTTCTCTCTGCACAGGTGAGGGGTCAGGTGATTTTGGAAATGGCTCATCAGGGGCACCTTCCCTGTTCCTCTTTTCCATAGTGTCTGCCTTTTGGCCTGACTTCAAATAATATTTAGATGTGAGCAAGACACCCTGTTGGGAACCCCAAAGTCTGTCAGGGTGGCCTGCCCTGAGTTCGTCTGGACTCCATCTATGCCTCTCCAAGTGGACTCACTCCCCTTCAGTCTCCAAGGGCCATTTACACTGGTCTTGTCTTGGCCATATGTCTCCCTGGTGCAGCTTCTGGTCCTCCTCCCATCATGTCTCCCTACTTGATCACTCTTTGACTTGATTTACTAAAATGACAGCATCTCAGGAGGGGGCATGTCCCCAGCAGCACCAGTCCACATCCATCCCGCTGAATCTGCCCTGCCTCCTCTGCTTCTCCTGAGGCTCAGGAATGGGAGGAAACCTGTAAGACTTGCTGAGTCCATCCCTATAATTTCCCCAATAAACCAGAGAAGTGGAAACAGCACAGGAGGCCCTGGTGTTTGCATCTGCAGGTGGTGCCAGGTGAAGAAGATCCCTCACCCTTTAATGGTCACCCCCTACTTTCTCCACGCATCAGCTAATACAAAATGATCTGCCTTCTGTACTTATGGATTGACCAACAGTATATGTATTTTATATAATTTAAATTATATAATATGGGGCCCTATTGAACAGTTTCTTTTATTTAATTATTTCACGTAGTGATTCAGAAGTTCATCCGTGTTGCAGCATGGATAAGTACTTCGATACTTTTATTGCCATATCATGGTTGTTGTATGGACATCCCACCATTTGTCTATCCATTCTTCAGTTGATAGACATTTGGGTTGTTAACATGTTTGGTCAATGAACCGTACTGCTTCCATAAACATCCCTGTACATGTTTCTGTGTTTACATATGTTTTTATTCATCTTGGGTGTAAAACTAAGTAGACTTTCTGGGTCACGTGTAAATTCTAAGACACACTTTTTGAGCAATTTCCCAATTGTTTCCCGAAGTAACTGCAAGGTGACATTTTTAGCAAGGCTGTATGAGGGTTCCATTTTTTTCTCCACTTTCCAGCCAGCATTTGTAATTATGTCTTTTTACCTTTGGCCATCCTAGTCGCGTAAAGTGGTTTCATATTGCTGTGTGTGCTTTTCCAAAAGACTAATTTTGTTGAGTGTATTTTTCAAGTGCAGCATAGTGTTTCTCAAGTTGTGAGCAGCCATAACATAAACATGGTTAAGAGTTCTATCCATGGAACAGTTAACACATGTAATGTGCCTACTGTATGCCAGAGTGCTAAGTAATAGTCACACACACACACACACACACACACACATTCACTCACTCACTTACTTTGTGTTAAAGAAGTAGAAGTTGATACATGTGAACTTAGTTTTGTCTGATGCCAGCACCCCTCTTATTAATAGCAATGATATATAATGATCTTGAACTTGTTCACAGAGTTATATGATAAATGTCACAACCCGTACTTCCAAAATGTCAGTTTTGATTCCCTGTAAATATTTGTGGAGTCTTTCACAAATCCTGAGTTAGACAATGCTCTAGTGTGCAGAAAATTCCATTCTGTGAAAGGTGAACATCCTGCTTAGGAGATCTTGCTGCTCACACCTCGGCCTCAGTAGGATCTGTGATGTCGCACAGGAAGGGAGTCCATCAGTTCTGTCGTTTCCAGGAAAGCCCTGGGCTTGGGAAACAGATTTCTGTTGTGCTGACAGTTGGACCTTGAGGGGCCTGGTGATCTCGGTGGGGAAGCTTGGGGGGTCCTCTCACAGGGACATAAGACAGGGCTGGAACTGGCACCCTGGGGCTTCTTCCTGGGCCTAAGTGTCTGGAGTCCTGGGAGAATGCCCAAGACCAAGTGTCCCTCACTCTGGCTCTCATGACTAACATCACACAGAGGGCAGCTCCTGTTTCCTCACTTGTTCCATCCAGAGTTCTGGTCAGAAGGATACTTGTGCCTGCTCTCCATCCTGCCCTCTTACAATACCTTTCCCCTCCACCAGGGCCACTGTCTGTCATTGCACTTTCCTTCCTGTTGGGGACACATCAACCCTCAGCACTGCCATCAGGTCTGTGTTCTCCCAGCTTCATCCTGGGAGTGCTGGGGACTCCTTCTGTTCCCTTAGGAGGCTCCTCTCCAGGAGAAGTCAGACACTCTGGGTAGTGAGGTCAGCCTCTCTGAAAAATTTTCTTATAATTATGATCAAGCTCCTCCTGGAGGACAGGTTGAGAATGGAGGGGAACTGAGACAGAGCCCCTCATTCACTCACATTGGGAATAGGTGGGGGGTACATAGGAGTGAACCAGGCTCCTTGTGGTGCCTAAATGGGGCTGTTGCAGGTTAGCGGTCTCTGTCCCTCTGTCACTCTGCTCTAGGGAAACACAGGACAGGTTCCCTGGGAAGGGTGTCCTCATGGCCCCTGCCCCACAATACTCTACACACCGGAAGGTGGGTCTGGACAGAGCTGAAGAGACCTCTGCCCTGAGAGGAGGTTGTGCTGTGTGAGGTTGCCCCCTAATGTGAGTCTCTGTCCTTCTTTTAGAGGACAGGCTGGGGTTTCCCTGGACAGAGTCTGATGAAGCCCTGGGTCCTGTTCAGGTGCTGCCCCACCTTAGACCCAGCTGTGGGTGGGCCCCAGGCAGCGGGGAACGGGGGTCGTTGTGGGCCTGGGAGTTTCACAGTTGCTGGCGGCCAAGTCAACAACAGTACTAAAGGTTGTGTGAACCAAGAGACCTTCTGCCCAGTCCCCTACATGTTCCCTGTTACCATCCTGGGCTTTATTGACAATTCTCTGAGCTCTTATCCACAACACAGCACAACACAGTGCAGTCGCTGCTTCTGTGACTCAGGACCTCTGGACAGGCCTTGGCTGCTACTGACAGACCTCCAGGCCTGGAGACAGGGAAAGAGCTCAGGAGAAGGGGCTTTGGGTCTCAGCTCCTGGATCCACAAGACTGGGCAGAATGGATGAATCTACATTTGTTAAAGGAGTTCTTCCCTACATGGAGCCCAGACACCCTGGGTGAGCTCTTCTTCTCTCCCCCCCCTCCCACTTTCTCCACAGGATCCAGCACAGGTTTGTATCTTTAAAGTTCAACTTGTAATTATTTTCTTACATCTATAAGCTCACACAATTTAGCAATAACATTAGGCATCTTTCATATAATTGGTCCAGTTGTAGACTCAGCTGATTCAGTGCTTTGAAAATTTAAATTCCATTTATGATTCAAATGATAGTTTTACCTAACTGCAAAGTTAATCACCCTGTTTGCTGAAGTAATGAAATGAAATAGATTAAACATACAAGGATGGAACACATATATGTATAGAACTAAATAATGCATATAAAGTAAGATGAAAGTAAGATTTTAATTTAAAGAATTCCTAAAATAATCAGCTATGCTATTTAAAATTGGATTTTCAAATATATCTCTCTATTATAAGATAACACATATAACAGAATATACTAAAGTACACATAATCCTTTTCATCACAGAAATAGAAACACAAATATTTAATTTTTCTCCACTTGTTTGTTATGCATTTCAAAGTTTGGGGGATTGAACAGCAGCCACCTACCATGGAGAAGATCAGAAGGTAGGTACCAAGTATGACACTGACACCCATTGTCCAACATGGCAGATGCAGCTGTCAAGTTTCAGATAAATTCTTTCTCCTTCTTTGTGCCCTGAGCCTCTTGTGAAAGTCACTGAGTTGTGTGCTTCACATAGAACAAGAAGTGGCTGTGATGTCCAGTCACGTAGATCTATCAGCCATGGTGTCTGTAGGTCCATGTCTACACATATCTGAGGACACTTGAAGATGCTGTGAACTTGAGGTTCTTTCCCAGCTCCAGGCCAAATGGCACCACGTGCAGCCAATAGAAGTCTGTGACTGACGCGTGGCCTCAGACCTGGGCATCCTCTTACAGATGACTTAAGTCCATGTGCATGAAGGTGATTTAAAGCTTGCACTCTTGGATTATCTTCTACATGGAAGCAAAGAGCAGCACCCATATTAGTTTGTGACTGAGTTTCTCTTCAATGGGCTTTTCCATGGAGCAGAGTTTCCTGGTTGGAAGACACCTGGGTTTATTGTTGTAGCAATAATAATAATTAGTGGTTTTCAAGTATTATTCGATTTATGGCATAATTCACATTCTTATATTTTATAATGTCTACAGATATGTTTTCAATTCTTATACAATTTATTAATTGTGTACCAACAATATTTATAGTCATAAGTATGAACTACACATTGGGTACTTATGTGCACTTGACATCCCTCTCTACATGTCTTGCTAGAGAGTCAGAAGTGGACACATCTCTTTAATTTGCACTTGCAAGTCAGATGGGATGTATGAGTCCATCTGTGAGCAATAGGGAGCTCAGGGTTGCCTGGTCACAGCAGTCCTCTCCCCTGTCCTCCCTGACAAGAGGTCCTTCCCAGTACCTCAGTCCCCCTGGGAGTGAGTCTTCCTTCAGGGACATCCCAGGTCCTTTGAAGATTCAGAGCTGGGCTCATTATGTTCTAGGTCAGGGTCTCCACATACTTACTTTCCTGCATTCTCCTCCCTAGGCCTCTGTGGAAGGCAGGAGGAGTGTCATCCTAGGACAGGTCCACTTGAAAGCCCCCACGCATGGCTTTGGAACTGTAGGGCTTCTCCAGGGAGTGGGAGGTGATGTCCATGAGGAGCCCCTCCCTCTGTAGTGGCCGTGAGAGAGACTGAGGGGAACCCTAGCAGATCTGTAGATCTCTGGCTGCAGAGCTCAGGGATAGCTACACTTTGGCCTAGACACACTGCTGTGTTTGCCTCTTTCTGCACAGTGACAGGCAGGGGGTAACTGAAGACTCTTTTTCTCTCTCCTCATATGCTAAGGTGTCTCATCATGGGATAGATCTGAAGGAGAAGAAGACACCACCCCCACACAAGGCCCTTGATCCTGCAGTACACAACCTCTCTGGAGTCCTTCTCTCCACACCTCCTTCCACACCCAATATGAATGTGAAGATTGTGAAGCCAAGAACCATGCTGGGGACAATGGTGGAAGGGGCCCTGAGGCCTAGCCAGTTGCTGTCATGATATGATTCCTCTCTGTCTCATGTCAGCAGAGTCCTCAGTGGTTCTATGGACACAGGTATCAAATCTTCTGTCTCCTGGGGAGAGACCAAGGCCCTCGAAGCAGGACTACAAAGAGAATTCTGAGCATGCAGTGGGGTCCTCACCATCTCATCCACGCAGGGACCCAAATGGTCAAGGCTACAGTGGCCAAGAGATAAAATATATTTTAGGAGATGCAACAGGTGCCTTGATTGTCCACCCTCCTTATTCCCCATGGGGCTGGCGCCCTCACTCTGAAAGCCAACAGGGAGCTCCAGGGACACTCACAGATTCCAGCATGTTGGGAGCGGAACTAATGGACACCTGAAACCCTAAGACAGAGCATGAGGTGCCTGGCAGAAGGAGAGAACTGGGAACATTGAGCTCATGCTTCTTAGACACCAAATGTGGGGGAGATGGTACTGTTTGTTCTAGGCCTTTGTGGAACCCTGGGGGAGAGCCCCCTGGAGATGCTTTAAATCGTACCCCAGAGAGCCCCTGAGGGTGGAATATTGACCTCATTAAAAAGGCTGGTTTGGAGGAATGCCCTGCATTTAATTTACCCATAAACCTATCTTTGAATATTTGAGTTGTTTTCAATCACTGAGCTGTTGTTCACTGAGTTATTGTTAACAAATACACCCACTTGTTGTGTTGAACAAGTTTGTCCTGGGTGAGGCAGTGTAGACAGGGGTCTCTGAGTCAGGAGTGTGTGTAGATGGCATGGCTGTTTCTCTGTGGTCTTGGCTTTCTGTGACAGATTATAATCTCTTGTCCTTTTGTGGTTAGCCATCACCTGCTTTCTTGATTTTGTCACAAAATATATTCAGAGGAAGCACATGATGTTTGTGGACAAGGGGGTAAGAGCCCATGCTTACCCTGCCCCTTGGTCTCCCTTTCTGTTTCCATGACCCACATTATTCCAAGCATGGCTCCTCATCCAGATCAGCATGGGAGACGCCTGAGCACATGGAGGCTAGTGGAGGACAAGCAGTTCCAATGGGAAGTGGAGGCTTTTGTAACCTTTCAGCTCATGATGAAAATGGTCCACATAAGAATCCTCCTCCTCTTTCCTCACAAGACACCAGACAAGGGCATGCACAGTGATAGGAAATCACAGGCAGTCACTGATGGCATCTCCCTGAGCCCAGAGCACACAGAGGTGGTGTTTTAGGCAGTGAGGGTTTAATTTAGGAGGGATTGAGTGTATAGGAATCAATACAGCTCCACACTGAGCAGACCTCTCACTGGGTAGGTCTGGGGCCTTGAGCCTTAACTGTGGGTGACATGCAATTTCTGCCACAGTGCCCTGAGGAGGCAGAGAACAAGAGAACACAGATCCTCAGGGATGAACATCTGGGTCACCAAGCAGCTTAGCAGCTGAAATCAGATGACCAGTCCCCTAAGATGGGGACATTCCTGAATGGGTTGTCATGGTAGGAAGTTCAACACCCTGTGCCTGAGGACCCATCAAAACAGCAGTGACAGTAAGGTCCCCATGTCCTATTGCATTGAAATTGAATGAAGGGAGATGTGTGGTATCAGCAAGAGGACAACGTAGGAGTGTGCAACATTCTTCTTCCAGAAACATCAATTTGAACAAGGATCCACATGCATAAATACCTATATGATAGCTAACGATTCCAGGGAGCCAGTATAGCACCTGGGTGGAACAACAAATAAGAAAAGGTTCCTTCAAGAGGAAAAGGAAGTGTTTCACATGATGCATGTCACTGCTGCCTCAGTCCTGTGGCCCAGCTCAGAGAAAAGCCCTTCCCCTGGGAGACAGAGTGACAGGAGCACCTGACCTCACTGGGGACCACAGCCCCTGCCCACACCCAGGCCAGACCAGCTCCCCCAGCCTCCAGACCCCACATTCCCTGGCTCCTGCCCGGCCCTGTCTTTGGGACATTTTGGACCCCCCAGTAGCATTCATGGCCCTAGGCTTCTCACTATTTCCCACATATCCAAGCCCCACCATTGGTGGCTATTGTGAACACAGGCTAATGGCTGGTTTCAGATCAAAACCCTTATTGGGAAGCCACACTCTAGATCTCCATTCTAGACCACTGACCACATCTGGCTCCTGTGCCAGGCTAGCTGCATGTATGCAGGGCACAGGAGGGCCCCATCAGACCCAAGATCCCACCTACCCAAACACCAGACCAAGGCCAGCAGCCCCAGGTCCACACCCAATCTCAGGCCCACCTTAGTGCCAACACTAAGGCTGACATTCATGGACTTAGTCTCCAGACTGGCTCTTATAGAAACTAGCTCCTGGCCTGACCTAGTGTGAAGCTGGAACCCAACTTTCACAGAGGCTTACCCAAGTCCAGACTGTCAGCCCATCCCAGCATCAGGCCAACCCCTGCAGATCCAGATACTAGCCACCCCTAGTGGTCCCCAGCATCTGGTCCCCACTGTGAACCCAAGATCCAGGCCCTCCCGCATGGACCAAGTTCCAAGGCCCATCACTGCAGAACATGGAACAGACATTATATACTTCCAGCTACTGAGTAAAGAAACCATAGGGAATAGGAGGCTGAGGGGACAAATTCTGTACATAGGTGACAACCTCTGTGAGCATATAAACTGCAGAGTATGCATGAGCTGGAAGATTGGTAACATTTCTGTTAGGAACATATAAGGAACATATAAGTCATATAAGGTCATGGTTTGTCAACAAGATGTTACATACAGAGCTCATAGCTCAGCATGTTAGTAGCAATGACATTGTAATTTCTACATTTCAACCCAATTCTACTAGGGACCCTAGCAGGAATACTTGTGAAAACAAAATGGAACAAAACAAAACAAAACAAAATAAAGGAGGTTTGTCGATAGGACAAAAGAATCCAAACAGAAAGAAATGAATGATGGAGCCAATAAATAATTTCTTTGCAAAGTGGACTTTAGTTTAATAAAATATGGCCTGATGTAAGCCACTCTGCTGCTAATCTTAGGATTCATTGTGCTGCTTTGATTTGTCACTCGTACAACAAATAAATCAGGTAAAATGATAAATTAAATCACAAATATATTGATATATGAATATTTGGAACCTATTGCTTTAACACACAAGAGATGGAACTCTGTCAACCAGACAACAGACACCGGCTGGGTTCTCAGGGCTTTGGGCCATGGTGAGGTGTGTGCCTGTGACCAATAGAGGGCACTGTGGGACTGCACTGTGGTGCCTACACAGGGCCTCAGTGAGGACCATACACCCAAAAAATTCTGGGCCTGGGGACAGGGCCCTGTGAGACTTAAGAAAGACTCAGCAGCTATGTCCTTTCTAGCCTGAAAGAGTCCCCTGAGCAGGGAGTTGTGTGCTCTCTCAGCAAGTGCTTCCTCCCAGGGGTCTCCGCAGGGGTGAACCCAACCCCCTTCCTCAGTGTGTAGTGGGAGGAGAGCTCCAGCAGCAGGGCTCAGGGTAGGGGCTGGGCTATCTTGGCATGGACCATATTTACATGGACAGCCCCTCCTGTGGCAGAGGGTGCAGGAGAAAAGGAGGCCTGTGGCAGCCCAGCCCAGTGTGTCACCATGGCCTGGACTCCTGTCCTCCTTGTCCTCCTCTCTCACTGCACAGGTAAGATCAGGCCTTGGGGACACAGGGCCTGTTTCAACCCCTGTGGCTCAGACCATGAGCACCTTTAGCCTGGTCCCTGTCCCATCACCCATGTGTGTCTGGATTTGCAGGTTCCCTGTCCCAGCCTGTGCTGACCCAGCCACCCTCCCTCTCTGCATCTCCGGAGACAACAGCCAGGCTCACCTGCACCCTGAGTAGTGACTCCAATGTTGGCGGCTACCACATAAGCTGGTACCAGCAGAAGCCAGGGAGCTCTCCCCGATATCTACTGAGGTCAGACTCAGATAAGCACCAGGGCTCCGGGGTCCCCAGCCGCTTCTCTGGGTCCAAATATGCCTCGGCCACTGCAGGGCTTCTGTTCATCTCTGGGCTGCAGTCTGAGGACGAGGCTGACTACTTCTGTGGGTCTTGGCGCAGTGATGTTGGTCACAGGGACACACACACATGGAGAAGTGGGACAAATACCTCAGCCTGCTCAGACCCCTGCACTCTGACTCTCCTCCAGTTTAATATAACTTGAATACACACTGACTGTTACTTGGAAGTAACTTCTGGATCTGAATGTACTTCTTCTTGTTTTCCTATCCAAATTCTTTATACTCTCAGAAAAATTAAAAATAAATAAAACAAAACAAAACATAGACAACAAAAAACCATGATGATGCAGACCCTTTATCTGATGATCCATGTGTAAATATCAGAGCCTGTTGGACTGGCTTTTTGTCTCTTTACAATGACACATCAACTCGCCTTAGTTTTCAGAGCATGAGGACCATCCCAGCAGGTGGCCAGTCCTCTACAGCATAGACTCTGTTCCTCCAGGAGTCAGAGCAGAGGCCCTCCTTTCCCTACAGGCTCTGGTGCTCAGGGCTGGATGAATAGCTCTGTGTCCCAGTGACAATGTACTAAGATTGGTGCTGAGTGAGGGCTCAGAACAAGAAGAATCCCAGGCACAGAGCTGGCCTGGTGCACTGGCTGGGCACTTACCCTGCAGTTGTGATGTTGGGAGATGGCGGTTAGTCCTGGGAGGAACTTCGGTTGCCAATTAGCAAACCCCTCAGTGGAGCTTGTGAGGGTAAGGAGGAGGTGACACCATTGCTACAAAATTCTGAGTCTGCTCTTGGGAAGGTAGCTGAAGTAGATCCCACAGATGTGAATTTCTCACATCTGACACCATCAGGGTCTCAGGGTCTGTGGGCACCCCTGTGGCTGGTTTCCTGAGCCCCCAGACCCTGGCTGTGTCCTCCTCTCCACTCCTGCCACATCGGGGCTGGTCAGTGATGTACACAGTAGGGGAACTGTGGGATGTCCCCCATCTGTGCACAAAGAAAGTCAATCCCATGAGCCTTTCCAGGAAGAAGTCCTTCCACTTGTGACAACATGGACAAACCTACAGGACATTACCCTACATGAAATAAGCCCTACAGAGACAGACAAATACTATACGATCTCACCTATGTGTGGAACCTACAAGAAAAAGCATTTTAAAAATTACTGTAAGATTTTAATAATGGGGATGAGCTAGAATAGAGTAACATATATAAGGATGGGAATGGTATTTGCATGACTATAGGTTCTTAAATATAATTATGATTTTCAGCTAGTAACTAATAATTATGAAAAAGACATAACAGAAATTTACTATTTTAATTTTTTTATTGTGCAAATCAGAGATACTGAGTATATGCACAATGTTATGTAACCATCACAACTATCTACTTCTAGAAACTTTTCATCATTCCCAAACAGTAACAGTGCACCAATAGAGGAATGAGTAAACTGGATATCAGAGAAGCCAGGGCTCCAGGAGCCCATGCCAATGCAGGAAGCAGTAGACAGAGAGGGCAGCTCCCACAGGGGCTCTTGGCAGATGGGGCCTGATCCAGATAAAAGCATTATTTAGGCTGCACTCCTTATCCCAGGTTAACCATGTGGATGCACGCTGCCCACCATGAAATGGGTATCAATGTGCCCATTGCAGAGTGTCCAGAAATGCCAGCTTTATCTCACAGAAGTGTGTCAGGAAACATCAGTAAGGAGCCAAGGATCTCATTTGGGGCATCTGCTATGATTCATACACATTCCTGTCTGAATCCCCTCCAAAATCCATGTTCACTCTCCTCCAGAGACCTCACAAAGGCCCGTTTCAGCCTGCCTCCTCCCTGGTGGTCAAGGGGAACTTGCATTCACTTCAGGCCTCTTTATTCCATGGCATTGATCTATGTGTCTCATTTTAGGCTGATAGGATATTGTCTTCATTACTACATAATTTGAAAGCAGGAAGTATGATGTTTCCATCTTTGTTCTTCTTTTTCAAGATTGCCTTGGCAATCCTTTCTGGCTCTATACAAAATTCAGGATTTTTTTTCTAAATCTGTGAAAAATGTCATTTCATTAACAATTTCATAGGAACTGCAATAAATCTATAGATTGCTTTGGGTAATATGGACATTTTAAGGTTATTTGCATTGTGGAAAAAACAGGTAATTTAGGAATTACCTAGAGTTTGTATGTGAAGTATAAGGATGTATCTGAGAGGACACCTGTGTCTATGGTTAAGAATTTGGACAAATGATGATGGTCCAAATGAAAGAAGAGATACATGTGTTAGCCATAAGTTAAAGAAAGCAGACATTTGTCTTTTTTAATTTTTATTCACTGATTTATTTTATTTATTTTAATTTATTTATTTTTATATTTTTAACATTTTTTTAGAGAGAAACAGATAGAGAACCTGTGAGAGGGGCAGAAAGAGAGGGTGAGAGAGAGAATTGCAAGCAGGATCTGCACTGTCAGCGCAGAGCCCATTGCAGGGCTCAAACTCACAAACTGTGAGATCATGACCTGAGCCAAAACCAAGAGTCAGATGTTCAATTGACTGAGCCACCTAGGCACTCCTGATTTATTTTTTTAATCCAAAAATATTTACTGAGCACCAACTAAATATCAGCAAGTTCCAGATACTTAGTGCTGCAAGGAGCAAACAAAATAGTGAAGGTCACGGATGCATGTTGGGTTTTCATCTCACTCACTATGAAAGACTGTGATCAGAGGTTTTATTTTTTTTTATTTTTTTTACTTTATCTCCTTTCACTTACTTTACTAAGGACTATAAATGTTTAAGTCAAGAGTCCATCAGTTTTTGCCACATGTATGTTAAGAATTACTTTATTAAGTACATAAGATGCAACGATTTTAAGTCTATAATTAAAAAACTATGTATACACCAGTAAAACTACCACTCATATCAAGATACTGAACATTTTACATATGAATGCCATGTTATTTACCACATAAAGCTTAAATATTACATCCTACACTGTGCTTTATACTTTCTTACAGCTTAAATATTGATAAAAATTTTAATGTTTCCTTGCTGTTTTTTCACACTTCCTCCCCAATCCATAAAACTGGCATATTCTAATTTACTTGTAACCTTATCTCAGTGTCAAATTTACTTATAACCAACTACTACATGAAGCAGAAACTATTGATTTTCCCTGGGCAAGATGTACATAAAATAAGGTTTTTATCTACCACCTCCCCAACCAGGGATTTAGAATTTTTTTTACACAGTATTAACATTACAAACTTGTTACTTTTCCCCCTCTATAATTAAAAATAGAGAAAGCAAAACTGTACCGATTTCCTATTTTGTCAGATTAACACTTGGAATGCCTTTACTGTGGCCTCTCCACACTGACAAAGCCCTTTTATTTTACTTATGTTTAGCTGAAAAGAATGCATATCTTTATCTACATTACATACTAAAAATAACAGTACTTATTTGCTTTCTAAATTAAACAGTTACCAAATGTTTTCACAGTTTAAAAGGAAACTGAAATTTTAGATTGAATTTACAAATCTATTTTTGCATTTAGTCTTA
>CM053566.1:18886949-18897765 GCA_028646485.1 Cryptoprocta ferox | reverse complement strand
TCTCTATTCTATTCCATTGGTCTATGTGTCTGTTTTTGTGCCAATACCATACTGTCTTGATGATGACAGCTTTGTAGTAGAGGCTAAAGTCTAGGATTGTGATGCCTCCCGGTTTGGTTTTCTTCTTCAGTATTATTATTGGCTATTCAGTGTCTTTTGTGGTTCCATACAAATTTTAGGATAGTTTGTCCTAGCTTTGAGAAGAATGCTGGTGCAATTTTGATTGGGATTGCACTGAATGTGTAGATTGCTTTGGGTAATAATGACATTTTAACAATGTTTATTCTTCCAATCCATGAGCATGGAATGCTTTTCCATTTCTTTGTGTTTTCTTCAATTTCTTTCATAAGCTTTCTATAGTTTTCATCGTACAGGTCTTTTACATCTTTGGTTAGGTTTATTTCTAGGCATTTTATGGTTTTTCGTGCAATTGTGAATGGGATCAGTTTCTTGATTTCTCTTTCTGTTGCTTCATTATTGGTGTATAAAAATGCAATCGATTTGTGTATGTTGATTTTGTATCCTGCGACTTTGCTGAATTCATGGATCAGTTCTAGTAGGCTTCTGGTGGAGTAGGTCGGATTTTCCATATAGAGTATCATATCATCTGTGAAAAGTGAAAGTTTGACTTCATCGTTGCCGATTCTGATGCCTTTTATTTCCTTTTGTTGTCTGATTGCTGATGCTAGGACTTCCAGCACTATGTTAAACAACAGTGGTGAGAGTGGACATCCTTGTCGTGTTCTTGATCTCAGGGGGAAAGCTCTCAGTTTCTCCCCATTAAGGATGATATTAGCTGTGGGTTTTTCATAAATGGCTTTTGTGATGTTGAAGTAAGTTCCTTCTATCCCGACTTTCTCGAGGGTTTTCATTAAGAAAAGATGCTGTATTTTGTCAAATGCTTTTTATGCGTCTATCGACAGGATCATATGATTTTTATCTTTTCTTTTGTTAAGATAATGTATCACATTGATGGATTTGAGAATATTGAACCAGCCCTGTAACCCAGGAATGAATCCCACTTGATCATGGTGGGTAATTCTTTTTATATGCTGTTGAATTTGATTTACTAGTCTCTTGTTGAGTATTTTTGCATATGTATTCATTAAGTATATTGGCCTGTATTTCTCTTTTTTGGCTGGGTCTCTGTCCGGTTTGGGAATCAAAATGATGCTGGCTTCGTAGAATGAGTTTGGAAGTTTTCCTTCTATTTCTATTTTTTGGAATAGTTTGAGAAGAATGGGTGTTAACTCTGATTTAAATGTCTGGTAGAATTCCCCAGGGAAGCCATCCTGGCCCGGGCTCTTATTCGTTGGGAGATTTTTGATCACTGATTCGATTTCTTCACTGGTTATGTGTCTGTTCAGATTTTCTATCTCTTCTCATTTGAATTTTGGTAGTGCATGTGTGTTTAGGAATTTGTCCATTTATTCTAGGTTGTCCATTTTTTGGCATATAATATTTCATAGTATTCCCTGCTAATTGCTTGTATTTCTGAAGGATTTGTTGTAAAGATCCATTTTCATTAATGATTTTGTCTATTTGGGGGCTCTCTCTTTTCTTTTTGAGAAACCTGGCTAGAGGTTTATCAATTTTGTTTATTTTTTCAAAAAACTAACTCTTGGTTTCATTGATCTGTTCAACTGTTTTTTTTGGATTCTATATTGCTTATTTCTGCCCTAATCTTTATTATTTCTCTTCTTCTGCTGGGTTTGGGGGTGCTTCTGCTGCTCTCCTTCTAGTTCCTTTAGGTGCTCTGTTAGATTTTGTATTTGCGCTTTTTCTAGTTTCTTGAAATAGGCCTGGATTGCAATATACTTTCCTCTTAAGACTGCCTTTGCTGCATCCCAAAGAATTTGGATTGTTGTATTTTCGTTTTCATTTGTTTCCATATATTTTTTAATTTTTTCTCTAATTGCCTGATTGGCCCAATCATTCTTTAGTAGGGTGGTCTTTAACCCCCTTGTTTTTGGAGGTTTTCCAGACTTTTCCCTGTGATTGATTTCAAGTTTCATAGCATTGTGATCCGAAAGTGTGTATGGTATGATCTCAGTTCTTTTATATTTATGGAGTGCTGCTTTATGACCCAGTATGTGGTCTATCTTGGAGACTGTAGCATATGCACTCGAGAAGAAAGTGAATTCCCTAGCCTCAGGATGTAGAGTTCTAAATATATCTGTCAAATCCATCTGTTCCAATGTGTCGTTCAGATCCATTGTTTCTTTAGTGATTTTCTGTCTGGTTGATCTATCCATTGCTGTAAGTGGAGTATTAAAGTCCCCTGCAATTAGCACATTCTTATCAATAAGATTGTTCTGTTTGTGATTAATTGTTTTATGTATTTGGCTCCTTTTGAATTCGGTGCATAGATGTTTATAATTGGTAGCTTTTCCTGATGGACGGACCCTGTAATTATTATATAATGCCCTTCTTCATCTCTTGTTACTGCCTTTACTTTAAAGTCCAGCTGTCTGATATACGTATGGCTACTCTGGCTTTCTTTTGACTTCCAGTCACATGATAGATATTTCTCCATCCCCTTACTTTCAATCTGAAGGTGTCCTCAGGTGTAAAATTAGTCTATTGTAGACAGCAAATAGATGGGTTTTGTTTTTTTATCCATTCTGCTACCCTGTGTCGTTTGATTGGAGCATTTGTTCCATTTACATTCAGTGTTATTATTGAAAAATATGGGTTTAGAGTCATTGTGTTCTCTGTAATGTTCATGCTTGTAGTGGTGTCTCTGGTACCTTGCATACTTGCAACATTTCCCTCATAGCCTCATAGAGTCCCATTTAGAATTTTTTGTAGGGCTGGTTTAGTGGTGATGAATTCTTTCAATTTTTTTTCTTCGGGAAAACATTTATCTCTCCTTCTATTCTGAATGACAGGCTTGATGGATAAGGAATTCTTGGCTGCATATTTTTTTCTGTTCATCACATTGAATATTTCCTGCCATTCCTTTCTGGCCTGCAAAGTTTCAGTAGATAGGTCTGCAACTACTCTGATAGGTTTCCCTTTGTATGTTAGGGCCCTTTTATCCCTAGCTGCTTTCAGAATGCTCTCCTTATCTTTACATTTTTCCAGTTTCACTATGATATGTCGTCCCAAAGGTCGATTCAAGTTACGTCTGAGGGGAATTCTCTGTGCCTCTTGAATTTTAATGTCTATTTCCTTCCCCAGATTGGGGAAGTTCTCCTTTATAATTTGTTCAAGTACCCTTTCAGCGCCTTTCTCTCTTTCTTCATCTTCAGGAATTCCTATGATACGGATATTGTTCCATTTGATTGTATCGCTCAGGTCTCGAATTCTCCTTTTGTGCTCCTGGATCAATTTATCTCTTGTTTTCTCAGCTTCCTCTTTTTCTATAATTGTGTCTCTAATTCACCTATTCTCCTCTCTGCCTCTTCAATCCGTGCAGTGGCCACCTCCATTTTGTTATGCACCTCATTTATAGCATTTTTTAATTAATCACAACTATTTTTAAGGTCCATAGTCTTTGTAGCAATAGTTTCTCTGATGTCTTCCATGCCTTTTTCAATCTCAGCGATTAATTTTATGACAATTGTTCTAAATTCTTGCTCTGTTATGTTGCTTATATCTGTTTTGAGCAATTCTGTATATGTGATTTCTTCCTGGAATTTCTTTAGAGGAGAGTTTTTCCGTTTCGACATTTTGGCTAGCTTTCTGTCTCTTGTCAGTTTTAAAACTTGTTATGCACTCTGCACCTGTGAGTATTGCTATATAAAAGGAGGCTCCTTGACTGTTCAGGGCCTGTCCATTTAGGAAGTGTTCTTTTGTTGTTGTCCCTTGGTCTCTCTTATTGTGCCTTTGGTTATTTTATTTCCCTACTCATAGTGATATTTGGGACTCTCCACCATGTGTACTTTGGCTTGTTTCTTGAGGTAGCCCTGAAAAAGAAAACAGACAGACAAACACACAAGGAACAAAAGCACACAAACACACAGACATGTCAAACAAACAAGCAAACCAGAAGGGAAAAGATAAAAAAAAAAGGGAGTGAGGGACAAAAACAACAAAAGGGAAACAACAGTCTAAAAGCATAAATCCAGAAATCCCAGCTACAAATAAAGAGCAGGGTGGAGGCAGTGCTGATGGAAGAGCATATACAAAGAGAGAAGTGAAAGGGATGGGGAGGAATTGAAGTTGAACATTGACCAGGCAGAAAGACTAAACGGCTTAATTCAGAGAGAGAAAGAGGCAAATATGGTAGAATACAAGGAGGAAAAAAAACGAAGATAATGTTACCCAAAGAACCTATATAGTCTGATTATTACATAGAGAGAGAGAGAGAAAGGAAGGTAGAGACGGAGGTGTAGAATATGTATGAAGAGAATAGATTCAATGTGACTGTTTAAGCAAACCAATGACCAGAATGCCCAGTTGAGTGGAGGCTAGAGATAAGAATGAGATAAGGGGAAATATATCTGAACAGCAACAATTGATCCAGAGTTAATCATGGCAATGCATCAATGTTGGTCTTGTCCCAGGCTCCGATTAAAAAAAAAAAAGTAGCTCTCCAGCGTGGATGGCTGTGATTTGGTGTAGGCAGTTCTTGCCTCCACTGTGGGTCCTACAGGCTGTTCCCTGAGGCCCCACCTTGGTGGTTGTGGGGAGAAAAATGTTGGCGCCCAAGTCCCTTCTTGAACCAAGTGTTGCAATTCACTCTTTTGGGTCCAATCTCCCTGTGCCATGGGCGTAGCCAAGATGGGCCAACTTGTATTTCTCAAGCCCTGCCTCGTTTCCAGATTTTAGTCCATGCACTTTAAAGATGCTGCCCAAATTGTATTCCTGCCGGCTGGGCGGCTTCTTAGCCAGGGATCGAGTAGGGGGAGTAGGGGAGCAGTTTCTCCTGGTCCTGCCTTGGATCAGGTTGCCAAGCTCAAGTAAAGCGCCCCAGCTAGAGAAAGAAATCTCTTGCCGAATGCCCTGTGGTTACAGATGGGATGATAATATCCCTCTCCATCTCAGGCCAAGGTTTTTCTCTTCTCCAGAGACAGTTTTTAACAGTTTCAGCTGCTCTTTCTCTTCCCCTTGTCTCACCGCGGCTCTCCGCAGAGGGGGGCTCCCTCCCCTCTGCGCCTCCGGTTCCGGCCAGTTTATATCATCCTCAGTTCGCAATCTTGCACCTATGAGGCTGTCTTCTTAGCAGACTCTCTTTTCCTCCCACACTCTTGCAGTTCAGTGACTTATGGCTTCAGTCCTTCCAGATCTTAATAAGGCAAAGAAGAAGCAAGTTGGTGGCTCCACAGGATAGAAATTTCCCACAAAACTCCTGGAGAAAAGGATCCTATAAGATGATTTTTAATATTAGTCTATCAGTGACTCCCAATATGCATATTATAAGTTTAGGGATTTTTAAAAATTCCATTGGTAAAGTTATTTGAACCACTCTGTGCCTCAGATTCTCTACACTGAGACTCTGTAAAGAGAATAAAAATTATTTTTGACCTGAATACTCTAAATCAGTCATAAACAATAAACATAATATAACACAATGCCATACATACAATACTATAGAGGTATATAAGAAGAATTTAAAGTCAAATTATTTTTCTGGCTAATTCCTCCCAGCTACCTTTATAGATAGCTCATGTAAACAGTTTCATATAGGTTTCTTTTCAGGCTTTTCCCCTAATTCTTAAATAAATGTATGTTTGATGAAATTCATGTCACTTTTAAAGAAAAAAGATGAAATCATATTATATTGTTTTATCTATCTATCTATCATCTATCTATCTATCTATCTATCTTTCTAACTATTTACCTACCTATCTATGTATCCATGTTCTATATTGTTCTACATTTCCTAAGAAAACACTGAAGGCATCTTTCTAAATCTATAACACATCTACCTCACTCATTCGAATAGATGCTGAATATTGCAATGGACTTCACTACAAAGAAATAAATGGTGTGATGAACCTGGGTAGCTTAGTCAGTTGTGCATCGGACTCTTGATTTCAGCTCAGGTCATGATTCCAGGGGATCAAGCCCCCCGTTGGGTTCTGCACTGAGTGTGGAGACTACTTAAAATTTTCTATACCTCACTCTGCCCTTCTCCCCTTCTCTCTCTCTCTCTCTCTCAAAAACAAAAACACGGCGAGCCCTTTTTCTTTCTTTTCCAGACATACTGAGTGAGAACATTTACATTTTTGTTTCTGAATGAACAGGTATTCCATGGAAGTGGGAATCTGTGGTGTAGTTATGGAAAGAAAGTAGATGTAGGAGTTGCCTGGATGAAGACCTAGTAGGTGATGATGATCAAAGTCACAAGAGAGCAGCCCCTGTGAGTGGAATGTACAAGTCCAGGAAATCAAATGATGAGGAAAAGAGGCAGAGAATTGGCTGGAGAGAAGAGAAGCCTTGAAGGAAAATAAGGATCATGAGAGAGATTGGAGGAAATGCTACATGAAGGAATCAGGAGGAAGGAGTGAATCAAAAGATGACAGGAATGAGAATATCAAGGAGAGTTGACTATCCAGGTCTGTGAGGTGAGGGAGAGAGGAACACAGTCATGAATCATGATACAGGGAATGATACAGGGAATGTTTGTTTGTTTGTTTTTCCTCATGGATCTAGAGGGTAGAAAGTCTAAGATAAAGGTGCCAACACTTTTGGTGTCTGGTGAGAATCCACTTCCTGATGCATAGATGGCTGTCTTCTTGCTGTATCCTCACATAGTGGAAGGGGTAGAAAAGCATTCTGAGTTCTCTTTCTGTCTCTCTCTCTGTCCGTCTCAATTTAAGTTAATTAACATACAGTGTAGTAGGAACCAAGTGATTCATCTGTTACATATGACACCCAGTGCTCATCCCTGGAAGTGCCCTTCTTAAAGTCCATCACCCATTTAATGTATCCCCACACACTTCCCCTCCAGCAAACCTCAGGTTGTTCTCTGTATTTAAGAGTGTCATGTGGTTTGCCTCCCTCTCTGTTTTCATCTTATTTTTCCTTCCCTTCCCCTGTTCATCTGTGGTGTTTCTTAAATTCCACATATGAGTGAAATCATTTGATATTTGTCTTTCTCTGAGAGACTTATTTTGCTTAGTGTAATACCCTCTAGCTCCATTCATATTGTTGCAAATGGCAAGATTTAATTCTATTTAATTGCCAAGTAGTTTTTTGTGTGTGTATGTATATGTATATATCTCATTTAAAAAAATTTAATATTTATTTAGTTTTGAGAGACAGAGAGTGACAGAAAACGAGCAGGGGAGGGGCAGAGTGAAAGGGAGACACAGAATCTGAAGCAGGCTCCAGGCTCTGAGCTGTCAGCACAGACCCCAACGCGGGGCTTGAACCCATGAACCGTGAGATCATGACCTGAGACGAAGTCAGACGCGTAACCGACTGAGCCACCCAGGCGCCCCTATACCACATCTTCTTTATCCATTCATTAATCAATGGATATTTGGGTTTTTTCCATAATCTGGCTATTGCTGATAACATTGTTGTAAAGAATGGAGTGCATGTGTCTAGTCTAATCATCATTTTTGTAGCCTTTGGATATTTGCACCTAGTCGTGCAAATGCAGGGTCTTAGGGTTGTCTTATTTCTATTTTTTTGAGAAACCATCATACTGTTTTCCAGAGTGGGTGCAACACTCTGCATTCCCACCAACTTTGCAAAAGTTTTCCCCTTTCTCCGCATCTTCACCAACATCTGTTTTTTCCTGAGTTGTTAATTTTAGCCATTCTGACATCTCATTGTGTTTTTCATTTGTATTTCTCTGAGGATAAGTGATGTTGAGCATCTTTTCATGTGTCTGTTAGCCATCTGGATGTCTTCTTTGGAAAAGTGTCTATTCACGTTATTGGCCCATTTCTTCACTGGATATTTGTTCTTTGGGTATTGGGTTTGGTAGTCCTATATAGATTTTGGATACTAACCCTTTATCTGATATGTCATTTGAAAGTATCTTCTACAATTCCATTGATTGCCTTTTAGTTTTGTTGATTGCTTCCTTCACTGTGCAGAATCTTTTTATCTTGAAAAGGTCCCGATAATTCATTTTTGCTTTTTATTTTCCTTGCCTCTGGAGATATGTCAAGTAAGAAGTTGTTGTGGCTGTGGTCAAAGAGGTTGCTGCCTGGGTTCTCCTCTAGGATTTTGATGGTTTATTGTTTTACATTTAGGTCTTTCATCCATCTTATATTTATTTTTGTGTATGGGGTAAGAAAGTGGTTCAGTTTCATTCTTCTGCATGTTGCTGTCCAGTTTTCCCAGGAGGATGATCTGAAGAGATTGCCTTTTTCCCTTGAATACTCCTTCTTGCTTTGTTGAAGATTAGTTGGCCATATAATTTTGGGTTCATTTCTGGTTCTCTAATTGATTCCATTGGTCTATGTGTCTGTTTTTGTGGCAGTACCATACTGTCTTGATGATTACAGCTTTATAATACAGTTTGAAGTCCAGAATTGTGATGCCCCCACCTTCGTATTTTTTTTCCCCCAACAATACTTTGTCTATCCAGGGTCATTTCTGGTTCCATACAGATTTTTGGATTGTTTGTTCTAGCTCTGTGAAGGATGTTGTTGTTATTATGATAGGGATTGCATTGAACGTGTCGATTGCTTTGGGTAATATCAACATATTAACAATATTTGTTCTTCCAATCCTTGAGCATGAAATGTTTTTCTATTTCTTTGTGTCTTTTTCAATTCCTTTCATAAGCTTTCTATAATTTTCAGCATAGAGATCTTCTACAACTTTGGTTAGGTTTATTCATAGGTATCCTATAAGTTTTGGTGCAATTGCAAATGGGATTGATTTCTTTGTAACTCTTTCTGATGCTTCATTATTGATGTATAGAAATGCAAACAACTTCTGTACATTGATTTTATATCCTGAGGCTTTGCAAAATTTATGTATCAGATCTAGCAGCTTTTTAGTGGAGTCTTTTGGGTTTTCCATGTAGAGTATCATTTTATCTGGGAAGAGTGAAAGTTTGACTTCTTCCTTGCTGATTTGGATACGTTTTATTTGTTTTTGTTGTCTGATTGCTGAGGCTAGGACTTCCAGATTATGTTGAACAACATGGTGAGGGTGGACGTCCCCTGTCATCTTCCTGGTCTTAGGGGAAAAAAATCTCAGTTTTCCCCACTGAGAATGATAATAACTGTGGGCTTTTCATATATGGTTTTTATGATGTTGAATGTTCCTTCTATCCCTACTTTCTTGAGGGTTTTTATTAAGAAAGGATGCTGTATTTTGTCAAATCCTTTTTCTGCATCTACTGAAAGGATTGTATGGTTCTTATCCATTCTTTTATTAATGTGGTGTATCATGTTGATTGATTTGCAAATATAGAACCAGCACTGCAACCCAGGAATAAATCCCACTTGATTTTGGTGAATAATTCTTTTGATGTAGTGTTGAATTCAATTTGCTAGTATCTTGTCAAGAATTTTTGTACAGGTTCATCAGAGATACTGGCCTGTAATTCTTCTTTGTCATAGGTCTTTGTATGGTTTTGGAATCAACGTAATTCTGGCTTCATAGAATGAGTTTGGAAGCTTTCTTTCTATTCATATCTTTTGGAACAGTTTCAGGGGTATATATGTTAACTCTTCTTTAAATCTCTAATAGAATTCCCCTGGGATACCATCTGGCCCAGGACTCAGTTGTTGGGAGATTTTTGAAAACTGATTCAATTTCTTTGCTGATTATGGGTCTGTTCAAATTTTCTATTTCTTTCTGTTCGAGTTTTGGTAGTCTGTGAGTGTCTAGGATTTGTCCATTTCTTCCAGATTGTCCAGTTAATTTTTCATAGTATTCCTTTATAATTGTATTTCTATGGTGTTGCTCATGATCTCTCCTCTTTCATTTGTGATTTGACCTATTTGGGTCCTCACTCTTTTCTTTTTGAGAAGTCTGGCTAGGATTTTATCAATTTTGTTTATTCTTTCAAAAAACCACTTCTTAGTTACATTGATCTGTTCTACTTTTTTAAAAAAATTCTATACCGTTTATTTCTGATCTAGTTTTTATTATTTCCCTTCTTCTGATGGCTTTGGACCTTATTTGTTGCTGCTTTTCTATGGTCTTTAGGTGTAAGGTTAGGTTGTATATTTGGGACCTTTCTTTCTTCTTGAGATAGGCCTGAATTGTAATGAATTTTCTTCTTAGGAGTGCCTTTGCTACATCTTAAAGGATTGGACTTTAGTGGTTTCATTTTCTTTTGCTTCTATGTATTTTTTAATTTTTTTCTTTAATATCCTGGTTAACCCATTAATTCTTTAGTAGGATATTCTTTAACTTCAATGTCTTCGAGAGCTTTCTAAATTTTTTCTTGTGGTTGATTTCAAGTTTCATAGCATTATGGTTTGAAAACATGCATGGTATGATCTCAATCTTTTTGTACCAATTGAGGGCTGATTTGTGACCCAGTAGGTGATCTATTCTCGAGGATGTTCCATGTACACTCAAGAAGAATGTGTATTCTGCTGCTTTAGGATGAAATGTTCTGAATATATAGGTTAAGTCTATCTGGTCCAGTGTGTCATTCAGAGGCATTGTCTCTTTGTTGATTCTTTGCTTAGGTGACCTGTCCATTCCTCTAAGTGGAGTACTAAAGCCTCCTACAATAATTATATTATGATCAATGAATTTCTTTAATTTTGTTGTTAATTTATTTATATATTTGAGTGTTATCAAGTGGGGGGCATAAATATTTACAGTAGTTAGATCTTCTTCATGGATAGACCCCTTAATTATGATATAATGCCCTTCTTCATCTCTTGTTACACTCTTTGTTTTATGTTTTTTAAACTTTATAGTTTATTATCAGATT
>CM053566.1:18731700-18886449 GCA_028646485.1 Cryptoprocta ferox | reverse complement strand
TGTCTCTTGTCAGTTTTAAAAGCTCATTATGTACTGGGCACCTGTTAGTATTGCTCTGTTAATGGAGGCTCATTGAATGTCCAGGACCTGTCATTTCAGAAAGTGTTCTTTTAATGGTGTCCCTCGGTTTCTCTTGTTGTGCCTCTGATTATTTTATTTCCGTGGTCAGTTATATGGGACTCTCCACCATGTATACTTTGGCTTGTTTTTTGAGGTATCCCTGAAAAGGAAAGAGACTAGCATACAGGGAACAAAAGCACGCAAACGCACAGACAAATCAAACAAACAAGCAAGCCAAAAGGGGAAAGAAGTAAAGAAAAGGAAAGGAAAAGAAAGGAAAGGAAAGGAAAGGAAAGAAAAGAAAGAAGAGAAGAAAAGAGAGAAAAAAAAGAAACAAAAAGAAAAAGAAAAAACAACAACAGCAAGGTGGGGACAGAGATAGCTAAAGTCTGCGGGCAGTCTAAAAGCATATAACCAGCCAAGAGGAGAGATAAGAATATGCTACGGGATATATGTCTGGATGGCAGCAGGAAAGAAGGAGAAGCAAAGAAAAAAGGAAAGAGGAAAAAAAAAAAGACAACTCCCCTGTGCGGATGGCCGTGGTCTGGCGTCAGGTCAGGTCTCGGGGGCTGCTCTCTCCCAGGCCCTGCCTTGGTGGTTGCGGGGAGAAGTATGGCGCCGCTTCAAAGCTTTGCTGGAACCAAGCGTTGCAACTGCCCTTCTGAGTCCGATCCCCCTGTGCCGCGGGCGAGCCAAACTATATTCTCCAAGCTCCGCCTCACTTCCAAATCCCAGTCCGTGTAGTTCAACACCGTCACCAGGGATGAGATGCGTTCCCGTTGGCGGCCGGCCTCCCGGCCAGGCTTGCACCGCCCTTTTAGCGGAGTCGCCGCAGCCGCCGCCGTCGCCGCCGCCCCTCAAGGCGCCCTTCTTGGCGCCGCCGCGGCCGCCTCCCGCACCGCCGCCGCTCCCGATGCGGCTTGGAGTGGACGCTACTGCCGCTGCGCCCAAGGAAGAATTCGCAGGCCAGATGGGACAGATTTCTCTCCCGGCGCTCGGCAGCCATACATGGGGAGACGGGCGAGCCTTTCCTCCCCCAGAGATGGTTCTAGGTGTGTTTTCCGTCTCTCTTTCTCTTCCCCTGGTCTCTCCGGGGCACAGCTCGCTCTCCCTGTGTTGGGCTCGGGGGTTCCTTTCCCCTTTACCACCGGGACCCGCCCATCCCCTAATTTTCCAGATCACAGTTACTCACTCAGGCATCTTTGAGGTTGTCTTCTTTCTGGTGTCTGTTTCTTCTTTCTCCCACTTGTAAATCCAAGTTTTATCCCTTCAGTCCTTCTCAATTCAATCCATGCGGGCGTGCGCAGATTACAGAGCTCCCTGCTTCTCCACCATCTTGCCCGCCCCCCCCCATTCTTTCTATATTAGTACAAAATTGAAGAGAAATATTGAGTGTATTGGTCATAGCAATTGTCTTTGATAATTTTTACCCTAAATGGTAAATGTCAATGTTAGATACGAGATAAAATATGGTATAAAAATTTATTTTTTATGTCTGCATCAGAAATTTTAGGAGGTATTCTTTTGTAATTATTTTTTATATTAAAATTATGGAAAATTCTGGTGCTAAGGTAATACCCAACAAAGAAATTGGAAATACCCATTCCAGCTGTTAAAAACACATGAATAATTAAGAAGACAGAAGAAACTATACAAAATTCACACCTTCAGCAAGGCATGAGATGGATCATGTACCAACTTCACACAACATGGAAATGAAAATAAGCAAATAAATGCAAACACGGACCAGAAACCCTGGTGGCTTCACTCCCATGCTCACACTACAAGTCATGAGCTTCAGTGGAAAGAAAAGTGAGTTCCAGAAAAATCTGTAGGAGACAGAAAGAGAAAGCTAGTAGTGACCTGAACCACCAGGAGAGGAGAAAGTCCCTTGAATGTGAAGACACAGGACAGCATGTGAGGAGATGTGAGCCCTGTCTACAGGATGGGCATCCAGGATGAGCAGGAGGGAGACAGGGGGTCTCAGATGCACTGCTGTGGGCAGATGGGGTGAGAAAGTTGGGAGAGTAGCTCTGGAAACACCTCAGTGATGGGAAAAGAGGTGGGAAGGAGACACTTAGCGTCTGCCAGGCACAAGGAAATAGGAAAAGGAGAAGAGACACACACCCCATCTCCCCACCACAAGTAAAGCAAAAATCTATGAAAACTAGAAAAACAGTCTTATTAGCACACAATAATATTTTCATAACAGAATAAAGCAACTACTAGCTAAATTATTGAACAAAAAGGAAGAATGTACAAATATATAAAATAAAACATGCAAGGTGTGAATTGATATTGGAAGATAAAAAATTGAAAAAAAGAAATCCTTAATTACTTTATAAACGACTAACGAAAAATAAGTTAGAAATATTTTGACAGTCTATGCCATTAAAACTGGAACCATACAGACAGATCAGCATGATCGCTGCACAAGAGGGACAAGCAAATAAGTGAAGCAAATCCACATTTTTACAATGGTGGTGTGATATTCCCACAACAGTGCACACGTTCTTATTGCCAGTGAATGGAGCACTTACAATGGCACCTGTTCTGTGATTCAGCACCTGTGAGATATGCACAATAGTGAAATCACTGCAGACAGGAAGGAATTGGTGGTTACAAAGGGCTGCGTGCAGAGAGGGGCAATGGCCTGACTGTTGGTGGGTCAGCGTTTTCTCTGCAGGTGATGGATGTGTTGTCAATTCGATCATGATGATGGTTTGCACAACTCAGTAAATATGCCACAGACACTGAATTGTATACTTTAAATGAGTGAACTCTATGACATGCAAATTATCTTAATAGATTTGGTTTTGTTTTATTTTTAGGAAAAAAGAACATGAGGGGAGAGCCAGGGTGAGTCAAGCACAGGTGGTGGTTTGTGTAAAGGATGGAGGAAACACCCGAATGTGTGAAATCCCAATGCCAAGCAGCCAGGTCCAAATCCGTATCTACTAATGTCAGGTACCCTGAAGGTGCCCATCTTGCCCATCTACCACCCATCAATCTTATCTGTCTTCCAGGCCATTTTCCATTTTCTGCAGCAGCTCCCCAGGGAAATTCAGCTTTCCCCACAGATGCAGCCTCCATTCTGTGGCACAACCAGGGTGCCCAGGAGGCCAACCCCTAGGTCCCTAACCCTCCCTACCCACCACCTGCTCCTTGCATCCCTCCTGTGAATCCCTCAGCACATGCCATGGTAGGACCAGGAATGCTGATGGACAAGAATATATGGAAGAAAATGAAGAAAGTTTTTAGAAAGCTATACAAACACCACAAGCATGGCAAGCATTCCCCCTCCTCCTCCTGCTCGTCCTCGTCCTCCTCCTCCTGCTCCTCCTCGTCCTTTCCTCCAGCAGTGCTTTTGAGTACAGGACCTGAACCCTTCCCTCAAGCCTTTCCAGTTCTGCTTTCCCATCAAGCTTCAGATGTTATCTTGTACTGGGGAAAATTAGCCTCGTGCCCCTCCTCCTTCACCCCCAATCTGAGCCTTACTTTGCTGTTCTGCTCTGACTGGTTAGGGAAATTGAATAAGAATTACCATGGGTCAGCAAAAAGTGTCTTCTCACTTCTCAGATGGAAGTCTCAGCTGATGAAGTATTTTTGGTAGATGATGAGACCTTTGAGCTAAATGCTGAAGACAAGTTTAAGATCTGTCAAACATGGGATGCCTGGGTGGCTCAGTTGGTTAAGCATCTGACTTCGGCTCAGGTCATGATCTCATGGTTCGTAGGTTTGAGCCCTGCGTCTGGCTCTGTGCTGACAGCTAGCTCAGAGCCTGGAGCCTGTCTTCAGATTCTGTGTCTCCCTCTCTCTCTGACCCTCCTCTGCTCGGGCTGTGTCTCTCTGTCCCTCAAAAATAATTTAAAAAAAACATTTAAAAAAGATCTGTCAAACGTGATTTTTTTGTGGTGTTGTGGGACGTGTTGTGGAATGGAAAAGAGAAACTCTACCTTTGTAATGGTGGTTGGCAAATTTTGGTGATTTACTGGCAAACACATTTCCTATCAGGCTTTTGTTGATTCCTAATTGGAAGCCTGCTGGGAGGTGGAGTCCATTTGGTTGATAAACCCTGCCTGCCATTTTGGAACCTAATCTCACTCCTTCACTTAGTAAGTTGGCTCAGGCCCTTCTCTTTCTCCAGCTCTCATCTTAATTCAAATAAAGCTCTTTTTACAAGGAAAGAAAGAAGGAAGGGAGGGAGGAAGAGAGATAGAGAGAGAGAGAGAGAGAAAAGGAAAGAAGGAAGGAAGGAAGGAAGGAAGGAAGGAAGGAAGGAAGGAAGGAAGGAAGAAAGAAAGAAAGAAAAGGAGAGAAAGGAAAGAAAAAACAAAATGAGAGGAAGCTACTGTCACTGACCCTTTACATTTCCTCTGTGCTCATAGTCAGACCCTCAGAACTTCCCAGGGTCTCTAAGGCTTCCCTGTTTGTTTATCACAGGTAGTCCTAGGCAATACAGGGACAGGTTTCTGTCTCAGGTCCCCAGGATCTTGCAGCAGTATGTCAGAATTAATGCTTTTGTCCCATGTTGAACGCTAATAATAAGACCCAACCTCAGGCTGAAGGCCTGAGATGCTCTTAGAGGCCTTGTTCCCAGAGTGGGAGCCACAGAACAAAGCTGGTATCCCTGAGGGCCTATTTCTTCTGAGCATCACAATTTGGGGACACTGTGAGAAATTTTTTGGTACCAGCCCACATAATTTGCTCCAACATTGTTGCCATTTCCAGTGCAGGTGAGGGTGACCTTCTGTTCCCCAAACCCTGACAGGGAGGCTTCTTGCGTCAGTGCAGACTGCCCAGGACCCTGCAACAGAGCAGTGGACACACAGACAGGCAATTCCTAAGTTAATGCCCACAGCGCATTCTTAAAAAGAGAGGAAGAAGTAGACCAGCACCCCACCCCTGCTGTAATCACTCCCCTTGCTTTCCACAGCCAGTCGCCTAAGCAGAGAGCAAGGAGGGTGAGGGGGAGAGGGGTCCAGGCCATGTGGGACACCCCAGGCTGTGCTCCTGAGCCCACAAGTGAGAGAACTGCACAAAGCCTCTCTCATGCCCTCCCCACTTTGGAGAGCAGAGAGGAATCTTACATGCAAATCACTCCCTCTCCTGGGGACTTTCGGGCTGAATTTGGTGACAGTTGAGGGGGGATGGCACTGGGGAGCCAATCCTGGGCCCCAGTGAGCATAGAGCAGAGGGTACAAGGCAGGGTTCCAGGCCTGGGTGCACAGCGGAGACACCCCTCAACCATCTCCGCCCCTCCCCCAATCCACAGGGACAGACCTACAGTGCCCTCTGCTGTTTCAGAGTCCAGACTCACCTATGACTGGGAGGGGGATCTTGAGCTGAGCAGAGAGAGGGACACTCTGGACATGAGCTTGCCTGGCACACCACCCACCCGTACACAGGGGCGGGGGCTTCTTACCCCCAAGTTCTACTTCCTGTGTTGCAGGTAGCACCACACCTCAGTCCTTACTTCAGAGGTATGGCTTCCTCAGCATGAATCACTCTGTGCTACTCCCACCACTTAGATTGGTGTGTTGTTGGAACCACAGGTGAGTGACCCCTCAGGGAAGTTGTGTCCTGCACCCAGTGATAAGAAGGGCAGAGGGCATGCTCACCACTCCACAGGCTCTATGAGGAAGGCCTGAGGAGACATCCTATCTCTTTCATCTTAGGACACTTCCCACCCTGGCAAGTCAGTCCCCATAATCCTCTGCACTTGTCCCCATCCTCACATTTGATGGGGAAGGGTCCATTAACAAAAATGCCCATGGGATTCTTCAAGAACAGACCGTAATTACAAAGAAGTGAGATGTGCTTCTCATGTTGCTTTTTCTCAAAAGCACCCACACGAGATGGTCAACAACACAGCAATCCCAGGATGCAACCAGGAATCCTCAGTGCTGAGGAGAGACACTGGAGGTGAATGGGTCTCCTGCACCAGATGGAGGCCTCATCCAGATGAGATTGCACATTTGGGAACATACAGAAATTTGGGAATTGCAAGGACACAGCTCAGTCCCATGACCCGGAAGATCCTGGTGCCCTAAGCCCTCCTTTCTTAGTGTGCAACGTATTATAATTTCTCACCACATCCCTCTCTAGTCCTTCCTTTGTGTCCGACATGGTTCTACTCATACTGTAAATATTAATACAATTATTTTCCCCAGTGATTTATCTGTTAATGACAATACATCTAGGATATCTCCTGTGATTTATATCATATATATGAAGCATAAAATACATATAAATAAAACATAAGATACAGTTACACACACACATACACACTTCTAGTCATCGAGTTTCAATTAACATAACTGTGTGTTCTAGTCTTATAAATATTTAATGCTTCCCATCGAATACTTCACATGAAACATCAGATCCTTGTCTTTCATACTGAGTCAGATGAAAACCCAATATGCTCCACGATCTTGACAGTTTTGTTTGTCCTTGCAGCATTAAGTGTCTGCAGCTTACTGATACTTAGCTGGTGTTCAATAAATGTTTTTGAATTAAAAAGAATAGATCAGTGAATAAAAAAAGAAAAAAATACAAATATCCACATGCTTTACCTCATGGCTAAAACTAGTATCTCTTCTTTCATTTGAACCATCATAATCCATCCAAATTTTTAAATGCAGAGATGAGTGTCATCTTGGACAAATCAGTAGACCTCACACACAACCTCCAGGGAATTCCTAAATCCAGTGTTCTCCACAACAAAAATAATGTTAAAATTCCCATACTACCCAAAGCAATCTATAGATTCAATGCAATTCCCATAAAAATCCAATGACATTTTTCAAAGAAATAAAAATAAAAACCTGAATTTTGTATAGAACCAGAAAAGACCCCAAATTGTCAAAGCAATCTTGAGAAAGAACAAACCTAGAGACATCATACTTTGTACTTTCAAATTATA
Organism: Cryptoprocta ferox; assembly: GCA_028646485.1. Taxonomy (NCBI): domain Eukaryota; kingdom Metazoa; phylum Chordata; class Mammalia; order Carnivora; family Eupleridae; genus Cryptoprocta; species Cryptoprocta ferox. The sequence continues at coordinate 18,879,464 of CM053566.1, read as the reverse complement.
TTACAAAGCTGTAGTCATGAAAACCAGTATGGTATTGATCTTGAAAGATACACAAGATTGATGCCATAGAATAAAAAGACCAGAAAGTAGTTCAAGTTCCTCTTGACCAGCAGGGAAGACATAGGCTGAAAGCAGGTCCTTTGCAAGGTCTCTGGAATAGAGCTACCATGGATTTTGGAGGGAATTCAGATAGAATATATATGAATCATATAGCAGATGCCTGAAATGGGATCCTTACGTTCTCACTGATATTTCCTGGTACACTTTCGGAGAGAAAGCTGGAATTACTCCGATGCCTTACAATAAGCACATTGATATCTATGCCACGTGCACAGTGTGCATCAACAGACTCCATCTGGGGTAAGAAGCACAGCCCAAAGCACAGTCAGGATCACATCTGCCAAGGGCCCCCATGGTAGCTTCCCTCTGCTCTCTGCTGCTTCCTGCGTTGGCACAGGCTCCTGGAGCCCTGGCTCTGCTGTCGTATCCAGTTAACTCATTGCCTTATTGGTACACATTTACTGTTAGAAGAATTTGTGTAGAGACACATCCTCAGTCCTGACCCATGAGCAGTCAAGGGAGCCATGGACAGGCCCAAAGAGTCTGAGTAGAACAGAAAGTCTGTCCTGAGGTGACAGGGGGCCACATATGGGGACACCTGGTCTAGCCCTAAGGCAGGGGACCTTGGCTAGAGCAGTGGGGAGGCAGAAGTGGTCTCTGATGGGCTCTGCTCATGTCACACAATGGTGTGTCTGTGTCTGGACACTAAGGGGCACTCAAAACCTGTTTCTGAGGGTTTAGGGTAGATCAGAGCTGAGACCTGCCACCTGTCACTGCCTGTGTCCTTGGCTCAGGGCTCACAACTGTGACCTCCCCACCCCCTGCCCTGAAATAGCCCCTCCTCTGCCCATCCCCCTCACATTCTCAGGCAGAGGCACCTGAAGCAGGACTAGTGAGGGGTTAGAAAACAGGTGGGTCATATTTGCATGGATGGGCCCTCCCTCTCCCAGCCAATGAAGAGGTAAAGGGAGAAGTTAAGGGAGGCTCTGCTCAGCTGTGTGGCAACAGAAGGCAGGATTGCTGATGACTTCCACCATGGCCTGGTCCCCTCTCCTCCTCATCCTCCTTGCTCACTGCACAGGTGACTCAATGTGGGGATAGGGGAAGGGGTCCTGGAAGGACAGGTGGGGCCCTGCTTCCTCCTCTTCTCTTTAGACCCCAGGAATATCCTGTTTGGTTTTTTTCTTCTTCCAGGGTCTTGGGCTCAGTCTGGGCTGACTCAACCATCCTCAGTGTCTGGGGCCCTGGGCCAGAGGGTCACTATCTCCTGCACTGGAGTTCGTAATTATGTGCACTGGTACCAACAATTCCCAGGAATGGCTCCCAAAACCATTATCTATGGTAATAGTGTTCGACCTTCGGGGGTCCCAGATCGATTCTCTGGCTCCAAGTCTGGCAACACAGGCACTCTGACCATCACTGGGCTCCAGGCTGAGGACGAGGCTGATTATTACTGCTCATCATGGGACAGTAGTCTCAAAGTTCACATAGTGCTCCAGGCCTGTGGAGAAGTGAGACAAATACCTAGTTACTCTTCTGTAAAGAAGGGAAACACATCAGCAGTTGCCTCATCAGCTTAGCCTGTGATTCTGCTCATTCTATTGCTGATGACCTTGGTGCAGGTCCATCCAAGGGCACCTCCTGTGAGTGAGGTTCCTCCTGTCCTTTCTGTCTTCAAAGTCACACTGAGAAAACCATTCCTAGACAAAGAGTCTTCATGAAACAGAAATACCTTGTTTTATCAGCTGAGATATTTTACTTCTAGGCTGGATCATATTAATTTTTCCTTCTGATATTGAAATAAATGAAACATTTTTATTTTTCCTCTGAACTCTACCCATGTTGTTCTTGAAGAATAAGTCAGCCTTATTTGCATCTGGTATTATTATGTACATGGTGCTAGCTAGTTTTGTCTTATTATCTATTATTTGTGAAGTAAATGCCAATTTAAAATTATAAAATTATAAAAATAAGTTTAAAAATTTTGTCCATAGGAAAAACCCTGCACTTGAATGTTTATAACAACTTATTCATAATCACTAAAGCCTGAAAGCAACCTAAAATTGGCACATGGATATTTATTCTAGGTTTACATATAATCACCAAAACTGAAACCAACTAAGATGTCACCCAGGAGGTGCCACTTTTATAAATAATTTGATGATTATATCAAACATTGGAAGAAGCAAAACCCTCCAAACACCTGCAGGTAGTGGGGGGGGGGGGCTAAAAGTTGAGAAAGAGTTGATCATGTGAACAGAGGAAAACATTTTGAGCAACCGAATTATTCTATAAGATACTAATGGCACTTAAATGACACTCTGTCATTGTCAGAATTCACTGAACACCGTACACCCCCATGTCAGAAACTTAAAGTGTACATAGAAAAATTTAGGAATTTAGGGGCACACGCGGGAATATAGAATGTGACAAGACTCATGTGGTTGCAGTAAAATGTGTGGGGCCACTTCAGTGCAGGGGTGGGGAGAAAGCTGCTCAGCTGAGTGACTGAAAGTGATGGAGCCTCTAAGTGTAAAGACATAAGAAACTGCATGTAAGTTCTCTACCCCAGTAAATAAGTTTGTGTCCCGTGAGGGAACAGGTTGATGATTTTGATGTGACTGCAGTGTGTACTGTCACTGAACAGTGAAGTGAATGGGTGGATGGGTGGTGGTGGAGTCCGATTTCTCACTTCAGGCATGGAAAGTCACAGATATCACCAAGGGAGGAGGATTGAGAGAAGCATGTGGTCACAGATTAGAGGTGGAGATGGCAGTTTGAAAATGTGTGTAGTTTGATGGAGACAGATCATTGCGTGTGGAAACAGTCACCAATATGTTCACATTCCTGGGTTTGTTTACTCATATATTGGTCCTTTATCTGTCAGCTGAGTGAAACTGGAAACAATAATGCCCCATAAGGCATGGGACACATTTTCCCAGATACTACTTTCTAATACCATTCTTCCGGAAAGAGATGCAGGCTACATTAGGGAAATGTTTAATTCCCAGAAAAGCATATATGCAGGATGAGTGTGGAGGACCTTATAGTGTCAGAAAATGAAAAATCCTTCAAAACAAATGCAAGCACATTAGTGCACAGCCACCACACATGCACATGTGCACACACACGCACAAGGAGAGGGTGTGTCTAGGAGCTCATGAGCCAACTTAAAGGGCCCCTATGGGGCAAAACTAGAAAGGTCTGAACCACGTAAATATGAAAGTATTGGGTTATAACTCAATGTCTAAATATATGTCCGCAATCCATGTTGTTAACTGGTGATACAAATAAATGGAGTCAGATGAGATACATTCCCGTGCAGAGATTTCAAGGAACAGGTGTAAACACTTGGCTCTGAATGATGTCAGGCATAACCCCCACACAGTATGTATGGACAAAGGCACCAAAAACGAGTCTGAAGAAGTGTCACAGTAAGAGAAGCTTAAGGCGATATCTCAACTAAATGTCATAAAGAATCCTAAACTGGATTTTAGAACAGAAAAAAAGGGACATTAGGTAAAAACTAAGAAAATCTGAATGAATAAACTGTGGATATTAATTGTTATGGGTTGAACTGTGTCTCTAACAATTCATGTGATAAAAAGTTGTAAAAACGCCCATATTTCAAGATGTGACCTTATTTGGAAATAGGGTTGTTACAGATGTAATAACCAAGGCAAGACCAGTAAGGTGTGGCTGCATGTGTCACAGTCTTTCTCTCTCTTTGGTTTTCCTCTGACTCTTTGTCTGGAATGATGCTGAAATGAATCTCAATATTTTAGAGAAAAAAGCCTATGAACCATCCTATGTTGTCATAGAGAACCCTGGTATTACAGAAAAAAATCTGGAAAAATTTGTGGTCTCTTCACTGTTAGCCCATGGAACATTTACCACATAAACAATAGTCCACAGGTAGGATTCCTGTTCCTGAATGCCCCTTAATGGATGAGCAGAGAAAGAATTTCTAAGAAGATACAGGTCCCTTGTACAGTATAATGGTTTATATCAATCTTCATACTGAGAACACTTATAAAACTGGACTAATAGAAAGGAAAATGAGTCATAACTATACCATACAAAATATTAACTTCCAGACTAACTATAAAGGGCAAATAGAAATCCAGATTGAGAAGTAAGTACAGTGAATACTTCTCTGCAGAGAGCATGTAGTTTTCTGACAAACAGACATCAAATGCCAGGGCCTGTACAATGGAGGTTATGGGATATAACAGGAGATTCTCATAATACAGCAACAACAACAAAAAATATTCAAAGTTCAAGGATAACCCATATAGACTTTTTATCAGATATGAACCAGGAGAGAACTTGGGAAATAGGAGGCCTTGAACTTGGTTTAGATTGGAGACTGGTAGGGGTGTTTAGGTGGCTCAGTTGGTTAAGCATTGGACTTCAGCTCAGGTCATAATATTGTGGTTTGTGGGTTCAAGCCCTGTGTCTGGCTCTGTGCCAACAGCTCAGAGCCTGGAGCCTGCTTTCAGTTCTCTTTCTCTCTCTCCTCCCCTGCTCACGCTCTCTCTCTCTCTCCCTCTCAAAAAAGTAAAATAAACATTTAAAAAATTAGATTGGAGACTGGTAGTGATGACAGGCCACCCCTACAGTAAGCAAACCCCAATGTCAGGCAACACTAATATATCCAGTCACATAAACACTGTAAAGTAAACCCTATGTTTAGCAGCCTGGATGTTATTAGTGACCTGAAGAAAATTAATATCTTCCTCCCAAGCTCCCAGGAGAGGATCTACTCATGTTCCTTCCCTGGAGACTGAAATCACAAATATCCCTCTGCAAAAGTCCGAGTGTCCTCTAGGGATGCTGTGTGGTGTCAGAGCAGCTGGTTGACCAGGGCTGGGGCTGGGATAGGCAGTAACCTGTTCAGACCGGCACTGTGAGGGCAGGGCTCTGGGCCAGGCCAGCAGGAAAATACCAGAATGGCTCTCATATACTAAGGCAAGTAGGGTCCTCATTGCAGTGTGACTGTCCCTCACCTGGGCCTCAGGAGCCCTGGGAGTGCTCAGCTCTAACTCACTCCCTTACATCACGTTTCTCCCTCCAACCCCATGGCACCCTTCATCATGCCTGAGGCCACGCAGACATAAAGGCCATCGCACAGAACAAAAAGTTTTGCATGAAGAATCTGGAGCAGGAACACAGCCAGGGAAGCGACTACTAGAAAACTGGGGAAAAGGGGTCTTTTTTTTATACTTCTGGTCTTTATATTCTGTGGCATCAACCTGTGTGTCTCTTTCTAGGCCAATACCATACTGGTTTTCATTACTATTGCTTTGTGATATAATTGGAAAGCAGGAAGTATGGTGCCTCCAGGTTTGTTCTTCTTTCTCAATATTGCTTTGGCAGTTTGAGGTCTTTCAGGTTCTATATAAAATTCAGGAGGTTTTTTCTATTTCTGTAAAAAATGTCATTGGAGTTCTCATAGGAACTGCATTGAATCTATAGATTGCTTTGGGTAGTGTGGGCATTTGAAGAAATTTTTGTTGTGGAAAGCACTAGATTTAGGAATTACATGGAGGCTGTGTGTGAGGTACAAGGATGTGTCCAAGATGACACCCATGTCTGTCGTTAGAAATTTGAATGGATGATGATGTTCCAAATGAGAGAGGAAATGCTAGTTTTAGCCATAAGGTAAAGAATGTGGATATTTGTATTTTTTTTCTTTTTTAAATCACTGATCTATTCTGTTTAATTCAAAAACATTTGCTAACTACCAAGTATCTGTAAGCCACAGACTTAGTGCTGCAAGGACAAACAAAACTGTCAAGGTCATGGAGCATGTTGGGTTCTCATCTGACTCCCTATGAAAGACAAGAATCAGATGTTTTATGTGAAGTATTCAAATAATTGTGGCCATTGAATATATGTACATTCACATACATGCACAACGAGTAAAGACAGGTTTCAGGTTTAAGAAAAGGTATATTTATTTTCCTAGGTTTTCCTTTCTATTCCATTTGGAGGTGTTAGATTCGTGTGCTCAGTTGGTCTACCTCTTTGAGCTCCAGTGGATGTTCACTAGAGTCATCACCAACCAGCCACCCCTCTTTTTCTGGCCTTGACACATGCCCTGACCTCTGACCCAGGGCTCCTCTCCTTAGGGACATCACTTGGCTCACCCTAAAGATCCCCCCTTATGTACCACAGCTCTGTTCAGACCTCTTTGTCCCAACTCCCCATTCACACCCCACATACACATGGGCAGTATCCCCATATGTGTGCCCCAGTGACACTCTTTAACTGTCCTTACATTTACCATGTGCAGCATCTGTGAACATGAGACACCGAGGAGTTCCAGGCATAGTGTTGGCAGAGATGGATATTTTGAAATAAATCATAATTTTCCACTGAGATACATTTCCAATTGTGAGAGTGTCATTGTTCCAATAAGAGGCCTAGAAAGGCCCTTTCTTACTCCACTCTCATGGGTCACAACATCAGTAAGACTACTGTCAAAATGAACATTCTGCTTGGTGTGCAGAGGGTATCACAGTAGCTGGGGGACATCGTGCTGAGGGCAGCAGGGGAGCAATGCCAACAGGGACGTGCAGAGTGATGGTAAACAACTCAGCTGACTGGAGGGGCATTAACCAAACTGCATCCTCAATGATGTGTGACCTGCCTCCACTTGTGAGCTTCCATTGCCCTGTGAGCTCCTGGATCTGGCTGCCTCACCACTTTGATTCAAACGTGTATCATTTCTTCCTTTTTCCCTTGGCATCTGGTAAATTGGAGGCTTATAGACAAGGAATAAACAAAATGCATTTCCAAGGAGGAAGTGGGCTCTCAGGAGAGTCTGCCCAGTGGATAGGACAGCTTGTGGGCAGAATCCCTTCAATGGAACCTCAGGGAACAGAGCTCTGTGTGGGCTCTACCCTGTCCTGGAGTCTCTCCTTCAGTCCTTTACACAAGGAGCATTTGCCAGATTTTACAGAAAGGAGTCCCTGATGTTACACAGGACATGCTTTCTCCTACGTTCATCAAGGAGCAGGTGCAGTGACACTAGACTCACAACACAGCTCTTAGTATACTGGTCACTTGAGCAAAGATCCCCAGTTTCTGCACTGAAAACCTCTGCAATATGAACTATTCTTGGTCTGGGACAGAAGCCCCATAAATGTGAAGATTGACACCCACTTAAGATGCAGCCTGAGTGGGAGAATATAATCACTTCACATCTGGGGTCACTGCCCCACACCTTGCACAGGGCTCTTCACCCCAGTTAAGTGGAACAAGACCTCTTCTCTGTTGCCTGCTCCACTCATCTTGTCTCTGTTACTACGTTTCACCAGTACTAGTCACTACCAGTGACTAAGCTCTTACTAAGGTCTCTGCTGTCACTGCACCAGCAGTACGGGCCTACCTAAGGCCATGGCATCCATCTGGGTCTGAAGAATGACCACTTGTCCTTCCCCATCAATGAAAAGTATTAACTACTGATTTTGGCTTTTAAATTACATTTTCTAACGCTTGAGAAATAACGTTGAAAATAATGGATGTGCAGATTGCCCTAGCATGTTCTTGATCTTTGTGGAAATGGTCCCCTCACTACTCCATGATCTAAGATGTTGGCCTAAGGACTACATCATAAGTGTGTGAGAGTGTGTGTATTACCATATTATAAATGTGTCTGTTTTTGTTTTTATGTGGCTCTCGTTAGGATTTGGTGTTAAATTTGGCCAAAGGCTCTTTTGAGACCAATTGGGGCAATATGATCACATCTCTTAATATAATAATATGGTGTGTGATATAAAACTCTTTATTATTATATAACCCAACTTGTATCATTGGAATAAATCACACTTAATGATGGTGTATCAATTCACTAATATGGTATTGAGGTCTCTTGGTTAATATTCTATACACAATATTTCCATCAGTATTTAATGATACTGGTCTGCAATTTTCCTTTTTGTGAAATGTATTTTGAAAGTGTAATTATGAGATTTAGAACCCTTTTTTAAAATTGTTTTTAATGTTTATTTATTATTGAGACAGAAACAGAGCCTGAGTGGGGGAGGGGCAGAGAGAGAGGGAGACACAGAATCTGAAGCAGGCTCCAGGCTCTGAGCTGTCAGCACAGAGCCCGATGCGAGACTCGAACCCATGGACGGTGAGATCATGACCTGAGTCGAAGTCGGACGCTAACCGACTGAGCCACCCAGGTGCCCCTAGAACCCTTTTAATAGAACTAAGAAATATTACATAACTTTTGATATTATGAAAAAATATGGAGCAAATATGTTGAAATCATCTAAATTATGAAGTTTTGTTAGATGTCCCCTGTGAAAATATCTGTATCTTATGCATTTCTGTGGAGTGCTTCTGTAATAACATTTTCCATTATTCTATTAAAATGGGTCTATACATTCAATGTATTTATAGTACCTCCAACTTTGTAACTTTTTAAGAAATTATGTATTTATTCTTAATAAGAGCTATCTTTCACAAGTCGTTTTTATTTATTTTTCATTTTTCAACATGAGATTAATAGGATGTGCTTTGGAACAGCCCTGTGGTCCCTATAATGCTGGTTAGTGAGGTCCAATCACTCAAAGGAGCCCAGACCTGGAGGCTTTGAGTTGTCTCAGCAAGTGCTTGCTCCAGAGTTCTCCCCAGAGGTCAGTCCAACCTCTGTGCTCCTCAGTATGTGGTGTGACCTGAGCTCCAGCACCAGAACTCAGGGACGGGCTGGACTATTACTGAATGGGACCCATTTACATGGACAGCCCCTCCTGTGTCAGAGGGTGAAGGGAAAAAAAAAAGCCTGAGGCAGCCCGGCCCAGTGTGGGGAACAGAGGCTATGTCACCATAGCCTGGACTCCTGCCTTCCTTATGCTCCTTTCTCACTGCACAGGTAGGGACAGGCCCTGTGGACACATGATGGTCCCTAAATCCCCCTTTCTGTGCCCAGTGATCTGAGAATTGTTTTTTCTTTTTTCTTTCTAGCCCTATCCCCCATGAGTGTCTGTGTTCACAGGTTCCCTGTCCCAGCCTTTGCTGACCCAGCCACCCCCTCTCTCTGCATCTCCAGGAACGACAGCCAGAATCACCTGCACTCTGAGCAGTGGCTTCAGTGTTGGCAGCTACTACATATACAGGTTCCAGAGAAGCCAGGGAGCCCTCCTTGGTATCTTCTTTGTTCTCTTCAGACTCAAATAAGCACAAGGGGTCCGGGGTCCCCAGTTGCTTCTCTGAATCCTGGGCCAATGCAGGAATTCGGCTCATCTCTGATGAGCAGCCTAAGGATGAAGCTTTTACTGTGCTACAGATCCTGGCAGTGGGAGCAGCTTTCCTTACAGTGTCTCAGATGATGAGGAAGTGAGACAAAAAGTCTTGGGGCTGAAACCCTTGTCTCTGAGCATCTTTTATTGAGAAACTTCTGAGAAGCCTCCTGTAAGAGAGAGTCCTCTGTGGGGACACATGTTCTTGAGGAGGAAGGAATAACATAGAGATTATGCTCTTCCTGAGACAGCACAAGTGTCCCAGGAGTGCATACAAGTGAGGGAATAGAGCCCAACTGCACAGGTCTATGGGGTCTGGAGAATAAATGCTTTTACAGCATAAACCCCAGTTTCTCTCTCTTGCTGTGTATCCTTTACTGTACACAGAATACTTCACATTACACACTCCTGGTCATCAATTATTTGTTTGTTTATTTGTTTCCCACAACAAGAAAATCTCTGGGACATGGTGAGTGTCCTATAATTTACCTGAATTTAACACCAAGGTTTATCTGCCTGGAAATGGTGAAATATCCACAGGTTAAGGGCTCAGTACCAGGAGGCTACTCCCCATTTTGATGACAACAGCAACTAGTAGCTTACCTATAGCCTCTGTCCAACTTGGCGAAAATTGGAGATTCCCACAACTCCCTCTTTGAGTTCCATTAATTTACCAGAGTGGCTCACAGGACCCAGGGAAACACTGATTCCTTCTGTCATTCATTAAAGGATATGATGAAGAGGACAGGTGAACAAGCAAATGAAGAGACCCCTAGTGTGAGGTCTTGGAGAGTCCTGAGCACCAGAGCTTCTGTCCCCATGGAGTGGAGGTGCATCATGTTCTGGGTGTGGATGTGTTCGCCAACCTGGACGCTCTTCAAACACTGTACTTTGGGATTTTATTGAGGATTCGGGTAGACATGACTGGACATTAACTACACTGTCAGCCTTACCCACCTCTCTCAAGTGTGAGGGTGTGAAGATTCCCAGCCTCTGACCATGGCTTGGTCTTTCTGGGGACCACCTGCATTCAGGAGCCATCCAGGAGCCCATCCAGAGTCACGTCATTAGAATAAAGATGATTCTAGTGCTCTTTTTACTAAGGAAATGACAAGAATTTCAGAAACCCTATGTCAGGAACCAGGGTGCAGAGACTCTTATACAGTTTCTAAGATCACGCAGTACTGTTGTCTTGACTGAAAATGGTGACAGGGGTACTCATGTTCATCCGCAAATCTCAAGCCATAAAGTGTGTCTCTTGTGTTACCAATGACACATCCATACCTGATATGTTAACAAGCACGTTGGTCATAGACACAATGTTCTCTTTCACACATCTGACAAAAAGTGGGTGACAACTTCTTCAGACCTATGTCACCTCCCACACACACCCTCCTCTTCTCCCCTCTGCTTCTGCCTCCCCCAGGCCTTCAGTCTCTCCCTATGGCTTTTCACATCTGAACTCCATCTCTATGTTAGGATTTCAGAGAAAAGTAAAATTTTGCAATAGTTTCCACTCTCCAGGGTCCATCTCTAGGGAGGAGAAGTTGCAGAAACTGGACCAGCAAGAAATTTCTGATTCCTGCTCTCATCTCTGATTGTAGTTTTCATGCCCCACCAGCCTCATCAATCTCTGTAATACGACAACATGATTATTGTATTTCTGTGAAATGAATGTTCATCCAGCCTTTGAGTACTTGCACAGAGAAGCTATGGATGCAATTATGTCTCCTCCTTCAGAATCACTGAGGCTGCACACGGGATAACTGTTGACATAGTCAGGGAAGGAAGGATTGGCTGCATATTTCAATACATAACAGCTTTTCTTGTTCTTGAGAATATTTGTTTCTAAGACCATCAGAACACTCACTCAGCCACACACTTTTGTTCCAGTCAATGAACTCTCATGCATTAACCCTTTCCAAAATAAAAGTAGGCACTATCTCATGGTCACCACCAGGGAGGTATCAGGGGATACCAGAGGCACAGTGGGGGATGGCTGTGATGTGAAGGGCATGAAGAAAAGGTTGTGTGGTCACTCCCTATCTTGTGCTTCCTAAGACCTGAAGACCCCACAGCTGTGGGAAGTGTGTGAATAAAAATGGACAGAAGAGCCATCAACAAGAACTGAACTTCTGATTCAGTGAAATTCCTATTAGAACTAATTTAGACCATATTCATCTCCTTTGTGTAAATTTCATACTCTGCAAGAGAAGTGGCCTTCCAGACACAGGCCTTCTTGAGCTCCAAGCTCCAGAACACTGGAGGGTCATACAGAGAGCCAGCCCCAGGGATGGGTTGGTATGGAGACCGACACTCAGGGAATGGAGAGAGGACATAAGAGGGACAGGGACACACTTGTCTTAATGTTTGGCTTCTGAAGGAAAGGCTTTCTGAGGACACATGGAGCATATTCTCTCTCTCTCTCTCTCTCTCTGTCTCTCTGTCTCTCTCTCTCTCTCTCTGTCACACACACACACACACACACACACACACACACACACACCTCTACTCTATCTGAGTGTATGGTGTCCTGCATTCTGTAGCTTCCTGGCTTCTCTTTCTCTCCAAAAATCATGGTCCACCTGTGCTCACCCAGCCAACGTCAGGGTCAGAATCCCAGGAAGTGGCATCCCCATCAACAGGAAACATCAGCGACATCAGTGTGACTGATGTCCTGTCACTAGGGCTGCCAGGACTTGCCCTGATCACCTTCTCTCTGGGACAGGTTGATGCTCAGGAATCCCAGCGTGAGTGTCTTTCCCTGTGGGCAGCTCAGCCCCTGAACATCTCTGGGCTCCAGTCAGTGCCTGAGGTTGGTCAGTACATTGATTCTGGGACAGCAGCTTCAGTGTTGCTCCCACAGAGCTCGAAGCCCAAGGAGATGTATTACACCCTCCCTGTGCTCTGAATGCTGGACTGTTACTCCCTCACTCCGCCAAGTGACACCTCCAGCCAGGTTGGAGCTCTGCTGAAAATTCTTCTGTCTCAAACCAGGGCCACAATGGGTGTGACATCAGGAACATAGTCCCCCTCATCTCCATCTCTCCACCACTCACATGTGGGATCTTTTACAAAAAATTCATGTGTCCTTGGTTAATAGAAATTCACTCCTCTAGTCATGGGTGGCTGGATGAACCATTGCTCTATCCTGAATACACTGAACACAAAGAACCGAGATAGAGCTGTGCTCACCCCAGAGACAAGTCTGACCCCAAATAGCTCTTTCCTAGAAACTCTGTGTATGCTTAGTAATTGCATCACTGAGATGTCTGCAGGTCATAGGAACAGGCTCCCCCTGGGGTTTCATTGGACATCATGTCAGACTCACCTACTTAGAGAAAAATTCCACCATACTAAACTCATGGCAAAGAAAACATGATTTTAGAAAAAGTTTATAGCAGGCATTCTTTTTTCATTGTTTTTCCATTCATGTCTTTAACCACAATTTCTATCCATATTTTCTCTGCAATAAGTACAGATCTATGAAAACTGTACTAGCTATTATATCTAAATTTTCATAATAACACTGTCATTGAGTTTAAATCAATCTTACTGAGACAAATTTTGTATAAAGGAGCACACACCCATTTAAAGTGCACGCTTGGCTAAGTAGTGACTAACACATAAACTGTGTCACTGGATCCCTGTCAGAGCACATGCAGCTGTCACTCCTTCCCTCCTAGAACTTCCTGCAGGTTTTCTCTTTGTGCTCTGAGGTCAGTGCCACACACAGGACTCCTGCAGACTTGGGTCTGTGTGCTGGGAGAACAGATCTTGGGAGAGAATCACTGCACGTAGTATGTGGAGAACTGTTATTTCAAACAAGCAGATATAGTGACAGAGGACAAAGATTTTTAGTACATAATGTCCCTAGGAATACACACAACTGTTTCTACCCACAGCCTGAAAAGAAGCTCTCCTTCTCTCCTCAGTGCTGCAGGAACCTTAGAGGAAGGTGAAGTCTGGAAGCCAGGGAGGAATCACGTAACAGGAAAGTACACAGAAGGGGCCACGTGTCCAGCAGTACTCATCTTTGCTCTGGACATGATCCTGATCTAAGTTGAATTTTGGTAGAGACACCACCTCATTCCTGACCCATGAACCATACAGGGAGTCACGGACTGACTGTCCCTGAGGAGTCTGAGTAGAGCATACAGTCTGGCTTAAGGTATGGGAGGTTACCTAGAGGGACACCTGAACTGACCCTAGTCAGGGGACAGAGGACAGAGCAATGGGAGCACAGAAGCTCTCTTTGATGGACTTGGCTACCATTTCAAACAATGGTGTGTCTGAATCTGAACACCAGGGGGCTCACAGGACCCATTTCTGAGGGTTCAGGAGTAATGAGAACTGAAACCTGCCACCTGTACTGTCAGTGCCCTTTGCACAAGGCTCACAACAGTACCTCCTCACCCCTTGGCCTGAAACAGCCCCTGCCCTGGTCAGCCCCCTGATTTCCTCAAGCAGAGGGAATGGACACAGGCCCAGTGAGGGGTCAGAGAGATGGGGGTCTCATTTGCATGGATGGACCCTCCCTCTCTCAGAGGATGAAGAGGGGAAGGGAGAGTTTAGAGGAGGCTCTGCACAGCTGTGGGACACAGAAGACAGGATCAGTGATGATCTCCACCATGGCCTGGTCTCCTTTTCTTCTCACTCTCCTCACTTACTGCACAGGTGACTGGATGTGGGCACACTGGAAGGGGCTCTAGGAGGACATGCGGGTCCTACTTCCACTCTCTTGTGCCAAACTCCAGCATTACCCTCTCTGTGTCTCTACCCCTTCCAGGTTCCTTAGCCCAGTCAGTGTTTACTCAGCTGCCCTTGCTGTAGGAGCCCCTGGGCCAGAAGATCACCATCTCCTGCACTGGAAACAGCTCCAACATCGGTAGCAATTATGTGAGCTGGTAGCAACAAATCCCAGGAACAGCCCCCAAAGCCATCAGCTACGGTAATAGCAATCAACCCTCGGGGGTCCCTGATCGATTCTCTGGCTCCAAGTCTGGCAACTCAGCCTCCCTGACCATCACTGGGCTGCAGGCTGAGGATGAGCCTGATTTTTTTTTTTAATCAGCAGAAAAGTTTTATTTCTGTTAAGGACAAACAATTAAACCACATCCAAGGCCTTAACTTACGGACAAACCAAAGTGGCCATTTAAAGCATTAGCTATTGAGGTATGATACATACACTGGGGGACAATGCTTCGCCATCTGAAGCTTCTATCAAACTTTGCTCGATCGACAGCTGAGCTCTGCTAGTGCCTGGGTGTGGTTGAGGGTGAGAGCGGATCTGCAGAACCAAAGGAGAACAGCTGTGTTCCACAAGTACTGAAGCATTTAGACTGCATTGTGGGGACAGGATTCACGCTGAAGGGAAGAGGGAGGACAAAAAGCTATGTCCCTCCCCTAGAGCATCAGGCTGCCTTGCAGAGTGCCACAGCAGAAAAGTCGACCTCCCCTTGCTCACGCTCAGTGAATTCTCTGCAGACCTTGGCAGCATCCTGCAGCAAGGAGTCCTCTGAGCTGGTGCCATGGTTTACCGGAAAAGGCATTCGTCCATCAAGTTCATAGAGATGGCCATCCACGTTGTTAAACAGAATAAAATGAAAATTCACTTTGTCATCTACCCGACATTGGCCTTCCTGGGCCACAGCATCATGGGCTGCCTGAATGGCCTCATTCTTCTCAAAGCATTTTGCTCGGTCTTCAGGAGACAGCTTCTCCGTTTCAGAAAGAAACTGTTTCAGGACGGATCCATCCTCAAACTCCAGTTTGTCCTGGTTATTGGCCACTGCATGTATGAATCCAACGGTACCACAGGAGTTCCCGATGGTCTGCTTCATGAAGTACACCTTAGGACTGACTTCCTGTCCCTTCAGTTCTTCGATCTGTTTTTTCCTGAAGTTCTCATGCTGGGCCGTGAGGGGAAACAGCAGCAGCAGCGCGCAGGCAGGCGCTGGCACAGAGCCCAGAGCATCCTCCTCCAGCCCCAGCACGTCGGCGAAGCGCCACTGGCCGGCGACCCCCAGCCGGACCAGCACTTTGTTCAGCATCTCGGGGTTAATCTCCATTGGCTTGAGCTGCATCTTCGCTAACCAGATTGTGCAGCATGGGACAATGGTCTTTATCGTTCCACAGAGCTCCAGGCCTTGAGGGAAGTGAGACAAAAACCTGCTGTCCCCAGTGATGGGCCTTCCTTGTGCAGCCCCCATCTTCTACTAAGGCAGCTGCTTCCCTCTTTGGGCTAAAAACTGAGGCCTGAAACCAAACTCAACGAACCTTCTCTAGTATATGTCCTTTTCCTCTCAATTCTTTCACCAAAGCCTGTCCTTATAGGCACACATTTTCTGTTTTATACAAGCTGAGCAGAGGTTCCTGGATGCTGGGGCAGGTTGTCCTGGGGACAGAGTCCCTGAGGATTATGCCTGTCTGCTAGGACTACCATAAGATAATGCCACACACTAGATGACTAAACCAAAAGGTATTTATTTTCTCACAGTTTTGGAGCCTTAATGTCCAAGTTCAAGGTGGTGGCAGGTTTAATTTTCCCCTGAGGTCTCTCTCCTCGGCTTGCAGATGGCTACATTTATCCTGGGTCCTCGCATTTCCATGTGTGCTCACCCATGATGTCTCTACCTGTTCTATAAAGACACCAGCCCTTTATTAGGGCACCTATTTATTAAGGCACCACTCTTATAACCTCATTTATCCATAATTACATCTTTTAATGCCTTATCTCAAACAATCACAATGAGGGTTAGGATTTTCATACAGGGTTTTGAGGAACACATATCAGTTCATATCAAGGTGTCAGGACAGACCCAGGGACACAGAGTACAGCTGTGTCTGACTCCGGATAGGCAATCGCCCACATGATATGCATGATGGCATTTACTGAACCTTCACTACATGACTTATGTTGGATTAGGAGCTCAAGTCACAGTGAATAAGTGACAGGGAGTGTTCCCATGCTCAGGGAGCTGACACTTTCTGGGGGAAGAAAGAGAACACACAAGCAAAACATTGTGCCTCACACTGACTTCTCACATGAGGACAAAATGTCTCTGTAGTCTCAGGTAACATCCACACAACACACCCTCTGGATGACAGAGACTTGTTCTCCCTTACCCACTGATCAGCAACCTCAGATTTCAGGTGACTTGATCAAATCACCCCACCATCTGCCCTGACACTATTATGGCCACTAGGGAGGGGAATGTTGGATTGATTTGGGTAACACAGTGCCTGTCTTGTGGGGATTGAACTCAGTCACTGACAAACCATGTAGCTGGGAGTTTTGGGGTCCAGATCAGAGAAGAAAATGATAGAACCTTCAACAAAGAGGTCCCCACCATTAGCATCATCTTCCCTCCATCCTCTTTGTAAGTAAGGTTGGGACATGGTCTTTGGACTCTGGCATCTGGGTAAGAGACACAGGCCAGGTTGTCCCCATGTCATAAAACTAGAGCTCAGGCCCCTGGCCATTTTGATGTCTGCACCTGATCAACTCCAGGCCAACACACACTCCCAGGCACAAGGTGCTGATCTGAAATGGAGGCAGTCCCATGAGAGGCAGAAAGCATTAATAAAATCAAACTATTTGTCTTCTTACATAATTTAAAAAAATAATTCAAAGTATTCCTATTTTTATCCTAGCATAAATATGTATAAATTTCTAATGTTTCTATAAGAAAACAATTCCTAAATTCAGGATATAACATAAAAGATAATTTGAATAAATGGTGAAATATTTTCTTTCATAAAGACACTGAGTCAAAACTTTAGCAATAAATAGACAGGTTATATAAGCACTTTTATTATTGTTTATTTTTATGTTTCCTTTGAGAAGGTGTGTGAGCAGGTACAGGCACAGGTGCCATGCACATCCCTCTGACATTAGAAGGAGGGTGAATATGTGGCAAACACCAGTTACTCAGTGTGCCACATAGGATAACTGTTCCTTCTCTATAACAGGCTCTTTGACAGCAGAGATGAGCCACACGTCCAGGCTTCACAGTCGTGTATTCAGTGTGCCTACTCAGAAGTCTGCATAGTCTGGTTGTATCAGTCATTTCTTTCTGCCTTGGAAAGTGTAACAAAATTGGGTGTAAAACATGGGCTGGCACCAACAGCTCCCAGGCTGAAAGCCCAGGTGGGTTTCCAGTGACACCCAATCCTCAGGGTCTCCTCTTAGTTCTCTTGTTCCAGGTCAGGCTACTCAGCCTCCATTGCTACTAAATATAAAATTGCACAATAGGAATACTCAATCAATGAAAAAGAAGGTAAGAAAAGAGTAATAAAGGAATTTAAATTCTTTAAATCTAGATTTAGAAAGAGAACAAAGATAACAAAAATATTAAATTAATTATACATAATTATATTAAATTATATTGCATATAAATGGACAAATTGTTCCAGTTCAAAGACATGGATTGACACAACAGAGCAAAAGGGCCACTCTTAAAATAAAGATACAAATATGAGGAACTTAAAAGAATGGTAAAAAAAAGAAAAAGTATACCTTGCACCAATGAAACAACAGAAAGATGTGGTTACATAAGTATCAGGTAAAAGACTAAGGGAAAAAGTTTTCTAGAAAACCAGTGACACATTTCATAGTGATAAAATAATCTATTCAAGAAAAAAGTAAAGGAGCTCATATAATAACATATCTTTGCAAAATTATACGAAGTATAGAAGTAAAGAGAGAAATAACCAGTCCACAATTACAGTTGCTGATGTTAACACATGTTCTGAATGAATTGTGAATAGTACCTGAATGAATACAGAAAAAAAAAACCACAATAGTACACATATAAAAGAGAACAGAATAATTAACTTTAAAGGAATACAAATCTGAACAGTAATTGCTTAAATAATTAAATAAAGACAGGACTTAAAAATGAGGGATTTCCTTATTTATTTCAAATGGATTTTTATGCTTTATCTTGGTTCTGTGAGCAAGGGTGGTTCCCTGTGTTTCATTCCTATTCCTTTTCTTATCATCTTATCACCTCTCTTATCCTTTCCTTTCTACTTTCCCCAGAGCTAATGCACAACACAGGATGCTCCTGTCACTGCAACGTGAAGGACTGACTTGGCAGCATCCCATGTTCCTGTTCCCATGTATTTCCTACATGCCCAATTTTACATATATGACACAAACCCCTTCAATTGTCCTCAATCTTATTTTTCGCTCTCATATCCTGCATGACAGTGAACTCAACTGGAACCCTCAACCTCACCATCATTCTTTCCCTAGCCCTCAGTCCAGGGCCACAGTCACCCCTTCATGTTCTTCCTTTTGGGCACTATTCATTCATCTTTCTCCTTCAGATTCTCTGTATAATCAGCCCTCAAACCCTCCTGACATGGCCTTGCTTGCTCTGTTGTCCTCGGGCATTGTTGAAACTGACACCCTAATGTCTTTCTAAGGTATAAGTTTCTTGGTTAGTAACACTGTATTGTAGATTTGAAATTTGCCAACAGGATAGATCTTAAGGGTTCTCAAAAAAGAAAGATAGAAAGAAAGAAAGAAAGAAAAAGAAGGAAGGAAGGAGAGAGAAAGAAAGAAGGAAAGAGAAAGAAAGAAGAAAGAGAAGGAAAGAGAGAGAGAAGGAAAGAGAGAGAAAATGAAGGAAGGAAAGAAAGAAGGAAGAAAGGAAGGGAGGAAGAAAAATTTTAAAAATGGTACGTAGATAGATCTATTGATTAGCTTGATTGTGGTACCTCACAATTTTAATGTATATCCAATCTCCAAGCTGTAACTTAAGTGCATTCAATTTTTGATTGTTTATTATACTTGGAAAAGCTGAAAAATTAAAAAGAATAAATAATCAAAACAGTAAGTTACATTTCAACAATCATTTCTCCTGTTTTAAATCTCTATGAAATCCAAATAAAATTAAACCAACCACCTCACTCTGTCATAGACGTACTTTTACATTTAGGCTTCAAATTTCCTCACCCATTATGCACTTATATTCAATTTGCTCAAAGCTACTGTCAAATGATGTAGTTTCCGTTCCTCAACACAGCATTTCTGATGCCCCACCCCCTCCAATTCCATCTTTCTTCTGGGAAGGTGATGTGCTTTATTTGTCCAGCTGTAGGAACCTTGGTCCCAATTCCACACCCAGAGAACCAGTCTCCTCCCTCACGTGGCCCAGCTGAGAGAGCAGCTCAGGTATGTGCTTCCAGAAGCCTCTGCGTTCTCAACCCACTAGAGCCCCACTCATGGTGCTTGGTGGCTATTCACCCCGTTTCCTTCTCTGACAAACCCAGAAGTTCTCAATGGGAAGGATGTTTGTTAATATAGGTACCTTGGGCACTAGGGCATGTGGCACGTGGATGCTTGTGGTCTGACAGTGGCCAGGCTGTCAGGTCAGTGTCCCTGACATCCTTTCCAGTGACAGACTGAAGTTTGACCAGTGGGCAGCAGGGGGCACTGTCGGCCTCCCCAGGAAGAACACAATGGGGAGTTCCTGCTGTGTAATCTCCAACCCCCTTAGGACTCCCAACCTTTTGCCTCTCTGTGCTAGTGGGTACTCAGCAGCTGTGTCCCCTCTGGATAGGAGGGGTCTCCCACTCACAGGTCTGTGGAAGGTCCCAGCAGCTACTTCCTCCCTGGTGCCTCCCAGGAGACAAACTTTGAGTCTGTGGAAATCAGCCCCCTCTTCCTAAGGGACAAAGCTGAGACTTCAGCTAGTAGGCAGGAAACAAATCTGTGTGAATAGCCCCTCCCCACAAATCCATGCCAACCCTGATCTGGGGCTGCAGGAGGAGTCTCCATCATGGCCTGGACCCTTCTTGTGCTCTTGACTCACGGCACAGGTAGGGACATCCCTGAATCCATGGCAGCCTTGAGTGGGTATCACCCTCACTGTCGCAGACCACCAAGAAGCTTAACCTTTTCCCCTGCCCCGTTTCCCATGAGTGTCTGTGTTTACAGGTTCCCTGTACCAGCAGGTGCTGACCCAGCCACCTCCCTTCTAAGGACTTCTAAGACCCATGAGGAAGTGAGACAAAATCCGGCCTGCACCCTCCTGACCTGGTGTGCTACCCACAACAGGGGTTCTGCCAAGCCTAGCTCAGGGGGTAACTTGCAATGTCATTTCTTCTGTCAGTACCTGATTTTCCTCAGACCACTTGATCTGACAGTATCACTTACTTCTGTTCAAATCAAATTTTGGATTAATCCATTGATAATGTAGTCTCACTCTGTTAATGTTGCACTGGAAGTAATTAATAGAGATTAATGACCCTTAAGAGGTTAAGAGGTTAATAGCTCTTAATGAAGAAATTGGAGGGGCACCTGGGTGGCTCAGTTGGTTAACTTTGGCTCAGGTCATGATCTCGGTTCATGGGTTCAAGCCCTGCATTGGGCTTCGTGCTGACAGCTCAGAGCCTGGAGCCTGCTTCAGATTCTGTGTCTCCCTCTCTCTCTGCCCCTCCCTCATTCATGTTCTGTTTCTCTCTATCTCAATAATAAATAAAAACATTAAAAAAAAAGAAATTGGATATGAATGAAAAGGCTGATTCAGGCCATGCCCTCTGAAAAGTGTAGAGTGACTCATATACTTCTGTCCTGAGTGACTCATATACTTCTGTCCTAAGAGTTTCAGTTTGGGGTTGGGATGCAGTCCCCACATGCGCTTTGGAACTGTATTCTCTATTGTAGCAATCAACCTCCAAAAATGAAAATTAGAGAGAATATCATTTAGAATAGCATCAAAAATATGAAACACATAAGGAAATATCTGAAAGAATTTGAGAATTTTATACATTAAAAATTATAAACCACTTAAAGATTTAAATATATGTACAGATACATCTAGCTTACGGGTCTAAATATTCAACTTGGAGAAGATGTCAATTCTCCCAGAACTGACCAATACAGTAATTGTAATAGCATTGGTAAAATGTCCTTGAAATGATGGGGAATTTTAGAAAAGACAAAAGAAAAACAATAGATACACTAAGAAAACAGGTGACTGGAATTTAGCCCTGGGAGAATTCTGCCCTGTGTCCTCAGGGCCAAGCCTGTCTCTGAGGAGGATAAGGCACAGGAAGTTGGTTTGAAGTCAGAAGAAACAAGTCAGGGTGGGGGCCCAGACCTGCAGTGTCAATCAAGGACACAGACTAGGTGGAGGATCCTGACCTCAGGGACACAGTGCTCCTTATCTCCACATAACCCAGAGTCAAATGTGGGATCTTTGAAAGAATGTTCTGGGTCAAATTGGCCTTGGGTAATAGAAATACATTCCTCTAGTCATGGGTGACTAAATGAGCAATTAATTACTCTATCCTGAACATGAGGGACACAAGATGCAGCGAACTTGTTCTACCCACCCCTGAGATGAGTCTGACTCCTAGTCAGTCCTTCCTGGAAGCTCTGTAGTTTGTTAATTCCATCACTGAGATGAGTCTGAAGTTCACAAGAACAGGCTCCTCATGGTGCTTCCCTGGGCACCATGTTGTGCTTTCCTCCTTCTACTTGAAGGACCAGACTTAATATACAAAGTCATGATTAAAAAAATAAATTAATAATAATAATAATAATAAATCAAATGATTTATTTTTTATTTTTTAAATTTTTTATAATGTTTATTTATTTTTGAGAGAGAAAGAAAGAGCGCAAGCATGAGTGGGGGAGGGGCAGAGAGAGAGGGAGACACAGAATCTGAAGCAGGTTCCAAGCTCTGAGCTGTCAGCATAGAGCCCAATGAGGGACTCCAACCCACGAACCATGATCTGAGCTGACGTTGGACACTTAACCAACTAAGCCACCCAGGTGCCCAAATACATCAAATGATTTATAAACAAGTTTACAGAACCTTATTAAACCAAGAATAAAAGTCATATTTTTTCCATTAGTTTTTCATCCATTTTATCAACTACTATTTCAATCCATAATTTCTGCAATAAGCATGGATCTGTGAAAATATACTCATGATTGTACCTGCATCTTCCCATTGACATTGTCATTGAGTTTAAATAATTCTTACTGAGCTGAATTTTGTATGAAATCACACACATTCATTTTAAGTTAACAGTTGTCCAAGTGGTGACTGACACATAAAGTCTGCAATGATGCCCTTGTTAGAGCATCTGTAGCTGTCACTCCTGCCCTCCTAGAACTTCCTGCATGTTTGATTTTTGTGCTCTGAGGTCAATGCCACACACACACACGACTTCTGCAGACTTATGTCGGTGTGCTGGAAGGACAGATCCTAGGAGGGAATCATGAACCACAGTGTGTGGAGAGCTGTTGGTTCAAGCAGGTGGAAGTAGTGAAACGTGACAAAGATATTCAGTGTGTAACCCCTCTAAGAATGCACACAACCTACCCACAGGGGTAGGCTTCTACCCACAACCTAGAGAAAAGGGCTCCCTGTCTCCTCAGTGCTGAGGGAACTTCTAGGAAAGGAGAACTCTGAAACCAGGATGAATCAAGCAGAAGGAAAGAAATCGGCCTCCTGCACAGAACTGGCCATGTGTCAGTCTGGACCCATCACTGCTCTGGCCTTGCTCCCCATCTGTGTGGTTGTACAAGAGTCACCACCTCAGTCCTCCCCCATCAACAACCAAGGGAGCTGTGGACACACTCACTATGTGGAGCCTGAGTAGAACAAAGTGCACCCTTAGGTGATGAGAGGTCACATAGGGGGACTCCTGGCCTGGCCCAAAAGAAGGGGACAGCGGAACGCAGTGGGGAAGCAGGAAGTCTCTCTGATGGTCTCTGGTCACCATGTCACATAATGTTGTGACCAGGTCAGGACACCAGGGGGCACGCATCACTTGTTTCTGACGTGTCAAGGATGATCAGAGTTAGGACCTGCCCCCTGACACTGCCTGTGCCCTCTGTTCAGGACTCACAGCTGTGACCTCACCACCCCCTAACCAAACAGAGCCCCTCCCCTGCCCACCACCCTGACATGCTCAGGGAGAGGGGCCTGACCCGGGCAGTGAAGTGTCTGAGAGCTGGGGATCTCATTTGCATGGATGGGCCCTCCCTCTCTCAGAGCATGAAAAGGGGAAAGGACAGATTAGGGTAGGTCTGCTCAACCGTGGGGTCACAGAAGGCAGGATCCGTGATGACCTCCACCGTGGCGTGGTCCCCTCTCCTCCTCACCCTTCTCATTCACTGCACAGGTGACTAGAGTTGGGGACAGGGAGAGCGGTTCTGGGAGAATATGTGCGACCTGATTCTTCCTTTTGTCTCTAGGCCCCAGCATCACCCACCCTTTGTCTCTTTCACTTCCAGGGTCCTGGGCCCAGTCTGTGCTGACTCAGCTGCCCTCAGTGTCTGGGGCCCTGGGCCAGACAGTCACCATCTCCTGCACTGGAAATGCCAACAACATCGGTATTGTTGGTGTGAACTGGTACCAACAGCTCCCAGGAAAGACACCTAATCGTCTCATCTATAGGAATAGCAATCGACCCTCCGGGGTCCCTGAAAGATTTTCAGGCTCCAAGTCTGGCAGCTCAGGCTCTCTGACCATCAGTGGGCTTCAGGCTGAGGATGAGGCTGATTATTATTGCCAGTCCTTTGATACCAGCCTCCGTATTGACACAGTGCTCCAGGCCTGTGGGGAAGTGAGACAAAAACCGGCTGTCCCCCCAGCAATGGGACTTCCCATCTAGCCCTGACTTTTTGGCCAAGTCAGCTGCTTCTTTGTTTGATATAAAGTAGGATCTGAAACCCACCTCAAGGAATTTGTCTATAAAGTCTTTCCACATTCTCTGAAATTTCTCCTTGTAGCCTCCTGTCCTTGGGAGCAAGATATTGTGTGATTTTCTCAAACTGAGCACAAATTCCTGAATTTCAGGGGCAGGCTGCCCTGAGGACAGAGTCCATGACAGGTCATGGCAGAAACAGGGACACAATATTCATCTCTCTCTGAGTCAGAACACTTCTTGGGTGTCCAGTATGTGTCCTGGTAACAGCAGCTCCCACAAATTACCCCTATCCTCCTCTGTCATGATGGTTAGACCCTCTGGGGATCCTGATTCATTCTTTGGCTCCATGTCTGGCAACTCTCGCTCCCAGATTATCACTGGGCTGAGGCCTGAGGAGGAGTCTTCTGGTCCCTGCCACTCCTGGGATAGCATCTCAGGCCCACACAGAGTCCCAGGCCCATGTAAACTGAAAGCAGAACCCCTTTTTCATCTACTGGGAGAGCGAGGCCCCAGCAGCTGCTCAGGCTCAGCCTGTGACTTCTGCTCCTGATACTTCTACTGCTGCCACCATGTGCCCAGGTGCATGCAGCAGTGCCACCCAGGAGTGAAGACTCCTCTTTCCCTTATGTCCCCAAAGTCACTCACAGGAGCCCCTTCCTAGACAAAAGTTCTCAAAGGACACAAGAAGAAAGCTCATCTTGCCCATCAGGTTGAGACACAAGGTTTCTTTGCACTAAAGTTCATGGACTGGGGGTTGTAAGTCCACTGTTCTCAGATCCCATTGACCTCTGATGAATCCAGGGTCTCCATCCTTGCTCATTCACCTATTTCTAGAAGTTTCCAGAACTATGTAATCCTCTTATTAGTCTTCAATAAGAATGCCTGTACTTTTTTGCTCTTTGGGATGATTTCTTCTCTCACTGCAGCACAAGCCCTGGATTACCTATAGCTGAAACATATATTTAGGTCTTTTGAAATGAGTTCCTGTCCATTCCCATCAATACTGAGATCCAATCAGTGGTTTTTCTTGTTCACTCTCATTGTATAATACTTTCAGAAAGATGTTGAATAATAATGGTGTTTAGGTCACATTAGCCTTTTCATCTTGTAGAAATGTCCTCCTCACCCCCACCCCATTAGATAATTTTCTGGTTGTGGGACTGAGTCTGATGTGTGAGGAGAGAGAGTGTTATCACATTATAAAATCTCTGTCTGTTTCTGTTTTATGTGGGTTTTATTAGAACTTTGCTTTCAGGTGGAGTGGACCAAGATGGTGGAGCAGTATGGAAGTTCTCGGCTTCTCTTGTCCTTGAAATGCAGCTAGATCAGCACCAGACCATTTTGCACACCTAGAAAATTGGTCTGAGAATTAACACAACAGTCTGCATAACTTGAGCCACAGAACTTGGAAGGTACTTGGCACAGAGAGGTGAACTGGGGACGAGAGAAGCTGCAGTGGGTAGGGAACAGTATTTGTGAACAGAGGACAGAGAAAGAGGGGGAGCATACAGGAAAAACACTCTCCCCAAAAGTAGCTGGAGAGAAAGAGAAAGAGTGGAAGCACCCATAAGTTCCCAAAGAAGAAAGGTATAAAGGAGAAAGGAGAGGGTTTCAATATCATTATGACTCTATAACCAGGGCAGGGCAGCACCGGAAATGCTGCAGCCCAATATCTGGCGGTGCTCTGGTGGGAAGAGCGAATTCCCAGGAGTAGGCAGTGAGGTCCAAGGGGTCCACAGGCCACATAGGGAGAAGCAGTTCCCCTGGTACCCTGCTAGGAGGGCATTTGGATGTATGGACTCTCCACAGTCAAAGGTCCCAGCAGACCCCAGAAAATGCAATTGGTGGTATTAGAATAAAAATGCCAGGGTGAGGTGAAACCTGACATAGGTAGTGTGTTTGATTTACCATAATCCCTGAAATGCTGCTGCTACACAATCACACAAACTTATTCTGGGGCAGGCCAACATCCAGCCACAACCTCTAAGCCTCTACAGTCGCACGATTGCAGGAACGTGCCTGGAGGCAAGCCAGCATCTGGCCATTGCCCAGGGAGACCCTCCCTGAGAGGGTTGGAGCAGGTTTAGTGTCAGGGCCCTCTGAAGTAAGGGTTTGGAAATACAGCCCCATATGAGATAAAATTTGGGAGGGAAGTGCTACCTTGCAGGCTGATGTTTGGATAAGGACAGTGTAGAAGCAGAGAGTAAAAGGAACCCAGAGACAAAGGAGGGGTGCTTGACTGCCAGTCAGATAGAGCACAGAGTTCTGATGCTAGAGCCTGGGAAGCTAGGTGATGCCATTTTAACCTTTCCCATGCATGAGCACACACCTGCACACAGAGCCACACCAATCTGCCCCAGTAAGCTAAGTAACAGCCACCCAGTGGAGAATGGAGCCATGACACCAAGCCCCATCCAACAGCACCAACCAGGCCCTAAAGGAACACCCCAAGTATCTCTCCCTGCTTAGTGTATGGGCTATAAAGTGTTTCATAATTTGACTTCTGGGGGAAACTGGATGTAATTTCATTCAGAAACCATTCTGTTCACTGGTCCATCTATTGGTTTCTTTGTTTTGAGTTTTCTTTTTTTTCTTCTCTTTTTCTTTTCTTTCTTATTCTTGGACACAGAAATAAAAAAGTATTTTTATTTTCCACTTTTACATAAATTAAAAAAATTTTACTATATTTTTTGGAAGTTTATTTTATTCTATTTTACTTCTTCAATTCATTTTATTCTATTTTATTGTATACATTTTCTTAATTTTTAAATGTTTATTTACTTTTTTTCTTTTTCTTTTCTTTTCATTCTGGTTTTTCTCTATTCAATCAAGTTTCTTTCAACAACCAGACCAAAACATACTTAGGATCTAGCTTCCTTTATTTGATTTTTTGTGTTGTTTTTAATCTTTTTAACTTTCCTTTTTTATTTTATTAATTCTTGTTCTTTCTCCAAAATGACAAAACAAAGGAATTCACTCTTGCATTCTATAAACCATGGAGGACAGAGTCTGAAGTTTTGGAACTCAGTGCATGGTAGTGTCCTCAGGACTGGAACTGTGACCTCCTCCCTTTGCGTCCTTTTTCACCTGGACCCCAAATAGGTCAAAGCCGAGGTGTCTCAGGGCATTAGAGCCTTTGTCCTCTGCATGTCCCTGCAGGCACAGAGACAACTAATTCTGCTCCAAGCTGCATGCTGGGAGGGAAGACTCTGTGGGAGACTCACACATCTTAGCCCTCAACACCTCTGGGGGACACAATGAAGTCCTCAGACCCTGGAGTATCCATGGGACCATCTCCATTACGCTGAATTATCAGTTCCTCCTGCTGCAGCAACCTAGGCCCTGTCCTTGACCTCATTATATTTCCATGGTCTGACACATCTGGACATTCCATATATATTTGTTTAAAAAATGAATGAATGAGTTATTGAATGAATGAATGATGCAGACAAAGCTCTCAGACAGGCAGTTACTGTAACACCTGCATTCTTCCTATAGGTGAGGAAAGGGATCCCTGCAGTCTTGATTGTGACATTTCTACACCTCTCCACACTTCACACCATGGTTTCAATGCGACACAGGGACAGCAGACCCATCACCTCCCCTCCACCTGCTCTCCCACCTGACCTCACCTGTAACAGTTGGGGCATCCCTATCTCTGTGGTATCACGATCCATCCACCTGACACTCTAGACCATCCTTTCCTCTCCCATAGCCCAGGGTACAGTAGTCACCTCCTTATGCCCTATCTGAGGACTTGTGACATTTCTCCCTTCCCTGTTTCCTCTGCTGCCATCTTCCTTCAGCTGTCCCCCTCCCCACCCGCCCAGTGTCCCCTTCCAGGTATCCTTGTCTCAAGTTCTGTCCTGGAACTTCCCTTAGAGCTGTATCTCTAATAAGCAGCACTGACGACAGGCATAGCTGGAATTAAAAGTCTCCCAGCACATGGAGTGGAGGTCACAGGTTGGCCCCGTAGTGGTCCCTGCCCTGCCCAGGCCCTGCTCTGTCCCCACATCTTCAGCAGCCTCATCAGGGTTTGCTGAGTTCTGTCTGCCCTGTTCCAGAAAGGCCTCACATTCCCACAATGTGTGTCCTCCTTTGTGAAGGTTGTGTCCCCTAAACAAGCTGCTGTCCACACTGTGCCCCAGAGTCAGCCTGCCTCCTCCGAGCCCCTCCCAGGGAAAGATCCCCTCTTTTCTGTTTCCTATATCTTATCCTCAGCTTCACAGCAGTTCACAGGCTTTCCTGGGTCAGGACTGCCCATGCCCTTCCCACTGACCCCCATCCACAGAGGATACATTATCAGGGACAGCACACCAGGATGGCATCTCCGCCCTTCCTTGGAGGGTCACTCTCACTTGATGGAAACACAAACATCAGGGAAGCAGAAGAGATTTGAGCACAAAGGGAAAGAAGGAGTGGTCCTCGTGGAGACCAGCAGGGGGTGATGTGAGACCATGTTTGGGGTTTCTGTAGGACAGGGGTCCCAGCTGGGCAGCCCTGCACTGACAAGAGGCCCCAGGGTTTGGCCCCTCGCTTCCTGAGGGGACTGGACAGGCATGCCCTCTCTGAGTCTGGCTGAGTCCCCTGTACATGAACCTGTGTGTGGTCTTAACAATTGCTTCCTCCAAGCCTGGCCATGGGGAAAACGAGTACATCAGATAGGCTACCTGTCCGAAGGCTCCAGACCCTGTGTGTGCACACAGGGAGAGGGAGGGGTGGGTCACATATGCATGAGAAGCCCCCGTGTGAGTCCTATTTGGGGATGGGATAAAAGAGTCCAGAGGCAGCCCAGTCCCAGCCCTGTGGCCTAAGAAGAGGCTGTGTCACCATAGTCTGGACCCCTGTCCTCCTTGGGCTCCACTGTCACTGCATAAGGAGAGAGAGCCCTCAGGGCCTCAGGGAAGCCCCTAACCCGAGACAAATCCCTCTGGCTCAGGTCTCCAAACAGCTTAATTGTCCCTTCTCTTCATTCCGATATGCTTGTTTGCAGATTCCCTGTCCCAGCCACCCTCCCTCTCTGAATCCCTGGAATCATCGGCCAGACTCACCTGCAT
The DNA here is from genome assembly GCA_028646485.1 of Cryptoprocta ferox. NCBI lineage: Eukaryota > Metazoa > Chordata > Mammalia > Carnivora > Eupleridae > Cryptoprocta > Cryptoprocta ferox. Next base: position 18,850,408 of record CM053566.1, on the reverse strand, counting down.
GCTGAGCAATGACATAAGTGTTGGCAGCTGTGGCACATACTGGTAGCATCAAAACCCAGGTAGATCTCCCTGCTATCTGCTGAATTTCTACTTAGAGTCAAATAAGCACACGGGCTGTTTTTCTGGATCCAAAGATGCCTCAGCCAATGCAAGGTGTCTGCTCAGCTCTGGGTCGAGACTGAGGACGAGGCTGACTATTACTGAGTAACAGAACATAGCAGTGGGAGCAGCTCCACTTACTCACAGAGTCTTAGATAACGAGGAAGTGAGACAAAAACCCCTAGTTTTTGTGTACTGAGCCTCATTTCATTGAGAAACTTACTTGGAGACACTTACTTTTCTTGCAGAAATATCTCTCCTTAAACAGGAGAAAGAAAAACACACATATTATGGTTGTAAAGTGAGCCAGGAAAAGACATCCCTAGAAGACGGGGACAGATGAGGTATCAGAGCCCAACTGCACATCTCCAAGGGGTCTAGAAAAGATGTCCAGGAATAAATACTGTGACTGTAACTGAACACGTTTCCTAGTGTTCCTACCGAACATTCATCCACAAAACAGTTTCATCATCTTATTCCATAAAGTGTAACCTTGTGTCACTACTGATGCATCCACAGCTGATATATTGACAGTAACCCTGGTCACAGACACAGTCTCCTCTCCCTGAACTAGCTACACATGAACCTGGACCAGACTCTACAGACTCTCCCAGACAACACCCCCCACACCTCCCTCCTCTTTTCCCCTCTGTTCCCTCGTCCGTCAGGCTTCAGTCTCTCCCTCTGGCTTTTTAGGTCTGAATTCTGTCTTGATGTTAGGATTTTAGAAAAAAAACTGAAAGTGATCTTGCTGAGTTTCCAGTCTCCAGGGTCCATCTCTAGGGAGGCGAATGACCAGACAGTAGAGCTGCATGAAAACCCTCACATTCTCTTTCCTGCTCTCACCCTCGGGCTCTGGTTTTCTGTCCACAACACTCTTAGTCCTTTCTTTTTGTATAAAAATTAACTTCTTAAATTTTTTCTAAAAAAGATGTTTTTATCCAAACTGTAGGTATTTGCACCTGGAATCTTCTTTTTTGTTTCTTCATAATTAACTGATGCCCTACCCACATTAGTCTTGAACAAATCCACAGAGACAAGATTGATTGCACATTTCAAAATATGTCATAATTTTATTTCTGCCCCAAACCTGTATTTCCTAAGAACTCTCCAGACAGTAGACTCAGCATAAAAACATTTTCCTCTGGTCCCTGAGTCCCATGCTTTAGCCTTTTCCCCCAAATGTCACCACTTTCCTCTGATCATCCTGGGTAGACACCAGGGGACCCACGGGACTGTATGGCTGGCTGTTGTGTGGGGGAAGGAAGGAGCGGATTGTGTGCTCCCTCTCTGCTCTGTGCTTCCTGACCTGAAGACCCCGCAGCTGTGAGACGTATGCCTACAGAGATAGAAATGGACAGATTTCTGAAACTCAGTAAGGCCTGGACTTCTGACTCAGTGAATTGTCCTCACTGCCTAAACAAACCCTCCTTTTTCAATGTGAGATATGACTGTGTGACCTTCCATGTGCACCGGGACACCCACATCAGGCCCCTTCCCCTCAGAGGCAGGCTCAGTAGGAGTCTCTCTAGTCTCTTCTTCACCCCAAGATGATCTGAGGCTCATTCCAGGATGCCAGGGAGGCTGTGGACATGCAGGATTTGGGGACACTCAGATGAAGAAGATCCACCTCACAACAGCACTGAAGGAGGACACAGAGTTGTCAGGGAGCTGTAACCCCATTCTAGGATGTCAGGAAAACAACTCTGGGTACCCTTCAGCCCTGGCCTGGGTTCCTCCCCTCCTCACCCTTCTCTCTGCACAGGTGAGGGATGAGGGGATTGTGGAAATGGTTCATCAGGGGCACCTTCCCTGTTCCTCTTTTCCATTCCCTATTACAGTGTCTGTCCTTTGTTCTGGCTTCAAATACCACTCAGAGGTGAGCAAAAGAGGCTGGGGTGACCCTCCTGTACTCCCCGAGAGTTCCAATCCCATCCTGATGCACACCACACATCTTGGGCAGGAGACACACTCACCCGGTGTCCAGTCTTAGGGCTGGGAGCTCCTGCCTGCATCCAGGGAGATCTGGTGACCTTGATCATCTTCTTCAAGGTAAAAGAACAATGAATGTCTATCTTCTAAATAATAGAATTTCATTTCAAAAAATTCCCTTATGCATTGTTATTAATGGGCCCAGCCCCATATGGTGTAATGATGGGGGCTCATGTGGAAGGTTATGGAGTCTGCAAAAAATTGAGGGTGGCAGGAGAAAGAGTGGCTGTCCTCTGAGGCCTCCCCCTTACAGCCTGTGGAGGGACATGTATGCCCTCTGCCCTTTTGCTCACTGAGTGGGGGACACATCCTCCCTGACAGTTCATGCACCTATGGCCCCAACAACACAAGTATCTAAGTGGTAGGAGAAGCAGAGGGTGGTGATTCATGCTGAGGAGGCCATGTCTCTGCAGTACGGACTGAGGTGTGGTGGCACCTGCAGCACAAGACGGAGCCCCTGGGGGATGAGAAGACCTCGTCCCTGAGAGGGGGCGGGGGAGGCAGTGGACAGTGTGTTAGGCAGGCTGAAGTCCATAGATTCCCCCTCCCCCCTCCCTCTCTCTCTCTCAGTTCCAGGATGTTCCTCCCACTCGTAGATGAGCCTAGACTCTGAGACAGCAGGTGGTGCTGAGGGCCTGTCCCTGAGGGTCTGTGGGAGAAGGGGTTGCTACCGGGAACCCAGGCTTGGATTCCTGCCTTGTGTCCTCTGCTTTATGCTCACTGGGGCCCAGGAGAGACTCCCCCAGCCCAACCTCACACTCAGCTTTCCCCAAATTCTGGACCCGGAACCCCAGGGGAGGGAGTGATTTGAATGAAGTCTTCTTCTCACTGTCCCAGGAGGCAAGGATAAGAGAGGCTTTGTGCAGGTCTCTCACTTGTGGGCTCAGAAGCAGAGCCTGGGCTGTCTCCACCTCAGGCCTGGACCCCTCTCCTCCTCACCCTCCTCACTCTCTGCTCAGGTGACTGACTGTGGAAAGTAGGGGAAATGATTTGGGGGGAGACCAGGTTATGCTGTTTTCTCCTCTCTTTGAGAACATACTGAGACTCATCTGTGTGTCTCCACTGCTCTGTTGTAAGATCCTGGGCACAGTCTGCACTGACACAGGAAGCCCTCAGCGTCAGGGTCTGTGGGACAGAAGGTCACCCTCACCTGCACTGGAAACAGCAACAATGTTGGGTCATATTATGTGGGCTGGTACTAACAGATTTCTCATGGTGTCCCCAAAACTGAGATGCTCAGAAACACTAGGCCCTCAGGGATCTCAGTTCAGCTCTCTGCTTCTGAATCTGGAAACATGGCCTCTCTGATCATCTCAGGCCTGCAGCCTGAGGATGAGGCTGATTATTACTGACACAGTGCTCTAAGCCCATGAGGAAATGAGTCCAAACCAGCCCCTGTTCTCCATGGTCACCCCAATGACTGCCAGTGACAAACAAACAGGGAGACTGTGGACACCTTGGAGGGTGTTAGGGTCTGACTTTGAGCACAAACTTTAAAGGGTCAGTGACCATAGCTTCCTTTAATGTTGTCTTGTCTTTTTTCTTTTCTTTTCTTTTCTTTTCTTTTCTTTTCTTTTCTTTTCTTTTCTTTTCTTTTTTGTTTTCTTCTCTTCTCTTTTCTTTTCTTCCCTTTTCTTTTTTCTTTCTTTTCCTCATTCCCTCCCTCCTCCTTTCCTTTCTCTCTCTCTCTCTCTCTTTCCTTCCCTCCTTCCTTCCTTCCTTCCCTCCTTCCTTCCTTCCTTCCTTCCTTCCTTCCTTCCTTCCTTCCTTCCAGAAAAAAGATATTTATTTGGATTGAGAGCTGGAGAAAGAGAAGGTCCTGAGCCAGCTTACTAAGTGAAGGAGTGCGATTACATTCCAAAATGGCAGGCAGAGCTTATCAACCAAATGGACTCCCAGCAGCCTTCCAGTTAGAAAGGTCAATAAAGGTCTGCTGGGAAATGTATTTGCCACTAAAAAGTATTGTATTTGCCACACCAAAGTGTGCCAGCCACCAATGCAACCATGGTAGTTGCTCTTTTACCATAATTAAATCTCCACAACGCTTCAAACAACACCACAAGTATTACAAAAGAAAGTTTAAAAAAAATCACATTTGACAGTTCTTAAACTCATCTTCAGCATTTAGCTCAAAGGTCTCTCCATCCTCCAAAAATAGTTGTGTTAAACTCATCAGCTGAAACTTCTATTTCAGTAGTAGTAAGTAGTGAGAGGATGATCTTTGCTGACCCATGGTAATTCTTGTCCCATTTTACCCAGCCATTAAGGGCTGAACAGCAGAGTAAAGCTCAGATTGGGGGTGAAGGAGGAGGGGCACGGGGCTAATTTTCCCCAGCACAAGATGGCATCTGAAGCTTGATGGGAAAGCAGAACTGGAAAGGCTTGAGGGAAGGGTCCAGGCCCTGTACTCAGTGAGAAGCACTGCTGGAAGAGAGGAGAAGGAGGAGGAAGTGGAGAAGGAAGGGGGGTAGGGGGAGAGGTAAGAGAGGGATGCTTGTCATACTTGTGGTGTTTGTGCATCTTTTTATGAACTTTCTTCATTTTCTTCCACATCTTATCCATCACCATACCATGCCAGGTGCTGAGGGATTCACAGGAGGGATGCCAGGAGCAGGTGGTGGGTAGGAAAGAGGTAGAGACTTAGGGATTGGCCTCCTGGATACCCTGGTTGTGCTGCAGGATAGGGGGTGCACCTGTGCGGAAAGCTGAATTTCCCTGCAGATTTCCCTGGGGAGATGGAAAGGCCCCATCTTCCCTGGGGAGATGGAAAGGGGCATGGAGGACAGGCAGGATTGACAGGTGGTGGATGGGCAGGATGGGCAACTTTAGGGTCCCTGACATTAGTATATATGGATCTCTGAACCTGGCTGCTTGGCATTAGGATTCCACATGTTCAGGTGTTTCCTCCAGCCTTTACACAACCACCACCTGGACTTGGCTCACCCTGGCTCTCACCTCATGTTCTTTTTCCTAAAAATAGAACAAACCAAATCTATTAAGATAATTTGCATGCCATAGAACTCACTCATTTACAGTGTACAAAACAAAGGTGCCTGGTGGCTCAGTCAATTGAGCATCTGACTCTTGATTTCTGCTCAGGTCATAATTTCATGGTTCATGGGATCAGACCCAGAGTCAGATCTGCAGAGCCTGCTTGGAATTCTCTCTCCCTCTCTCTCTTTTTCTGCCCTTTCCCTGCTCACAAGGGCTCTCTCTCTCTTTCACTCTCTCTCTCTCTCAAAAATAAATAAATAAACTTAAAAAATAGTGTACAATTCAATGATCTTTAGTATATTTACTGAGTTGGGCAAATATCATCATGATCAAATTGACAACATTTCCATGACCTGCAGTGAAGCCCCCAACCCACCAGCAGTCAGGCCATTGTCTCCCTTGCACTAAGCTCTTTGTAGCCACCAATTCCTTCCTGTCTGCAGTGATTTCCCTATTGTGCACATTTTGCAGGTGCTGAATCACAGAACATGTGCCATTCTAAGTGCTCCATTCACTGGCAATAGGAGTGTGTGCGCTGTTGTGAGAACATCAACACTACCATCTGTAAATATAGGGAATGCTCTCTTTATGTGCTCGTTACCCTTGTGTGAAGGCCATGCTGATCTATCTGCATGATTCCAATTTTTATGTACTGGCTTTCAAAATGATCATGATTTATTTTTCTATAGTGGTATATAAAATATTTGAGGTTTTCTTTTTCTTTTCATTTTTATTTTCCATGTCAATTATCTCTTTTGCCAAGTTTTATTTTGTACATTTGTACATATTTCCTTTTTGTGCAATAATTTAGCCTGTGGTTGTTTTATTCTGTTATTAAAAATAATACTATGTGTTAATGAGGTTGTTTTTCTAGTTTTATCTCATAAATTTTTGCTTTGCTTTTTGTGGGGAGGTAAACTATTTCTCCATTCCCTTTTTTCTATTCTCTTATGACTTTAAGATGCTAAATGTCTCCTTCACCCTCTTTTCACTTGCTTACCCCTGACATCCCAACCCCATCTTCCACAGCACTGCATCTGAGATCTCCTATCATCCTCCTGCTTGGCCTGGATGCCCGTCCTGTGGTCAGGGCTCAGGTCTCCTTGCACACTGTCCTGTGTCTTCACATTCAGGGGGCTTTCTCCTGTGGTGGTGGTTCTGTCCACTGCTAGCTTTCTCCTTCTGTCTCCCACAGACTTTTTTTGTTCTGACTTTTTTTTCTACTAAAGCTCATTACTTATGGTTAACATGAAAACAAGCCTGTCAGGATTCTGTCATCAGCTTTTGTGATTATTTATTAATTTATTTTTACTTCTAGATTATGTGAAGTTAGTACATGATCTGTGTCATGCTTTACTGAAGGTCTGAATTTTGTGTAGTTTCCTCTGTCTTCTTAAATGTTCATGTGTTTTATGAACTGTAATGGGTATTTCCAACTTCCTTACTGGATATTACCTTAGCACTAAAAATTTCCACATTTTTTAATGTAAACAAAATACTAACAAAAGAATACTTCTTGGAAAATTAGGTGCAGATAAGAAATAAAGTGTTTTATTTCATTTTTTTATATTGTATCTAACATTGACCTAAAGGGCAAACATTATCAAAGAAGATTGCTATGACCAATACTACTTAATATTTCTCTTCAATTTCTTACTAATACAAAATGAATCTAACTAAAATGAGGAGTGTAATGAGAAGGAGTCGTTTTTTATTTTATTTTATTTATTTATTCTGAGGAGGAGGGGCAAAGAGTGAGGGAGAAAGAGAGAATCCCAAGCAGGCTCCACACTGTCAGCTCCAAGCCTGATCCAGGAACCATGAGATCATGACCTGAGCTGAAATTAAGGATCAGATGCTTAACTGACTGAGCAACCCAGGCGCCCCACGGTTTTTATTTGAGAGATGAAATATATTACATAGTGAGTTCAGGGTACTTACTTTAAAATTTTTTACTGATAAAATAATTCAGTAAAATCATTAGAAATATATAAAATAAAACTTATATTAATTATTTTAATAATAATTTTAAAGATAAATTCTACTTTTTTGTAAGTTAAAGATAATGAAAATGATTCTAATGATATTATCAAAAAGGTAAAGCTCTTAAGTAAACATCTTGAGACGTGTGCAATCTGTTTTAAAAAAAATTGCGAGCTCTGTTAAGAATGTGAAAGCAAAGTTGAAAAAAAGTGAACATTTTTTTTGTCTTAAATAAGAAAACCAACTATAAGTACATCAACAGTTAGTAGGTGATGTCATGTAACTTACTTTCTACTTTCTGTTTTCCAGTGTGGAGTTTAAATGGAAGATGTTTTCTAACTACCAATGGGGGAATGTGAGAAATGAAGGATCATGGAGTGTCTGAACTAGGGACACCCTGGAGAGAGTTTCATAAATTCATAGTGGGAGCAGTCAGCATGGCCGTGTGCACCTGCAACCACAGTCAGCTGGGAGATTTAGGTGGAGAAGAAGCATCATGGTGGATTCCATGGGGAGTGGAGAGGGGGCTAGTGAGGTAAGTGGGACTAACCATGGTGGGTGATGAGGGATAGAGTAGGATGATAATGATGACCCATGATTTTATGTAAGTGAGGAGGGACAGGGAATTTAAGGAAGTGAAGAAATCAGCAGGGAAAGGGAAAGAGAAAATGCAGTTTCTTTCACATTCACAAAAACCCTCCTCTTGGACAGGAGAGGGTGCTATCTCTCCCACTCTGCCTCCTGCCTTGTCATCTTGACACTAAGGTGTCATGAAAAAAAATTGGTTGTGATAATAGTTGAACTATTAAAAAATAGATAACAGCAGTGCTCCCTCAGCCTCTCAGGATGTTTGATTCTCTTCCAGAGATTGCATACTTCAAAATATGTAATCATTTTTCTTATGCCCCAGAATCTCTTTCTTAAGAACTATCTGGACAGTGGATTCCCCATAGAAACATTCTCCTCTTGTCCCTTATATCACAGGCTTTAACTCAAGTCATCACTACATCTTACCCCCCAGGATACACCTGGGAACACAGGGGACTGTGGGATGGCTGTGGTGTGGAGGCAGGAAAAGGGGAGTGTGCTCACCCCCTGCCCTGTGATCTCTGAGACCTGAAGACAGGACAACTATAAGCTTTGTGTCTGTAGACAAAAAATGGGACAGATTTCTGTCACTCAATAAGATCTGGACTTCTGATTCAGTGAATTACTAACAGATCTGCTCTCAAAGGAGTCCTCACTGCCTAATTAACTACTCCTCCGAGAAAAATTCTTTCAGACTTGCCCTTTTAATCCGAATCCAGCGTCCTGAACATTTTAACAGAGAATCAGCTTAATGGATAGATTTTCATGGAAAACCATCTATCACAATGTGGGAAAGCCACAAGAAGAACTGAGGGCCACTTGGTCTCAATTTTGGTCACACAGAAACACACACACATGCGCGCGCGTACACACACACACACACACACACACACACACGGATCTCTCCTCTCTCTGAGTGTCTACTATTCTGGACTCTGAAGTTTCTAGGCCTCTATGTCCCCCTAGAAGTCAGGCACAACCTGTGCTCACCCAGCCATTTTCAGTATCTCAGTAACTGAAAGACAGAATCCCCATTAGCAGAAACCCCCAGGAATAATGAGTGTAACTGGGGTCCTGTTACCAGGCAGCCAGGATGTGCACTAAACACCAGGTCTTCTAGGACAAGGCCCAGAAACCTAGAGCAAGGCTCTGTCTCCATGGGAAGCTCAGTCCACAACCATCTCTGGGCTCCTTAGGGACTGTGTGGTACACTGATTCTGAAAGCAGCAGCCTGAATGTTCTCATGAGGCCAAGGTCATAGGGAAGTGACACACAATCTCCCTCTGCTGTCAGGGCTGGGCTGACATTCCCTCAGTGACAGGGTGGACTTTTACAGCAAAGTCCACTGTTCCAACCCAGTGCCACAGGGCTTGTGACCTCAGGGACAGTCTCCCTTATCTCAACCTCTCCACACTCACTTTTGTGGGTCCTTTGACAAGAACTTCTGGGTCAGATGGTCTTGGGTAACAGAAATTCATTCTTGTAGTCATGAGTGGATGAATGAGTACTTGCTCTGTCCTGAATATGCTGGACACAAGGCACAGGGATATAACTTTGCCCACCCCCAGAGACAATTCTGACCCCAAATACTTTTGTCCTGGAACCTCTTTCAGTGTTTAGTAATTCCAGAACTGAGATGGCTCTGAGATTCAAAGGAACCCTTATAGGGCTTCACTGGATACCATGTTGGTCTTTCCATCCTGCTAAATGATACCCATGATAATAAAACTCATGACTGAAAAAAAGTAAGAAGAAATGAATAAAAAATCAAACTATTTTAGTAAAATTTTATTTTACTATTCATCTACTACTCCTATTCATCTGAAACCAGAAGGCATTCCTATTCCATTGCATTGTTGTTCCACCCATGCTTTTAACCATGATTTCCATCCATATTCTCTCTGCAGTAAGCACAGAAATAGGAAAAATACACTAATGATTTTACCTGCATCTTCTTAATGACATCAGCATTGAAATTAAATCAATCTTAATGAGATGAATTTTATATAAAATGACACACCCATTTATATGCAGGTTTGGCTAAGTGGTGACTAATATATAATCCTTGTCATTGGATCCCTGTAAAAGCATCTGCAATTGTTACTTATTTTCTCCTAGAACTTCCTGCAGGTTTGTCTTTTGTGCTCTGTGTTCAGTGCCACACACAGCCTCACGTGGCAGGGCTCCTGCAGACTGTGCCTGTGTGCTGGAAGGACAGATCCTAGAAGCGAATCACTTCCCACAATGTATGAAGAACTGTTGTTTTAAGCAGGTGTAAATCATAATGGATTACAAAGATTTTCAGTGAGTAACCCCTTTATGCATGGGTATTAAGACTTCTACACACAACCTGGAAAGAATCTCTCCCCATCTCCTCAGTGCTGCAGGAACCTCAGAGGAAGGAAATCCTGAAAACCAGGGAGGAATCACATAAGAGGAAAGATGCAGTGACTTGCACAAAAGGGGCCATGTGTCCATGGGGACCAGTCACTGCTCTGGATTTGGTCCTGATCTAAGAGGAGTTTATGTAGACACCTCCTCAGTCCAGACCCATGAATAGCCAGGAGAGACATGGACAGCCTCACCCTGCATAATCTGAGTAGAGCATAAAGTCTACATACAGGTGATTGGAGGATACATAAGGGGACACTTTTCCTAATGCAGGAAACTGTGGATAGAGCAGCGGGGAGGCAAGAGCGGTCTCTGATGAACTATGGTCATCATGTCACACAATGGTGTGTCTGTGTCTGGACATTAGGGGAAGCTCAAGGCCAGTTTCTGAGGAGTCAGGGATGATTAGAGCTGGGACCTGGCACCTGGCACTGCCTGTGCTTTCTGCTCAGGGCTCACAGCTGTGACCTCCTCTAATGTCCTCAGGCAGAGGGACCTGACCAGGCCCAATGAAGGATCTACAGCTCGAGGTCTCATTTGCATGGATGGGCCCTTCCTCTCTCAGAGAATGAAGAGGGGAAGGGAGAATTTAGGGGAGGTCTGCTCAGCTGTGGGCCCACAGAAGGCAGGATCAGTGATGACCTCCACCATGGCCTGGTCCCCTCTCCTCCTCACCCTCCTTGCTCACTGCACAGGTGACTGAATGTGGGGACAGGGGAAAGGGACACACTTTCCTGAGAGGACAAAATGGGACCTGCTTCCTCCTCTTGTCTCTATACCAGCATCACCCTCTCTGTGTCTCTCCCCCTTTACAGGGTCCTGGGCCCAGTCTGAGCTGACTCAGCCACCCTCAGTGTCTGGTTCTCTGGGCCAGAGGGTCACCATCTCCTGCACTGGAAGCAGCTCCAACATTGGTAGTTATTCGGTAAGCTGGCACCAACAAGTCCCAGGAATGGCCCCCAAAACCATCATCTATAATAATAGCAATCGACCGTCAGGGATCCCCGATCGATTCTCTGGCTCCAAGTCTGGCAACACAGGCACTCTGACCATCACTGGGCTCCAGGCTGAGGATGAGGCTGATTATTACTGCTCAGCATGGGATAGCAGTCTCAAAATTGGCACAGTGCTCCAGGCCTATGGGGAAATGAGACAAAAAACCTTCTTTCTCATCTGTAAAGAGGGGGAAGAGACCAGCAGTTGCCTGATCAGCTAGGCCTGTGATTCTCCTTATTCTTTTGCTGATACTCTGGGCCCAGGTCCATCCAGCGACACCTTGTGTGATTGAGGTTCCTCCTGTCCCTTCTGTTCTCAAATTCAGTCTGAGCAGACCATTCTTCGACAAAGAGTCTTCATGAAACAGATGTTTTTGTTTTGTTTTGTTTTGTTTTGTTTTCTGGGGTATTTTGCTTCTAGGCTGGATCATATTATTTTTTCTTAGTTTTTAAAATAAATGAAACATTTTATTTTGCCTCTGAACATATCATGGGACCTCAGCTATACCCATGCTCTGCTTGAAGAAAAAGTCAGTCTTATTTGCATTTGATATTATTGCCCAATTGGTTATAAATGGTGCTGGTTAGTTTTGTCTTATTTTATGATTTTTTGAGAAATAGATGCCAACTTAAAATTATAGAATTATAAAAATAAACCCAAAATCTTTTGTCCTCAGGAAAAAACTGTATGTGAATATCTATAACAGTTTCATTCATAAACACTAAAATTTGAAAACAAGAAATCTGCACATGGATGTTTATTCCAGGTTTATCACTAATCACTCAAACCTGGAACCAACTAAGATGCCACCAAGTAGGTGGTACATTTATAAAATGGGGTATTATTCACAGTATGATTAGAGTTGTATCACATATTAGAAGGAGCAAAACTCTCAAGAGAGCACAAACATTTGTGGTTTCTGGGGGACTGATAGTAGAAAAAGAGTTAATCATATGAAGAGAGGAAAATGTTTCCCAGCAATGCAATTATTCTACATGATAGTATAATGACAATGAAATGACACTATGACATTGCCAGAATTCATTGAAAACTATACAACCACAGACAGAATCTTAGAGTGTGCATATAAAAAATCATTTAGGAGAGTTGGGACCCATGATGGAATGCGGAATGTGACAATCCTATTGACTTCCAGGAACCCACCTCAGTGCATGGATTGTGAGAAAGCTGCTGAGCTGAGTGATTTTGAAAATGAGTCGAGCCTCTACGTGTAAAGACATAAGAAACTGCATGTAAGTTCTGAACTCTAGTAGATAAGGTTGTATCCCATAGTGAACAGGTAGATTATTTTGAATTGGCTGTGCTATGTACTGGAGCTGAACAAGTAAGTAAATGGTGGTGGTGGAGCCAGAGTGCTCACTTTAGGAATGGAAAGTCCTAAACCCTATAACCAAGGGAGAAGACTTAAATTGTGTGGTCATGGATTAGAGCTGGAGATGGCAGTTTGGAATCATATATAATGTGGAAGTAGCCACCAATATGTGCACATTGTTGAGTTAGTTTACTCATATATATGTCCTTTGTCTGTCAGCTGAACAAGACTGGAAGCAATGATGCTCCATAGCAATGAGATGCATTTTCCCATATATTGTTTTCTAATACCATTCTCAGGGAAGAGATGCAGGCTTCTTTGGAGAAATGCTTAATTCCTAGATCAGGAATTACACAGGATGAGCATAGAGTAACTTGTAGAGTCAGAAACCTCCATCCTCTTCAGTGTGTGGTGTGAGCTGAGCTCCAGCACCAGGGCTCAGGGAGGGGCTGGGCAGTCCCTAGATGGAACCCATTTGCATGGACAGCCCCTACTGTGGCAGAGGGTAAAAGACAAAAAGAGGCCAGGGGCAATCAGATTTACTGTGGGGACCAGACGTTGTGTCACCATGGCCTGGACTCCTCTCCTCCTAGTGCTCCTCTGTCACTGCACAGGTAGGGCTAGGCCTTGGGGACAAATTCTCAGTTCCCAGCCTGCATCAGCCCCTCTGACTCAGAGCTTTGAGGGAATTTACCCAGGCTCCTGCCCCATCACCCATGCATGTCTGTGTTCGTAGGTTCCATCTCCCAGTTTGTGGTGACCCAGCCGCCCTCCCTCTCTGCATATCTGGGAACAACAGCCAGACTTACCTGCACCTTGAACAGTGACAGGATTGATATTTACCCATATTCTGGTACCAGCAAAAGCTAGGGAGCCCTCCTCGTTACCTCCTTACCTTCCTAACAGATTCAAATAAGCACCAGGGCTCTGGGGTCCCCAGCCGTTTCTCTGGATCCAAAGATGCCTCGGCCAATGTAGGGATTTTGGTCATCTCTGGGCTGCAGCCTGAGGACGAGGCTGACTACTACTGTCAGTCATTTGATATTGGTGACAGACACAGTGATACAAGTAGATGAAAAAGTTGGACAAAAAACTCAGACTGCTCTAGGGGGCGCCTGGGTGGCTCAGTCATTAAGCATCTGACCAGCTCAGGTCATGATCTCACAGCTCCTGAGTTTGAGTTCCACACTGGGTGTGTTTGAGCCCTGCTTTGGGTGACCTCGAGCCCTGTTTCTCTCTTCTCTCTCTCTGTCTCTCTGTCTCTGTCTCTCTGTCTCTCTCTCTCTGTATCTCTCTCTGCCCCTCCTTGGATTCTCTCTCTCTCTCTCTCTCCCTCTCAAAAAAAAAAAAAAAAAAAAAAAAAAGAAAAGAAAAGAAAAAAAAAAAGAAAAAAGGAAAACCTCAGACTGCTCTGGTTACTTTCCTATTTTAAAATAAAATAACTTGGACATATCCTAGTGTTAAGAAAAACAATAGGCCCAAAATGGAGTCACTTATATTAAGTTCTGCAAAGACTTCATACCTAACCTACCTGAAGTTTCAGTCTCTCCAGGAGTGGAATTTTCAACCAATCCATCAGGAATTTCCTGGTCAGCACTAGTGATGTAAATCTGCCTGATGGGACTCCCTGCCCTTCCCCTAAGGGAGGGTGATCTTGCCAGAAACAACCCTTTTTCTTACTGATACCTTCCTTGTCCTGCCCAGCTTCTCCCTATGAAAGCCTCCATTTCCTAGGACTCCTCTAAGCACCTTCTCTGTCAAATGTGATGTTGCCAGGTTCCTGAATAGACGAATAAAGGCAATCAGAAATTTCAACTTACTGGGTTGTATGTTTGTCCTTTAACACTAGCTACGCCCGGAAGTAGCTTCTGATCCACGCTGGCTCTCCTCTCAGTTTCCCATTTAATGTTTTGATGTCTTAGGAAATCTTAAAACAAAACAAAAAGAAAACTCATGATGACAACAAAACTATACTTTTTGATCCATATTTACTAAGACCAGAACCTCTGGATGATGATGATGATGACGATGATGATGATGATGATGATGATGATTTTATCAAATGGAAGAAAAATAATTGTTCCTAAGAAAGTTCTCTCTGGGTCAGATGTTCCTGGGCCATTTCAGCGAATTGACAGACCTTCTAGGGCATAGAGTATGCTCCTTGTGAGGTCAGGGCAGACACTTCCCATCCTTCCCAGGCTCCTATGCTGAGCACTGTCTAGGAGCATGGTGGTCCAGTGACAAAGGGACTCATTGTGAGACTCTGTGTGGACACAGGCCCAGGAGGAATGGCCAGCATGGAGCTAGCCTGGCACACTGACAGGGTGCCTGAACCTTCAGTTGGTATGTAAGAGAGAGGGGTGTCAGGCATAGGTGGGGGTGGGTGTTAGGTATGGGGCCCTTATGGGGTCCTAAGACCTGATAATCACTTTGTATAATGTAAGAGGGTGAATAGGGGGCTCCGCCAGCACTGGAAAAATGCTGAACCTGCTTCAGGGAAAGGAGTGAAGTAGGTCCCATGGATGTGACTTTCCTACAGCTGATCCCACTCAGGACCCAGGAAAACCACTGTGGGTATGATTTCCCAGGCCCAGTAAGAACCAACGTGTGTCCTACCTTGTCACCATGAATTTTCAGAGTGCTCATGTGCCCGACACTATGGGGTATACATGCTGCTGTCTATTTAAGTGTACATCTACATCTAGGAGTGTGTCATTGTAGACTAAATATTTTGTTTCAAAAGGGAATCTCAGTGTCACAATTATTGTTCTCTCTTTTTCAAAACAAGTTATTTGTCAGAAAATGACTTACCCTCCAACTGTGGTTGAGAGGGAAAATTTCAGGGTGAAGAGGACAAAAGTTGATGTGTTGAGAATAAAAACAGGCACATTTTTGACTTGACACACCTTACCCATCCATTTCTACCACTCCTGAGTCACTTGACATTTCTAGAACAATTTATAATTTGTTCTGGGTTAAATCAAAAGGAGCAAAGAGTGGGGTGCCTGGGTGGCTCAGTTGGTTGAGCGTTCGGCTTCAGCTCAGGTCACGATCTCACGGTTCGTGGGTTCGAGCCCCGCGTCGGGCTCTGTGCTGACAGCTAGCTCAGAGACTGGAGCCTGCTTTGGATTCTTTGTCTCCCTCTCTCTCTGACCCTCCCCTGCTCACACTGTCTCTCTCTCAAAAATAAATAAAACATTAGAAAAAAAAAATTTTTTTAAAGGGGCAAAGGGTATAAAATATCAGTGATAAGGGGTGCCTGGGTGGCTCTGTCAGTTAAGGATCTGACTTTTGGTTTCGGCTCAGGTCATGATCTCACGGTTCATTGGTTCGAGCCCCACGTCAGGATCTATGCTGAGAGTGCAGAGCCTGCTCAAGATTTTCTCTCTCTCCCTCTCTCTCTGCCCCTCCCTCACTTGAGTGCACTCTCTCTCTCAAAGTAAATAAATAAATAAATAAACTTTAAAAAACATCAGTGATAAGATGTGAAAGTTCTGGGATCTTACGTGAAATATGGTGACCATAATTAATAAGAGTGATCTGTATGCCTACAGTATGCTGAGGAAGTAGAGGAAAAAGAACTCTGTGAGGTGATGGAAGTGACAATAAGTTTGACTGTGGCACCCATTCGGCAATGTACATGCACATGAAAGCTTCATGCAGTACACCGTGGATGTACATAATGCTCATTTGTCAGTTAATCCTCAGAAATCTTGAGAAAACATTTAACAGGGGTGTCTGGGTGGCTCAAGTCAGTTAAGTGACTGACTCTTGGTTTTGGCTCAGGTCATGATCTCATGGTTTGTGGGTTCAATCCCTGCATCAGGCTCTGCACTGGCGGTATGCCACCTGCCTGGGATTCTCTCTCCCTCTCTCTGTGGGGGGGAAGCACACCTCAAAATAAATAAATAAACTTTAAAATTAATTAATATTATATAATTATTTAATTATTATTTAATAATAGAATCATTAAAATAATATTGTATAATTGACATAATATAAAGGAGCATTTTTAGAAATTTAAATTTAATAAGTCATATTTATGTAAGAGTAGAATTATGAATTTATATAAATGCTTCTTATCATTATGGATATTATGTACTTCTTTTCTGCATTCAGGTGAGTCTCTGTGTTTAGTGTCCCTCTCCCTATGGACTCATGAACCATCTCTCTGTCATTGTGTGTATAAAAGGTGCCTCTTCACTGAAAAATTAAGAAAAAGAGACTTGGAGTTGCCTCCTAACAGGTGACTCAGAATGATATCACAGATGTCACAAAACAAACTGATGTGAGTCTGGCCCCTGAAAAGTCCGAGGGTACACAAAACACCCTTGATTCTGACACCAGTTGCAAATTCAGGAGTCCCCAAGGCCACCTCGGTTTTGATAATTCCCCAGAAGGACTAAGATAATTCCCTAAAACCTGTTGTACCCATAGATATGACTTATTACAACAAAAAAGATACAGATTAAAATCAGCCAAAGGAAGAGGCACATGGGCAGGGTCCAAGAGAATTCCAAGCAAAAGCTTCCAGTTGTCTACTCCCAGTGGAGTCACAGACCATGCTAACTTCTCCTGGTACCAGTGTGTGATACTATGCATGGAGCACTGCCAACCAGGAACGCTTCCACAGCCCCATCCATAATTGGGTGGGGGGTGCCTAGTCCTGTAGACTTGGTTGATCATTCACATGGCTGACTTTAGTCTCTACTGAATTCATGGTAAAAGATTTAACATTCAGTTTTTGGTGGCTTTCTTTTTTAAAGTTCTCTAAAGTAAATTGTTAAAATAATTCTGACTTAAACCAGCTGTTTATTCAATGTAAGGTTCAAATTAATAACTTCCTTAGAGTCACATAGTCATGAAACAATTCCTTTAATCACTCTAAACACTCAGATAAGAAATTAAGACCGTGTAACAGTAAAATTGATACTGGCGGGGGGTACCTGGCTGGCTCAGTTGGCAGAGCGTGTGACTCTTGATCTCAGGGTTGTGAGTTCAAGCCCCAGGTTGGGTATAGAGATTAACTAAAAATAAAATCTTGCGGTCCCTGGGTGGTTCCGTCAGTTAAGCATCCTGCTCTTGAATTCAACTCAAGTAATGATCCCAGGGTCGGGGTATCAAGCCCTGTGTTGGGCTCTGCACTGAGCATGAAGCCCGCTTAAGATTCTCTCTCTCTCTCTCTCTGCCCCTACCCACCCCACTCTCTCTCTCTCTCCCTCCCTCTCTCTCTCTCTCAAATAAAATAAAATCTTTAAAAAATAATAAATAAAATAAAATAAAATAAAATAAAATAAAATTGACACTGGGTGGGATCTTCAACAACTGGAGAAAGAAATACAAACTTGAATGAGCGAAGAAGAGACCGCAATGAGTGTGGAATGGCTTGGCAAATACAGTTGCAATGTCAAAAAGGTAAATCAATAGTTATTTGTTGGATGAATGAGACCACACACCCTCAGCACAAGGAGGCCAGCAGGGGACACTGTGGGTCTTCTCAGAGGACTGGCAGAAACTCAAGTTTTTCCAATTTAATGGACCCTGAACAGTTGCTCACTGGCCTGTGTAAAATCTCAGAGCAGCTGTTTCCTCCCAAGGAGTAAACCCACAACACATAGCCACCCCTGGCCCACACCCTAACCATATAGTAACTGTCAGGGCTGAGGACCTATGCCGTGGAAGAGGGTGATGAAGGGTTCAGATTTGCATAATGCAACATTCAAACACACCCCCTTCACACACCAAGCTCAGTAAGGGATAAAGAACCATCAGAGAGTCCAGCCTCTGCTTTGGGGCAAGGGGTCCTTCACCAACATCTGCACCATGACCTGGACTCCTCTCCTCCTCCTCCCCCTCCTCATCCACTGCCCAGGTTCATAGAGGTTTCAGAGGCCAGACTTTGGAGGGATCCCTCTGGCTTTATTCTTCATTCCTAACATGTGTCTATTTTTATTTCAGGGACCAGTTCTCAGGTTGTGGTGACTCAGGAGCCCTCACTGACTGTGTCCCCAGGAGGGACAGTCACTCTCACCTGTGGCTCCAGCACTGGAGCAGTTACCGATGCTCACTATCCATACTGGTTCCAGCAGAAGCCTGGCCAAGCCCCCAGGACACTGATTTTCAACACAAACAGGAAACACTCCTGGACCCCTGCCCAGTTCTCAGGATCCCTCATTGGGGGCAAAGCTGCCCTGACCCTCACAGGGGCTCAGCCTGAGGACGATGCTGAGTACTACTGCTGGCTGGTATACAATGGTGGTTTGAGGCACAGTGGCAGATTCAGATAAGAAACCAGAACAAAAACACACCCCAGCCCTTGTGAAAAAAAGATCACATGATCAGATACCAACTTTCAAGCAGCCTAAATATGGACCATCTATTGAAAGGTGAAGGCAAGGATCTGGATTGACTCCTATTAACTACCTAAGCCCTAAAGTGGAGGGAACACATGAATGATTTGGAAGAAACTGATTCAGGAAAAATAAAGTATAATTATTTCATAATCTGAAGATTATAATCAGATCTAAGGGCTGAGATCAAACATATTTCCTCCAGAAAGAAGCATCCTCCATGATGCACTTTGCTCACTAAGTGCAAAGAGAAGAAACACTCTGTATGTACTAACATTTATTTAATTGGGTTGCATTTATACAACACACATGCATAAAATCCAAAGTATTAAAAATTACCAAAAAGATTCTTTATGCCAAACCTTTATTAATATCAATATAACTACAATCAATATAACTATACTTCTAAATTTGGATGCATTTTTTAATTTTTGTCCTCAATATTTCCACAATTGTTATCAAACCTTGCACTCATATTTCTGCATTTTATATACAGCTCCTGCCATATAAGATTAATGTAGTAATGGGGAGCTTGGGTGGGTCAGTTGGTTAAGCGTCCTACTTCAGCTCAGTCATGATCTAATGGCTCAGTGAGTTCTATCCTCACATTGGGATCTGTGCTGTCAGTGCAGAGCCTACTCTGGATCCTCTGTCTCCCTCTCTCTCTGCCCCTCCCCCACTAATGCTCTGTCTCTCTCTCTCAACAATAAAAACACACACAAAAAAAGATTAATGTAGTAACTTCTCATTTATTAAAAGATATGCAATTATTTGAGAGACTGATTAATATTATTTTGACTTGAGCACTGATACAGTATTATAGCATTTAGGTAATTCCAAATGTTTACTAGCCAATACAGGAGTGATGTTACTTAACTAATTTTATTATTGATAAAACACTCCTGGTCATTTCTATGGATTTTGTTATCTCAGAGGGAGATGCCTGCCATTGCCAATGGGAAGCCTCAAGTCATTACTCCTGACTATACACTGCACCAAATAGGAAAACAAGAAGTTAGTTGTGTATGTTTGTTGGAAGCAGAATACATTGAGACACGTGGGACAATGTATAGCCAAAACCACGCCATTGTCTCTGAACCTGCTTTAGACCAGTGTCTCTCAAAATTTAATGTGTGTGAATAAGCTGAGGATCTTGTAAAATGTGGATTCTGACTCAGTGGGCCTGAAATGAGGGCAGAGATTCCACATTTCTAAAAGCCCCCTGACCCACAAATCCACATATATGTTTTAATAATAGGAAATCCATATGAATAGTATAAATAAGGAGAATCATTGGCAGACAAGAACCTAACAGCTAATGAGTTTGCATTATAGAAGCACCATTCCACACCCTACTCCTATCCTCCATGCAGGGATCCCATCAGGAAGGATGAAGACAGGCTCCTCTTTCTTTAAGAACAAAAAACAAGAGGTGTCTGTGTGGCTCAGTCGGTTAAGGATCCAACTCTTGATTGCAGCTCAGGTCATGATCCCAGGGTCCTAGGATCGAGCCTTGTGTGGGACTCCAATTAAGCGTGGAACTGCTTGAGATTCTCTCTCTCTCTCTCTCTCTCTCTCTCTCTCTCTCTCTCTCTCTCTCTCTCTCTCTCCCTCTCTCCCTCTCTCTGTCTCTCTCTCTCCACCCCTCTCCCCCACTTACACACTCTCAAACGAACAAACACACAAATAAGCAAACCCGAACTCCCTGGAGGTCCTGCCCAATCTCCCCATTGGCTTCTCCTCCAGTCCCATTTTAAAGTCCAGACTCTTCTCTATCTAGGAATCAGATTTCTCTTCCAAGTTCATGGCTCTCTCTCCCTTTCCTGCCTCCCCTTCTCCTGTGTCCCCTCCACAGTTAATTACCAAGGCCTTTACATCAGGAAAGCCATTGCCATTTGTCCAGATCTTTACTACTTGGAAGTGGACACTTATATTCCCTCCTTTCCCTTGAACTTCTATATTCCTTTCGTTCTGAAGACCCCAAGTCTGCTGATTGTCTTTTTTTTTTTCCACCTCAGCCAGTACCTTCTCCTGGAAGTACTTCCCAGGGTCCCCTCATTTCCCAGTGAATGCAGTGAACCACACAAAATGTTAATTTATCCTCCCAAATACCACTCTGCTCTAGGTGCTGAACTAGTGAAGAATCAAGTAGGAAGAGAAACTTGGATATGAGCAGCCTGGGAAGGAGGGCTGTGGTTGAAGTCTCAGCTGGGAAACCAGACACCTGTGGCCCTGTGTCTGTTTTGTGCTCAGGGGCTGTGTCCTCCCAGAGTCACTGGGGAGTCACTGACCATGTCCTTCCCACTTCCAACTAGCTCCACTTCAAGATGAATGGTTAAGCTCAATGCCCCATGTGAGGAGGCACAGCCAGGGGCAGCATAATATATTTACAGTATCCCTTCCCTCCCCAGAGGTTGGGGAGGGAATAAGAGAGACAGGGGGCTGTTTTCCCTGAGCCGTGTGGCTTGGGAAGCAGAGTTCTAGGGCATCACCCCTGTGGCTTGGACCCTTTTCCTCCTCACCCTCCTCACTCATTGCCCCTGTGGGTGGAGACTGGGCATCAGGACCTGATAGTGGGATGGCCCAGGGCTCTTCCTTGCTCCCTTAATCCACTGACCTTCCTCACTCACACTCTATCTCTCTCTCATCTGTCTTTAACATTTAATCTACTATGTGCCAGGCTCAGGTCTATGGCTCAGGATACAGCAGTGACAAGATAGACAAGGTCCCCATCCTCCTGGGGCTGATACCTTGGGTGACTGACAAAGGACTCATCACTTTCCTTTACTCCTAGTGAAGATTTCTTGAAAAGTCACTTTTCAGGGTGCCTGGGTGGCTTAGTCGGTTAAGCATCCAACTCTTAATTTCAGCTTGGGTCATGATCTCACAGTTTGTGAGTTCGGGGCCCCACGTTGGGCTCTGCACTGACAGTGCAGAGCTCTCTCTTCCTCTCTCTCTGTCCCTCCCCCACTCATGCTCTCTCTCCCTCTCTCTCTCTTTCAAAATAAATAAATAAACTTTAATGTTTAAAGTCACTTCTCTTTTTTTTAATTTTTTTAAATGTTTATTTTTGAGAGAGAGAGACACAAATTTATATTTGACAGAGAGAGACAGAGCTTGAGCAGGGGAGGGGCAGAGAGAGAGGGAGACACAGAATCCGAAGCAGGTTCCAGGCTCTGAGCTGTCAGCACAGAGCCTGACCCTGGGCCTAAACTCACTGACTGCGAGATCATGACCTGAGCTGAAGTTGGCCGCCCAACCCACTGAGCCACCCAGGTGCCCCTAACATCACTTTTCATATGGTGAGAAAGAGCTGGTTACTTGCTATTGAGTGAAAGCTCTGAGAGGGTCCCAGACAGAGCATTCTAGAGCACAGATGATGCCTTACACACTCAAGGAGCTGTCTGTAAGAAGGGCTCAATAATACCTTCTTTGTCACATAAAAGTGTGGCTACATAGCCCACCCTCCCTAGCTATTGGTGGACATGTGACAAAGTCCTAGCAAATGAAGTACAATCTAACTGTGCTATAGGACTTTGGGAAGTGTTCTTCTAAAAAACACATGAGCTCTGCTTTTGGTATATCTGTATGAGCTCCTCTTAGACAGAACCTTATGCAAATATTAACTATGCCTTCCAGGGAAAAACGTGTTAAAAAGCAACTATCTGAACACCTGACAGTGAAGAAAACGCAGGAAGTTAATAGATGGAAATTTAAATTTTTTAAGGGTATGGTGAGACAGAATCCCCAATTTTTATGGCTTTTAGCCTGGAGTTATCATGGATTGGCATGGTTAAAACTCCTTAAGTAAACCCATAGTCTAACTGTCTTGAAGAAGCAGTCAGTCAACAAACTTCAGACTGGAAAGGAAGGGGGAGATTCTATAAAGAAGAGAGTGCAGAGGGGGAACATTTGTGTATAATTTCTGCCTAAATCTCTGGCTCATCTCCGAACCTGGGATGTGGTAGGCAGTTCCCAAGAAGCCTAAATAAAGATAAAAAGATTGACTGAGATTTGAGTTGCCTACCATCCAAGAGACAGGGTCTTCACTATGAACCCAATCAAATTATTGCTTGCTTTAAAAAAGCAAAATTAATAGGGCACCTGGGTGGCTCAGTCAGTTAAGCATCTGACTTTGGCTCAGATCATGACCTCGTGGTTCGTGGGTTCGAGCCCTGCAGGCTCACTGATGTCAGTGTGGAGCCTGCTTCAGATCCTCTGTCCCCTTCTCTCTCTGCCTCTCCCCTGCTCATGCTCTCTGTCTCTCAAAAATAAATAAACCTAAAAAAAATCAAAATTACTTAGAGGACTATAATGGATCTTATATCAATGTAATATAACGTTCATAAAGTTCCAAATACAATTTCAAATTATTTGGCATCTAAGAAATGTGGTAGGTGAGTTTGAGGATCTCAGGCTGATCGAGGAAAAGGGCAAACAAAAAGTGCTGGGACAAGAGGACAGTAACACACAGAGAAATTTATTTGGGTGGCACTTAGAAAGGTCAGGTGAACAGGAAGTCCCTTACTGCAGTAACCCTTCCAGAAAGAGTGGCACAGGGCCAACATCCAGAAAAGGAAAGTAAAGAATTCCCAGGTAGAAAGGGAATCAGAGAAGAGCTTACATGTCTAGGAGATGTCATTCAGCAGCACAGCCAGGAGTCTCCACATCAGATAGCCAGAAGGCAGTTTGGGATCTTTTACAGTACAAGGATTTTTCTTATCTATGGCTAGCAGATGTTGAATGCAATTTCATGGGGCAGGCAAAGCAGGTAGGCTCTTAATGGTGAAATACATGCTTTTTTGGTCTATATTTAAAGCCACTGGGTGTTTAAAAACTTAATTTTCGTGCAGGCAGGGTAACGGCTATAGCCTGCCCTGAAGAAGAAAACAACACAGGGGCCAGTATACTGAGTACCTCTTTACCCCATTTACATGGCAACTAGATTCTAACAAGTGGAATGCAGAAGTGATGGGATGTGACTTCTGATACTACGTTATAAAAAAAAAATAGTGGCCTATCTTGGTTGCTCTCTCTTGCTTTCTCTTAGATCATTTGTCCAACAGGAAGATATCCTGCTCAACACAACCCCATGGAGAAGCCTACATGGTAAAGAACCAAAGCTTTCCCATAGCTGGCCACATGAGAAAGCAGATTCTACTGCTCCAGGCAAGCCTTCAGTTGTCTGTGGCTCCTACTGACAGCTCACATACAACTGAACACTAAGCACTTTAACAAGCTCTCAGGGGTTTGTTTGTGTGTGTGTGTGTGTGTGTGTGTGTGCGCGCGCGCGCCTGTCGTCTGTTTGTGTCTGTGTGTTTTTAAGTTTATTTCTTTATTTTGGGTGGGGAGGGGCAGAGAGAGGAAGAGAGAGAACCCCAAGCAGGCTCTGAGCTATCAGTGCAGAGCCCAACGCAGGGCTCAATCTCATGAACCATGAGATGGTGACCTGAGCAGAAATCAGGAGTTGGACCCCTAATGGACTGAGCCACATAGGTGTCCCTCTGAGTTCTTTTTGGTTCCACTCCCAGTGCCCAACCCACACAACCTCACATCACAGGTATCATTTATTATTTTAGGTCCAGGTTGATATGTATATGTTCTTTTATTCTTCCCTCCCTTCCTTCTTCCCTTCCTCTCTCCCTTTCTATCTTCCTTCCTTCCGTTTTACCTTTTGCCCTTGCTTTATTAGATAATAAATCCATAAACTAATTCCTTATCCTTAATTCCTATATCTCTTGCACTTCTTCATGTATTGATCTATTTCAATGAGTATTTATGAATATCCACTATAAGTTAGGCCATGTTCTAGGTGCTGAGGATACAGACCAATGACCTCATGGAGAATATGTTTTCAGAGAGGGCAGAGAGATAAATTGTGTAGTATGTTAGAAGGTAGTAAGTGCTGTGGATAAAAATAAAGCAGAGAATGGGAATAATAAATGACATGGGGATACTTGTGCAAAAAATTGAGGAGGTTGGGGAGGAAGTTATGCAGGGCCCTGAGGACCTGTCTTTTGATGCAACATATCCTCTTAATCTTTTATTTCTATTATTTTTCCTTACTGTATCCTTGAGAACATTACACTATTTTTAAAATATTTTTTAAAGTTTATTTATTTTGAGAGGGGCAGGGAAGGGACAGAGAAAGAGGAAGAGAATGAATCCCAAGCAGTCTCTTCACGATAAGCACAGAACCCAATGTGGGGCTTGAACCCACAAACTGCAAGATCATGACCTGAGCCGAAATCAAGAGTCAGTCTCTTAACCAACTGAACCTCCAGGAGCCCCGAGAACATTACACTTATTTTAAATCTTTACATTCTATGAGCACCTGACTGGTTCAGTTAGTAGAGCATGCAACTCTTGATCTCAGGGCCTTGAGTTCAAATCCCACACTGGGTGTGAAGCCTACTTTAAACAAACAAATAATAAATAAATAAATAAATAAATAAATAAATAAATCTCTATGTTCTATTTCATTAATTCCAATTCATGTTGTTAAAATGTTGAGTTGGTGCCTCTTTTTATATAGTGCATACATTTTATAGATGTCTTTTTTATTTTCGTGACCGTTCTACAGGCATATCAGTTACTCAGATTAGAAAGGTACAAGGAGGGTGCCTAGGTAGCTCAGTCGTCAAGCCCCACCCTTGGGTCCAGCCAAGTCAAGTTAATTGACCTCTCCAGACAAATTTACCCTACTTACTCGTGTGTCACAATAACCTATTTTCTGAGCCATATTTTTTCCCATCTCTTCTCAGATAGACTCTAAATTCCAAGAGGGTAGAATTTGTTTTCAATTCATCTTGTTTGTAATAAAAATTTTATGAAGTTAAATGAATGGATGAACAAATATTCAAATCATTTAGTTTCCAACTCTATCTTATTAGCATCTCTATGACTAGAATCATCTTGATATACCCCAGGAAAATCCAAACAATCATAACCTCTAATTTCAGATATGGTATAGAGGTGGTTGTGCTGTTAGACCATAACCCACTGCATGACAGATCTGTTGCCATTCTGCTCTCTAATATATTCTTCCTGGTACCTGGAAGAATATCTCTGGTAGAGGAGCTGATGAGTTTTCATCCAGTGAGTGAACTCAGACATGAATGTATCCTTTAATGGAAAGCTCCACCCTCAAGGTATACCCATTAATTGTTTTAGTAGGCAACTCTGCTGACAAGGGTGAAGAAACAGTCCAGGACTAGGTATGTGAGTCCCAGGTCTAGGGAAAAACATATCTTTTGTGCTATCCTCAAAATACCTTAACACCCAAGTCTTAAAAAGGTCTCATTAGAAGTGGCAGTAGTCAGGACCTGTGAGTGGCTTCAAGTGTTTATTTCAGTTCTTTAATCTTTCTGTATTTCCATCACTGTCAGCAATTAACATGTTTCTGCCATGATGAAAAATTTTTGACAAAGTGATAGAGATGAAGGCCATATTAAGGTTGCCAGGGAACAAGGGGTACCATGAGGTGATTCCTTTGTCATGCTGGAACAGTTCTATATCTTGACTGTGATGGTGGTTACACAAATGGAGACACAGGAAAAACTGTGTAGAAATACACACACACACACACACACACACACACACACACACACACACATGAATACATGAAAAATATGGTGAAAAGTAGATCATGTCTGTAGTCTAGTTAACAATACTGTACCAATATCAAGTTCCTGGTTTTGATATTGTTTCATATATATGTCACCAATGTGGGAAGCTGAATAAGGGTACACAGTACTCCATGTACTATTTTTGCAACATCTTATGAGTATATGATTATTTTGTTTGTTTTTCAGGTAGGCTCCATGCTCAATGTGGGGCTTGAATTTACAACCCTGGGATTAAGAGTTGGATGCTCTGCTGACTGAGCCAGCCAGGCACCCCAGTATATGATTATTTTAAAATAATTTTTAATAAGTGTTTTTCAAGAAAATATAATCCAAAATTTGGAAATACAACAAAAGGGAATTGTATGACCCTAGAATGTCACACTAGAGATTTTTTTTTAAATGGTCCCACATGCAGCCCAGAACATCTCCAAGATGATTGCCACATCACAGAACCATAATCTATCTCACTGCTGACAACCCTGTTCTGAACCTACAGAATGAAAGTTTTACCCGGGGCAGTGACAGCCTCATGAAGGATAAGAAATGAGCTGGTGAGCAGGAAGTGTATCTGTTTCTCCCCTGGTTTTTGAGGAGCCAGTTTAGGGTCCAACACACCCCTATCCTACCCTCAGTGTCATGTGATGGTCCCTTCTGCATCAGTCCTCACAACCCTTCTTGGATTAACAAAGCCTGACCAATGTTGAGAGGAATGATTTTCCTCCTTCCTGTGTTGGCCAGAGGTGTTGGGACAGTGTGATTTCAGAGTGTGATTTCCTACAGTGTTGGTTCCTCCCTCCAGGTTGGGAGGAGATACCCACCATCCCAGGAATTCTCAATGAATTTTTATTACTTACAGTAAATGAATGGATGAAATGAATAAATGATCCCATCTGACCTTAAAAGACTTTTAAAATTGTATTTGTCCAAGAATTGATTAGAGTCCAGGGCGCCTAGGTGGCTCACTTGGTTAAACATCTGACTTCAACTCAGGTCATGATCTCGTGGTTCATGAGTTTGAGCCCAGTGTCAAGCTCTGTGCTGACAGCTCAGAGCCTGGAGCCTCCTTCGGATTCTGTCTCTGCCCCTCCCCCACTCATGCTCTGTCTCTGTCTCTGTGTCTCTCTCAAAAATATAATAAACATTAAAAATAAAAAAAAAGAATTGATTGGGGTCCAGATATTTTATAACTGATAAATTTAGATTAGCACGTAGAAAATAGATTAGAAGTAAAATAGAAAGGATAATCCCAAGGATTACGGTTTTAGGATTTTTAACCAGTTTTGTATTTAATTTAGCAAACATACTTTAGCTATCTTATTTCAACAGCCCCCTCCATCACCCCAGACTATATAAATCCTACTTCTGTATGGCCTTATTGAATCAGCTTTACCATTCTGGTTGTTCCTTCATTAACGGGATACTTATATTAGGCATGTGCTCACTGTTTATGTGATAACTATGCTTTCAGTAATATGAGACTTGTGCTTTCACAGAACTTGAAGGTACCAATGAAATGTGCTCACTTCATGAACAATCACTGGAATAGACCCTATGTCAAGGAACAACATGACAAGAATGTTTTCAAGATCCTTTATGTTTCCCTGAACTTGATGATTCATGAGATTTTAATTGATACATAGAAAATAGTATTCATGGGGCATCTGGGTGGCTCGGTTGGTTAAGTGTCCAACTCTTGGTTTCAGCTCAGGTCATGGTCTCATGGTTTGTGAGTTCAAGCCTGGCTCAGTGTTGCTGGTGTGGAGACTGCTTGGGACTCTCTCCCTCTTCTTCTCTCTCTGCCCCTCCCTTGCTCGCTTGCTCTCTCTCTCTCTCTTTCTCTCTCTCTCTCAAAATAAATAAACTTAAAAGAATTTTTTAAGGAAAATAGTATTCATTTTCAGAGCTTATACATCCCAAAGCCTGATGACTTAACACATGCCTACTGTTCCCACACAAATATATGTGTGTGTGTGTGTGTGTGTGTGTGTGTGTGTGTGTATTCCCACCCAGACAGTGCTGGCTTGTGCTATCATATTTAAATGACTTATTATTGCATAAAAAGTAAAATATATGTTACAGGAAACTTCCTTCTTGAAAATCCATTAAAATGTTACCAACAAAAGTCCGTGAAACATTTTTATGGAAGGGACCAATTTGACCTAATGTTCCCCATCAAAGTGAATCCTGAATTAAATCAGAGATTTAATTTTGGTTCCAAGAAAAGTGAGGAGGACATAAAAATTGGAAAGGAAGAAGTAAAAACTGTCTCAATATTTTTAAGATAGTAAATACCTTCAAATTGGTATTGACATTCAAAGCAATCCCAAAATTCCAGTGAGTTGGCAGAAATTATTAAATTATTTTAAAGTTACATGGAAATCTGAAAGACCTAAAATAGCCCTAATAATCTTGAAATTTTCTATAAGACTACAGTAATTAAGACTGTGTGGTATGGGTGTTTCAAAAATAAACCAACACTTTATACTATTTTATACTTTAAATTTGCTAAGACAGTATATCTTAAGACACACATACAAAAAGGTAACAATTGATGGATGCATTAATGAACTTAATATCGTCTTTTCACAATATATACATATATCAAAACATCACACTGTACACTTTAATGTATATAATTTTATTTGTCAATTATACTTCAATAAAGCTGGAGAAATAAATGAATAAACTAACAAATGTATAGTCACTTGATCTTCAACAAAGCCACTAATAAAAGTCAAAGGGAAAAAGTGGTTCTTTTTAAATAAGTGATGCTAGAACAACTAGATATTTGTATTAGAAAAAGTAAAAAGGAACTTTTACTCTCTACCTTATACCATACACAAAATTAATTCAATATGGATTATGGACCCAAATGTGAAACCCAAAACAATAAAGCTTTAAGGAAAAAAAAAAGAAAGAGAAAGAAAGAGAGAATATTTCAGAACCTTACCATGGACAAGGGATAAAGATACCAAGGATACAAGAAAAAAAATGTATAAATTAGACTTCATAAAAAGTAAAAGCTTCTGGGGTGCCTGGCTGGTTCAGTCGGTAGAGCATGTGACTCAATCTCAGGGCTGTGAGTTCAAGCTCCACGTTGGGCATACAGCTTATATCAGAAAAATTTAGGGGGTACCTGGGTGGCTCAATCAGTTAAGCATTAAGCATCTGACTCTTGATTTCAGCTCAGGTCATGATCTCACAGTTCTTAAGTTTGAGCCCTGCATCAGGCTCTGAGCTAACAGTGTGGAGTCTGCTTAGGATTCTCTCTCTTCCTCTCTGTCCCTCTCCTGTTCATGCACACCCTCTCTCTCACTCACTCTCTCTCTCTCTCTTCTCTCTCAAAAATAAATACCCTTAAAAATTTTTTAAAGGAATTTGAAAGAAATAATGGCTGATATTTGAAGAAAATAAAAGCCCAACGAGCCATTTTGGGGGCAGCTGGGTAGCTCTACTGGTTAGGCATCCAGCTCTTGGTTTCAGCTCAGGTTATTATCTCACAGTTTGTGGGATCAAGCCCCACATCAGGCTCCACACTGACAGCATGGAGCCTGCCTGGGATTCTCTCTCCTTCTCTCTCTGCCCCTCCCCCGCTCTCTTGCACACTCTCTCATTCTCTCTCCCTCTCTCAATAAATAAATAAACTTAAAAAATTTTAAGTAAAAGCTTCTGCTCATCAAAAGATACCAGTTGTAGGGAAGCTACAAGTTGTAGGGAGAAAAAAAAATCAAAGGAATTAAAACAATATTTGTTAGTTGAATGAATGAACAGATTCATTTTCCTTATTTCCCATCACTATTCACATTCTCTTGAAGAAGCCCTCAGGTGCCACCATGCATTGCCTCAGAAGCACAGTCTGAAACAAACTCAGAGCTTAAAATTTAAAGGGTTCTGAACTCATTGGTCCATGTAAAAGGTTGCTTCACCAGGTAAACTTGTCTCCTGGTGAGGGTGCTGCTTTGTGAGCTAAGGACACAGTTGAGGAGGTAGTAAAGGGAACAGATTGACACAATACACCACACACATAACCCTCACCCAGGGCATTCAGGAGGGAATAAAAGAGCCAACAGAGAGCTCAGCATCAGCTGAGAAGCCAGCAGATCCTTGGGACATCTGCACCATGTCCTGGATCCCTCTCTTTGTCCTCCCTCTACTCATTCATTGTCCAGGTTCATAGAGATTTCAAAGACTGGTCTTTGGAGTGATCCCTCCACTCCTGTTCTTCATTCCTACACTGTATCTGTTTTTCAGTTTTAGAGACTAGTTTTCAGGCTGTGGTGACTCAGGAGCCCTTCCAACCATCCCTAAGAGGGATAGTTACTGTCATCTGTGGCTCCAGCACTGTAGTCACCACCAATGGTACCTATCCACACTGGTGCCAGCAGAAGTCTGGACAAACACTGATTTATGACACACACAACCAACACTCAGGGACTCCCTCCCAATTCTCAGGCTTCCTCCTGGGGTCAAACTGTCCTCACCTTCTCGGGGGCTTAGCTCGAGGAGGAAGCTGAGTACTACCATATGCTGGCATACCCTGGTGCTTGGCTCAATGAAAGACCCAGATGGAGAATGGTGGTATAAGCCTGCCACCTGGCTGATCCTGGGTCCACATATTATCAACATGATTTGACTGACAAATGGATATATATTTTAGTTCTCTGGGCAACCTAAATGTTGGCCACTTATAGAGAAAAAAGTTTAAGGAAGAGGGCTAAAAATGATCCAGTGAATGTTTTAGGAGAAGGTGGGTTTAGGAAAAACAGAACCCAAATATTTTGTCAATCCATAGGGCACAATAGAAGCTGCAATAGATGAAGAGTTTATGATCAATTCCCTTTCCCCCCAAAAAACATGTAAGATATATTTCCAACTGTTCATTGGAGTGAAGAAAATAAATTTCTCATTTATATAAGTTAAGTTTTAAAAACAATGCAAGTTCACAGCATAAAATCTGGAAATATTTTTAAGGAGTGCTTTTCCTACTCTAGAAAGACCAAATAGTTCAGAAGTTAGATTACTATAGAAGTTACTATTTTAGTCTTTTTTCCCTTTATGTTTCAGATCACAATGTATACAAAAATTTGTATCCTGCTAGTTTTATTTCACACTACTGCAATCTTTAATGTGTGTGTGTGTGTGTGTGTGTGTGTGTATATATACATAGTGCAGCTATTAAATAGAAGTATCAAAACATTCCATTTTGAGCAATTATTTCCTCTATAAGTATAACCTAAACCCTAAAGTTTCTTATATATGGCATTTTTGATACATAAACATTATTCTGTAAATTTTTGTTGAATTTGTAAAACCTATCTAGGAAAGAATATGACATTATTGCTTCTTTATTCACATTTTAAAATAACTTCCAGAAAGGTTTATACCAATTGATACTCTTTTCATATTTTCATTGTCAATAGACATTATAATTTCTAAAATATTCATCAGTAAGATACTATTGTTTAATTTCCATTTCCATGTTTACTATTGAGATTGAATATTTTGCATGTTTTTATTAACAAGCTCTAATTCTTCTTTGTGAAATAGCCAGGTTTTTTCTTTACAATAATTCAATATTAGTGCATGAGAGATTGTTCTTAGAAATCTTTAGAAATACTTCAGAAAAAAAGTTTTTAATTATTAGTTCTTGCATAATTTTAGGTAATGATTTTGCCAGTTAATACCCCATAAAACATTTTGAAAATGTTACATTTTCAAAAACAAAAAAGGTGTGGAAAACTGTATAATATAAATCAGTTATCTTTAAAATGGGAGAAAAAAAGAAATTATCTAAAAGGCTAAAAAAAGAATCTGAGAAGAATTGTTATACTTTTTGATTTTTGAACAATCTGAATTTATTATATATTCACAGCTTTTAAACTAATGTACTCATTCCTAAAAGAATCTCATCTCAAGCGGGCCCGTGTCAACTTCAACAGCAAACATGAGTGAGAAAGTAACACCATGACTGTTAACTTGGTTTTAGCCGCATTCCCTGCAGAATATTGCAAAAATTTCTAATGTTCATTCTCCCTGAGGTAGCCTCAAGAAGGCCACCAAGGATTCCCTACTCCCTGGAATTTCTGTCTACATGTGGTCAACTTCCATATTATATCAAGATTGGTCTGTGTGACCAATAGTATATGACAGAAGTGATGTTATTTCATCTCCAAGCTAAGTGGGCAGCTTCCTCCTTGCTGTCCTTGGATCACTCACTCTGCTAGAAGCCAGTTGACAGGACATGAGGAACATGTGACAAGGAATTGAGGCCTCCTGCCAACAGCCATGTAAATTTAGAAGTTGATTGTCTTAGTCCATTCAAGCTACTATAATAAAACACCACAGACTGGGTAGCTAATAAACAAGAGAAATGTATTGCTCACAGTTCTGTAGGCTGTAAGTCCAAGATCAGGGTGCCAACATGGT
The DNA here is from genome assembly GCA_028646485.1 of Cryptoprocta ferox. Lineage (NCBI taxonomy): Eukaryota > Metazoa > Chordata > Mammalia > Carnivora > Eupleridae > Cryptoprocta > Cryptoprocta ferox. The sequence continues at coordinate 18,817,625 of CM053566.1, read as the reverse complement.
CAGGTGAGGGACCTCTTCCAGGTCACAGGCTTCTTGTATCCTGGCATAGTAGAAGGGGCCAGAAAGCTTTGTGGGATCTCTTTTATAAAAGCACTAATCCCATTCATGAGGGGTCTATCCTCATGATCTAGTCACTTCCCAAAGGTCCCATATTAGTATACCATCACATTTGGGGTTTAGGATTTCAACATGAGTTCAGGGGTACAAAAACATTCAGACCATAAGCACTAATCCTCAAGCACCAGTTAAGTCTTCAGATGCTGGAGCTCCAGCAAACACCTTAACTGCAGCCTCAGAAAAGAAGCTGAGCTTGAGCTAGAACCACTCAGCTAAGCAGATTCCAAATTCTTGACTCTTGATAATCATGATTGTTTTAAACTGGCAAGTCTACGCTGATATTTAATATAGTAAAGATAACAAACACAGATTTTGGTACCTGGAAGGGGAATGCTGGTATAACAAATACTTAAAATATGGCTTTGGAACTGTTCAGTGGACTAAAGCTGGAAGGACTTTGAGGAGAGTGTTAGTATAAGACTTAGTAAAAACAAAAACTGGACTTTGAGAACACTCCAGTGTGGCTTAAAAGGAAGTAAGGAACATGCTATTAGAAAATTGAGAAAGGGGTTATGTATTGGCAGAAAGTTTGATAACACCATCACCTTCAGTTTATATGAAATGTATAAAATGTACCTAATTAATTGACTCATCTAGCTAAGGAGATTTCCAACCAGAGAGCTGGAAGTACTGCCTAGCTTCTTCTTGTTGCTTATAGTACAATATGAAGGGAAATTTAAAAAGTTAAGGGAAGGACTGTTAAACAAAACGGGAGCCAGAACTTGTAGGTTTTGAAAATTTCCAGCCTCTTCAGATGGCAAAAGATGCTGAAATTAATGGCTACCAAGCAAAGATTATAACACAGGGCACTGAAGAAAAGTGATCTGAAGATGAGAGTGGGGCTGTGAAATTCTTTGTTAAGGCTCAGAAGGATTAAAGATGATGCTTCAGAGCACCATTCAGTCAGGTCAAATCCCTCTAAAGAGTTTAAGGGTGTGGCTCAAAGATCATCTCAAATCACACAGTGGGGGCTTCTACTAAGCTTACGGGTGTTGTCCCTCAACTATCTCAGCAGAAAACCAAAAGAGTCCTCCATATCTTGAAGAGATGTGTGGTTGTGGCTTTGGAGTGGAGTTCTTCGGCATGAACACCAGTAAGATTAACAGGAGACACACATAGTTTTCAATTTAGCTATAACCTTCCTTTCATAAAAAGCAAGTATGCCATAGGGCAGAATCAAGAATCCTGACATCAAGGCCAAGAGAATTTCCAGGCCTTGAGTCCTAATCAATAAATTGCCAACATATATATACCTGGTGGGATTTCAGAATTGCCACTAACAAGTGACTCCCATCTCCTCTTCCCCTTTCTAAACAGGCATGTCAATGACAGTTGTTCTATACCTGTCCTACTGCTGTTGGGTGGGGATGTAGGTGAGCAGGTAACTTATCTCTTTAGTTCACAGGTCTTCAAATTCAGGGGAACTATGCTTGAGATACTGCAAATAAAGAATACCACCCAAGGACTTGATCTATAACTAGACCTGATTTAGATGATGAGATTCTAGCCTTCAACTTTTGGAGGCCTTCTGAGGAGGTGAATGTATTTTGCACATAGGAAGTATGTAAACCTGGTGGTTTAAAATTATATCCATCAATTCTTCCCTTCAAAGGTAAAGCTTAATTACCCTCCCCTTGATATGTGTGCTAGACTTAGTGGCTCACTTCTAATGAACAGAAACAACAGAGTAAAATGTCTGAGACTAGGTCATAAAAAAGACAGTCTAACTTCCTTGCTCACTTCCTTGGAATATTTGTAGAAGCCAGCTAGGCATGTCTTAAGGATACTTAGGTAGCCCAGTAGAGAGGCTCTATGGAGGACTGAGGTTTGCTCCCAACAGTGAGCAAGGAACTGGAGTTTTCTGTCAACAGCCATGTATGTGACTAAGCCATCTGGGAAGCAAATCTTCCAGTTATCTTTCAGGTGACTGTAACCTCATGGAACTCCCAGAACATGTAATTTCCAAAACAACCCAACTAAGTTGCTCCTAGATTTCTAACTCTCAGAAACAGTGGAAGATTTAAAAAAAAAAAAAATAGGCCATTAGTTTTGTGGTATCTTGTTATACAGCAATCGATAAAGAATATATTCCCAAATTTGGGCTCTGCCTTCAGTCCAGTTTTGACAAGAATCTTGCTGGGTCAGCTTAGGGAAAATTCCTCACCCTTGATATCTGATCAAATTTCTTATTCTCTACCCTCAACATAATGAATAATTTTTCTTCAACATTTCCAAGTTTTATTATTAGGAATTTCTTTCCAATGAGTATTTTCATACTTTTACCTTTTATACTATATTCATTTTGGGGAAACAGACTTCTAGAATTACAAGTTTATTATTTTTATCATATCCATTTTTAATAACCCATGTCGTGATTTGAAAAGGATGTATATAAAGTCATTTAGTATATACCCACACACATACCCTGAAAGTTCCAAGGAAAACTTAATTCACAGTAAACTATAAATTAAGACTATTAAAACATTCAGTCTGCACATTTTCACATCTTTGGAATTAACTTACCAAAAAAGGTATACAGAATGAAAACTTTAATAAAAATGAAAATATGAATAAAAATACTTAAGACTCAAACCTGTAAACAAAGGTAGCCAAGTTTAAATCCTTTATTAAACAAAAATAAAGATTTTAAAATAAAAGGTCTTTATAAAAAAATCCTAAAGAAAATAGAGGGGTATAATGAATCAAGGCAAAAATAGAGAACAAAAAAAATTAGTTGGTATAATAAATCAAGGGTTGATCCTTGGAAAAAGTAAATCAGAAACATTGGTAAAACTGTGGCAATTCGAATGAGGGGGAAAGGAAATACATCTTTTTTTTTTTAATGTTTACCTTTATTTATTATTGAGACAGAAACAGAGCATGAGCGGGGGAGGGGCAGAGAGAGAGGGAGACACAGAATCTGAAGCAGGCTCCAGGCTCTGAGCTGTCAGCACAGAGCCCGATGCGGGACTCCAACCCACAAACCGTGAGGTCATGACCTGAGCCGAAGTCGGATACTTAATTGACTGAGCCACCCAGGAGCCCTGGAAATACATCTTAATATTAGAAATAAGAAAAGGAACGGGATTCTGAGTAGAAAGGATAATATTCAGTCCCAAGTGGAAATATTACTTCAGGAAAGGAAGGTTTCTAATAGAGAAGTATGAATCAGGCTGAGCAAAATCTTTCTGATAGAAAAGTGTGAACAAGGCTGAGCAAAATCTTAGGAGAGTAAAGAAAATGTAAAAGATTGCCTTAACAGATATTCTAAGCTATCTAATAAAACTAAGCAATTTTCTTTAAAACCTCTAAAGACAGAAATTAATTAAGCAGTATGTGCACTACCTTTAATGATAAAGCATTTCTCACTAAAACCAAGAACAAGAAAGCTCATTTATATATCACTGTTTGAAAGTTCTGGCCAATGCAATATGATTAAAAATAAGTAAAACTGGCAGGTAGGCAGTGTGTGCATAGTGTTACCAAATAACAAATAACTTAAACTAAAAGTATGCCATGTTATTGCTGAAAAGATAAATAATGAAAACATTTTTTTAAAAAAGCATTTTATTACTATAATTGCTATTTTACTTACAATTTTTGGCAACATTAACAAGCTAATAAATTTTATCTGAAAGAACAAGCAAGCAAAATAGACATGGAAATTCACAAAAGGCAATAACAAAATAGTAATCTTGACCGATATTCAATATATTTGTAAACGAAACAAAGTGACATTGCCTTAAAAAAATAGAGAGGTATCAATAGAAAAACAGAGAAAGCTCCTGAAAGAACTCAACTCACTATATTCATTTTCTTTTGGTTGCAGGCACAGAAATTGACTCAAGCTAGCTCAATTCTAAGATAAGCAAAGCTTTGATGATTATCTCTTCCTAGCTTTTTGTGAAAGCCTAGGAAATTTTACCGAAATGGAGAGGAAAGAAGAGTGGGGAGGCTTAAAGTGCCTTTAAGGGGAGGAGGAAAAAGGTAGGGGGAGATTTCATTGTCAGTATCTTTTAAGAACACTGGTGAAGCTCAATAAACCAAAGGAAGTGACGAAAAATTAAGCGAGGTAGCAAGCCATGCAGGCCTAGGAGATGAGCATTCTAAGAAAGAAAATAGCAGTTGCAAAGTCTTTGGAACAGGAAAAAATATGATTTACTTGAAAAAAAAAAGTGAGGCCAATGTGTCAAAAACAGTGCACCAGTGGGAAAAATGGTGGAGTAGCATGGAAGAGAATGGAAGAGCAAGAGGAGGTAGACAAGGGCCTGTAGTTGGCAATAAATAACAATTTGTACTCCTTAGGGGCATACTTTAGTTAAATAGCAAACAGTTAACAGTGTTGATAATACCAAGCAACCACAAAAACAAAGAGCTAAAACATTTCATATTTTTACTGTTTTCAAAAACAGACATTGTTATATGAACAGAATAAGGGAGAGAAGTATGCAGAAATCTGCATATCTATTTATACACAGAAGTTTCCACCTGAGACTAGAACAAGGGCGTGTGCGCACACATGCACGGGTGTGTGCACACACACGCACATAACACACTCACTCACTCTAACTCTTTCTCACTCTCTTTCTCTCTCCACCTAAAACAGGTTCGGGCTGAAATATTAACAAAGTGCCTTGGCCCAAGAAAACTAACTGAAATGGCCTAGTAAAATGTTCAAAGTGCATATCAATCAATCAAACATTGAGCAAATAAATACAACAGAATCTACACTCAGGAATTCTTTAAAACATGGACAAAATATATTCACAATTACTTTGTTATCTGTTGTCCTTCCTCCCCAATTCAGAAGGGATGCTAAGCCCCTGATGACTAACCCTTCCCAGCTTTTTGTGAAAGCTTAGGGAATTTAGCAAGACTGAGGAGGGAAGAAAGAAGTGGGGAGAGGGAAGATGCCTTGAAAGGGAAGAAAGCAAGGGAAAACAGGAAAGATTTCGCCTGGCTCAGGTCTACAGACAGCATCCTAGGTTCCTTAAGTGGTGCACAGAGGCTTGTAGGTACCTGGATCAGAGGTGGAAGAAGAAGGGACAGCACTGGAAAATGCCCAGGGACACTCAATCCTCGGAACCCACAGAAGCAGCCAAGGGTGTTGATGTTCAGGAACCAATACTCAAAGGGCACTCCAGTTACGTGAGAGTCCTTGGAAATGACAAAGGGAAAAAGTTCACGGTATAGTCACAGATTAGGCAGTTGGACAGATTAGGTGAAGGACAGGAACTCTAAAATGTAATACTTAATGAAATAAATGGGGCATTTCTTGCACATAAGAGTGTGTCAAGAAAGACCCAAACTCACATTAGTTTGATAAGAAGGGAAACTATACACACAAGAGAGTAACTGCTAGCTGTAATACATTCATGTCCAAGGCAAGTTACAAACTTGCAAATTTCACATGTTCAACTCAGGTAAGATACATGTACATGGGAAAATATCAGGAAAAGCCCGATAGTGGGTTTAATTCAGTCACCATGGGTTACTACTTTTATCCACTGTACCTACTATTCTTGGGCAACTCCCACTCCAACATAATAGTAAGAGAGCAAAATTTAGCCCAGTCCTTGAACTGGACAGATACCATTTGTTTAGCCCTTTTCAGTTCAAACTATGGGTCCAGTGCAGTTCAAACTATGGATATCAGGGCTTCTTTCCCTGGGGAAACTTTACTTGCTTTACTGCTACAGCTGAGAGGTATATGGCTAATTCATTCTGACCAAAGACCAGCCAGACGAACAAACTGAATTCCTCTTTGGATCACTCAACAGGAACTTCAGACTCCAGGCCCCATTCTATTCGTTACCCCTGCTTCTCCATTTGAAGCCAATTGATACACTGTGATTATTTTATGTCTGCAGGGGTCCCTTGCCAAACACCAACATTTTATTTTGAATACTTTTGCTTCCTTGGATATTCTTGTGCTAGGAAGACACTCTGAGACAGTGTTCTTTCTGCCTTGGCTTCTAGACTGGAGTGAGTGAGTGTGTGTGTGTGTGTGTGTGTGCGCGCGCGCGCGCAGGTATGCCTCGCCCTCAACCAGAACAAGGAGTCTCCACTGACTAATCTCCCAGTTTCTGATTCTCATTCATGACAGACCTTCTCCCTCAACTTCACATTTATACTCTCAGAGACAGATTATTTTAAACCAGCATAAGGGAGACACTTCTAGGGGCTCAGCAGCAAATGGGACCATGCTGTAACAAAGTCCTTCCAGTCTGACTACAGTTAATATTGAAATCTTCAAAACATGGAAATAAAATTAAGTATTTAAAAAACTCTAGATTCTATATGCAGATATTAGAGCTTTCAAACTTACAATCAACATGAAGTATCAAAATAATAAACAGGTTTCCACTTTTTTTTCTCTCACCCACACATACACACACAAAACACCTTTCATATGTTAACCCAGATACAGTTACATGAAAGCCAAGTAATATATTTTAAATAACATCTCAAATTCAGATCAGACAGTACTGTATTTCATGAATTTAAAAAGAAACGCATAAATGACTCATTGGTTTCACTATTTTTGACACTACTATAAAATGTATGGTTTGTATTTTTTAGTTTTATGGGGTTTTTGACTTTCAAATACCTGCTTTAGATTTACTGAAAGTAGAATTAACGAGGTTTTTTTGAAACTTTATTCTTAGACCTGGGAGGTGACGGTTCAGAATCTGATGTGCTCACAGTAATGGATGCTACTTCCACTGATCCTGGTTGAAGAGGTCCCAGTGACACTTGAATAACAACTTTTGTTTCAGGAGGCAATCCTTCCAGTTGCTTAGGCTTCTTAAACATTTGATGACACTGGGTCTTGTGCTCCATTTTCTCCTTGAAAGTTAAAAACTGTAGACGGCATTTGGAACAGTGGTGAACACTCTTTTCCCAGTGTCCCCTATAATGACACATGTATGGTGTTGCAGTTTTGAAAATTTTGAGACAGAATGGACAGAGCAAGTTCTTAGTGTTTTCATGGCATGTTCTGAAATGTGTTTCCACATCAGCAAAGGCTGATGATCTGTAATTGCAAACTTGGCACACATAGGGCATTTCGCCAGGCTTGTGATTGTCCTTCATGTGCTGTAAGAGAATCTGATCTGTTCTGAAAGACAATTCACAAATTCTACAGACAGTGGAGGGCTCTTGAGTAGTGTGTACACTTTCAATATGACATTGCAGCTGGAAGGGAGTGGGAAACTGTCGGTGGCAGTGCTGGCAGGTGGTATAACTTTCCCAGCTGTCACCCCTCTGCTTCTCAAGTTCCAAATGGTGCTTCATGTGATTCATAAACTTGACATTTTTTAGAACTTTCAAGCAGCTGAGGCATTTAAAGGTTGTGTGAGTCTTCTGTTCTGGCTGTCCATCTCCTTTATGCTGCCCATAATAAAAGTCACGAAGTAATATGACCAGACTTTCTTTCTTGGGATCAACAACCTGGTTTTGACCTGCTAGTCTCAAAACATCTGTTTTTGCCTGTCTATTTTCCTTAACAGGATTTGTAGGCTTGAAATGAACACTGTCCTTTGGAAAAGCTGTTGGAAAAGGTGCTCCATTCTGAACATGGCTTAATGAGGTATGAACACTGTTTGTGGGTGTGCTTTGCTGAGCAGTCACTGCATGAAAGATACCTGAAGGGGACAAAGCTGAAGCATGTCCCCCTATGATACCATCACTGAGTTTAAGCCTTTTGGGATTTACACTGTTTACTTCAGCAGTAGAAAGTTGCTTTGATATGCAAGGACTTTTATTCATACCTCCAACAGAAAGTGCTGCTCCTCCTGGATGCTGCAATGAATTTCTGAATGTAATCAAAGGAGAACATAACTCTGAAGAGCTATTAGGCACGACTTTCGGTGAATTATTTTTATAATCAGGTTTAGACAAAGGCTCAATAATAATAGGACTATCTGTTGATCTTGATTCAGATTCAGAAACAGGCAAGGCAGTCACTGCTTCTGATATAGGGGTCACATGACTTATAGGCTGCAATTTGGGAGTAGTACCTGTTCTGAGGTGACCATACTTTTTTCTCCTTGAACATGAACCTGGGGTGACTCTGTTCAAAATGTTTGAAACGACTGGTTTCGAATTTGAAGTCACCCCAACAAAGATCAGCTCAGCATCGTCATTTACATGTTCTACCCCAACAAAGATCAGCTCAGCATCTTCATCATCTACTTGTTTGGTTTCTTCTATGTTCTGCTGCGATTCTGACTCTTGTTCTTCCTCACATAATATACATGGTTGTTCCATTGTCTATTTTTTTTTTTATTCTTGAAGGTATGGCCACAAATCCCAGTGTTTTCTTTATATAAATTGCCACCTAAGTACAAACACACTACACATCAGTAAGTACAGAAAAATGCATTACCTTATTTCTCTCCAAAACCGTAAGTTAGTTACAAACACCCTTATTTTATAGATCAGGACACTAAGACTCTAAGAGGATAAATTACAGCTTAAAACCTACTGTTGTAAGTCTGTGAAACTCCAGAATCTAGCTTTGCTGATTATGATTTCTTCTATTAAGAAAAGAGGAAAAACTTCTCTAGGTGAAATCACATGCAAAGGGTATATTATTTTATAAAGGCACCACTGTGCAGTGTTTAGAAACACGGGCTTTGGAGTCAGAAAAAATTAAGCTGAAATTCTAAGTCAGCCATAAACCAGCTGCATCTTTCTTTGGTAAGTTCAAAAATTTTAAATGTGTTTCTGTATCTTAAAGGCAAAATTTCTTATTTCTGGGGTGCCCGGCTGGCTCAGTCAGAGGAGCACAGACTCTTGATCCTGGGGTCATGAGTTCCAGCCCCCCACTGGGTATAAATGTTACCAAAAAAACTAAAAAAACTTTAAAAAGAAAGTTCTTATTTCTCAGACTTAAGATAACAGCTCTTTTTAAAATGTACCAACTTTTCAATGGCACCTATTTTTGTAGTAGAATTGAAGAAAACTTTGTATTAAATGAATATCTCAATTGATTCATACATAATTTCATAAATATTAATAAAGTGTCAAATCCAAAGAACAGAGTAAGAGTACCTACACACAATCAACAAATAGTATAATTCAGTGTCAAATGGTTATCACATGCCTAGCAAATTAGGAATGAACTCTCTTGATAATCTCTTCCCACCTCAAGGCCTTATAGTCCATTCATTGATGTCTCCTAAATTTCTCCCTCTAATCCTGACTTTCCCACTGAAGTCTCTTCTCCACATGGCAGGCAAAATGATTCTGTTCAATCAGATTATATCACTGCTCAGTTCAGAACACTCCAATGGCTTTCTGGTTCACTCAGTAAAAGGCCAAGTGCTTACGATGCCTGTAAGACCAGCTTCCAATCCCATATACTGCCCCTGCAGTTATGTCCTACTCCTCTCCCCTATCCACTTCGCTCCAACCACACCAACTGCCTTGCTTTTTCTTAAATACATTAAACACTTTACCTTGCTTAGAGCTTTGTATTTGCTGTCCTTCTAATAGGCATGCTCATCACCCAGATACCTGCATGGCTGGCTCCTCACCATATTCAGACTTCTGTTCCAAGTCTTCTCAAAGAGGTTCTCAAATATTCCAATTGACTACTAATTCACATTCTCTCTTCCATTCCCCTCACCTTCAAGTCCTTATCACCATCTGACACATTATGAACTGCATCCATCTTGATTCTCGTCTACTGCCTACCCAGTAGAATGTAAACACCAAAGGACAGGGATGATCTTTTGTTGACTACTGTACCCCCACCAAAATGAACAGTACCTGGTACAACATGGGAGCTCAACAAATACAGAATTTGTTAAATAAATTAATGCTAACTTTCATTAATAAGAACTTTTTTTGTAGAACAGCCTATAATCCATTACTTTCACATTTTCTATGATTTAGTTTGAGAGCCCTATCCATGTCAGATATTCTGTGGGCCACTGAAGGATTGAAAACTGCTGGCTTTCTACAAACGTTTTTTCTCACAACCCATAGTAAACAAAACAAACAACAACAAACAATGTATACAGAGTCTCACTACACAAAGACATAAATAATAATTGCTTTACTACATGGGATGCTTATTCTAATATTTTCTGTTTTTTTAAATTGACCATAACCCACAAAATCAATTATGACTCATCAATGGTTCACTACTAGTGGTCTGAAAAACACTGGTTTTAAATTATGATTCATAACTCACCAATTTCTGAAAACACAATGTCAGAATTCATTGTAGCCCAAAGTGGACACTTCAAATCCAAACTAGAAAAATTAAACTGGCATCTAATATATGTCATGTACCTCTCATTAACTTAATTAGCACATCAGCTTATAATTTTGGAACACATAGATATTTAATCCTGAAATGTGTATACCAACTTGGAAACAAGTCAAAAAAAGAAGTAGAGTATTAAGTAGAATAAAAATTATTTATTCTTTTCCTCACTTATTTCACAATTATATTTTGCTTGCCCAACCTGGTCTGACACTACCAAGTACTTAAGAAGTAAGCGGTGAATGCATGAAGCTTATGGTCTAGTGTGTCATTAACAGTGATTACAACTTCTTAATTTCGTTGTTTTTTTTTTTAATGTTTATTTTTGAGAGAAAGAGACAGACTGTGAGTGGGGGAGGGACAGAGAGAGAGGGAGACTGAGGATCCGAAGCAGGTTCTGAGCTGTCAGAGAGCTGTCACGGAGAAGCTGTCATGGAGCCCGATGCAGGTCTCGAACTTAAGAGCCATGAGATCATGACCTGAGCCGAAGTTGGACGCTCAACCACCTGAGCCACCCAGGCACCCCACAACTTCTTAATTTCTTAAAACTAAGACCAACTATATAATTAGGAGATATGCTAATACCAGAAAACATATAAGGCAAGTTTGAAAACACTGCTCTTTAGTCAATGAAAATTGGTTTGGTATGTCTAACATACAACTTAAATCATCTAAACTCCAGGAAGATGCCACCTAATCCAGTGTTTCTCAACCTAAGCACCACTAACCTGTCTGGACCAGATAATTCTTTATTGGGGGAGAGGGGGTGCTGTTGCATGCATTTAAGATATTTAGTAGTATCCCTGACCTCTACTTACCAGATGACAGTAGCAATCCCCTACAATAAAAAATGTTCTATGGGAGGGGCGCCTGGATGGCTCAGTTGGTAAAGTATCCGACTTTGGCTCAGGTCATGGTCACACCATTCATGAGTTTGAGGCCCACGTTGGGCTCTGTGTTGACAGCTCAGAGTCTGGAGCCTGCTTCAGATTCTGTGTGTGTGTCTCTCTCTCTGCCCTTCTCTCTCTCTCTCTCTCTCTCTCTCTCTCAAAAACCAAATTAAAAAAACATTTAAAAAAAATTTTTTTTAAAGTTCTATGGGAGAACTTCTGGCCTAATCCAACCTTCTTCTGAGTATCACTTCCACATTTCTATTAACTATCTTCTAGGTAATTCTACATGTATGCTCTAATACCCTTCCTAAAGAAATAATTCTAAATTGAAATTATTAATATCTATCTCCCCAATATCATACAAAGCAGAATAAAATAAAATTTAAAATCTAGAGTTAAAAAATAAAAAACAAAAAAATTTAAAGGAAAAATAGAATAAAAATTTAATTTGACAACTAATATGACCATCAGAATTACCTGAGGATAGAGTTTTAAAGCCTAGAAAAGTTTATAGGGCACCTGGGTGGCTCAGTCAGTTAAGCGTCCAACTTCGGCTCAGGTCATGATCTCACCATTCGTGAGTTTGAGCCCCACGTGGGGCTCTGTGCTGACAGCTGGAGCCTGCTTCAGATTCTGTGTCTCCCTCTCTCTCTCTGCCCCTCCCCGGCTTGCACTCTTCAGCTCTCTCTCTCTCTCTCAAAATAAATAAATAAATAAATAAATAAATAAATAAATAAATAAATATATATATAAATACATAAATACATAAATACAAAAAAAGCCTAGAAAAGTTTATAAATTTACTTAAAATTACATGTAAGGTCTGGAGACAGAGTTAGCATTCAAATTCATGATTCCTGAATTCTAGTTCTGTGTTCTCCCCACAATAACTCTAACTTAATGCATGTCTAAATTTCTGGTGATGTTGCTATTAATTGCTTAATCTCTAAGAATCAGAGTCTCAATTGATTCATTTTTATTCTCCTTGTATTTTGCAAAAAACTGTTCAAACCTCCTCCACCCTCCATCAAATTACTCGAAGAAACTTCTAAATGGTTCTAAATAACTTTTAAAGCATTAGTCATTCTACCTACCTTTCACTTCCATTCTTATGAAAGCACCTCCCCACAATTTCTAGGTTTAGATCCACTGGTTACTTCATGTTTTTACATCTGTACTATGTTCCAGATTGGTCTCTCTGTCCTTCAAATTATGACCAACTCCGTACCACCACTAGATGAATCTTAAAACACCTCTGTAATTATATTGCTCCATTATTCCGACATGTTACATGATTTCTCCAATTCTAGAGAATACATTTTAGGTTATGCTACATGCTGAACTGTGTCCCTCCAAAATTCCTACGTTGAAGTTTTAACCCCCAGTGTGATGGTTTCTGGAAATGCAAAATTCTGGAGATAATTAAGTTTAGACAAATCATGAGGGTGGAGCCCTCATAGTGAGACTGATGCCAATAAGAGATACCAGAGAACTTTATCTCCCATCCACTATGTGAAGACAGAGTGAGAAGGTGGCAATATGCAAGCCAGGAAGAAGGAAGCAAATCAGCAGGCACTTTGATCTTGAATTCTCCAGCCTCCAAAACTATGAAAAATCAAATCATATTGTTTAAAAAATAAAAATAAAAAAGTAAAAATAAACTAGGTTCCAGTAACATTGCCAGAATTTTCACCCAACTGATCGTGGAAGGAGTTTTAGCTGTTGACCATGCTGATTAACTTTCCATCCAACAATTTGAGATGAAAAGTTAAGAGTAGAGAAAGAATCAGACCTAAAGTAAATAAACTAATGAATGAGTTCATTTAGAACAAGAATAACATTAGACCACAGGAATTTTCTTATCATTTCTCCTCTGGTGTCCTTATTTTCTACTACTTAACAGAAACTTAAGATATTGGGGTAGGGAAGTTGGACATGCCAAAGACCTGCGACATCTAAGGAGTTAATCCTCAAAAATCACTTCATATCCCCCATCAAGGAAGCTGCCAAAGGCTGTAAGAAGAGTTAATGAGAAGATTTCATATAAAAGATAGCAGAGAAAGCAGTGGGCAAGAGATAACTCATCTCCTAGGTTATTCCTTTGAATTTAAACAACAGCCCTTTTAGTGGGTCTTTGTTATAGCCACACACCAGCTTTTTTCAGGCACCAGTCTTTCTTGAGTAGCTTCTTGAGCTCAGACTAACAGAACTTCTCTGTTACCTATCCTCACCATCTTCCCTTGCCCCGGACTCTCTTCACCCCACTAGTGCTCCTCCAAATTCTTGTCCCTACTCTTTCACTATTTCCGCACCCATAGCACTCATGTTTCTTCCCCACCAATCTTCTTCCCTTCTCTTCCATTGATCCCCACACATCTGCTGCCTTAAAATTTAATGCCCAATAAACACAGATCCTTGGGAGAAATGAGAGCCTCACAGGATCTTTAAAACTGCAGTAAACATTTACATTTCACTTTAGGGCAACGAAGAAAAAGAAAAATAATTTTTCTCATAAATATTTGTTCATAAATAAGCTCATAACAGTTGGAAGAGTACAAATATGGGGTCTAACCTGGCCTAGAAGTCCAGGAAGGGACTATAAAGCCAAGGTTGTTCTTTATCAAAAGACATGATTATTTCTATAGATTGGACTAAGAAAAATCAACAATTTATAGACCCTCACTACTAATTTCCACTCTTGCTACCTCTCTGACCTCTTTTCCCATTATTCTAACACACATTCACTCCAATCTAGCCACAGTGGCTTCTCTGCTGCTCCTTTCAGTCTCTGCCTGAAACTCTTGGCTCCCAGATATCCTCATGGCTAATACTTCTATCTCCATTAAGTCCATGTCCAAACTTACCTTTACCATAAGACTTGTTCTGATCACCCAATCTAAAAGTACAACACTCCTACCTATCCAACATTTGATCCTATGACCCTGCTCTATTATATTCTTCCTAATTTCATAATATCACCTTCTATATCATCAAAGAATGTACTTATTATATTTACTATCTTTATTTCTCCTCTGGACAGGCAGTTCTTTACACTGGAAAAGTCTGTTTTGTTTTTTGGCTTGTTTGGTTTTTATCTGTTTGTTCACTGATTTCTCCCAAAGTCCCAGAACAGTCCTGACACGTAAGTCTTAAATATTCATTAAGGGGAAATGATTTTCTAGGAGTTAGAAATAAATTCAACAAAGAATAGTGGGCTGAGGGAAGGTATAGGAAATGTTCAAATGTGAGGAACAGCCAATTTTCTTCAAGTCTGTGAACTACTGAAGTGTACTATTTTTTTTAATTTCTTTAATGTTTGTTTATTTTTGAACGAGAGAGAGAGAGAGAGAGCGAGAGAGAGAACATGAGTGGGGGAAGGGCAGAGAGAGAGGGAGACAAAGAATCTGAAGCAGGCTCCAGGCTCTGTGTTGTCAGCACAGAGCCTGAGGCAGGGCTCAAACTCATGAACCGTGAAATCATGTCCTGAGTCAAGTTGGATGCTTAACTGACTGAGCCACCCAGGAGTCCCTGAAGTGTACTATTATATAATGCAAATGTGAGACCCCTGAAATCCTGGAACTCAGGAGAATGACTACAGTCAGGTACTTTCAGTCATTTTCCCTTTTTCTTCCTTTCATCCCAAGAGTACCATCTTAGTCAGAAGAATCCACAAAGTAGATAGGAGTAGAGTGGCAGTTCAACCTAAAAGTGGCCAATTAGTTCAGAAGTTGTTCTGTCTCTAAGACTGTTTAGAAAGGGGTTTGGAAGTTTCAGATGAGTGGTGAATGATTTAAATAGAAGTTGCAGAGAGCCACAAATAAGAGGACTTAAAAAAAAAAAAGAAGACAATGTCAATTTGTTAAACGTCAGCAACAAAGTGAGGCTATAGGAAATGGTGGAATAAGAAACTACACATATTTTCTCCATCATATAAGCAAAGAGAACAATAGCAAAAATTGTCAAATCAAGTTTTCTGGATCCTGGAAATTAACCAAATCAGAGGATTTTTATGGAAAACAGTTTGGCAGTTCCTCAAAAACTTAAACATGGAATTATCATATGACTCCACAAGTCCACTTCTAGGTATATATTCAGTAGAACTTTTGAAAAGAGGTACTCAAATACATGTAAAGTACATGCATGATTATAGTAGCATGATTCACAATAACTTAATGGTGGAAATAATACAACTGTGGTTTATACAAACACTGGAATATGAGAATCATAAAGGGAATAAGGTCACCTCCAGGTTCACTGCTC
The DNA here is from genome assembly GCA_028646485.1 of Cryptoprocta ferox. Taxonomy (NCBI): domain Eukaryota; kingdom Metazoa; phylum Chordata; class Mammalia; order Carnivora; family Eupleridae; genus Cryptoprocta; species Cryptoprocta ferox. Next base: position 18,802,076 of record CM053566.1, on the reverse strand, counting down.
TATTATTTACAATAGCCAAGATATAGAAACCTAAGTGTCCAATGATGGACGGATGAAAAAAATGTGGTATATACAAATAACGGAATATTATTCAGCCATAAAAAATGAATGAAATCTTTCCATTTGTGACATGATGGACCTGAGGGCATTATGCTAAGTGAAATAATTCAAATAGAGAAAGATAAATATTACATTATCTCACTGATATGTGGAATCTTAACAACAACAACAAGCTCATAGATACAGAGAACAGACTGGTAATTACCAGAGGCAAGGGACGGGGGCAAAACGGGTGAAGGGGATCAAAGGGCATAAACTTCCAGTTATAAAATAAATATGTCATGGAGATGTAATGTACAACATGGTGACTATAATTAGTAATACTATATTGTATATTTAAAAGTTGCTAAGAGAGTAGATTTTAAAAGTTATCACAAGACAGAAAAAAATTTTTAACTATGTATGGTGACAGATGTTAACTGTACTTATTATGGGAATCAGTTTACAATTTATACAAGTATCAAATCATGTTGTACACCTGAGACATAAATATACAATATTAGATGTCAATTATACACCAATAAATGGAATTTAGTATTGATACATGCTGAATAAACCCTAAAAACATGCAAAGTGAAAGAGGACAGACAGAAAAGTTCACATATTGTACGATTTCATCTACAAGAAATATCCAGAATAAGTAAGGCCATAGAATCAAAACACAGACTGGTGGCTGCCAGGGGATAGAAGAGGGGAAATGGACAGAAAATGCGTAATGATAAAAAAGCTTTACTTTGGAATGTTTAAGATGTTTTGGAACTAGATAGGAGTGGCAGATGTACAACACTGTGAGTGCTCTAAATGTCACTCAATCTTTCACTTTAAAATGATTGATTTTATGTTATGTAAATTTCACCTCAATATATTATTCTTAAAGTTTATTTATTTTTGAGAGAGAGAGACAAAGCTAGCGTATGAGCGGAAGAAGGGCAGAGACAGAGGGGGAGAGACAGAATCCCAAGCAGGCTCTGCATTGTCAGCACAGAGCCTGATGCGGGGCTCAAACTCACGAACCATGAGATCATGACCTGAGCCGAAATCAAGAGTCAGACACTTAACCAACTGAACCATCAGGTACCCCTCAATATATTATTTTTTTAAATAAAGACAAGATATTACTACCAACCACACAGAACTTTAAAAAAAAAAAAGAAATCTAAGAGAACACTATAAACAATTCTATTCCAACAATTAGATAACCTGATGAAATGTGCAAATTCATAGAAAGACATAAATTACCAAACTGACTCCAAAAATATGGACTGACCCAAAATATATGAATAGATTCAAAATATATGAATAGATCCAAAATAAATAAAGAGATTGAGTTAGTAATAAAAAAAAAAAATCCCCAGAAGAGAATCCGAGATCAGATGACTATCCTGGTAAATTGTACCAAACAATTCAAGAAAAATTAACACTAATCCTTCAACTCTTCCAAAAATTGGAAGAGGAGAGAAAACCCTCCAGCTCATTTATGAGGCCAGTACTACTCATACCAAAATTAGACAAAGATATCACACACCAAAAAAAAAAAAACTATACACCAATATCTCTTATGAACAGAGGCAAAACTCTTTAACCAAATACTATCAAACACAATTCAATAACATAAAAAGGACTATGAGCATGACCAAGTGAGATTTATGTAAGAAATGCAAAGTTGGTTCATTACATGAAAATCAATCAACGTTATACCATTTTAATAGAAAAAGGACAAAAAAACCCACATCTGCCTGCAAAACAAGCACTATACAAAATCTAGCACCCTTTCATGAGGAGGAAAAAAAAACACAACAATTGGAAAGAGAAGGGAACTTTCCCACTCAGACAAAGGACGTCTGTAAGAAACCCACGGCTAGCATCATACTTCATGGTAAAAAGACTGAAAGCTTCTCCTGTCATATCAGGAACAAGACAAGGATGTCCACTTCTACCATTCTGATTCAATATATTATTGGAGGTTCTTTAACCAGGACAATCAGGCAAGAAAAAACAAAAGTAAAAAAGCATTCAGACTGGAAAAAGAAGTAAAACTATATGGAGAAGACATGATTTTATATATATAGAAAATCCTGAGGAAATCTACAAAACAAGTATTAGAACTAATAAACAAGTTCAACAAGCTTGAAGAACACAAGATCAATATAAAAAATCAATTATATTTCTATACACTAGCAATAAACACCTTGAAAATGAAATTAGGTAAACAAGTCTGTGTACACTAACATTAAAAAGAATAAAATACTTAAGAATAAGTTTACCAAAAAAATTTCAAGACTTTCACACTGAAAACACTGAATTATAATGAATAGATTACTGAGGATATTAAAGAAGATCTAAGTTAAAGCACACCTCCCATGTTCATGGATAAGATTTAATACTGTTAAGATGGAAAGACTACTGATCTGTCAAAACCTCAGCTGGCTTTTTCATAGAAATTGAAACTCATATAAAAATGCAAAAGACTCAGAACAGCCAAAACAATCTTGAAAAAAGAACTGAAAATTTCACATTGATTTCAATATTTACTACAAACCCTCAGTAATCAAGAATGTCGTACTTACATGAAGATAGAAACACAGATTAATGGAATACAATTTGTAGTCCAGAAATAAACCCATACACTAATGGTCAACTGATTTTTAGCAAGAATACCAAAATAATTAAGTGCAGAACAGGTAAGTCTTTTCAACAAATGTCGGAACAACTACAAAACCACATGCAAAAGAATGAAGTTGGACCTCTACTCACAACATATACAAAAAATAAAACAGATTAGAACTAAATGTAAATTCTGCCCACAGAATGGGAGAAAATAGGGGCACCTGGGTGAATCAGTTGGTTAAGCATCTGACTTTGGCTCAGGTCATGATCTCACAGTTCGTGAGTTTGAGCCCCACATAGGGCTCTGTAGTAACAACTCAGAACCTGGAGCCTGCTTCAGATTCTGTGTATCCTTCTCCTCTTCCTCTCCCCCACTCACACTCTGTCTCTCTCTCAAAAACAAATAAAAATTAAAAAAAAAGAAAGAATGCGAGAAAATATTTGTAAATGATGTATGTGACAAGGGACTTATATCCATAATACATAAAGACTTCTTGTTAGAGTCAAAAGACAACTCAATTTAAAAAATGGGCAAGGGAATTAAATAGAAATTTCTCCAAAAATGACAAACAAATGGCCAAGTATATGAAAACATGTTCAACATACTAGTCATCAGAGGAATGTGAATCAAAACCACAATGATATATCACTTCACACCCCTTAGGATGCCTACTATCAAAAAATAAATAAATAAATAAATAAATACACCAGGAAATAACAACTGGTAGGCGCCTGGGTGGCTTAGTCAGTTAAGTGTCCAACTTCAACTCAGGTCATGATCTTGTGGTTCATGAGTTCAAGCCCCTCATAGGACTCTGTGCTGATAGCTCGGAGCCTGATTCAGATTCTGTGTTTCCTTCTTTCTCTGCCTCTTCCCCACTTTCACTCTGTCTCTCTTTCTCAAAAATAAATAAACATTAATAAAAGAAAAAAGAAAAAAAATAACAACTGTTGTGGATGCAAAGAAAGTAGAATCGTTCTATGCTGTGATTGGAATGTAAAATAGCACAACTGCTATGGAAAACCACAGAGGTTCCTCAAAAAATTGAAATAGAACTACCATATGATCCAGCAATCCCACTTCTGGATATACATCCAAAAGAAATGAAAGCAGGATCTTGAAGAGATGTTCACAGCAGCACTGTTCATGATAACCAAGAGGTGGAAGCAGCCCAAATGTCCATCAACTGATGAATGAATTTTTAAAATGTGATACATACATACTACGGGATATTACCCAGCTATAAGAAAGTCTTTCACACACGACACCCATGAATCTTGAGGACATTATGCTAAACAGAAAAAGCTAGTCACAAAAAAGACAAATACTATATTAATTCCACTTATATAAAGTATCTAAAGTAGCCAAAGCACAGAAAAGAAACAAAAAGTGGAATGGTAGATACCAGGATCTAGGGAGAGAGGGAAAAAAGGAGCATGTTGTTTAATGGGATGGATATAGAGTTTCAATTTTGTAAGATGGAAAGTTCTAGAGATCGGTTTTAAAACAATATGAAAAAAAAACAAAATGCGAATATATTTAACTCTTAAATGGTTAAGACGATAAAATATTACCTGTTTTACAACAAAAACATTTATTTAAAAAAACGAATAAAAATATGAATAGACATTTCTTCAAAGAAGATATACAAATGGTCAATAAGCACAAGAAATGTTGCTCAACACAATTAGTCATTAGAGAAATGCAAATCAAAATCACAATGAGATACAACTTCACATCCACTAGGTTGGTTATAATCAAAAAGAAGAACACTAACAAGTGTTGCAGAGAATGTGGAGAATTTGGAATCCTCATGTATTGCTGGTACAACTGCTATAAAATGATTAGCCACTTTGGAAAACAGTTTGACAGCACCTCAAAAATTAATATAGAGTTATATGATTCAACAATTTCACTCCTAGGTATATACCCTAAAGAGTTGAAAACGTAAATCCACACAAAAATTTGCACAATGTTCACAGCAGCATTAAAAATAAAACCCACAAAGTGCAAACAATCCAAATGTCCATTAACGGATATATGGATGAAATGTGGTATAACCATACAATGGAATGTTATTCAACCAGGAAAACAAAGTACTGCTGTTTATGTATAACATGGATGAACCTTGAAAACATGCTAAGCGAATAAAGCCAGACACAGAAATTCCACATATTGTATGACTCCTCTCATAAAAATGTCTACAACAGGCAAATCTATAGAGAGAGAAATAAACTAGAGGTTGCCATGGGCTGGGAAGAGAAAACAACGAAGAATATAAGAAGAGGTTGAATGACTCTCCAAAATACCAGATCTTAATCCCTGAAACATAGATGTTACCTAATTTGGGAAAAGAGTCTTTACAGATGTGATTAAGAATCTTGAGATGGGGAGATTATCCTGGATTATACAAATGGGCCCAAAAAACATCACAAGTATCCTTATAAGAGAAGCAGAAGGAGATTTCATACATACACCAGGAGAAAGCATTGTAAAAAGACTGGAGTGACATGGCCACAAGCTAAAGACTGCCACCTGGAAGAGGCAAGCACTAGATTCTCCCCTAGAGTGTCGAGGGTAGTGTGGCCCTGCCAACACTTTGATTTAGGCCTCCAGAACTGAGAGGTAATAAATTTTTGTTGTTTTAATCCACCAAGCTTGTCGTAGTTTGTTATAGTAGCCACAGGAAACTAGTACAGAGTTTTAGGGTTGATAAAATGTTCTGGAATTAGATAGTGGTAAAGACTGCACAATTTTGTGAATATACTAAAAAGCATTCAATTTTGCACTCTACAGGGTGAACTGTATAGTATGTTAATTATATCTCAATTAAAGAAAAAAACTGCCTAGCAATAGGATGGTGTGACCCCACATCCTAACAAGTGATACTGAATTTTCAAAGCCCCTAACCAGACCCCATTCATGTAATAAGAGTTAGTTAATTAGGATGATGGTAACAATTCAAACTAATCTAGCCAAGAAAGAGTTAAACTAGTATCATGTGGCCAATGTACAAATTTGTAGTGGGAGGCATACGTTCCCAGGGATGAATGGATATCTCCTTGTAGAGTGGACATTACTCTGATACTAAGGGCTTAGAACACCAACTTAATTATTATTAGAATTGCTAAATATCCTGATTTGTCCAGGGCAATCCACTTTGACCTGCTGTCCCTATCTATTTTTTAATAGTGCCACTTTTCACTGTTAAAAATACACCGGTTTGGGTAGTCAACCTAATTATAAGGAATCCGGAAGTTGTGAAAGCAGAGAGCATATTCTATGCAGGCTAGATGGGCCCTGTCATGAACCTCTGTATAACATGTATCTCCCTACTATTGGGAAGCTCCCAGGGAAAACAATGCTAGTAGGACTTCCACAGAGCATCCATATTTTGTTTTCAAATATATATAATACTAATGCTTAAGCTGAACTCTCAGAACTCTACTATTCAGTGTTACTCAAATGACTGATTTATACATTTAATGGAAAGAATAAGGAATGCACCTAGGAATCCAAAGGATAATGTTAAGATAGCTGTATTCAAATTTTTTAAGTGTTATGAAACCAAAAGATGAAGATGGCTGCTATTTTTTTTTTTTCATATCAAATTGACCCTAACATAATATTGCTGTGTTAGAACTCCTGGGTCCAAAGAAAGGAGGAGGGGGGAGTTCTTTTTTCTTTCTTTTTTTTCTGAGAAATTAGGGAAAAATTATTATTCTATGGGAAGATCGCCATAAGAGGTTCTATGTGTGGTCATAAATATAAGGTTGTCAATGTTCTGATGTTCACAATTTTGGATGAACTACAAGTATAAAACATACCAAATCAGTAGAATTAGAACATATCCCTGTTCACAAAAGACTGGGAAACAAAGAAACGACACAGGAACAGAATGATAACTGCACAGGTCTGACAGCCTCCTAACCACAGAGAAAGGGGGAGGGCGAAGGATCAAGATGGTGTTTGTGAGGAATTTGAGTATTAGTGAGTGTTTGGTGAGCCTACCATGGGCCAGGTAATGGCCTCAGTACTGGAGATACAGTAGTGATTGAAACAAAGACCCTTTCTTCAGGGAACTGACACAGCAACAGAAGTGACTGGAAAATACATTTAAAAAATATGTACATATAATGTTATCACCAGTTATAGTATCACATGCTACATTTTTGAGTAACAATTATATAAAATGTTATATTATATGTGTGTATACATATATATATACAATTTCAAATGGCTATAAATGCCACAGAGAAAATAAAGTAGGAAATGGGCCAGGTAGTATGGAGGCAGGCTGATATTTGTACGGCATGGTTATGGAAATCTGGGGAAGAATTTTCCAGCAGAAGGAAGAGCAAATACAAAGGTTCTGAGACTGGAGTATGTTTACCAAACCAAGAGGCTAACATAAGCAAGCCACTGTAAAGGAGATGAGATCAAAGAATGAGTTCGTTGTAGTACGTTAATGTAGGCCATTCTAAGTTCTTTGGTTTTTATTCTAAGTGTGACAGGTCACTGGGAGGTTTTGAGTGAGGATCACTCTGCTGCTATGTGAAGAAGTAAGACTTTAGAAGGTAATATTGGAAGAAGGAAAGCATGGTAAGAGGCTACTGCAATAATAGAAACAAAAAAATGACTGTAGTAGGAGACAAAGGTACTGAGATAGGGTCAGATTCTAGATCAAAATCTTGAAGGTCCGCAAGATTTGTTGATAGACTGACTGGATTTTAGATGTGAAGAAGAGGATGACACATATAAGGAGTGAGATCATCTAGGGAAAGAGGTCTGATATCCAAGCCCTCAGGCATTCCATTGGTTAGAGGTCAGGAACATGAGAAGAAACCAGAAAAGGATATGGAAGAGGGAACAGTTACTTACAGCCAACTGTGGTGGGGAGGAGGTAAAGGAGAATGGAGAAAAAGATGCATGCTGCAATCCAAATGAAAAATTATTTTCAGGGAAGAGGAAATGAACAATCTGATAAATGCTGCCAATATATCACATAAATTAAAAACTAAAAATTGACCATTGGATTAAGCAATATGAAATTCACTGGTGACCCTGACAAGAGTAGATTTAGAGAAGAATGAGAAAATTGGAGGAAGCAAATATGGACAACTCTGGAGGAATTTTCCTGCAATGAAAAGTAAATATGAAATAAAACAGATAAGAGATGTGCAATCAAAAGATGGATTTTTTAATGAGAGGTGACATTACAATCAGTCTGTTTGCTGGTGAGAATGATCCAGAGAAACAGAAAACTTGATCTAGGACAAAGAGGAGACTTGATGGAACAATATTCCTGAATAAACACAAATTGCTTGGATTTAGTACACAGGGGAGGTTTTGCTCTTAGCATGGAGCCAGATAATTCACTCATAATAATAGGTCAATATGGAGAAGAGCTGGAATGGTGGATAAACAGGTGTGGGAGCCAGCCTCCAAGATAGCCCCAAGTGAATCTTGCCTCCTGTTATTTATTCACACTCTTATGTAGTCCTCTTGCACAGTATCATAGGGTTAGCTTATGTAACAAAGCAAATACAGAAGTCATGGTTTGTAACTTCTGAAAAAGGCTCTGCACTTCATCTTGGGTGCAAGGTCTCTCTTGAATCACTCACTCTAAGGGAAGCCAGCTGCCATGACATGAGCAGCTCCATAGAGAGATCCAGAGTGAAGAACTGATCCCCTTGCTAAAAGTCAAGTGAGAAAGCGTATATAGACACTGATCATCCAACAAGTTAAGTCTTAAGAGACTGCCAATCCAGCCAAAAGCTACACTACAACCTCCTAACATACCCAGAGCCAGAATCACCCAGCTCAGCCAGTCCTACATCCAAGGCTATGACAAACTGCAAAATAAACGTTTCTTAAATTATTAAGTTTTGAGACAATGTATTACACAACAATAGATAACTAACTATATAATGAGTCTCACTGAGCTATACACATAAGTTACTGGGCATAGAACTTACTTATTGTTTTGCCTACTGGCATGAAATGAATTCATTTGGCCTCCCCTACCCAATCGCACTCAATTACTTCATGAAATAAAGCCCTTAATGAAAAGGGTATAGAAATGAACAAAACTAACTCCACATTATCATTCTTAACCAATACACATTTACCCCAAATGAACCACTTTAATACATTAGCTGAAATCTTAGGTATGTGTATCAACCCATTTTAGCTTCCTACCATAGTAAAAAAAAAAAAAAAAAAAAAAAAAAAAAGAGTCAGTTTTACATAGTTCAAAATCTATGATCCTGAAAAAAAAGACACAATCTTGACCCTTATTACAAAGACCTTACATCTTACCTCAAGCGTGCACTGAAACTTCTAAGAACTTGAGCTATTCCAGGCAGGAGAAGGTCACATCCTTGAGGCAACCAGAAGGGAGGATTAGGGTTACTTCCATGTTACAGGAATATTTTATGGCCCGCTGCCTACCTGATACTGCCATCTGGATGTTTATGAAGCACCTCACACTTAACCTGAAAAGAAAACTGTATTTCTTTCCCCCACACCTGTTCCTCCCATCTACCCTCTCTCAGTAAAGAAAACACTGTGACTGCCAACTGCCCAAATCCAAAGCCTGGAAACCACCCTGGGTCCTGGTTGTCCGGGGGCCTTGAAGGTGTGGAAAGGTCTCAGGTTAAGAGTCCAGGCAGAGACAGACAGCAAACAAGAAAAATATGGCGCTGCGGTAGGGACGAGAGCAATAAATGGATTTTAAAATGCTGGACTCTCCTGCAAAGGGTCTGGGCCACAGACTTCCAGAACCGGGAGAGGGCTGGCTTGCGAGGTTGAAACGCGTTAGGTTCCACGAGAGACCCCCGCGGGGCAGGCGAGGAGTGAGTGGGCCGCGGGCAGGGAGGGTGTCAGGAACCAGGGCAGGCCCCTTCTTCAGGAGGCCTAGGCTGGGCCCAGGCCTGGGGATGGGGGTCCCCACCCGGGGGGGCTTCCTGAAAGGCGCCCGCCAAGATGAGGGAAGGAGGTGTGCGCAAAAAGGGTCGCAGGACCCGCCGGGGGCCGCTAACCCGACACTCCCTTCAGAGGCCGCGGCGAAGGGACAGGCCTCTCAGGCAGGGCGAGACCGGGGCCGAGTGGCCCGCGAGACTGCAGCCACGGAATCCCTCCCATCTCCCCTCTGGGAACGCTAGGGCCGCGCCACGCCCCCGTCCTTACCAGCCCCGGTCCTTACCAGCCCCCGTCTGAGGCGGTCCGGAGCAGCCAGAGGCGCACCGCCCGGAGGTGCTCCCCAGGCGAAGCCCGAGGGGACGACGCCTCCTCAGGCCCCAGGCGCCGCCGCCGCCGCCGCCCCCGCCTCCACACGCGCGCCCGCTGCGATCTGTGATTGGCCGCCAGGTGCTGGGCCCGAGGCCCGCGCGGCTGGGGACTCTGCGATCTGATTGGCGGTGAGGACGGGTCCGGAGCCTGCGCGCGCTGTGGCGCCTCTGGTGGTGATCCCTGGGCGCCGGGTCAGAGTGAGTGGGCTGAGTGCCTCAGCAATCACCCTGAGTCCCTGGAAATGTCTTGGGAAGTCAGGGTTGCGGAGTGGGCCAGGGTTCAAGGTCAAGGGCGGGCTCCCAATCCATTGGGGGATACTTTTGTCAACCTGGAGTTTAGCTCTCATAATCCTCTCAGGTGTAGTACCTTTTTCATAAAAGCACCAGCCGCCAGCCCCATGTTTAAGGGATCTTGACCACGCAACTGGTTTTTGACACCCACACTCCTTAGGTTTCATCTGGGGCCAATCCAGTCCAGCCTGGCATCTATTTTTGTATAGTTTGCAGCGACCTAAGAATGAACTTTACATTTACTAATGGCTTGAAAAAAGCACGAGAATATTATTTTGTGACATCCGAAAATTGTATAAAATTCAAATATCTGTCCATAAATAAAGTTTTATTGGAACACAAACATACCCATTCCTTTAGGTACTGTCTATGGCTGCTTTCCTGTCAAAATAGCAGTTGATTAATTTCCAGAAATCATATTCAAAATATTTACTATCTGGCCCTTTATAGAATTTTTTTAAATAGTCCATTTCCCCCCAGAAAGTCTGTCTAGTTTAGTAATCTTTTGAAAGGAAAAAGAAAGACAACTTTTGGTTTTGTTAATTAACAATGCTATATTCATTTCTAGCTCCTTTATATCTTCTACTCATTATTTCCTTTCTTATTATCTCTATAGGTTCTGTTGTTCCTCTTACAATAATTTTTAAAAATGCTTAATTGTATTGCAGTTGACATACAGTATTATATTAGTTTCAGGTGTACAGTGTAGTGATTTTCCAATTCTATACATTATGCAGTGCTCACCATGATAAGTGTAGTTAGCATCTGTCACCATACAAAGTTATACTCTTAACAAATTTTTGAGATAAATGTCTGGGCTGTTTATCTGTAAACTCTCGTTTGTTTCTCTTGTATGTAATGCTATAAATTTACCTTATTTTACTTAAGTACCAATTTAACTGTGTCCTACAATTTTGCTTCATAATATGTTCATCATCATTCAATTCCATATATGTCTTAATTTCCCTAGTGATTCTCTTTAACACAAGGGTTATATAGTAATATGGTATGTATTTTCCAAATCTGTGGGATTTTAAAAAGCTGTTCCTTTATGAATTTCTCATCTTGTTTTATTATGGTCCGGTCACACTGCCTAAATATTATTGTTCTTTGCATTTGAGGATTTCTATTCAGTGGAGTATACCATAGTCAAAATGAAGAGGATGTAGATAAAGAGAAAATATTTTCGATGTCTAAAATGTGTATTTGGGAAATGACCTCCTTTAGGCCTCAAAATTACTTCAATATCTTTCAGTAAGTTACTATTAACTATGGTCCAGGCTTTATTCAAATTTCACTAGTTTTTTCACTAATGTCCTTTTTCTGTTCCAGATTCCCATACAGGATACTGCACTGCATGTTGTCATAGTTTCTCCTTAGCCTACTCAGGTCTATGACAGTTTCTTAAACTTTCCTTGTGTTTCATGATCCTGACAATTTTAAGGAGTCCTTAAAGGGTCAGATATTTTGCAAAATGTCTCTCAATTTGGGTCTGATATTTTCCTCATGGTTACACTGGGAATATAGGTTTTTAGAATTATACCCCAGAGGTGATATGTCCTTACCACTTCCCATCAGGGATACATCCTATCACTATGACTTACCACTGATTTCTCCACAAAGTTACTTTTTTCTCCTTTCCATATCCTACTCTATGGAAACAAGCCACTAAATCCAGCCTACCCTCAGGAAAGGATATGTAGTCTCATTGAGAGTATAGAATCTATGAGATACACAAATTATTGAGACTACAAAAATTATTTGGAATTCATTTGTAAGGAAGATTTGTTTTTCCTATCTTTAAATTTAATTTTAAATTAATCAAAATTAAATAAAATAAAAACTTTAGTACCTCAGTCATACTAGCTACGTTTCAATGGCTCAGTAGTTACAAGAGGCATATTAGAGCAGATGTAGAACATTTCCATCACTGCAGAACTTCTGTCAACAGCACTGACTTAGATTATTTCTCCAATTCTTCTTCTCCTTCTCCTTCTTCTCCTTCCTCTTCTCCATTTGAGGTACAATGACATATAACATTTTATTAGTTTCAGGTGTACAACATAATGATTCAATATTTGTATATATTGTGAAATGATAACCACAGTAAGTCCAATGAACACCCATCCATTACCAAACAAAGCTACAGTTTTTTTTCTTGTGAAGAGAGCTTTAAGATTTACTCTCTTAGGAACTTTCAAATATGTGATACAATATTTAACTATAGTCACCAAGCTGTACATTATTACCTCCCCATGACTAATTTTATTTGGAAGTTTGAAACTTTGGATCTATTTCACCCATTTTGGCCACCCCAACCCTTCTTCTTTTTAAATATGTGCAGTTTAAATATGAATTTCTTCTAACAACCACTTTGGATCTATCTTACAAATATAATTCAGTTGCAAATATTTTCCTTTCCCACATCATTTTCTCATAGGAGCTCACTAGAATGAACATTCTAGTACAGCATTCAAGAGATTTGTGGAAGTGTAGGAATGGTACTTTGCACTTTAGTCTCCTGGCTTCCTCCACCCTAGTCCCAGCCTTGTTTTTAATTATATTAATTTCTGAATTTGGAGTTTTTTTTTCTCAATTATTTTTCTGTTACTGGTTTCTAGCTCAATTTCCCCAAAGGCAATGGGTAGCTACAAAAAGCTCTACAGCTAACACCATGGCTAATGATGAACTATTGTATATGAGTCTGAGAACAAGACAAGGATTTCCATTATAACCCCTTCAATTCAACAAAGCACCTGAATAGCCGAGACAACTTTGAACACCAACGCTGGAGAACTTAAACTCTCAGATATCTGTATTAGTCGGGGTTCTCCAGAAAGATAGTACCAATAAGATAAAAAGAGAGAGAGATGGGTTTTCTGCAATTATGAAGACAGAGAAGATCCACCATATGTTGTCTGCAAGCTAAAGACCCAAGAAAGCTACTGGCATAAATCAGTCAGAGTCTGAAGCCCAAGAACTAGCTCTGCTGTCCAAAGGCAAGAGAGATGGATGTCCCATCTCAAGAAAAGAGAGGGGGAGATTTTTTCTTTTTTGCTTGTGTTCTCTTAAGAGTCTCAACGGATTGGATTGGATTGGATTGGATTGGATAATGCTCATCCACATTGCTAGGGGTTCATCTTACTTACTCAGTCTGCTGATTCAAATGCTAATCTCTTACAAAAACACCCTCACTAACACACCCAGAAATAATGCCTTACTAGGTATCTAAGCACCCCTTAGCCCAGGCAAGTTGACACATAAAATTGACCATCACATAAACTTGTATTTGAAACAGTATTTGAAACACAGTATTTGACACAGTATGGCATTACCACAAGATTAGAGAACCGAAGAAATGGAATGGAATGGAGTCCAGAAATACATATACAGTCACCTGCCAGATTTACACAAAGGTTCCTCTGCAATACAGTGAGAAAAGAGTAGTCTTCTTAGTGCTGATTTGAATAAGCATATGAAAAAATAAACCTGGATATCCTGACTTACCATACCATAAACAAACAAAAAAAATAATAAATTTGAGATGGATCATAGATCTAAAGGCTAAACAGTAAAGCTTCTAAAAGAATATAGGAGGAATATGTTTATGTCCTTGGTAGACAATAATTTCTTAAATATGATGCACCATGAAGCACCAACCCTAATGTACATAGATACACCCATGAAATCACCATTCAGGTCAAAATATAGGACATTTCCAGGACTCCACAGTTCCTTCATGCCCTTCCCAATTGACAGTCTAGTTAAAAAAAAAAAAGGAAAAAAAAGAGGAAGCAAGAATTGAATAGACACTTAATAAAAGAGGATGGTATTCAAGTGGCCAATAATCATATGAAAAAAATATTCTCCAGATCATTACTCATTAGGGAAATGTAGATAAAAACAATAATGTGGGACCATTACAACTCCAAGAGAATAGCACTAATGGAAAGGATTGACAGTACCAAGTATCGTATCTGTAAAATTCTCAATATTGTTGGTGGAAATGTAAATTATTTCAATCACTCTGAAAAAGTATTTGGCAGAATCTGCACTAAATAGCTAAATCAAAGTAGTTCCAGCACTTCTCATAAGTATACATATATTCTAGAGAAATGACTACATCAGTCTGCCAAAAAACACGCACAAGCTCATGGAAGTTTTATTCCAAATAGCAAATGAATCAGCCTCAAAGTTCATCAGGAGTAAAATGGATGCATAAAACTCTACTATATTCATTCAATGGGATTCTATCCAACAATGAAAAATAATGTGCTAAGGCTGCATTGTATGCAAGAATGCATCCCACTTAAAGGAAGACAAAGACAAAAATATTGTGTGGTCCCATTTATTCAAAGCTTAAAAAAAGAATCTATTAGAGGTCAAGGTAATGGTTACTTTGTAGGGAGAGGTTGACTGGGAAGGAGCATAAAGAAACCTTCTGAGCTTCTTCTTGATAGTAGGGAGCTAAAGAATTGTCACTGTAAAACCTGACTATTGCTGATTACCATCATCCACAGCCATGATATATAGATGGCCTAGCCTCATTTCTGCCTTTCAGAATTCCTGGAAGTGGGTAGAATATAATTTTTGTTATAACGCTATCTGTGGTAATGTCTGGAATACCTACAATTCATGGCAATCCTCTTTATAGATTTTATGGGTGACAGCCAGGGGTTGGTGTTGCTCACAATAATGGATGCTGCACTTCTTGATCCTGGTTGAACTTAAGTTTGAATCATAGCCTCTGTTTCAGGAGGCAACCCTTCCAATTGCTTTGGTTTTTTAAAAGCTTGATGATTCTTCGTTTGATTCTGTTTTCTCCTTTGATGTCAAAAACTGTAGCCAGCATTTGGAACACTGAAAAGACTCTTGTTCCAGTGCCTCCAACAATGATTCACATAAAGTATGACAGCTCTGAAAATGTTGGGACAGAATGGACAAAGCAAATTCTTAGTGTTTTCATGGCACTTTCTGAAATGTTTCCACATCAGCAAAGGCTGATGATCTATAATTGCAAACCTAGCACACACAGGGCATTTTGCCAGGCTTATGATTGTCCTTCTTGTGCTGTTAAGAGAATCTGATCTGTTTTGAATGACAATTCACAAATTTTATAGAGAGCAGAGGGCTCCTGGTTTGTGTGTATACTTTTAATGTGACATTGCAGCTGGAAGAGAGTGGGAAATTGTGGGCGACAGTGCTGGCAGGTGGTGTGGATTTCCCAGCTGTCACCCCTCTGCTTCTCAAGTTCCAAATGGCTCCTCAAATAGCTCATAAACTTGACATTCTTTAGAACTTTCAAGCAGCTGAGGCATTTAAAAGTTCTGTGAGTCTTCAGTTCTGACTGCCTGTCTCCTTTATGGTGCCCATAGTTAAAGTAATGAAATAACATAATCAGATTTTCTTTCTTCAGATCAACAGTCTAATTTCGACTTGCTAGATTTGAAAAGTCTGTTTTCAAATGTGTCACTATGCTATTTTTTGTTTCTGGATCCATAAGATTGAAATGTGCCCTGTTATTTGCATAAGCCCAAGAAAATAATGCTCCATTCTAAACATGGCTTGATGAGGATGGGACACCTTTTGAGGTTGTGCTCACTGTAGGAGAGAAATCTGAAGGGGCCACAACTGAAGAATGTGCTCCTGGGATTCCATCACTGAATTTAGGTCTTTTAGGATTTCTACTGTTTATACTGGAAGGAGGAAGTTGCTTTGAATTTCAAGGACTTTCACCTTGTCTCCTACAGAAAGTACAGCTCTAAGTAGACGCTGAGATATAAAGACAGCAAAAGACTGAGGGACTGTGAGGCATGACTTGTGACCAGTTCCTTTTATAATATGGTTTAGACAAAGCCTCAAAATAATAGGACTATCTGGGGCACCTGGGTGCCTCAGTTAGATAAGCATCCAACTCTTGATTTTGGCTCAGTTCATGATCTCAGGGTTCCTGAGTTTTAGCCCTACATAGGGCACTCTGCTGTCAACAAAGAGCCCACTTTGGATCCTCTGTGCCCCCTCCTTCAGCCCCTCCCCTGCTCTCTCAAAAATAAATAAACATTAAAAACATTTTTTTAAATAATAGGACTATCTATTGTCCTCCATTCAGATTGAGTGGCCACTTGAGCGCCTCGTGTCATGTGGTTTGCAGGCTGCAATGCACGAGCAGGATCTTGACTCAAGTGGCCTTCCTTTTTTTTGGAGTATCATTCCAGGGTCATTCTGTTCAAAATGTTTGAAACAACTGGTTTTGATTTGAAACCACTCTGATGAAGAGAGTTTCTTCATCTTCATTTACTTGTTCCATTCCTACTAAGATCATCAGCTCAGCATCTTCATTTTCCCTATTCCTGTGTTTGGATTCTCCTATGTTCTTCTCTGGTGGTTCTGGCACTTGTTTTTCCTCACACAACAAGAAAATATTTGCCATTTCACCACTACTTTTTGCTTGAAGAGGTCCCTTCAACTTCTAGTGCTTTATTTTCATAAATTACCACCTAAGCACAACAACATGGTCTTAGTATTTATTTCAAAAAAAAAATCATTGTCTTATTTAATCCTCCCCTGTAATACTGAGATAACTATTAGCATCCTTATTTTACACCTGAGGAAAGGGGCTCAAACTAGGCAACAAGATAGTCCTAGAGTTAACCTCTCCAGCCCCCCAGGTCTCCAGCAACTGCAAGTTTACCATGCCCTGTTGCAGAGCCATGACTAGGGTGAGGCAAGTGAGACATTAGGACACAAGATTTTTTTTTAAGTTTATTTACTTATTTTGAGAGAAAGAGCAAGAGAGAGCCGGGAAGGGGCAGAAAGGGAGAGACAGAATCCCAAGCAGGCTCCGCACTATCAGCACAGAGCCAGATGTGGGATTCAAACTCAAAACTGTGAGATCATGACCTGAGCTGAAATCAAGAGTGAGACGCTTAACCAATTGAGCCACTTGATGGGCACAAGATTTAAAAGCAACATTTTAGGAGGCACAGGTTCAGCATCTCAGAGCACCTGCCCCCTTCATTTTAGCACCCTGGGCATGTCACTAGCCTCCTTTTACTCCCAGGTGTACTCACTTGGATATCTAAGATCTCAGCCAATCTTACCAAAACTTAGCTCTTTTTAGTCCCTTAAAAAATTGCTCCTCCTGCAGTGTTCCTTACTTCTAGTCTCTTAGTTCACAAACTTTGGAGACATCCTTTGCCAGTCTTTGCCCCATACCCCACAGCCAATCAATTACCAAACCCTGCCTGCTCTGTTTTCCAAAGATATCCAGAACCTGACCACTCCCTTCTACCTCTACTGCCCACTCCCTGATCCAAGACACTATTGTCTTTCCTTGGATCATTACCAAAGGCACATGTTCTTTGCCTGGATCATGACTGAAGGCATCATATTCTCTCTCTGGATCATGTTCGAAGACACAGTGTTCTTACCCCCATATCACTGCAGAAGTTTCCAGCCTCACACCTCTTTTGTCATATGTCCCTGTGGCATCCCCAATACTCCTGTTAAGATATGTAAAAGGGCTGGCAGGCAGTCTTTTGCTTATAGATCTCCAGTGACTTCCCAACTCACTCAGAAGAAAGACCAATGAACACAAAATGTCAAAAGGAGCCCTAGGCCTTCAGCCCATACCCACCAATCTTTGTCCTCTCTGCCTCTCCCTCGCTCTACTGCAGCTACTCCATGAGTCTGGAAGACACCAGATCCTGTACTTCCTCAGGACTTTTGTTGCTCCCCGTCCCTGAATACTTTTTCCTCAGATATACCCATCCCAGCGCCTGGTCTGCTTTAGGTCCACCACTTCTCAGTAAGGCTTCCCTAACCATGCTATCAAAAACCACCACCTCCCCCAACTCACAGGCCCCACTCACCCCCACCACTATTTTTTAACTTAGTATTTATCACCTGCCTAACACCCAATCCATCTGACCCTTGAACAACATGGGTTTGAATTGCACAAATCCATTTACATGCGAATTTCCTTTCAATAAATATGGTACAGTGCTATAAATGTATTTTTTCTTCCTTACAATTTTCTTTCTCTCTTTTTTTTAAAGATTTTAAGTAATCTCCACAGCCAAAGCAGGGCTCAAATTTACAACCCCAAGATCAAGAGATACATGCTCTACCGACTGGGCCAGCCAGGTGCCCCTCCTTGCAATTTTCTCAATAACATTTTCTTTTTTATAGCTTACTGTATTGTAAGAATACAGTGTGTAATACAAGAAACGTAGAAAATATGTGTGAATTGACTTTTTATGTTATCAATGAGGCATCCAGTCAACAATAGGCTAATAGTAGTTAAGTTTTGGGGGTTTACACAGATTTTCTACTGCACAGTGGGTCGGTGCTCCTAACCCCTGTGCTGTTCAAGGGTCAACTCTACATAAATGTATCTTGCTTTTGTTTTCTATCTCCACTGACTAGACTATAAACTAAGTGAGCAAACGGGTGTGTGTTTCCTTTACTACAGTATTGTGAGTTCCTAGAGCAATGTCTGATATACTGTCAATGCTAAATATTTGCTACACAATTAATTGGTAGCTGTTATTTATATCATTTGTGTATACAACAGACCCAAACCCACTAATTCCAGGCTCTCCAAGCATTTAATGAAATCCAAATCCAAGTGATTTAACACTATCATATGCAAGGGAGAAATTCAGCCTATATGTAAGGGTGGTATGTGTAATTGAAGCAAAAGTTTTGTGAAAGAATATCCTCCCTACAATAGATATGCTACAACCTTCTATGCCATTCACAAATTTCACTGATGCTAAGGAACAGTGTTAAAAAAAAAAAAAAGGAACAGTTAGTGTTTACATTTTACCATTTCAGAAATAATTACATCTCATTCATAGCATTTCATAGTTTGTTTGGCAGCATATGTTTTTTTATTGTGTAGTGATATCAGAATAATGTTGTGTCTTAAAACTGATGGCATCTTAGATTCAATAAAAACTTCTACTTTTTTTCCATAAGCCGGTTACAGCCCATTACATTTATTTCACGATTCACTAATGGGATGTTAACTGCATTTTGGCAAATGGTTTAAGATAAGGATTGGCCTGCCCCCTGTGTTTGCACAGCCAAATATATATACATATATAATGGTTATTATGCATACATTACATTTTTTAAAATTTGGGTTGGAAAAACCCAAAAGAATATTTTGTAACATGTGAAAATTATGACATTCAAATTTCAGTGTCCACAAATAAAGTTTTATTGGGAGACATCAGTGATCACTGGTTTAAGGCTATTGTTGGGGGCTGCTCTGACGCTACTAAGGCAGAGTCAAGCCCTGTGACAGAGGCTGAAAGTCCCCTAATACCTAAAATATTTACTATTTTACAGAAAAAGTTTGTCCACCCATGGTTTAAGAGAAGCAAAATGGAAGACACCAAACTTACTAGCTCACCAATCCCTGGAGTGTTCCAGATGATTCAGTGGGCCTCAATATTTCCCACCCTGGGCAGCAAGGGAAGAAGCTGGAGCGTCCTTGTTTCTGAGTTCCGGAGAAATTTCTCCCCAGTTCAGCTGCACCATGTCCTGCATCAGTGGAGTACTTAACTTGCTCTCTAAATGCCTTTTGGAGTGAAGTCTGACCAGAAGATCCCACTCCTTTTATAAAACCATTATAATCCAATCTATAATATCCAAATGGGACTCCAATCGGTTTTCCCAAGAAGTTTATCCTGGTTGGATTTTCAGCTGTTGTCCTGTGATTGCCAAAACCCTCCTTTCAAATCTCCCCAACCAAGGAAAGAATGTGGGTGGGGCTTCAGGACCAGCCCCAGGGGCTGCATGCCTGGTTGGGGGCCTGTGGTGGAAGTGCCCCTCCTCTCTCTGCTGTCCACCGCCCCACCACCTTATCTCCAGTTTAACTGAGTCTTGAGCTATTGGGGGTCAGCAGGGTCAAGCGGAGGGGGTCCACAGAGCTATTCCCACAGAGCTCAAGCTGAGGTTAAGGAAACTAAAAGGGCACACATCTTCTTCCAGGTGCTAGGAAGTCCTCACAGGTCACAATTCTCCAGCTACAGAGAACTAAAACCTTCCCTCCCTGTCTCCCCAGGTAGACTTAGCTCCCAAGGGCTTCCCAGGGGGTCAGACTTTAATCCCAAGAGCTTTTTCTAGACATCAGCCCACTCTTTTCTGAATCTGTTTCCAGTGGTCAAAGGTCATATGCTGGTTTGCTCTGGCTACCTCTCACACTCACCCTTCCCCCCTTCACATGCCTTTTCATCCGCACCTTCTAAATTGAGTCCCAGGCTTTCCCTCCCACTGCTCTTACAGCCCTCTTTGCATATGGATTCTTGGGGAAAGGGAGGGCTTCCAGCTCCCCTGACAGGCAAAAAATATTTGTATTCCCACTTCCTCCAGTGTATTCAAATCACAGAATTAGAACAGAAATCCAGTTTGCTAATTAAAATGTTCTCAAGTGCCATAACCTGATATGACTTTTAAAATACCTTTCTTGCCAAACCAACAGGTTGTACACCTTAAACTTGCACAGTTTTATATGTCAATTACATCTCAATAAAGCTGGATACATAGATAAATAAATAAACACATAAATAAAATGTCATTCTCTATAAACGTGACAAATGAAGCTCAAAGGGGTTTATAACAGAGGGTCTTTAATCTTTCCTGGAAGCTATGGAAGAGCTACCTTTGCCTTTGGGTCTTTCAAGTAGTCCTGGGCATTTTCCGTTGGAAAGCAGGGTTAAATGAAGTGACAGATTTCCACAGTAGAAAGTCCTAATGGTGGGAAAGTCCTCCTGGATCCCCATGGGTTCCTAGTACTTTCCCACTCTGTTCCAGCCACACTGCCCTTCTTGTACTAGGACCTTTGCACCTGTTCCTGATTTCTGGAATATTTTTCATACAGACATCCTCTTGGCTCTTTTCCCATATTCAAATCTTTGTGGCAAAGCTGCTTCTCAATGAAGCCTACCCTAACCACCTTATTTAAGATGCCCACTTTTCCCCTCCTAGAAATCTTTGCCCCCTTACCCTGCTATATGTCCTGTGCATTTTTTCATGGTTCTGACCCCCTTCTTATAGACTATATGGTTACTAATTTGTTATGCTTATTGCCTGCCTCCCTTGCTAGAATTTGAGTCCCATGAAGAGAGTGACTTTTTGTCTATTTCATTCACTGACATATATGAAAGATCTGGACCACAGCAGATATTCGAGAATATTTGTTGAATAAATATACATGGATAGATTTAGAAATAGATTCAGCCATTCAAAAGGATTAGATGGTACTAAGTTTCACATGATTTCTGCCTGATGGCAATGCTGGTGGTTGTCAATCTGTTTTCTAAGCACAGCATTGAAATTTAAAATTTTTATATTGTCTCCTTATTTTTAAAATGTTTTAAAGTAATTTTTAAAGTTGTAAAATGTGATGAAGCCAAATAAAGCACATGTGTGTGGTTATGTGGCTGTAAATTGTCAGTTAGGCACTTTAAGTTTAGAGACATGTTAATTTAATTTAATTTTAGTTTTTAAAAAGATTTTATTTTTAAGTAATCTCTACACCCAACATGGGGCTCGAACCTATAACCCCGAGATCAAGAGTCACATGCTCTGCCAACTGAACCAGCCAGGTGCCCCAAGATATATTATTTTATAATTCACTAGTTCCTAACATGGTCAGTGGTACCATGTAAGATGGGATGATGTGGAATAATAGGGTCCCAGACTCTCCACAGAGATCTTTCTAGTGATTTTAGTAACAGCTCAGTCTCAGAATCAGCCCAAATCCCGCCTTCCATCTCCCGCCTCTAAAGTGATAATTTAGGTTATCACTTTTGTAAATCATTTAATCTATGAGGTTTAAGCCTATGGTTTTTATCCTGTTACACATTACGATTGCCCAGGGAACCTTTAGGAACCCACCTATCCAATCTCACTGCTAGCCAATTAGATTAAAATTTAAGGGAGTTCCTTTATAAATCCTCACCAGCCATGTGCCCTCCACCTGAGAAAACACCAGTGGTTTGGGGACTTCCTCTTCCCACTTCCACCTGACAGAAGAAAGGATTTCCCTTCACTTTTTCAGTTTCATTTTAGCATGCATGGCCCAGGGCATAAAATCCTCCACAGGCACCAAACAATGGGACAATCTGAAATAGAAGCAAGAACATGAATGCCTCCTCTAATGACTACATAATAATCCTTTTGATTTGGGGCGTATAACCCAGAAAACATTCAAAGGAGTAAGTGAAGCTGCTATAAGAAAACTACTTCTGTTCTCATGGACTTATTTATTTTATATTTTTCAGCATTTCCATCCAGAAAAACTCAAAGTAGAATCCATGCCAAAGCCTGTCTCATTCTAGAGTGGTGATTCTCAGCAGGGGACCATTTTACCCCTAATGGACATTTGACAATGTTTGGAAATGTTTTTTTATTGTCAAGATATTTTGTTTGTCACTATTAGCATCTAGTGGGTAGAGATCAAGAGGTTTTTAAACATCGTACAATACACAGAATGCCTGGGTTGAGAAACCCTGGTCCAGAGTACAAGAAACTGTCCCACTTCCCTGCATGATGTCCTTAGCAACCTCCTTGTTGGAAGGAGTTAGCGTTCCTGACAAACTGCTTAGATAGTTATCTGATAAACTTAATAAGACCATAATTTATTTTTGAAAATTAGTCATCCATCCTTCCCCTGAGATGACTGCCAGTGAAGTAACTGACATTTAATCTTGGTGTTAACGAAGGTGAAGACTAACTATTCTATTTTCCTTCAGAATGTTCCTAACAAGAGAGAATCTTTGATTTGGCTTGCTTGAAACTTTTCCCTTTGCAGCCAGATTGTAATAAAATTTAAGTGCTTATAACTAGATCATATTGAGATTTCTCTCTCTCTCTCTTTTTTTTTACAGTAGAAATAGAACTGTTTTTCCAATAAGATTTTATTATATCTAAAAATTACCTGTAGGGGCACCTGGGTGGCTCAGTCAGTTAAGCATCTGACTCTCAGGTCATGATCTCACGATTTCATGAGTTAGAGCTCTGTGCCAGCCTCTCTGCTGACAGTGCAGAGCTTGCTTGAGATTCTCTCTCTTCTCCCTCTCTCTCTGCCCCTCCCCTACTCATGCTGTCTCTCTCTCTAAATAGATAAATAAACTTGAAGTTTTTTAAATTACCTGTAAAAATGTGTAATATATTTACATTGTTTTATCACCTCTATATTACTATTCATTATAATGATAATTCAATCTAGAAAAAAATAACACTTGAGCCTTATGCTTCTAGGAAATTATTTTTTAAATTTCAATATTCATAGGGGCACTTGCGTGGCTCAGTCAGTTAAGCATCCAACTTCGGCTCAGGTCATGATCTCATGGCTTGTGAGTTTGAGCCCCATGTCCCTCTCTGTGCTGACAGCTCAGAGCCTGGAGCTGCTTCGGATTCTGTGTCTCCCTCTCTCTCTGCCCCTCTCTTGCTTGCACTGTCTCTCTCTCTCTCTCAAAAATAAATAAGCATTAAAAATTGTTTTAATTTCAATATCAACTTATAAATATGAGAAATAGGAGAATGTAGAGAAAATGAGATGGTAAACAATAAAAAGGCTTTCAACCATAAAATATATTACATTCTATAAAATCCTATGGGGGAAGTGGACTAGAAAAGAAGATTAAATGAGAAAAACAAACAGTGTAAATGTCCTGGCCATTACTAAGAGCTCATTCTTACATTTTTTTAAAGTGGGTAATGCTGAGTATCAAAACCCTATGTTATTTACTTTCTTTTGGATACATTTAAAAGAGTATTATTAACAGTTTTACTTACTTAAAGTGTCCATTTTTTATTTTATGCCAGAAATTGCATCCTTTACAGGGTTTACACTAATGATGAAAATTTTTTTGTTGTCGGGGCACCTGGGTGGCTCAGTCGGTTAAGTGTCTGACCTCAGCTCAGGTCATGATCTCGAGGTTCGAGGGTTTGAACCCCATGTCGGGCTCTGTGCTGACAGCTCACAGCCAGGAGCTTGCTTTGGATTCTGTGTCTCCCTCTCTCTACCCCTCCCCTGCTTGCACTCTGTCTCTCTCTCTCTCAAAAAATGAATAAAACATTAAAAAATTTTTAGAAAAAATATTTGTTGTCTACATAAAATGTTTGATGATGAATACAGATTTGCAAACAATAGTTTGGGGGAAAGAAGAAGAAATTTGACTACTTACAGATTTAGATCCATGTCTCTAACAGATTGCTCAAACCTTAGACTCACCTGGGACACTGTCAAACATTCAGATTCCAAGGCTGTATCTCACACCAGGGAAACTCAAATGGCCAGGGGAGGGGTCTGGACATCTGAAAGTTCAGTGTCTGCCCTGTTTGATTGTTAAGTGAGAATACTTTGGGCAGCTTTGATCTCTCCAGCATGATTAAAATATCCACGCACCTACTCCTTCAAGGGAGGCCCAAGGGTGTGTTGAGGGTCAGGAATTCATTTTTCCTTCATTTATCTGACACATTGAGTACCTATTGCAGGACACATTGTTGGGTGACACAATAGATATTTGAGGTAGGAACTTGAACTGGGAAATTTTCCTCTCCCCCTTAGAGTCTCCAGGACCCTTACCTGCTTTTCAGGGGCTTCTGGGTATCCTGCAATGTTCAGGAAAGTTGGGATATGTAAGCAAAATCCAGAGATCTAGATCCCAATTTCTCAATTTGAGAAGTACTTCTGAATCATTTGGGCTGTGCTTCTTTTCTTTTTTCTTTTTCTTTTTTAATGTTTATTTGTTTATTTATTTATTTACTTTTGAGAGAGAGAGAGAGAGAGAGAGAGAGAGAGAGATAGCAAGGGAGGGGCAGAGAGAGAGGGAGGAAGAACAGGGATTCCCAAGCAGGCTCCTCACTGTCCATGCAGAGCCCAACACAAAGCTCGAACCCACAAACCCTGAGATCATGACCTAAGCCGAAACCAAGAGTTGGATGTTAATCGACTGAGCCACCCAGGTGCCCCTGGCCTGTGCTTCTTAAGTATCAGTGAATCTAAGGAATCACCTACAGATCTTGTGAAAGTATAGATTCTGGTTCAGTAGTTCTGAATGGAGCCTGAGAGTCTGAATTTCTAACAAGTTCCCAGATGATGCCCATACCTCTTGACTGCAGACCAAATATTGAACAGCAAGGATTAGGGAACTTTTTAAAAGTACTGATACCCTGGCTGATTCTGTTGATCCTACTCCAAACCAACAGGGTCAGGGTCTCTAGGGTTAGGACCAAGGAGTCTATAATACTAAAGTTCCCAGGTATTTCTAAAGAGTAGTCAATTAGAAAACCACTGCTCCAGATGGTGATGGTCCCTGCTCAGCATTCACCAGTAAAGCACCCTGTATGAAAGAAGCCCTCACCTCACTTCCTGTTAGGGGCTTAATTCCATCCCTCCAAATTTATATGATGAAGTCCTAACCCCCAGTACCTCAGAATGTAACCATATTTGTAGATAAGACCTTTAAAAGAGTGATTAAGTGAAAATAAGGTCATTAGGGTGGGCCCTAATCCAATCTGATTGCTCTCCTTATAAGAAGAGGAAATCTGAACACAAACACCAGGGCTGCTTGAGCATACTGGAAAAAAAATATGAGGACATACAAATGTGGCCATCTGGGGGCACCTGGGGTGGCTCAGTTGGTTAAATGTCGACTTCAGCTCAGGTCATGATCTCATGGTTTGAGTGTTTGAGCCCTGCATTGGGCTCTGTGCTGACAGCTCAGAGCCTGGAGCCCACTTCAGATCTGTGTTTCCTCCTCTCTCTGCCCTCCCCTACTTGTGCTCTGTCTCTCTCTTTCTGTCTCTCTCTCAAAAATAAATAAACATTAAAAAAAAAAAAAAAGAATGTGGTCATCTGGAAGCCAAGGGAAGAAGCCTCAAGAGACGCGGAACTTTGCTAACACCTTCATCTTGGACTTTAACCTCCAGAAATATGAGAAAACAATCTCTGTTGTTGAAGCCACCCAGCCTGCAGTATTTTGTAATGGCAGCCTGAGCAAACTACACAACCTCTGGAACAGGAGCCAATGGAGAGGGCTCACCTCAGGGATAGGTAAGGGGTATATAGGTGATAGCTCAGCTCCCAAAGGATTCCTGCCCGTGAGCAAATGCTTGTCTTCCCTGATTTTCCAGAAGCAGCCTGCTCTTCCTTTGGACTATTTCATGGATGCCACTGCTCGTAGGGACTCCCACTCAACTCTCTTTCTGGCCCCAACTCCTTTTCTTTGTCTCCTAGATTGGGAAGGACAGAACCTTGAGGATACAGAGAGTTCTATTTTTATACCATTCCAAATGTGAGGGGAAATATCTGTGTTCTATGCCATCTATGGTAGCTAAGAAGAGAAAGAAAAACAAATCTAGCCATTTAGCAGAATGGTCTGAAATCTAATCACCTGATATACACAAAGACCTTAAAATGTTAAGTTATGAATAAGCAGTGACCTTAAGTTCAACCTGCTCTGTGCACACTAGGAGGGTCTGCTGATGGAAGTGACTACATATCCAAAGTGGTTTCCATAAAGACATTGCAGACTGGGTTGACAGAAGACCAACTTATCAGAAGGAATTTAGGCCTGTAGCCAATAAAGGAACATGAGTAGAGAGAGGGCCAGAAAGAGGGAGTATGTTATTACTTCAGTTCGCTCCACCTCCAGGAGCCTCCACAAAATAAGCCCTGGGCACAGGGATTCCCTGGAGTCAGGGAAAGGAATGTCTGGTTTTGATTTCATCAAAGCCTGTCACCATAGTGGCTGCGTGTCACCAGCCAACATGAGGATACTTCTGGCCAGCATGCTGGGCTCAGGAAATTGCCTGAACCCACCTTTCCTTCCATAACTAGCCCCGTGGCCAAAGGAGACCAGATCCGTGCTCCTTTCCAAGGAGGCAGCTTTTTGACCACAATGTTGTCTCTGGGACCCAAGGTTATGATAGTAAAGGTGATATATAATCATTTTGATTATCCACCACCAGGGCTGAGCGTCTCAGACAGTCTATGAACTTTGTAACCAGGAGATGAAGTCCACAAGACTGCCTGTTAGAATTTTTGAAATGACTTGAATCATTTCAGCAAACATCATGTATTAGTTTTCCAAGGTTAATATAACAAAATATCACAGACTGGATCAATTAAATAACATAAAGTTATTTTTGCACAGTTCTGGACGTAGAAGTCCACGATCAAGGTGGACCAGCAGGGTAGGTTTCTCCTGAGGCCCCTCTTGTTGGCTTGCAGATGACTGCCTTCTTAGTATGTCCACATGTGGTCTTTCCTCTGAGGTTGTCTGTGTCCTAATCTTTTCTTCTTATAAAGACATCAGTAGTATTGGATTAAGAGAGCACCCATATGACATCATTTAACTTTAATTTCCTCTTTAAAGGCCCTATCTCCAAATATAGTTACACCCAGAGGTAATAGGGGTTAGGACTTCAACATACAAATTTGGGGGGACACAATTCAGTCCATTGCATATTTCATGTAGGCATTTCATACAGAATATTCAACTTTTTAAAAAATTTTTTTACATTTATTTATTTTTGAGAGACAGAGAGAGACAGAGTGCGAACAGGGGAGGGGCAGAGAGAGAAAGAGACACAGAATCTGAAGCAGGCTCCAGGCTCCGAGCTAGTGGTCTGCACAGAGCCCGATGTGGGGCTCGAACCCACAAACCGTGAGATCATGACCTGAGCTGAAGTCAGACGCTCAACTGACTGAACCACCCAGGCACTTCCAGAATATTCAACTTGAAAAACTCAGCAATGTAATTCATATTAGAGACTGACCTAATTTTTTTCTTTTTTCTCTTTTTTTATAGTTTATTGTCAAGTTGGTTTCCATAAAACACCCAGTGCTCATCCGCACAAGTGCTCTCCTCCATACCATCACCCCCCTTTCCCTCTCCCCCTTCAGCCCTGTTTGTTTTTAGTATTCAAGTGTCTCTCATGATTTGCCTCCCTCCCTCTCCCTTACTATATTCCCCCCTCCCCCTCCCCCATGGTCCTCTGTTAAGTTTCCCCTGTTACACTTATGAATGAAAACATATGGTATCTGTCCTTCTCTCCCTGACTTAATCACTTAGCATGACACCCTCGAGTTCCATCCACGTTCCACGGATGGAAGGCAGAACAGGGTAACTGCTACAGTTAGAGAATAGAGAAGAGTTCTTTCTTACAAGGTGTAAGGTAGGAGGATGGAAGGCAGAACAGGGTAACTGCTACAGGAAGAGAATAGATAAAGGCCAGTTGCCATGTGACAAAATAAGAACGTGTGACACACACACACACACACACACACACACACACAGTGCTAGCACTCAATGAGAGGCAGTGGAATGAGAGCA
This sequence comes from Cryptoprocta ferox, assembly GCA_028646485.1. Classification (NCBI taxonomy): domain Eukaryota; kingdom Metazoa; phylum Chordata; class Mammalia; order Carnivora; family Eupleridae; genus Cryptoprocta; species Cryptoprocta ferox. Next base: position 18,773,466 of record CM053566.1, on the reverse strand, counting down.
AGCAGATACTTCCTCACACTCAAGGAAAAGTTCCGATGGAGCCCTGCCCTGGGCCTTAGTGTGTGGCCTTCTCCCCAGGTATTTCTCCCATGCAGGGAGGGAGGCAGCCTAAGGCCAGGATGCAGGAGTGTAGGGACAGGGAGACCGCTTGCACAGGCCAGCCAACTGCCCAGTGACCGTGGGGTCTGACCTCACAGTAGGACATCTTCTCATTTGGTTTGTCTCACAAGGTGGCCCCTACACACCCCCAATTCCAAAGTCAGACATATACCTGCTTCCACCAAAGTGCTCCCTAAGGCCTGGCAAGGGTTTATGCACTCTTGGAACCCAAATCCACACCTCTTCCTTGGTCAGAGTTGGTTTACCACCTTGATAGGGAGGAAGGCAGATTTTCTGGGGAGAAAGTCAATCTTGCATTGACATCATGTAGCCCCACAAACACAGGTCATATTGTTAATGTGGGAAAAAAATACTAAACCAATGTCATAGGTCTACATGATCTTACTATTTTGCTACAAAGAATATAGATGTTTACTGCCACAGTTAGTTGAATTCTAGAAAGGGTTGGCCCTGGTGGAAAGACAGGCATGGGCTGGTGAGGCCCAAAGGCTCCGCTCATCTGCAGGGTGATGTCCCCTCTAGTACTGGGGACCTGACTTGTGCACAGCGAATCCCTATCTTAGTGCAGCCAAAGGCCAGGGATGGAGACTATGGACCCACTGGAGGCACTGGTGAGGAGTGCTCATGTACGGAGCCTTGGCAGTGGGGGCCCCTGGAAAGCACTTTCCCCCCAGTGGCACTATTAGCCACTTAATATGTTCCAGACCTTAAGGATGCACCCTGTGTTGACTAATTAAACAGTCACGGAAGTGAGGAGGTAACAGGTGCACCAGACACAAGAGCCAAATGGAGGAAAGATAAATGGTGCCATGAACTCCTAAGGCCGAACCTCATCCAGTTTAGTGTTTGCACATCATGGATGCTATAGCTTCTTGTTTTATCAGTAACTGCAGATTCCCGAGGTTTAAATGGAGAATAAGCTTAACGTAGCACAGAGGACACCAGATGGTTGACACTGAGATTGTTTATTTCTGACCATTTCTTTACAACCATCCATGCAGGGATAACTTCCGCATCTATCTCCTAAACTTGAATCTTCCTCTAGAAATTCAGATTCATATTTCTAATGTTCTAAATGCATCTCCCCAAAGATCCTATTAACTCCCAGGACAACATCCCCCCTCCCCAAATCACCTTTCCTTTCCCTGCTCACACTTGGCAGGTGTCTCAAACTGTGGGTTCTGTGTTCCTTCAAAATACACTTATGCCTGGGCTTCAGTGTTCAAGTGCCCAGAATGAGGCCTATGTTAGGCGTATCTAGCTAGACAGGCATATAACAGGGGCACAGAATGGGCTCTGGGTCATAGAAGGTCCTATCGCCACAATGAGGACAGGGGTTGGCACTGAACCAGACCATGTCAGGCCGCCCCAATTCCTGCAGCATCTGCTTCAGCCTGGCATGCAGATGGGCAAGCCTGCCCAGGTGGAGGGTGCCATGGACGTCCTCGTAACTCTCCAGGGGGGCAGGATACAGCACGTGACTCAGCTTGCTCAGCCCAATGGTGTGGCAAAGCAAGTCCTCCAGGACAGCCATGGAGATGGGGTTTCCACAGAAACTGAAAGTCATGAGCTGTGAGCAGTGGCTCACGGCAGGCAGGATGGCACTGAACTGGGAATCCATGATCCCACACTCATCTAAGTCCAGGTCCTGGAGCGTGGAAGAGGCTCTCTCTATCAGAACTTGGAGGGGCCCAGCACTCATATCGGTCAGGTTGACCCCACTGAGACCCAGGTCCTTCAGCTGACTGACATTCAGGTGCTGGGATAGATGTCTCAAGTCTGATTCTGAAAGCAGGCAGTTAGTTATTGACAGGGTCTCCAAGGGGGTCTTCAGGCAGCTGGGGAGAGACAGAGCAGTTAGTCCTAGGGGATGGAGGTGGCAGACAGAAAGACGTGGAGATGACCCAGGCCTCGAGGGAAGAGGCCCACTCCACCAAAACCCAATGTGTTACAGATGATGGTCAAGCCCCAGGATGCCAAGTGATGAAAAAAGGCACTCAAAATCAATCCACGGTTCAGTGGAGTCCTTTCTCCATCACTTATGTGCTGGGTGACTTGGTCAAGTGAACAAAACCTCAAACATCCCCTTTGCTGTCAAGTGGAGCACAGCACACCCTTCAGAGGTGCTGTGAACATGGATCAATGTAACAATGAGAGGCACTCAAAAGGGGAGCCTGGCCCAGTGTCTCAAGTAAGGAAAGGAACCACTGAAGCCTAGTACTGGGCCATAAGACTAGAAATGCTTTCAACTTGGACTTCCTTCTGGCCGCTGCTCAGACCCATCACTGGTACCCGTTTCTGTGAGGCTAATGGGGGACGTGCGTGAAGGGCTAACCTGGGCAAGGTCTAGCAGCCTGCAGGGTATAATTTGGCACAGTTCCTTATTCCTGCTCCCTCTCGCTCATACCCAGAATCAGGCATCTCCTCTGTATTGCCTTACATGGAACCCAAAGCAACCCTTTACCGACAGGGAATCAGAGGCAGGTTTGGAGGGAAAGGCTCACATTGCCGAAGCTGCTGAGTACAGAGCCTATGATCTGAAACCTTACATTAGGATACGCTTTCCCTTCAATTCTCTCAAGTTTAGTGATTTTTTTAAAATTTATTTTTGACCATCATAACTTAGGCATCATTTTCTCAGGAAGAATTCTCAAAGCCACACTCACCTGCCCCAAAGCCCCCCATATATATAGATTCCTAACGAGGAGTCCTTTCGAATAGTGTATATTCTAGCTCAAACCTCCAACCTTTATCTGTTTAAGTTATGTGACAATATGCGTGGGGACACTGTGACCATGTGTGGACCTTTAGTGACTCACGCAGTCTGGCACTGTCAAATGGTGGACCCATGGCAGATGCCCCTTATTGTTCACCGGATTGAAAAAGGGCTTATACCTGTCTGCCAAGAAACCTCACCATCCCTCACCTGAGCACTTGGTCCAGGTGGTCTTCAAGGAAGGAGATAGAGTCCAAATAGAGCTCCTCAAGGTAGTGAAGCCTGAGGAACTGAGAGGTGAACTGGCTGACACACTGTTCCTCCTTCGTGGGGGTGGTGTGGGAAGACATGTGGATGTGGGAGAGGAGGAGCCTGCGCAGATTGCCCATTTGACCCAGGTGAGGGGCAAACTTCCCCAGTGTGGACAGTTTCCAGGTACAATTCACTTCCAAATCCTGGATAGAGTCCAGCTGCACCATCTTCAGGATCTTCTTAATGTTCTGCATCGGCATTGCGAAAATCTTCATCTTCTTACAGCACAGGTGCAGCAGACCTTTCCCCTGCTTGACTTTCTGCATGAGGTAAGCGAGACACTTGTCAGGGGTGCCTTCCTTCAGGCAAAGATCTATAAGCACCTCCACAGGAGCCAAGGTCTGCTTGGGCCCTGGCCTGCAACTATCCACTTTTCGCCTCTTCTTCATGGGCTGGGCCACCTCTGGCTCCAACAGGGAGTATATACCGGTCCTGGTCCCAGACCACACAGTCCAGAAGTCCTGATGAGCATTCTTCCGTAAATCCAGCACCTGCAGTTTCCACCTCCTGCAGGGAAGATGGGAGACAAACTGAGAAGCTTTCAGATCAATAGGGAATAAGACCATGAGTCTCAGAATCTAAGCAAGGCCCAGACGCCTAACCTGCACTTATACTCCATACACTGTATGTCAGTGGCTCCTTGGGCAACTGGGATCCTTCCTGGTCCCCACTTGTAGTACCTTTAAGTGCCACCAGGAAGGGCTGGGCACATTTCTTTGGTCACCTCTGCATCTCAATCAGCTCTACAAGTCCACAGCCTGTTCCTCAGAGTGACCCCAGGGATGGCCCCAAGACTGCTCTGAGCTTCCTCACTGGCACCAGCAAAAGCCTCTGGCCCACCCTGTGGCCCTGTACTCTACCTGACCCCAAGAAAGAGCTGGGACACTGAGACCCTCTCAAGCTATGGGATCACCCTCACCTGGGGCGAGGCTCCTGGGTAAGCAGGACATCGAGTCCATCCAGTGCAGCTTGAAAGGTCTCCTGGTGAGGCTGCTGATCCTTCATCAGGGCCCCCAGAGGAAGGCAGGCGAAGGGCCAGGCCTGTACCATTGCCTTCAGGGTCTCGCTGTACCTCCCAGCGAAGGCTGCTGTGAACAGCGGCGGGAAGAGCTCCATGGGCAGCACCTCCAGAGCAGCGATGGCCAAGGCCTGGTCCCTCAGCAGGCTCTGACCCGCCAGATCCACAAGTCTAGGTGGGGCCGGGAGGCTCATCCTGATGAATCTGCTCTGAGAAGAATCCTGGCCAAACATCCAGGGAAGAAGGCTGAGTATGAGCAACCCCATTATCCCTCCAGGGAAGAAAGCTGAGTATGAGCAACCCCATTATCCCTCCATCTTGAGAGGAATGAGTTCAAAGCCAAAATCACTGTTTTGACAATAGTTGGGGAGTCCTCAGTTTACCCCAATTCCATTCTCTGCTAGGTGGCCACCAAAGCCACAGCTCTGCCCAGAATGAGCATCTCGCCATGCCCTAGCAAGATGACCACTGGCCCCAACCCATATCCAGCTACTGCTGCCTTTAATTCTAGCTCTACTGCAAAGGTAGTATTGAGGAGCCTGAAAACTGACCCCACCCTTTTTAGGGAAAAGTTGCTGATTATAACCTGAGCATTGAAAATATAGAGGAATAAACAATGTTATGTGGCCCAGCATGATGCCCTCCTCAGCTCTAACAATCAACCCAGATGGGAAAGATTAAAGAACATCCATACAGTCAATGCCATTACATTATTTAAAACATTCTCAACTGTAAAATATGTTCTCATATTGTAACATGTTCTATAACATGTGCAAGTTGGAGATGAAAAAACTATACCATATTCCCCAAATGATTTTATTACATCTCTCCTACAAATAAGAGAATTACCATTTTGTTTAGGGAAACAGCTCACATTCAGAACAAAGCCTCCACTTTTAAAAATACTCTATGGACTCTATGGAGTATTTTTTTCCTATGGAAAAAAATTTTTCAAGCTTTTAGTTTATTTTTCTAAAAAAAAAAGCTTTAGTAAATCACAAAACAATAAATTTTATGAACTATAATTGCCAAACACAAACTAAATATTTAAAACACCATCAAAAAATTCCAACTAACTAGATGTCTTTCATTTCCCCCCCAAAAAAACCTACTCGGTTAAGAAATGTCTATCAAATGGCATACAGACACCAAAGCAGAAATCAAAAGGTTGGAGATTAAGGCAAAACTGTGTTTGGAGACAAAAGCAAAGCCTCCTCATTTACACGGCACTGCTGAGGGCAGCATGACAGCCGGCGTCCCAAGTCTGAGGCTGCTGCCTCACCAGAACAAGACGTGGTGCAGGGGACCGTCCACTCAGACCTCAGGCAGGGACTCCAATGCTCCAAGCCTCTGGGTGTCTCTCCGCTGGCTCCTCAGAAGCAATAATAGGCCTTTCTGGCCTCACCTCCCTTTTCAGATCCTAGATGAAATTTCAATTTCCAACTGAAAGCACCATCTTACTACTGATCGCCACTCGGCTAATCCAGATTGGGGTTTTGACTTTCTTTATACAACTGACTGAATCATATGCCCCATTCATGAGAGAAAGAAAAGAAAACCAACCTGGAGGTACACTTGGGGGAGTTTTGGCCACATCAGAGTATCTCAAATGTTCGAGTTAAGACAGCTTTAATGCAGACGGTGGTGTTATCCCAAAAGAAAAAAGTAAAAATAAAATTCCAGAATATCACATAGTCACTTGTTCGTTATATTACCTAAAACCACAAACTGTGTGTGTATTCACAGAGGAAGTGGTACAACTGAAGCATTGTTGGTCTTCCAGATTTTAATGATCAAGGCCTCCCTGAAGGAGGTCAGGTCAAAATTACAACTAGGAGTTGGCCAGGAGAAGGGAGGGGCTGGGTGTTTGAACGGTATTGGTAACCAAACCGGGGATAGGACTAGTCCAATTCCGACAGCCACTGAGGGGTGAGGGCTGTGGGCTCTTTGGGGTCTTAGAGGCAGAGTGAGGAATAAGCGTGAGCTAAAACGCACGTATCCTTGTCATTGAGAAGCTGCCACCAGAGGACTTTCTCTTGAGGCTCAGCTATCCTCTTCCCAATCTTGACTTTTCAAAGGCCGATCAGGTCTAGGCATTTCACAGGGGCCTCGGCCCCAAATGTGATCTCCAAAGGTCCCTTCCCAGGTATATATTGACAACTGCTGTTTCCTCAATCCTAGGAAATGACTAATACAAATGCACCTTCAAAAAGCTCCTTCTGGCCCTGCCCCTAAGCTTCTCAGTTACTCCCATTCTGCTGGGAGAACACCATTAGGAACAGGAAAACTCTTCCCCTCTCTCTATATTAAGTTCCGTGCACAAATACCAACACCTTTCCCTCACAAAAGTTGAACCCACGTTTGATATTTAAGGATCTGCCAAATTTATGGACGGTTCTCACGCTGGGCTGGATCACACATTGGTGGTTCTAACATTTCAGAACACACACAGAGAGAACATCTCCCTACAAAGAATTCTCCAGGCTATTCTTTACCCCTTGTATTGTGATGCCCAAACAATTCTAACATACTACTGCCAAAGAGACTGGGATTCTCTGAAGGATGTTCTCCATTTTAGTATCTTCATGGAGACTGCTTTCTCCAAATTTCTACTATCCATATCAACAGGCTTTGCATAAAATAGTTAAAATGGAATGTGCTCTATTAGCATTTTAGCCCCCAGGAAATCACCTTTACCAAAGAGCTGCAAAAGACAACTAGTAACAAAGATAATAATAAATGTCCTTGATTATTGAGCCGTCACTAGGCACAGAAATGGTGCTATGCAACTTTTCATCCAGTACCTCCAATAACTTTTGCAGAAAATTTAAATTTCACCGTAATTTTATTTTTAGCCCAGTGAATCCAGGACTCTACTCTACACAGGGAGTAACCTGGTAGACACCCTCAGGCAAGGGATTTGGATAAATCTGCCCCACCAAGTAATCAGACAATCTCAGCGTTAGAGAGACCTGTACCTGGACCTTGGGGAAAACAGGAAAATTGCAGAAGTCCAAGTTTGGGAAGTGTCTATGAGATCCCAGTTTCCAGGAGATCCAAAGGGGCAGAAGTGACCACTGTCTTCAGATCTAACAATGTTTAATATGAGCCAAACACTCTCCCCTTGTGAAGCAAGGGACACTTCTCTGTTCACCTCCACATAGAGCCTGTTGGGCCAGGGGACATGCTGTGTCACTTAAAGGGTGAAGACTTGTGTCTGAAACCACCTGGAGGCACTGTGGGCCTGGGTAGGGTGCCAGTGGCTCTGTGTGTGTGTTTGTGTGTGCGCGCGCACATCTGCATGTTGCTCTAAACCAAGGGCACAGAATCGGACCAATGGAGAGTCTGGGGAAAGAGAAAGTGGCAAGCACAAATCCTGTGTGCAAAGGTGATAGATTAAGAGGGAAGGCGAGGGCCCCAGCCTCGGCATTCGACCCTGGAGAGGGATGCTCCTTTGGATTTTGCTCTTCAGCCTCCTTACCTATCACAGCTCATCAGACAGAACTGTGCCTTTTTGGTGGGGGGGGGGCAGAGAGTGAGAGAGGGAGATTGAGAGAGAATGGGGTCTGGTACTGTGTCCCTATCATCAAACGGATCCTCAAATCTTTATTTTATTTATTTTTTTAATGTTTATTTATTTTTGAGAAAAAGAGAGAGAGAAAGAGAGAGAGAAAGAGAGGTAAGGAAGGGGAGGGGCACAGAGACAACGACACAGAATCCAAAGGAGGCTCAAGGCTCCAAGCCATCAGCAGAGCCTGACACGGGGCTCAAACTCACAAGCCCTGAGATCATGACCTGAGCCGAAGTTGGATGCCTAACCACTGAGCCACCCAGGAGCCCATGACCCTCAAATCTTTAACTCCAAGCCATAAGAGGGTCATGGTGGTTCACAATAGAGCAGCCAGATGCATCAGGCTATCAGGCACTTTCCACTGGGATTTGTTCCACTGGACAGGGAGCAATGATCCTCAGGATTCCAAAGACCCTGGCCTCACACTTAGTGGGAAAAATCCTCTATGCTCTAAGCTGAGGGCTGACAGGAGGCACTGGAGCGTGGGTGGGCAGGTTCACAGAGATGTCTCCGGACCAGCTGGCCCCTTCCCCCATAGCCAGACACACCCTCTCTTCTCAATCCCTGATTTACTCAAAAACACTTACTGAATGTCATGGACCTTGCATTCTATTGAGGAAGCAAATGAAAAAGAAGCAAGCTGAAACATAAGTTAATCACAGGTTGACTGTGCCTTGTGTGGTAGAGCAAGGCCATAAAAGTAACCAGCCAAGATGAAACTCTGCAAAACCATCTTAACAATTCACAGGCAAAGTTATGGCTTTTCTGTGGCAGTTCAAAATAATTTTTTTGCTAATCCATTAAGAATTTCCTTATCCATTATAAGCATGTTGAGAAATGAATAAAATAGTAAAACTACTATTTATTTAGTATGCTGATTTTAAACACTAAAAATTAAACCACTTCTCTGTAAAAAAATGTATCAAAAGTGGTTTTAACATTGCTTACAGTTCTTCTCGTATAACTTTTGGTACAGAGTAAGCATCATATCTGTGCCCTGGCAAACTATCATGCTGCTTTCTACATTTGGACAGGCCTCCAATATCTTATCCTTCATGTTTCCAACGCCATGACGTATTCTTCAGAGAATTCCTTTAGTGTGAAGATTTTTGCCAGAATCAGTTCCTCTGGGACATCTTCAACCCTCTGTCATAGCCGTAATCTCCCTTTACACTTCTCTGGGAGATAGGGAATGTGAGCTGAAGCTGGATTCTCAATCACAACGATGAGTAAAAAGAATTCCTCGTGTTTGGTAGAACTTAAGAAGTTACCAAACAGTTCATTTTCTAGCCTCTAGTTTCTCTCTTAAGACATAAAATGTCAGGATGCTTGGGTGGCTCAGTTAAGCGTCTCTTGCCTACAGCTCAGGTCATGATCTCATGGTCGGGAGATTGAGCTTTAGGTTGGGCTCTGTGCTGAGCATGAAGTCACCTTAGAATGGGAACATTCCACTCATGGGGTCAGCATGTCTGTACTTAGCTGAGTCTGTGGGCCCTGTCAGGCATCCAGAAGGACGGGCTGGGAAGGGGTGAAATATTTCCAGGAAAAAATCTGGAAAGGCCTGAGCTCATTGTCTTGAGGTATCTCGGTTCAGCAGTTCTCTCTCTGTGGTGAGCCAGGCTCAGACCAACTCCTACAAGAACCCATCTCCCCACTCTGCGTACGCCTGGCAGGAGGAAGTAAGAGAATTCACTGATGGGGTGTCACCCACAGGATCTAAGGAATAGGCACACATGTAGGTCCCTTCCACATGTGAGGCAGGGGATAAGAAGGGGGTCCCAGTGCAGTGCTGGCGCCACAGGAGGTAGAGCTCTGGGACGTCACCATGGCCTGGGTTCTGCTCTGGTCATCCTCCTGGCTCTCTGCATAGGTGAGGGACACTAAGGAGGGAATATTCTGGTAGCGCAGGGCTGACCCTTCTCTCCTTCTACCCCAAACTCCTCTGGAATTTTCACCCTGATCTCTCCTCTCTGCATGTCCTCCTCCTCTCAGGGTCCTGGTCCTAGGGTGTTCTGACACACTCTTAGTATCTGTGGCTCTGGGACAGAAGGTCATCATTTCTTGCTCTGGAGGCATCAGTCACTCTGGGGCGTATAAGCTAGGTGTTCTGGTATCAAGAATGCCCATGTGCTGCCTGACACTCACAATGCACGAGGTTGTCCTGGGGCCTCCATCCCTTCTCCAGTTTCAAGTCAGGCCATATGGCCTCCCTGACCTTGGGATTTAGCTGCAGGACTAGCTAGACACTATTACTGTTCTCTTTCAAGGAGTGTCCCTTTACCCCCAGTGGTCCAAGCCCACAGGGAAGTGAGACTGAAACTTCCTTGGGCTCACCCACCCACTCTGTCCCTGCTTGACACCAAACATGAGTCAAGTCTCTGGGGTCTGAAGCCAGCCCTGCTCCTACACCCCAAGCAGAGGTTCTGAATATTAGTGTGGCTTTGGGAATGGAGTCCCCAGCACAAGACAGTTACTTCTTCTAAAAAAGCAGGACAAATGCTCCACTGGGGAAATGACTGGAAATAAATAAAGACTCTGCTTCTGCACCTTCCTCCCCTCTTGAGCAGCCTCATGATGCACTCTATCCAGCTCCTCCATGACAAAAAAACAGAAGAACAACAGGGCTTTTCCAGACACCCAAGACGGTTTCAGCTTACCTGAAAATGTCTTCTGTCCACTGTGGTCCAGCTCAGACTGGCCTCAAGGTCCTCCAATACTTGTTTTCCCTGCTCCTAACGTCTCAGTCACCTGTATTTACCCAAGTCTGAGAGCAAGAACCAAAATGCTCGAGAAACAAAGAGACTATGTGTTAACACGTGTTTTTAGCAAGCCACAAGCTCCTGTGAAAATCTCTTCGAACACCGCTGAGGAAACTGAAAACTGTGGAGACCCGATCCCGCCCATTCGTGGGGGGGATCCCCTCTAATATCCAAATCTGACCACCAATTTCTTATGAGCTGAACCAGATAACAATGGGAGTGACAGACCTTGTGCTCAGTCGAAAGCAACCCTTCCTGCGAAGACACGGACATTTCTGCCCCTTCTCCTCCCCCCCATACCCTGGCACCTTCAAAGAGGCTAGATTCCTAGAAAAACCACCCCATTTCAAGAGCACATCCATCCAGCCAATGAGATCAAACAATAAACGCGGACGCCCAAGTTCGATGAATTATTACGTTTGAAACTCATAACCACGGCCACTTTTACGAAACAGGTGGCAGAGGCTGACCAGAGCCAGAGCACGTCGGTCTTCACTCCAACCTTCTGTTTTGATAACTCACTTTCCAGATGAATATTAGAAGCAAGACTTGGAGGGAGGGCGTGGGTTACCAGCGATTAGTCCAAGGTCACCCTGAGAGAAAGTGGAGGATCCAGGGTTTGAACTTACGTTTCCTCTAGGCCGCGCACCGGGCCACGTGGTCACCCACGCACAGAGGCTGGAGGAAAAGGACCCGCAATGACTCAGCAAGCTGCACTGAACTCAGCCACCGGAAACAGCCTTATCCGAGCGATCCCAGTTTCTCTTTCCTTCCAGGACGAAATCTCACGAGATCCTAGGATCACGAGTGGGGTCGCCCAGGGACCCGGAAGGGGTTTATTTTAATGAATTGGAGAGGATGCAAGACGGGGAAGGGTGGTGCTTGTGGCCACGCCCGCTTGGCGGTGAGGTGGGAGAGTGGAGGGCATGAGAATCCTGGTGGGGGATGGGAGATGGGGATGATAAGGGTGGGGTTCAATGGGGCATGGAGGGTGGGATGGGGTAAGGGAGGTGGGGGATGGGGGTGGAGTGGGATGAGGGAGGCCTTTGGGATGGAGCAGAGGGGCGAGGCCTGGAACTTCCCACCTCTGTGCTCCGGGGTGGAGTGTGGGGTGCCGGGGCCCTGAGTGAGGCTTTTCGCCCCACTCCCACCTCCCTTGTTTAGAAGAGATGTTTTTGCCCTTGGCCAGTCCAATGCCCCCTCCTCCCTGGACTTTACCATTCATGTAACCCTTGTGACAGAGGAAACCCCAGCCAGGATTTGATTAGATTGTCCTCTCTCCGGAGTGTGCTTTCCTCAGTCTTCCCCCTTAATTTTGGTTTTTCAAAGCTTTTTCAGAAGCCAGATTATTGGGTTTGTGCTACTTACCTCCCCCGGTGATTGCAGGGCTTCCTCTCTTTCACCAACAAATAGCTTTTGATAAAGTCAGGACTAGACCGGAAGGCTGAAAATGTGGGCAGGCGGTCGTGAAAAGGGGGCAGGTCAAGGATGCTGAGGAGCAATGGATAGGCACCGCCTGGCACCCGTGGTCTAGTGTTCGGCTTCTCTCAGAGCTGTGCCACTTCACCCTTGGGATGTTGTGTCTGGGGCCACCAGGGGGCACTGGGGATCTGGAAGCCCGAATGTTTGCAAGACCTGTGTTTGCAAGGCCTGTGTCTGGTTTGGGCACCTGCTTCCTGCCAGTCCGTTTGGGGGAAGAAAAGTCAGGGTTCTGGGGAAATGGCAAGACCCTGGTAGAGAGGATCCTTTCCTGGTTAAAAGAGAGGGGTTAAGAGCAAAGCAGAGGTAGATTGTACTTCAATTTAAAAAAGAAAGGGGCGCCTGAGTGGCAAAATCCGTTAAGCAGCGGACTCCTGGCCTCTTGGTTAGCGCTCAAGGTCAGTCATTATCTATTAGTGAGATCTAGCCCTGCAGGTTCCTGTGCTGGGGCACAAAGTCTGCTCTGGGTTTTCTCTCTCTCCCTCTCTCTGCCCCTCTCCTGTTCACCTTCTCTTTCAGAATAAATAAATAAACTTAAAAAAAAAAAAAGTTACGGGGTGCCTGGGTGGCTCAGTCAGTTAAGTGTGGGACTCTTGATTTCGACCGACTCAGGTCATGATTTCAGAGTGGTGAGATTGAGCCTGGCTCCACGCTGAGCATGGAGCCTGCTTGACATTCTTTCTCTGCCTCTTTCTCATTCTCTCTCTCAAAATAAATAAATAAATAAATAAATAAATAAATAAAGTTTTTAAAAAGTACAAAGGGGAGGACCCATGCCTCCTTCAAGCTGGCCTAAGGGACTATACCTCTTCAGACTTTGTGTTTTTTCTGAAAGGGGAGGTGGGATCTGGCATTGTGTCCTCATCATGTAGGTGGTCCTAAATCTGTTGCCACAGGAAGGTCCTGGTAGCTGAGAGTATCCGGGAAGTTTGCCGTTCCCCCAGATATCCCCATTCCTGTGAGGTAGCAGAGCTGAAGTGAATGTATGAATACATAGGTACATACAAATGAGGTCATTGCATTGATCCCCATTGGACCTAGGATGGTTACCTAGAACAGAGCTAATTTAAAATCAATTTTTTTCAGCTTGGATCTGCAGAAACTCAGCCTCTCCTTTCGTGTGGTCTTCTGGACTCATTCAACAAACATTTGTCCTTGAGTGGTACTGATGCAACTCTCAAGCAGATGTACTCAGTCTCTGGCTCATTAAGTTTAGGATGAAAACTGAAAAAAAAAAAAAAAAAGACCCCAAAACAAGAACACCATTGTTTTAAAGTGGCAAGTTGTAACGAACTCTGTGAAGAAAACAAAGGGGCTGGTATGGAAAGTTACAAAGGCTGGCAGGCTCCTGGTTCCTCAGGAAACCTGTCTGAGGCCTGATTGCTGTTTTAGTGTGACTGCAATTGCTACACTAAAAAGGTGATGTCTGTAATATTTGAAAGCAAAATGCAGATCACCTGATTGATTATACAATGCAGTCCTCTTCACATAAAATTAAACATGAATATTCCATTCATTCATTCATTGCTTCAAGTAATCCTTAGGAATGTTTACAGTATTCCTGGGAAGAAGTGAAAGTTACATGGGCTCTACCTTCTGGGATACACAAAATAAGCAGGCCAAGATGTCTAGAAGACGGTCACTAAAATAACACTGGGTATGTTAAAATACCTTTCTGTATTTATTTGAACTTTTTCTATCATATTTTTTTCCTTGACCAGCGATGAAATTAGAGCTATTTTCATTTCAGAAGTATGAAAACAATAGTCCACCTGCACTGAATTATGATGATCACAACGGAGATAATTTAAAACAAAGCTTTTAAAACCTTCATTGAGGTAAGACAGGGAGGGGAATGGATTTGAAGGAGCCTGTTCTGCTATGTCTGGAGCTGATGGAGGCTGGGTCTAGGCTAACGTGTGGGAAATGAGACGGAGGAAAATATTTTCTTCTACGGTCACCTAAAGTAAACCTGAAGAGGAGAGGACCTGAACTCTCCACCTAACTGTGTTGGTGATAAAAGTCATAGAGAATTTACTTACCAATTAATTGAAACATTGGCCTTTTGATTTTGTAGTGAGATTAATGCAATGATGCTGTGAACTTTAATGTGTTCTTAGTTTTCTTCAGATGAAGACACTGAGGCTAGAACGGACAAACCACTGGTCCAAGATGACTTGGATGAACAAGGAAGGAATTTGTGTCTGTGAAGTCCTGGTGTGGGGCTCCTTGCCCCCAGCGTGGGGCTTCTCTAGGTTGGGCTCCCATGACACCCAGTGCACAATAGGCTCCTGATTTAATAACACATCCCTGAAATGGCCTCTTGGACCCCCAATCTGCTGCAAGATTAAGCTGTTGGGGAAGGTCTTGGAGGATCAGGAATTCCTGATCCCTGGTGTGCGTGCATTCCCTAGGCTGTGTGTCTTGGTTTGGGGGAACCACCACTTTTGAAAATTCTTTTCGTGTAGCTATGAAAGAGCTCAGAGGGAAGGGCTGAGGCTTTCAGACAGTGGGCAGCATCCTTTCATCCCAGACTCAGGCTTCCAGCAGAGACCAGGCTTCCCCAGGGCAGGAAAACCCTCCCCCAGAGCGGGGAGAGACTAGTTGTGTGGAGAGGGAAACTCACTAGAAGACCAAGTGCTCACTGATCACTGGAAGTGGTACTTCTGCAGCTCCAGGCCCCACAGATCCAGCCTCAAAGTAATTTCTTGGGAAGAGCACTTAGGTCCCCCACAGCTTTCCTGCCTGGAGCAGGGCATCTGCATGCTCCTCTAGGTGCTAAGCCTCAGTGCTTGGGGCAAAGGGGGAATTAAGAATCATCAGAGCTCAGGAGCAAACTTGCATGGAGACCCCTCTTGCATCTCAAACCATGCAGAGGGGGTAAGAAAGTCTTGAGTGTCCTATCCGAATATTGGGGTCACAGGAGGCAGAGTTCTGGGGTGTCTTCACCATGGCCTTGGCTCCACTTCCCTTCCCCTCCTCACTTAAGACACAGGTGAGTGTCCCCAAGGAAGAGGTCATGTGGGTGCCTGGACTGACCTTTCTGTCCCTCTCCCCAGCTGGGTCACTCTTTCTGCATTTCTCTTCCCTCTCTGGGTCCTGGGCCCAGTCTTCCTTGACCCAGCCTCCCTCAGTATTTGGGACTTGGAGACAAATCGTTGCATCTCCTGCAGTGAAAGCAGCAGCCATACTAGAATTTATAACCCTGTTTTTTGGCACCAACAGTGAATGGGAACAGCCCCCACATTCCAGAGAGATGCTGTGAGTCCTCTGGCTTCAGGGATTCCAGCTCTATTCTCAGGCTCCAGGTCTGGCGATACTGTGTCCTTGACCATCTCCAGATGGCAGCCTGAGGGCGAGACTGATTATCACCGATAGTCCTAGCATTTATTTGTAGTGCTCCAAGTTCATTGGGATTTGAAGATTAAAAGATAAATATTAAAAATATTAAAGATTCAGATTAAAACCTGCAGTGTTCCAGAAGAATGGAACTTCCAGAAGAATGGTTGGCTTCATGCCAACCAGGCAGTCAGGCTGTGATTTCTCCTGTCCTTTCTGCTTATCACCCAAGGGGTGTAGTGCATCAGGAATGGGACCCCATACAATTCCCATTGCTCTTTATAATGATGTGGGAAAGAAAAACAGTTTCCCAGGGGACGTAGCTTTGCAAAAATGAAAGCTCCCTCCTTCCTCTGTGGCCTTGGGATGCAGACTGTCTCCCTCTCTAGTGGCAAGACCATGGGAAAAACAAAGGCTTCTCATTGGGCTGAGACAGTTCAGGGGCCATGTCACCTGAAGACATCCCTCTGTACCTCAGCATGGTTCCGGATACTCCTGCACTCAGTGACAAAAGTCTCCATCTTACCTGTCTCTACCTGGGTTGAACCAAAGTAATCCAGACGATCCAGGTATTATTATCCAGTTTTCTATTGCTATGTAAAAAATCACCACAAATATAGTGGCTTGAAACAATACTCATTTATTTCTCCACTTTCCCTGGATCAGTTTAAGCAGGGTCCCCTGCTCAGCGTCTCCCCAAGCTGAAATGAAAGTATGGTGTCTGTGTTCTATTCCAGCAGCTCAATTGAGAAAGAATCTGCTTGCAAGTTGACTGGTGGAATTCATTTCTTGCTGCTATATAACTGAAGCCCTGGCTTTCAGTGCTTCTGGTTTCTAGAGGTGGCCCACAGCATCCTGCCACATGGCTCTCTCCATAGGCATGGCTGTTTGTTTCTTCCTGACCAGCAAGGGGACCTCTTTCTAGTTTGCCAAGATGAAGTCTCTAAAATATATATTATTTTATTTTTATTATATATTATATATATTTATTATATGTAATATAATACAATATATAAAATACTATATTTTTAAATGTAGTATAGGTTACACATAATGTTATATCAGTTTCACGTGTGCAACATAGTGATCTGACAACTCTGTACTTTATGCTCTGCTCACTACAAGTATAATTGCCATCTGTCACTGTACAAGGCTTTTACAATACACTACTATATTCCATATTCTATGCCTTTCATCCCCGTGACTTATGCATTCCATAACTCGAAGTCTGTACCTCCCATTTTCCTTCACCCATTTGCCCCTACCCACAT
Source organism: Cryptoprocta ferox (assembly GCA_028646485.1). Classification (NCBI taxonomy): domain Eukaryota; kingdom Metazoa; phylum Chordata; class Mammalia; order Carnivora; family Eupleridae; genus Cryptoprocta; species Cryptoprocta ferox. The sequence goes on along the minus strand of CM053566.1, from coordinate 18,756,881 downwards.
CCTCCAGCAACTACCAGTGTATTCTCTGTATTTATGGGTCTTTTTCTGGGTTGTTGTTGTTTTTTTCCATTTATTTTGTGTTTTTAGATTCCACATATAAGTAAAATCATATGGTGTTTGTCTTTCTCTGATTTATTTCACTTAGCATAATACCCTCTAATTCCATCCACATTGGTGTAAATGGCAATATCTCATTGAGAGGGAATCTTATAGCACATAATGTAATCATAGAACTGACATCCAGTCATGTTTCCCATTTAATGTAACCCAATCAAGGAGAGAGATTCCATCACCTTTACCATATTTATTGATTATTAGCAAATCAAATTCTTCCTAAATTCAGGTTCTTCCTAAAGGAGCTTATGCAAAAGTCATCACAGGGTGCATCCTCTTCTGTCTTCAAACAAGGAGACTTCAATCCATTTTTAAGCTCAAGTCCATTTTTAAAGTCTCTTGTGAGAAAGCTCAGCAAGTTTTGCTAAGGGAATAACATGAAGTAGGAGACTTTGTTCTTAGGCTTTCAGTGTCCCTCCTGTAATACTTCTCTTAGTTCATGGTCATTAACTAGGGAAACATTTATATGACTGACCATTCTTCTGGCCCACACTGGTGCCTCCCCTTTGCGCTCTCAGCACTGCCCTAAAACCAGGTCTCACACCTTCGTGCACTTCTTTCTTAGAATCACTTCAGTACAATGGGCCCCTCTGTGCTTCCAACCAAAGCAATATATTGCAACAGACTTAATGCAGAAGTCGATGTGCACATCCAACAGTTTTGCATTAAGCTAGACATTAAAAAGATTTGTGGAAAGGAAAAAAACAATACAATGCCTCACAACATTTTTTCTAATATTTGAATACAGTCATATTACATTTTATTGTACTTTGCAGATACTGTTTTTTTTAATTTGTTTGTTTTTACAAATTGAAGGTTTGTAGTGAATCTGCCCTGAGCCAAGTCTACCTGCGCCATTTTTCCCAATAGCATTTGCTCACTTTGTGTCTCTGTGTCACATTTTGGTAATTCTCACAATATTGAAAACTTTTTCATTATTATTATATTTTTGTGGTGACAGTGATGTGACTGACTTGAAAGCTCAGATGGTAGTTAGCTGTTTTTAGCAATAAAGTATTTTTGATTTAGACATAATGCTATTGCACACTTAATAGACTACAGAATGGTGTAAATATAACTTTCATATGCCCTGGGAAACCAATAAATTCATTTGACTCTCTTTATTGATATATGTGATATTAATTTAGTGGTACTTTCTTGCAGTGGTCTGGAACTGAACTGACACTATGTCTGAGGTATGCTTGCACATAACAAAATATATATAAATTATATTTATTTACATGTCATTGGCTTAGTATTGTTATGTATAATTAAAGTAATAAACATTTTAAAATTGTTTTTCAATTTTAATTAATCTGGTAAATGTGAAAGATATTATCCACATGAACAAAAGCTTTGGGGGAGGCTCCGTATAGGAGTATAAAAAGATCCTGGAACCAAAAAGTTTGAGAACAGCTGACTTGGAACAGTTGTTTACAAAAGAATAAAAGCATAGCTTTTCCCAAGTGGTGAGACGTTTGGTGATGATTCTTTTCTCTTTATATATTTATATTGTTAATCTCCTACAAGCCATCCTAATACAGAGTTTGTGAGTAGGATCATGACATAATTTCAAGTACATTTCAAGGTCTCTACGGTTGCTGTGTGGTTCTTGTGGGAGATCCTGGCTTGCATCTGAGTGGTTTTGTGAACATCCTGAAGGTAGAATCAGCAGGGCAGCGGGGCTTGCTTTCGGAGAGGATTCAGGTCATAAGGGTGAATGAGGGTCAAAGGTAACATCTGGAACTTCATCTTGACCCTTTGACAGTAGGAAGAATGAGAGAGAAGCAAATATGAAAAAAAAATATCTAAGACGTCTTCAGGCACCATGTTAAATTTGTAACATCTCCACTGTTGGGTATAAAAAATAATCAAGTACAACTAAGCACATACAATATAATCTTCTTCACATAAAATCATAAATGTATGTAATATTTATTTATTTTCTTCTATTCACTCAATAACTAGCTAGAAATGCTTCCCATGGACTTTGTAATACTTTGGAGGTGCTGGGGCAGAGAATCATGAACACAGCCTTAAAATCTGGGACTTAATGAATTATGCCTAATTTATACTGGCAAACATTCTTTTGGATGCATAATGATGTGTTTGGAATATGGTCTCTAAAAGGGGAGGGCTCTGGCAAGAATTTCTTTTTTAATTTTAATAATATATCTTATTATTAAATGCAGAACATATGTTGGGTTACAATGAATTCAAAATATTACTATTTCAACATATTGTCAAAATTTTAAACATCATTAATGAGATATTTTACCTTCATTCTTTTGGTACTAAGTCTTCTAAATCTTTCTCAGTTCATTGCAATTCAGTTGCTAATTTTAACCAGTAATACTTGATCTGTATTTAGTTTTCATAAAATTTGGTTGAAAAAGTAGATTCATTCACATACTCAGGTTGCTCCAAACAATAACTGAATGGTCATATTTTAAATTTAAATTTAGATTAAGTTAAATTAAAAATTCAATTCCACGGGGTCACTAGATATATTTCAAGTGCTTAATAACTGTGTGTGGCTAGTGGCTACCGTATTGGACACTGAGCCCCTGAGTATCCATTTATTATATGCATCAAAGCAGATAAGACAGGGATGAGTCAGACACAACCTGTTTCCAAGGGTAGAGGAGAGGGTGGTAGTGTTGGTAGGACTGTGGCCTCGGAGAAGCCACGGTAAGCAGTGGGTTTACCTCTGTATGGCAGATGCGGCCACAATCAGGGACACAGCAAGGAGCCCTTGTTTGGGCACCAGGGTCCCTCACCACGATCCGGGGGCTCTGCCCAGTCTCCTAGGGAGGGTGAGGGTTAGGCTCACTGGTGCTCTAAACTGCTCTTGAGGGGCACCTGGGTGGCTCAGTTGGTTAAGCATCCAATTTCGGCTCAGGTCATGATCCTGCACTTCGTGGGGTTGAGCCCAGCGTCGGGCTCTGTGTGGACAGCGCAAGCGTGGAGCCTGCTTTGGATTCTGTGTTTCCCTCTCATTCTCTCCCTCCCGTGCTTGCACTCTGTCTCTCTGTCTCCCAAAGATAAATAAACATTAAAAAATATTAAACTGTTCTTGAGCTTTCAGTGACAGGAAGAGATGAAGGAATGACTTACTATATGCATATGTATCATGAATATTTGTTCAGACTGCTGTGGAACTACTGAATGAACTTGGACTTACAGTCCTGGAGTCCTGTGGTTTCAGCTCTTCTCCCTTGAGTAACCTCTACTCGGCAGCTCTGTCTCCCTTGGGACTCTGCCTCAGATCTATTTTGAAACATCTTTTAGCCATACCTTTCTGCTGAGGGTCCCAGGAAACAGAACATTTTGGAGAGCCCCAGCCTCAGGGTCTGGAACCAGATAGGGCAGTGAAAATGGTCAAGGCTCGGTGAGCAGATAGGCATGAAACCCACTCTCCAGTCCCCACTCCAAAACAGGGCAGACTGGTGGGATAAACAACCCCACCCAACTATGGGATCTGAATGAAATACTTCATTGTTGATTCATGGATGAACTTATTCTTGCTCAGTTAGGGCATTGGTCCTAAACTTACCAACTATCTTTGTTTTCATTTTCAAGCTTGGGGCTCAGTCTGCCCTGACTCAATGTTCCTCAGCTTCCAGGGCTCTGGGACAGAAGCTCTGGAAGCAGCAGTGACCCTGAGGACATCAAGAGGTGTCTTGGCACCAATGAAGCCCAGGCACTGCCTCTAAACTCCTGATTGATGTTGTCTGTTCTTAGCCTTCTGGCCTCTCAGATCATTTCTCTGGCTCGAGGTCCAGCAGCTCAGCTTCCCTACCATTTCCAGGCTCCACCCTGAGGACAAGGCAGATTATGACTGTGTGTCATATTTGAGCACTGGTACTTAGTACAGTACTCCAAGTGCACCAGGGAAGTGAGAGCAATCTCTTCTCTGAGCTCATGGGACTCTTTCCTACTCTTATCCCTGCTTCCCTGTGTACAGAGACATTTCTGCCTCTGTGGCTGGGTTTCTCTCTGAATTCTTCTTCTGGCTCATAACGAAGGATACAAGGAATCCTCTCTGGGTCATAGGTCTCTGGGAAAAACAAAATCATCTCTGCTGGGTTACAGGGCCCAGAATATGGATGCCATCCAATTCATGGAAGTCAGGAACAGGGGACCCAAAGAGTCTTGTCTGGTGCATTCAAGATACTCCAAGCAAAAACTGTTGGTTAAATGCCCCCTAAACCAACTGGTCCATATCATGGGTGACATCCATATATTCAACTTTGCTTTCAACCACATTCTGTTCAACACGACCCTTTATTGGGGGGTTATTCTTCTGCAAATCCATTGCCAAATCCCTGGTAGCAAGAAAGCCTTCAAGATTTGCAGAGGGAATAAAGAGAAGGGGGGACAGATGAGACCCTTCCTTTAGGGCCTTTCTCATTTTACTTGACACTCCAACAGTACTTCCTGGGGCAGAAATGGGGGACAATTAGAGGAACAGACCCTGTGCTGTGTACAGAATTGCCTTCCCACAGACCCCAACTCACTGTCCTTGTACCAAGCTTTGCACGTGCATTGGCCTCTTCATTTCAGTGAAATCTTTCCCAGTTGATTCATTTGTGGGAAAAAAAAAAAACTGGTGGGTTTTTCTGGTGTGCCACTCTCATCCTGGCCTGACTCCAGTTACCCTAGTAGATGAAAGAAAAGAAATAACTGCATCCCCGTGTATCATGAATGTTTGCTCAGTCCACTATAGAACTTGTGAACAGATCTGGGCTTCCTGTGGGTGCTTCACACTTCTCATTTTCTCCTCCTGGAGACGCAGCCACTTCATAGGGACTGGTGGGAGAGGCCTCTCTTTTCCCTGGTGGTATCACATCCCAGTCATTTTGTTCTTTGTTTCTGTAACTCTAGCCAAGGGCTGGGCCTGGCATCTTTGCAGACATCAAAGGAGGAAGGAGCAGGAGGTGGAGAGGCGCTGCCCAGGATATCCTGGGGACTTCACACCGGTGACCTCTCTATGTCTGTGATGGGAGGGATGGAATCCCTTAAAAAAGAAACCCGGTGGGGACAAGTGTGACAATGCATAGATGACTTCCTAAAATTACTTTAATTGTGGAAGGAAAATGTTCTCTTGAGTTTATGGTAACACTTATTTGAATAGGGAGCAATAACAAGAGCACTAAGAGCTAGACTGTGAGCAGGACAGGATTGTACCTGTGGGTACTTCTGTAACTTTCCTTTTCCTGTAGTTCTCCCTTTGTGGAGGCTCAAGCAGTACAAACAGCCTCTCAGGTTTTCCTGAATGTTGAAAGTTGTTATTAATTGTGACGTTTAAAAATTGGTTGTAGAGAGCTTCTGTTTCTGGAATATATAAGGGCACGACTGTGCAAAACAGATTAAGAACAGCCCCTCAGTGGGGCGCCTGGGTGGCTCTGTTGGTTAAGCATCCGACTTCAGCTCAGGGCATGATCTCGTGGTTGTGAGTTCGAGCCCTGCATTGGGTTCTGTGCTGACAGCTCAGAGCCTGGAGACTGCTTTAGATTCTGTGTCTCCCTCTCTCTCTGCCCCTCCCTTGCTCGCACTCTGTCTCTCTCTCAAAAATAAATAAACATTAAAAAAAATAAATAAAATTATAAGGAACAGCCTCTCTGTTTCCTGCATGTGAACTTCAGTAGGGTTTTGAGGATGGTGTGGTGGTCTGAATACTGACCCCCAAAGATATCCACTTCTAATCTTTGGAAGTTATGAATATTACCTTATACGGCAAAAGGTACTTTGTGGATGTGATTAAGGATCTTGATGTAGCAACTGTGTCAGTTAATATTACATGCTGACTTCACTGGCCATGGGGAGACCAGATTAAACATGATTTTCTGGTATGTCTATGAGGGTGTTTCCAGATGAATTCCAGGGATTAAGATTTGAACTGGTGGACTCAGCAAAGTGGGTGGCTCTCCCCCATATGTGTGGGCATCTTCTAATCCATTGAGGGCCTGAATAGAACAAAAGTCCAAGGAAGGAGGGATTTGACATTTTTTTCTTTTGAGGAATTTTGCTTTTATTTTTTTCTGTCTCACTACTGAGCTGGAACATCTCATGTCATCTTCTGTTCTCGGACTGGGATTTGCAACATCAGCATTTCTGGTTCTCTGATCTTCGGCCTCAGACTGAATCACACCAACAGCTTTCTTGGGTCTCCAGCTTGCAGACTGTGGGACTCCCCAATCTCCAGAATCACATAAGCCAGTTCCTCATAATCAATCATATATGTATGTGGATCTATAGAACTCCTATTGGTTCTGCTTCTCTGGAGAACTCTGACTAATACAAAGTCAAGTCACATTATTCTGGATTATCTGGTGCTCCAAAATGTAATCACGAGTGTCCTTCTAAGAGGAAGGCAGAGGCAGACTTGAGGATGGAAAAGGAGAAAGAGTTGTGACCACAGAGCAACAATTGGCATCACGTAGCTACCAGCTGCATGGAATGCTGGTAGTCTCTAGCAGCTGGAAGAGCAAGGAATCCAATTCTCCCCCTGGAACCTCCAGAAAGAGCCAGCCCATCTGACTCTTTGATTTCAGCCTTGTAAACCTCATTTTGGAATCTAGGCTCCCAGAACTGTAAGAAAATAATTTTCGATTATTTTAAGCCCCTGAGTTTATGAGAAGTTGTTATAGTGATGGTAGGAATGTGATACATCTGGGTACCATACATTTTGAGATCTTTTCCAATTATTGTGCCCTTTTAAATTTGTACTGGACAAGCTTCCTTTGTGTTTATGCCCTCCCACTGATTAAACTCAGGAGTACAGGGAATTAGTCTGTACTGTTCTCCAGTAAATTCACTTTGTTTTTATAGGTTATAAATTAGGTCTAATTCAAATTATCATTTTATTTCTTAATTTGAAACCATTATAGTTCTTACATTTGCATCATGACTGTTTGGGAAAATTATTCTTGAACAAATTAAATAGGATAGTGATTCTTGTATCTTGGAGTGCCTGAAAACCCACCGGTAATAGATCACTAAAGAGAAACCCTCTGTTTACTTCTTGCAGGAAGCATCCAGCACCTTCTACTGATTTCCATGGGACCTCTCCCTTGTGGATCCCAGACAATGGGGATTCGCTCCCCATCCAGCACAATTTCCAGTCTGGTGGCAGGCCTCTCACCCAGTTATTTACCCACAGACATTTTATTGTTATTCAGCTTCTGAGGATACGCTGAATTTCAAAATATGCATATAACAATAGGTACATGAATTGTGAAGGCTCTCCCCACCTCCAATTCCTGAGGCTCTTCCCAAGTTGACCAAGGGGTTCACATGCTTGAAGTTTCTAAATGTGTAGTATGTTATAGTGGAAATGTTTTGTATGTTTCCTGCTCCATAGAACGTCTCATTCCTAGCCTTTATAGGAGCCTATTGACTGACAGAAGTGAAAATTACCACTTGCTGATGGGCCAATGAAATGGATGTTATGATGAGTGGTCCAGATTCCATGAAAGTCATATCACCCCTGACACTGGAGGGACAGAGAGTCCTTACCTGCCAGTGCTCTCCTGAAATTTATCTCCCAGGAGGGATTTGCCCTCTCAGAGACATGTCCCTCCCTGGAGCAGCCTTCATGCAGTGATTGGTGGATGCACCAGTATACAGTCCAGGCTGTCCTGCTGCAATATGGGAGCACCTGAAGGGCTGTCTCAGCTCCAGAGACGCCCCTGGAGTTGACTAAGACTACACCATAGCCCAAGTAGAGCAAGCCATGGATGAGCCTTTCAGATTTTCCTTACTAAGGAAACCTGCCTCCAGGATGTCAGCACAGGTATCTTCAGGATCTGCCTTAGCTTTCTAGTTAAGGGTGCGTGCTTTCTGGGCAGCTGCCTGGCAGTGACTGAGTATGTCAATGTGCAAGACTTTGCCGATTCTGCAAAGCTGGGATTTCTCTGTGCTTACCTCTGCCCTGGAGCAGGCTGAGATTTTCTCACTGCTGCTCTGAGTTTGAAGGCTCTTGCTTCTAATCTTCTTTCTGCACCTTTCTTCCTCCTCAGAGGATGCATCTCCACTGCTGTCTATAGGCTTTACCTGTTGACTCCTGTTTTCTCTCTCCTTTATTCTTCTCAGGCACTGTCCTCCTTTTGTCCTCTGCATGTCCCTCTCTGACTTGGTGAGTGCCCCTGGGAGGGGCTGAAGTGTCACACCATGGGGTCTCATTCCCTGATCCTGCTTTTTCTCTTCCTTTGCATGGGGCAAGGGTGACACCAATAACACTCTTCTATGTGCTCACTTCCACCTCAGTATTGGTGTCCAGGAAGACTCAGCCCACAACAGGTGGCATCACGAGGGTGACCAACTAGTCTGGTTTGCCTGAGACTGATGGGTGTTTCAGGACAGGCAGTGATCAGGCCTAAAACTAGGACAGTCCTGGGCTACCTTAGGGGCAGGTCTGTCTGAGAAAGGAGACAGAGAAATGAGATTCTGGAGCAATGAAGACTCCAACTGGGGGGTTGGGAATAGGAGAACACAGAGAAATGTAATTGTTTAAATTTTTACTGGAGGGGAACAGGGGTGATTTATCTGTAGGATGATATGCGAAACCAGGGCTTGTGTCAGGCATAGGAGAAATACAAAGAAAAGCGTACTTTTGAAGAATGTGGGGACAACCCTACTGCTTTCACTGTTGTAAGAGTCTTGCTAAGTGCAATTGATAATTTGGAAAAGGTAAAAGGCTGGGAGTAAAAATCAGCAAGGATAGGACTCAAGTGAAAGCCAAAAGTCCTCCTTATTAGTTTAAAAAGACTCCTATCTGAGCAGAAGACAGGGAAATCTGAGGCCCAGAACTTAGTCCTAAGAACAGCAGACCTCCAGTAAACAGTGATCTCTCCACAGGGCAGCTTTACTATACCCCAGTCAGGGCTCTGTATGGATAACTACAGGTCCTGAGTCACTATAAGGAGCCATGTAGATCCAAGCACCCGGAAGTCTTAAATAATTCCCCTGATATATCCAAGCTGACAAAAGTGGCCCCCTCATAAGGGTTTATCCCTACCCTGCCATTGCTTGAAGATAGTGCATAAGCTTGTGCCCTCTGAAATAATACTCACCACCCCCAGGACCCCTGGGATCCATCTCTTCCTGCCATGCAGGCCTGTGGGTCAATAAGTAGGATTATATCACCACAAAACCTGAACAAGGGTGTGCAGGGCTTGCTAGGGGGGCATAAGGAGCTGCACAACCAATCAATATATATGGTAGGAACCGGAAGAGCATGCATTGGGCTGGATTGTGAGGGTGCAGGATCAAGGGGCAGAAATTCAGATGAGGGGTTTATCTATTAGAAGCACTGTTAACTGCCAAGGATGTTGAGACAGTCTGTGAGCTTGCTGCCAGGATGATGACCCTTAAAAAGACTGAGAAAATGATAACTTCAGAAGCATTTGGCAAGAGTGGCTCTACCAGGTAAGGCTGGACAGCTCCTCAGGGGAGATGATTCTCAGGAGGGCCTGGCAAACACAGCATTTACTTGAGCAATGACGAATGTGCTGGCAGAGAAGCACCAGCATCATTGAAAAGTTCATTTGGTGGCTCTTCTCTAAGCTAGGGCCATGTGGGGAAGACAGGGAAGAAGGTGGCTCTGTGAGAGCAATAGAGATGGCAGACCCAGAAGTGATAGAAGCCTGTTGGTGAGGCTTAAATTAGAAGTCAAGTGAGTGGCACAGGGGAAAGTACCAGCAAGGGCGCCTGACCTTGATGGGTGTTGGAAATGGTCAAGAGTACACAGCCCCTCAGGGCAAGGGACGAAAAATGTACCATTCACCCTGTGATCGGAGCAAGTAAGGAAGGGGGACTAGGAGGCTGAGAGGTTGAAAACTACCCCCCATAACAAATTCCCTAGGAAGCCAGATCTGCAATGTCCAGTCATTCGAGTAGAGTACTGATTTTATGTATGAGTTTCCGGTGGCAGCTGTGAAAAATCACAGACTGGACAACAATAATCAAAAGAAATTCATTCCTTCACTGTTCTGGAGGCCAGAAATAAACAACACTGGGCTAACATCAAGGTGTCAGTGGGGGCCAAACTTCTTTCAGAGACTCTCAGTGGATCCATTCCTTGCCTTTTCAAAACTATTGCTGGTGGTAGCCACAATTCCTTGGCTTGTGGCTCCATCACTCCAATGTCTACTTTCTCCCCCATATGGTCATCTCATGTGTGCGTGTGTGTGTGTGTGTGTGTGTGTGTGTGTGTGATCTCTCTGTGTCTCTCTCATAGGAACACTTATGATGTATGTCCAGGACACTCTTCCTGGATCTCAAGATCCTAATTTAACCATATTTGTATAGGACTTTTCCCCAAATGTGATAACAATTACAGGACTTGTAAATGATTACACCTGATATCTTTGAAGCTGCAGTTTAGCTCTCTATTCCCCACATACAATTTTGTGTTAAAAAAAATTCACACATCTCTTCCTGGGTGGAACCAGAGTCTGAGATTTCCCAGACAGAACTTCCCTCTGACAGGAGGTTCTTGGAGCTAGACCCTCAGGCTGAGGCTCCTTTGAGCCCTGTCTAACTCCTCCTCACCTGCTGAGAACACAAAATCTTTTCCAGGGTTCCTGGAACCTTCTCAGTTTCTCCTGTCTTGAGTTTTATGTCAGACATTTAAAAACTCCAAAATGTTTTCTCTTTGTCCCATTTCTCTCTTGCATGTCTAGTGTCAAGATTGTCTTCAATTTTTATTCAGCATTTCTCTTGCCCTGAACTGAGACCTGCCTTCCAGGCAGTGATCCATTGACAAGGGTGCCCAGGGAAGCTAGTGGTCCTGAGCTGGGAGTGTGGCAGGTGGCAGATTCTACTCTAGCTGGAGCTTCAGGAACTGATCCATGGAGTATAGAGTGGATTACATGGAACATCAGGGGTGGTGGGTGGGGAGCAAATTCCATTTTGGAAGGAGAGGGAGACAGGGTGGAAGGGAGGTGGAGCCAATTCCCCAGTCTCCTCCTTATCCTTGGTTTTGAGCTGTCTCAGCTAAGCCACCAGAGGGCAGCAAGAGCCTAGATTTGGGGACTGCAATGACCTCCCTCTACCAAACCCAGTCTCCAAGGTCCTTCTGAGGTTTCTCCAGGCCTCAGCTTCTTTCTCCCCAGTACTCCTAAGGGGAAAAACTCATAAGTCCCTTGTGCCTTTGCACAGTACAGTAAATACCGCTAGAACTCAGTCCCAGACCCATTCTCAGGCCACTGAAGAGGCTGGAGACAGAGAGATGTGTGAGCACCCAGCCTAAGGAGAGGTGGAAAGGGAATGCCATGTTCCCAGCCAGGCTTTGGTTTCTGGAAAAGGGGTTACTAGAGCTCAGTTTGGCTGGAAGCCTTTGCTCATCCTCTTCATTTAGAACAGAGATGAATAAGTCTTCAGCCTTCTGTGCAGCCAGAATTGTGTTTTCCAGGAAGGGGTAAAGTGGGAAAGAGCAGATCCTCTGCCCCTTCCCTCCTTCATGCCATGGGTGACTTCAGAGAGAGACCGAGAGTAAAGGCAAACACCAAGTGTGGCACTTGCCAGGAAGACATATAAAAAAACTACAGTTCTTTTTTTTAAATGTTTTATTTATTTTTGAGAGAGGGAGAGAGACAGCATGAGCAGGGGAGGGTCAGAGAGAGAGGGAGACACAGAATCTGAAGCAGGTTCCAGGCTCTGAGCTAGCTGTCAGCACAGAGCCTGACGCGGGGCTCGAACCCACTAGCCACGAGATCATGACCTGAGCCAAAGCTGGACACTCAACTGACTGAGCCACCTAGGTGCCCCAAAACTACAGTTCTATATTGTGGTCTTTCTCTTCACACCTGGCTGGGAATATTTTTTTCTAACATGCCTGTTTGCAGCCTGGAGTCTCTTTAGGCAAATACTTTGGCTCAGTTTCCCCACTTGATCTCTCTTCTTGATTCATTCCACAAACAGGATTACTGACTGGGCTGTTGGGACACATTTCTGTGTCCTCTGAAGGATCCAGATATGTGAGGGATAAAGATACGGGCATTTCAGGCAGAGGAGTAGCCTGTGTAAAGGCGTTGAGGTAGAGGGACTATGGCCAATGAAGAAAAGAAAGAAATCTAGTGGGTTGGGGGATGGTTGACTGGGGAATCATGGGAGATGCATGGGGGAGCTGTGGGACAGCAGATAGATCACATCATAACTGAAAGCCTGGTGAAGAGGGTGAGTATTTTCTAAATGAAAAGAGAATTGAGGTGAGGATTTTCCAAAATTTATACGAGTTTTAGTCAGGCCTGCTTAGAATTTTTACTCCAAACTGATTCTTTTCTAGAAAGCACTACTAGATTAAGCAACTCTCTGTTTATGGAAGAAACTTTACCTCAGGAAGGTGCATATCTTGGAAGTGAGGCTTTCTCAATGTGCACAAAGAGGACATTAGGAAGAAAGTCCCATATTCCCTGTGACACTAAAATATGCCCTGACGAGAGATCCCTGGAGCTGGGCCCTCAGGCCAAACCTGACCCCATCCTCTTCTCCCACATTCTCAAACACTAGAATTCACCTTCTGCTTTCTATTAGGTGGTTTTCAATCCTACAGAGCGTTCTCTTCCTTAGGCAGTATTTTTCTTTCTTTCTACATTTTGAGAAGCCAATCTATCCTCACCTGTTCTCTTTTTTCTCACTCAGCCTTCCTCCTGGGGTTTGTTTATTTAACATCTAACGTTTCCTCAGCCCTGAGCCCTGAGATGCTTCACAAGCAATATCCCTAAGCCAAAGCTGTTGTGGCAGATGGCACATTCCATACTGGAGAAAATTCCTGGACCAAAGGAACTGTACTTTCAGGGGATAGAAAGGATCAGGGGGCCTGGTACTGAGTTGGATGGGGAAGGAAGGAAGACCACAGTGGGAGCAGAGGAAGATTTCCAGCTCTCTCTCGGCTGCCTTCCCTGGTGCCTGAGATGCACCTTCAGGGGGCAACAAGGGCCTGGATTTAGAGAAGGGATTTTCTGTGGCTTAAGCTGTCCATATGAAATGTCAAGAGTTGCTTCCCACTGAGCCCCTCTGAGGCCTCAAGGTGTTGTGCTCCCCAAAATCATCTTCTCAAAGTGCTGAAAACAACCCAAGGCTCAGCCACAGTCAGTCTCAGCCACAACCTCTCAGAGACAGAGGATGGAGTGATGCATAAGGACCCATCCCAAGGGCTAAGAAGGCGGTGGGGGGCGGGGATCATAGACCCCAGCTCTGCCTTTAGGCCTGGGAAATGGGGCAATTGGATTTCATTCAGCAAGCTTGCCATCCTGTCCCCACCATTGAGTCACACAGCCGGAGGAGAAGCCCTGGGACTCCTCACTTAAGAACCACCAGATTCTCCATCACAGGAAATGTAAGGATATCCATGGGTTAGATCTATTTTCAGGGCACTGTCATGAGCTCAGTATGACCTGACTAATAATATGTTAAGATTTTTCAGTCTTGAGTAAGCTCTGCTGCCCAGGGATGCAAAAGTATCTAGAATAGAGGGCCAGGTCAGAGGGGTTGAGAAGAGGCAGGTGCAGGAAACACATTTACATGGATGCCCCTCCCTCCTCTGAGGCAGGGGGGAGGGGATAAGAGAGGTCTTGGGGATCCAGGCCCAAGGTGAGGGTCTCAGAAGGCAGTGCTGTTGGAGCATCTGCACCATGGCCTGGGCTCTGGTCCTCTTCACTCTCCTCACTCAGGATACAGGTGAGGCCTCCAAGGAGGGGACCACAGGGACATCTGGACTGATCCTTTGTCTGCTCCTCAGACTCACTTGGGCCCCCAGCACTGAACTCACTAGAATATGTTCTTTCTCTTTTCAGGGTCCTGGGCCCAGTCTTCCCTGAATCAGCCTCCCTCAGTGTCCGGGAATCTGGGAAGCACAGTCACCATCTCCTGTTCTGGCAGCAGCAATGACATTGGGAAATATAATTATGTATCCTGGTACCAACAGCTTGAAGGCACATCCCCCAAACTCCTGATTTATAAAGTAAATTCCCGGCCCTCAGGGATCCCTAGTCGCTTCTCTGGCTCCAAGTCTGGCAACACCGCCTCGTTGACCATCTCTGGGCTCCAGGCTGAAGATGAGGCTGATTATTACTGTTGCTCATATGTTGCTAGTAACAGTTACACAGTGGTTCAAGTTTATGTGGAAGTGAGACAAAAACCTTCCCTATACTCACAGGCTCTCTCCGTCCCTGTGTAGAGGGGCTTCATGCAGCATGATCTTGAGAATTCAGTTCTGTCTGCTCCTCTTTCTTTGCAAGATAAAGTAAAATGAAACACACTCTGCCAAGTTGTCTGGGAAATGACAGAGCCTATTTGCTTTTGTGATGTGGTCCTGGAAAGCAACTCTTTCTAACTCTGCAAAGGTGGGAACTTCCAACCAGGAGAAGCCTGTGCAGTGCACTTCCTGCAATTCCCAGGGACTCCTCACTTTAAATGGCTCCATTTCACATACCAGTTCAGCCTGGCTTGGAATCAGTTTTCCAGGATTGGCATTTTCTTAGAACCAATTGGAAACCCAGTTTCCAACCTGCCCTTTTTAGTGTTAATGGTTTTATTGAGTTATATTTAGATATCATAAAATTCACCCATTTAAAAAAATGGCCTTGAGTTTATTTTCCAAATTGTGAAAACATCACCACCATCACATTTCAGTCGTCCTCAGAAGAAACTCTATAGCTATTGGTATTCATCTCCCACTTCCCACCAATTCACCCAACCCCTAGCAATCAATCATCTACATTTTGTCCCCATAGCTTTGCCTAGTCTGGACATTCATATAAGTGGAGTTGCACAAATGGTATCCTTTGAGAATGACTTCTTTCACTCAGAAAGTATTTTCAAGTTATATTCATGTTGTAGCATGTACTAGGATTTAGTTACTTTTACTGCCAAAATATATCCTACTATATGGATAAATCACATTTAAGAATTGAAATATAAGACATTTTTCACTCCTTTCCACCTTGCCCTAGTCAACATAAGCCTCCTTGGTGAGCTATTCTTCTGCATGTCAGTGACTGAAGTAATGGCACCTGAGAAAAGATCTGAAGACATAGCTGAGGGAATGAGGATAAAGGGAAGGTGATTTTTCCAATGTCCCTTCATTTTTGATCCTACATCCAAGGAACCTGAACAGGGGAAAATATGATTTGAGACTCTGTGATAGGTAGAATCTTCCCTCCCCTGAAATCAATGAGCCCCTGCCCTGGAGCATGTGGACTGTCTGCCCAAAGAGTGGGCTCTTTCCAAAATGGCTCCTTTGTTTCACAAGGAAGAGCTATTGGCTGGGCAGGTCCCCATTCCACAGGGGTCCCAACATATCTGATTTCCATGGGCTGTACATCCAATTTCTGGCTGAAATGCCAAGATAAAAAAAATGCTAACAACACATATACATAAATAATGGCCAAGAATTCTTCATGCATTGAATGAACCTGAGCAAAGTCCTCAGAACTTAGGACAGGACCAAGTCTCTTCCCAGTTGAGCAGAACTTTCTATGTTTAGCACTGGAAGTACCATGTCCCATCAACGACCTCATTCGCAAGCAAATGGTAATGGATATTCAGTTTAGGATAGATCTTAGTCTCTCCCATAGTGTTCTTCTATGAATTCTTTTCCAAATCTTTCTCTATGCCTTGTTTTCTTTCCCTAATAAATGGTCAGTACTTTCATGCTTCAGACATCTAGACTGGAAGAGACCACACCTTGAGTCCTAGCAGTAATGAAACTATATACATTTCAAACTATATACATTTAGCAGTGGTTTTAAGTGCACTGCAACATGGCATGTGCCAAGAGAGACACAGAATAACATCCTGAATTACAGCTTTATGTTTGCGTAAGGATGATCAGAGGCTGTGCCTGCCTGGAGGATATGTGTCCTCATGACGAAATCCTATAGGACATGAAGGGGCCATTGTCTTGTAATTTTCTAAAGTATCTGTTATGAGACTTGCTTCCTGACTCTAATAGCATCAGCGTGATTCTATTTATTTTTATTTTTTAATTTATTTTTGAGAGAGAAAGAGACCGAGTGTGAGCAGGGGAGGGGCAGAGAGAGGAGACACAGAATCTGAAGCAGGTTCCAGGCTCTGAGCTGTCAGCACAGAGGGCTAGAACCCACAAACCATGAGATCGTGACCTGAGCCAAAGTCAGATGCTTAACTGACAGAGCCACCTAGGTGCCCCGTGATTCTATTTTTTGGTTAATTTTATTTATTTAGAGAAAGACAGAGACAGTATGAGTGGGGGAGGGGCAGAGAGAGAGAGAGAGAGAGAGAGAGGGAGACAGAGAATCCCAAGCAGGCTGCGCATTGTTAGCATGGAGCCTGACTGAAAGCTGGAACTCACAAAGCCTTGAGATCATGAGCTGAGCAGACACCAAGAGTCAGATGCTTAACTAACAGAACCTACCAGGCACCCCTCATGATTCTTTATAAAATGTCTACTAATGCATAGGAAGGCAGATATCATCATTCCCCATACTAGTGTGTCTCCTTTTAAGGTGATATTGATGGAAATTGAAGTGGGGTTCATGAGAAAACAGCTAAGAAAGAATTCTTTATATATCCTTGACTCAAAAAGGTGATTTTATTAAAGCCTGGGGACAGGATCCATGGGCAGAAAGAGCTGTGGCTGCAAGTGTGGGGAGACACACATATTTTGAGTTTTCAGAGGGAGGAGAGGTATAGATAACGTAATCCAAGGAATTTCTGGATGCTGAAAGCAGGGTCTCACAGGACCCTGAAGATTTAGGTGTTCTCAAGATAAGGTCGCTTTTAGATTTTAAGGAAGTGTATACAGTAAGGCATTAAGGCAGCCATAAACTCCTAGAGCAATGTTATGCGCTGCTGGTCTCTGGTATCTATCAGTGGGCTGCAAGCCTGTAAGGGGATTTAATTTAAACTACATGTTTCTTGCCTTTGTTTCCCTCATCAGTATGACAGTTTCTTTTGGAAAAAGTAGTTATTATTTTTATGGTAGGAAACATTACCAAGAAATACAGGTGCTAGATGTTGAGTGAACAGGATTGCTTCCAATATGACATTTTTAGAGCTATAAAGCCCTTTGTGTCTTGTGTATATGAATCTCAAGGTATATGAAAAGCCTCTAGGATTGTCTTAAGTAATGAAACTATATACATTTCAACATTTTTATAAAAAGATGTGAAAATTGTTACTTTTAATAGAAGCAATGTGAAATATTTCAGGTGTTTATACAGTCAAAATATCTACCAGTGTTTTTCTGGTCACTGAAATCAGGGAATAGGAATTTAGGGCAGGAACATTCATGTGTCCATAGAATTTCCATGTTAAGTGCCATTCATTTTACATTGCATCAGATTCTGGTAATTTGCTTTTTCTTTTTTCCTTCACTTTCTACAATTATAAAACCATCTAGCTTCATTCAACCCGAATGGTAAGGATTTAGGGATTGATATTTGTGTATTTTTACTTGCTTTAGCTTTATTGGGCATTAATCATACTATATTCAAGTGACATTTTTTCTGGGGTTGGAGGTAATCTTGCTTCTTATTTGAAAATCATGCTCTGTTGTGTGGTCACAAGAATCTAAAAGAATTGAGAAAAATAGTGCTTCCTGCACCATGGGAACCTGAGTTTGCTCTTTGTACTAACAGAGCATGGAGCAGAAGAAAAGTTGGCTCTTGTGTATATCATGTAAGAAGTTGCTGGACACCTGGACTGTTCCCAAGGAACCTGTCTATAGTGATCTTAGGAGGCAAAGATCCAATCTATAAGACTACTTACTCTGCCTCGAATTAGGTGATGGATTTATGAGGTCATTAACAGGTACCATTTTATTATTATTTTAGTAATAGACGTTATTATCTTAATTCATTCTGAAGTAATATAGTACATATATGTTTAAAATGCACGTGAACAATCATTTCAAATAAAACAGCTATCACTTCCTCCTACCATGCATTCTTTTTCCCTCAGTTCCATGCCCGCCAATGATTTCTTCCCATCTTTTGCTAGAACATCACCTTTATTGTGCTCCTTAAATGTCTTTCACAGGGTATGAACAAAGACATTGAAATAATTTCATCAGAACATTCACAATCTATAGAAATATGCCCATTTTCTGAGTGGGTATTTCCATTTCCATTCTGGGAAAGACTAGTCAGCCCTGATTGGGGTCCTTGCCCCAAACCCATATCTTTAGAAAACACACTAGGTCAAAAATCTTTGTGGATGAAGAGACTTTACTTCAGGATGACACACAGCTCCAAGAGGAGGTCTTCTCAATATGCACTAAGGGGCAGGATAAAGAATGTCATGGCAGACCCCTTGGGCTTTGGGGAGGCTTTGTGAAGGACACTCCTAACTGCAGTAATCATGGGCATCTCCTTCTGTTCTCTTTAGTTCCTAGCTCCCAGCCTGGGATGATAGTGACCCTAACCTGCTTTATGATTCTGGGACCTGTCATAACTGGAAATTTTCCAAGATGGTTCCAGAGGAAACCTGGCCAACCTCCTCTACAGCCCATCCTCAAAGGCAGAGCTTGCCTCACCATCTCTAGAGCACAGTCCAAGGACAAGGCTCAGTGCTTCTGTATAGTCTGGTATAGAGTACCTGCTTCACAGTGACAGCTTCTAAAGGGATGCTGAATTAAAAATTTCAACATGACCATGAACAAAGAGAAAAATCCTCCCATCCTGGGCAAGAGCTGAGACCCAGTTAAAACCCAATTTTCTGTTCACTCACCTAGTGATTGCCCTAAGTATAACGTTCTTGGAACAAATGTCTTTTTTCCAGAGCATTGTGGATCCTGCCTCACAGTTTCACTAGCATTCAACACAAAACAGAAGAGGTATGAAGATGGTCTGATTTTCATTCTTCTTAGTCACAGGACTTTTCTTTTGAGAAATTATGGAATTCTGTAGAACAAATTTAATTAATTTGAATATATATATATATTATATATATAATATATCTTCAATGGTCCTATACTGAAATAAAACCACATTGACATATGCCGGGGGTTAGGATCTTAACATATACATTTTGGGGCTGGGAGATATAATTCAACCCACAAGTGCCTTAAGCAAAGGGCTACTATTTTTATAATGTCTCATTGAGGTGGAGCATGTAAACACTCACCAAAGGTCTAGCATCTATTGAGGGCTCAGAAGTAGTCATTTTCTTGAACTAGTAATACATGTAGGCTGACATTCATTCTGGGGGGCATCAGATGGCGCTATAGGTCTTGGTTTGGCACCCCAATAAGTGCAAATCCCTTGGGCTGTGCTCAAGTGCAAAGGGTGTGACTGGTGCTTCCTTTGAAGATACTTGTGTTGTGTAAAATCAACTCTCCACTCTTGCAAGCAACACCTGCCCCTTCTTCTGAACTCAGGAAATTACAAGCATGATGCCTTTAAGCTCAGGGCTGGGACAAGAGGCACATTAAACAGGCACATTGATGAGATGGGAGCTTGGAGCTCCCTTGAAGCTACTCCAAACCAGGGACTGGGTTCCCATTTACCTCCTACCCTTCATTTTCTCTACAGGTCAGGGTTTCATATCCCTTACATTTCCTTCAAGCACAGTCCTCAGGGACCTCAGGGTTGTATCCAGTACATTCAGCATCATTCTTGTATTTTGTGTTTCCTGGTTTCTGTCCTCTGCCTGTGCTGACCCAGCCTCCATCAACATCTGCTTTCCCTGTAGCCTCTGTCAAGCAACAACAGTCACAGGGTACAACATTGTACATGAAAAGTGAGGACTGATTGAATATGCCAAGTGGAGACATGGAAAACGTAATAAAAAATAACCTAATCAAACTTCTAGGAATTAAAACTACAGTGTCTGGCAAAAATCACTCTTGCTGGATTGACAGCATATTAAACACTACAAAAGAAAAGATTAGCAAACAAGTGATATAGAAATATAGAATATAGACAGAGGTGAAACTACAGAGGGGAAAAAAACGTTGAAGAGAGAGCAGAAGCATTAGTGTGTTAAATAACAACTTCAAGGAGAATAATAGGAATGTTTTGAGTTCTTGGTGCGGGAGAGATTTGGAGGGAGGAAGTGGAAAGAGAAAATATTTGAAGAAATATTGGCTGAAAATGTTCCAAATTTGGTGAAAACTTTAAGCCCATAGGTTCAAGAAGGCCACCAAGCTCATGTACATGAAATATGAAACACACACACACACACACAAATACATACACATAACACAACTGCTTGAACCAGTGATAAACAGACAATTATCAAAACAACCAGAGAGCAGAGACACATGCCACACAGAGGAAATAGGTAGAGTGATAAGAGCAGATTTCTCATTAGAAGTGATGCAACACAGTGGTGCCATATATTAGAAAAATAAACAACAAATCAGAACAAAGCCTGTCCTCTTTGAACTCTTTACTCACTGAAAATCTCTTGTCATTGAGGAAGGCCAAGTAAACCTTTCTCAGACATTCAAAAACTTACAGAACTGATCACCAGCAGACTTTCAGTACAAGAATGGGCAAAGGACACCGCTCAGACAGAAGGAAAGTGAAACACATAGTTTTGAGAATTGACAAAAAGAAATGAAAAGCACCAGATATGGTAGCTACGTAGATAAATATAGAAACATTTTATTATGTTATAGTCTCTAAAAGATAATTCATTAGTTAAACAAAAACAAATAATGCGTGCCGTGGTTTATAATGTACATTAAAGTAAAATATATGAACATGTTAGTACAGAGGTTTGGGAGGAAGAAGAACATATTAAAATGTTTTTGTACTATCTGTGAAGTGGCATACTGTCACTAGAAGGTAGGCTTTGATAAGTTAGATGTACCTTAGACCCTATAGCAATTATTAAAATAAAACCTTTTAAATAATAGTTATAGCTAATAACAGAGATAATATGAAATCATAAAAAATATATTCAGTTAATTTTAAAATGAAAGAGCAAAAGGGAAGGGGAAACAATGAACATCTGAGACCTCTTGTCCCTGAATCAGGTGTTGTCTGTATCTCTCAGAGGGCCTAGGCCAGCCCCATGGCCAAGCATCTAAAAGACCACTGAGGGAGCCAAGGACAGACCCCAAGGAGGGTGCTTTGACACAGTCATCATGTGGTCAGATACCAGGAAGGTGACTGATTCCAGACCTTGGAGGCCAAGAATAGCTTTCTCACCTCACAGCTGTGCGGAGGAAGGGGAGGGCTCCCTTCTACATCCTAAGTCATATGTTCTGATCTCACAATGGGGTAATCATTAGGAGTCCCAGAAGTGGAGGAAATTTGCATAGCTACTAAGAATCACTGGCCCAGGAGTCTGGAAGGGAATAAGAGAGGCTGAGTGGAGCCCAGCAGTGATGTGGGTCTAAGAAGGCAGAGCTCTGCACATCTCTACCATGGCCTGGACCCCTCTCCTGCTCCCCCTCCTCACTCTCTGCACAGGTGCTGCCCTGAGGCCCTGCCCACACTCAGCCCCACAAGACCTGAGCTGGGTTTGTGCCAAACCCCGACTCAGCTCTGGCACAGACACAGAATTGGGAACTGGGGAATGAGCCTCTGGACCTCACACTAATCTGTCCTTTTTTGTCTTTTCAGGCTCCAGTGGGCTGACTCAGCTGCCCTCAGTGACAGTGTCCCTGGGACAGATGGCTACAATCACCTGCTCTGGACTGGAGGATAGTTATGCACACTGGTACCAACAGAAGCCAGGCCAAGCCCCCATGCTGGTCATTTATGGGGATAGTGAGCGGCCCACAGGGATTCCTGACAGATTCTCTGGTTCCAACTCGGGGAATGCAGCCACTCTGACCATCACCGGGGTCCAGGCTGAGGATGAGGCTGACTATTACTGTCAGTCCTATGACAGCAGTAGTGATGCTCACAGTGACACAGGCAGATAGGGAAGTGAGACACAAACCCATGTGTGTCAGAGTCTCCTCCAGCCCCAGGAGGGGCTGTGCGCAAAGCAATCAGTAGGTTTGGCCCCAGTCGCCAGATCTGAGGTCTGGAGTCTGTCCCTTTTCCTCACCACCCACCAGGAAGACTCTGCACAGTGTGAATCAGTTGGGGATTTGTACACAGTTATTACAACTAGATTTCCTTTGTTACTGTGGGTGAAGAAATGCCCGAGTGTTGAGGAGCAGATATGGAAGACATTTTTCAAAGACCAGCTCTTTTAAAACTTTCATAATGAAATGTTCTGAAATTTAAAAATAAACTGAATAGATTGACAGCAGAAAGGAGCCTGCAAAAGAAGAGAAGAGTGAGTTTGATGTCAAGCAATTAAAACTATTCAAAATGAAACACAGAAGAAAACACCTAACAAAATGAATATAAGCTCAGTGCCTGTAGGACAACTTCAGACCACCCAGAGAGTGCGTAGGGTAGGAACAGAGGGAGAGAACAGAAGAAACTGATGTTATTAAAACACATGTGAGGAAATAATCTACAGAAAGTTTCAAATTTGGTGAAATCCATAAACCAATATATCTGAGAGTCTAACGAAAGCTTGGGCACAGTAAAATACGCCCCTCAGACAGAAAGAAAGGGTGACAGAAGGAAAGGGGAATATACACAAAGATAGAAAAAGCACCCGATAGGGGCACTTGGGTGGCTCAGTTGGTTCAGCCTCCGACTTTGGCTCAGGTCATGAACTCATGGTTCTTGAGTTGGAGCCCTGCATCGGGCTCTGTGCTGACAGCTCAGAGTCTGGAGCCTTGCTTCAGATTCTGTGTCTCCCTCTCTCTCTGTTCCTTCCCTGCTCACACTCTGTCTCTCGCTCTCTCTCAAAAATAAATAAACATAAAAAAAAATAAAAGCACCAGATATCTTAACTCCACGGGTAAATATAAAAATAAGTTTAGTGGTTAATGTTTATAAAAGATAGTCAAGTGTTTAAAGTAAAACTATAGCAGTGTGTGTGATATATAATGGATGTACAAATAAAACATGACAATGAGATCAGAAATTATAAGGGAGATGAGACCATGTTATGACATCCTTATCTTACAATGTGAATGGTACCATGGTCTGGGACATACTTTGATCAGTGAGGAGCTGAGGACTGTAAACCCAAAGTAAACCATTAAAATAATACTATGTTACAACAAAGAGTTATAGCTAATAAGGTGCATTACTTAGCACTGTCCAGAGAATACAGTATCCAATAGAACATGTGTGTCATGTATATGTCTATGTATATTTATCTGTGATGCAGAGACAGAGACAGTGGGAGAGAGAGACAATGGCATTGAGAAATGGCTCACATAGTCATGGAGCAGCAGGTCTGGAAACTGCAGGAAGGACAGAAGGCTGTGGATTTAAGTCAGGACGATGTTGCAGACTTTAATCCAAATTTAGTCTGAATGATAGAAATGCTAAGAAGAGACAGAAGAAACTTAAAGGATCCAAATCAAACTACTAGAGATGAAACCTGCAAGGTCTCCAATTACAAACACAAGAATTGAGATTAGCAGCAGACACAACATGCAGACACATGATTGAACATGAACACAGCCTGGACACTGCAAAAGAAAGACACAAAACGACTTTAAAGTGAGCAGAGCATCACTGAGTGTAGGAAAGTTCAGCAATGGATACACAATCACCATTATGTCCCCAGGAAGTGAAGGAGGGGAGGTGGACACGAATATTGATGAATTATTGGCCATAAATGTTCTGAATTTCATGAAAATTCAAAACCTACAGATTCCAAATTCTTGAGAGACCCCAAGCACAAGAAATGGGGGGTAAAAACTACACCCATCACAACACCCATTAATATTCAATTGTTTAAGGCAGAGAACAAGAGTTTTAAAAGAGGGCAGAGAGGAAAGTTACTTGGTTCAGGAGAATAGAGATAATGATTCCAACAGATTTATCATTTGCAGAGATGCATGTGAGAGGAAGGTGTATGAACATCTTTAAAATACTGAAAAAAAAAACCTTAATTCTTTATACAGGTTTTCCCTGGATATCCTTCCATGATGAAGGATATTCTTCCATGATGAAGGATATAATAAAAATTTTTTCAGATATACCAAACTGACAGAATTGGTCATCAGCAGACCCTCAATACAAGCAATAATAATAGACTTCCCTCACATAGGAGGAATTGATTCCAGAGAGAATCTGAATCTACAAAAGAAAAGAGTCAGAAAAGATAAATGCAGAGGTAAATATTAAGAATATTTTTATTATTTATCTCTCTTTGAAAAAGAAATCACCATCTAAAGCAAATCTAAAAATCGCATATGTGAATTCTTCCTTGGGTGCAGCAGCAGCGGCATCCATTCCAAGCAGATCCAGGAGCGGCGGCAGCTGCGGTCCGGGCCAGGAGGCCTGTCGCCATCAGGAAAGCATCTCATTGCCGGTGATAGTGTTGAACTGCATGGACTAGGATTTGGAAGTGAGGGGGAGCTTGGAGAATACAGTTTGTCTCGCCCACGGCACAGGGAGATCGGACTCAGAAGAGCAGCTTGCAGCGCTTGGTTCCAGCAGAGCTTGAAGTGCGGCCATTCTTCTCCCTGCAACCACCAAGATGGGGAATCGGAGAGCAACCCCCGAGACACACCTACCTATGCAAAACCACGCCCATGCGCACAGGAAAGTTGCCTTTTTTTCTTTTTTTTTTCACGTTTTTCTTTGCTTCTCCTTCTTTTCTCCTGCCATCCAGATATATTTCCCTAATCTTATTCTTATCTCTCCTCTTGGCTGGTTATACACTTTTAAACTGTCCACAGTCTTTTGCTGTCTCTGTCCCCCCCTTATTTTTGTTTTTGTCTTTTTTTTCTTTTTCTTCTTTTTCTTCTTCTCTTCTCTCTTTTCTTTCCTTTCCTTTCCTTTTCTTTACTTCCTTTCCCCTTTTGGTTTGCTTGTTTGTTTGGTTTGTCTGAGCATTTGCATGCTTTTGTTCCCTGTATGTTAGTCTGTATTCCTTTTCAGGGCTACTTCAAGAAACAAGCCAAAGTGCACATGGTGGAGAGTCCCAAATATCACTGACCAGGGAAGTAAAATAATCAAAGGCACAACAAGAGAAACCGAGAGACACCATTAAAAGAACACTTTCTGAAACGACAGGCCCTGGACAGTCAGTGAGCC
>CM053566.1:18713460-18731200 GCA_028646485.1 Cryptoprocta ferox | reverse complement strand
TGGGGAGGGGAAGGAGGAAAAAGAGGGAGAGGGAGGGAGACAAAGCAGGAGAGACTCTTCAATACTGAAAACAAACTGAGGGCGGAAGGTGGAGGGGGAAAGGGGAAGGGGGGTGATGGTCATGGTGGAGGTCACTTGTGGGAAAGAGCACTGGGTGTTATATGGAAACCAACCCGACAATAAACTATAATGTTAATAAAAAAAAATAAAAACCGCATATGTTGAAATTTACACTGTAGCTAACAGTGATGTGTGACACTCGTACCACAGCACTGAGGAGAGCGAGCTGGAAATGTGCTCTAGAGATGTGATCCTCTCTGTCACCTGGTTTATTATTGCCTGAATGCAGACAGTGAGGGGTCACAGATAATAAGCCACAAAATAGAAATGAAATGGATCATAAAATATGTTCCATTATTCAAGAACAAGAGATAAATGAAAAAATAGAACAGAGAAAACATGGAGCATATAGAAAACAAACAGCAAGATGCAATATAAGAAACTATATTACTACCTACAGTCAGGAAATGGTCCAAACACCACAACTGAAAGGTGATTTTGTCAAACTGACTTCAACAGCAGCACACGAAATAAGAAACCCACAGTCAATAAAATGACACTAAGCGCTAAGGATGATATTCCCACTTGATTCTGTTCCACAAGTTGGGATTACAAAAATTCACAAGACAGACAATCAAGGAAGATGAATTGAACTCTTACAAATGGTTATGGTGGAATATTTCATGTAATGTGTATTTTAAATAACATAAAAATGGAAATAAATGATCACAGTGCACATTTCGTGAGACCAGCTACAGAAATGCCCTCACGTCTCCCTCCCTCCTGCCCGGTTTTTGATATTCAAACACAGAGTGACATGAGCTCCCTTAGGAGATCCAAGAGGTGAGAACAGCTCCACGTGAACCAGATCCATGAAGCCCACCCAGGAGCACTGAGATTCTCTCCGCCAGCCTGAGAAGGAGAATTTTCATGGGGACCAGTGAGGGCATGAGGGAGGCATTGAGTGGCAAGTCTCAGAGTGGGCTCAGGAGACAGAAATCTGGGGTTCCCACCATGGCCTGGAACTTCCTGCTTTCCCTCCTCATTCACTGCCCAGGTACTCCTCCCAGGCCCTAGCCACAGGTTCAGTCCCCACAGTACCCTGAGCATGACCCTGACCTTGAGGTCAGTCTAGAGGGTACTGCAGAGGGTGGGCCCCAGGGAAAGAGCCCCATGGTCTCCTCAACCTGAATGACTTGTGTGCCCTGCAAGACTCAGGTGCTCCATTTTAAAGTGGCCATGAGATCTGTCACTTCCCTGAGCTTGGAGGACAGAGAGGAGCAAACAATAATACAGACCTAGGCCAGGTCCCTGAACAGCCAACAGCCTTCACTGGCCCCACAGACTCTCCAGGTCTAACCTGAGATATAATCCTGCTGACCTTCCCTATGTGCAGGCTGAAGAGGCTCCTTTATAGGCCAGACCAGGATGGGAATGCAGTGAGTCCAGGGACAGAAGTCCCACTGCCCAGGTTGGCCTCACCCTCCCTCCTTCATGCCCTGGACAACTCTGCCCCAAAGGGCTCAGAGGCTGAATCCAGCACACCTGGACTGCACTCCTGGGTCATACCATTTCCTCTGTATTCTGGGAAACTAGTCTCTCTGGGCCTTAACTTCACATTCCATGTAATGGGGAAGATTATATTGATGTCAGAATCACATTATTTTCAAATTCAATGAGAAAAAAATATTGACAGAGTCTAATTATTTAAAGAGAGACTGCAGGGTTTCAGTCAATGGGTGCTGGTATGGAATTCTGACAGATTTGTCCATCCTCTGCAGAAATCCAAGGAAAAGGGCTCAGCAAAACTGTGACATTTATGATGTGAAATTGTATATCCAGCTCTGAATTCCCAATTCCCTGTGTCATTCAGGTCACCAACTAGGCTAGAGTAGAAATCCTCCCACTGCAAACTACAAGTGATAAAGGGCTGTAATAAAAATGGCAGTTGTAGAGATGATAGTAATAACACTAATAAAGATTTAGGTACACACGTGAACTTTAGTGCTAGAACCATCACCTGTTTCACAATGACCCAACTGCATTCATTGGAATGCAGGACACATCAGACTTGATTTCTAAATGGAGAGAAATGGGTAGCAATAGTATGTCACAAAGGTTTCCTGGACTGCAACCCTTTCCAAATGCACTACAATTTACTCTGCACTAGCCCTGTTGTAATGACAATGGGCTAAGCTAGCACATTTTGCCCTAGGAATCACACCTGTCCTGCCTCTTACACAGTGTATGTGACCTGTATGTGCTGTGCTGGGCTGGGCTGGGCTGGGCAGGAGGGGAGGGTATCTGCCTGGGGGAGGCTGGAAATCCTGGCCTGCACCATTTCTCAGGTGACAGGTGCTGTGGGATGACCCTCAGGAGGGAAGCTCCTGGTCTGAGTCTTCCTCCACCATCAGGGGGCAGAGCTGCATCAGGACCAGCAGGCTGGGGCTGCCCAGGTGGAGTCTCACAGGGACACCAGGCCTGGGGGCAGCAGGTGTCCAGAATTCAGTCATCAGAAGAAAGTGGGGATGATACATTTTATCTCTTCAGGCTGCATCAACCATGTTGCCTAAAGAGCACACACATACACTGTCATCCAGGACACTGACAGGATTTCTGACACAGTGATTACCTCAACTGGGAAATTCCAGTCACCTTACAGTGCAACATAAGTCTCAGGAAGCTCATCCTTCTGTGATGGGCACATCCAGAGATATCCTGACCAGTCACCTTCTGCCTCTCCTTCCCCACCTACAGGTGGACTCGGGTTGAGGGATGAAGCACCAGCATCCTTGCTCTCCTGAGCAGACAATCAGAGCCTCCAGTCACTGAACAGAGGGTATATAGCCACTTTGTGAGAGTGTCTCCAGTGTGAAGTGGGTTCTCCCCACCTCAGGCCACAGATCTGGCCCCTGGATGTCATTGTTGAGGGACAGGATCCAGGTCCCTGCAGTAACCACTGACTATCCAGTCCCCACAGCTCACAAAGACATGACTCTGGGGACCCTCACAGAGACATAGTGCCTGAAGAGGATTCCGCAGTCAGAGATGGTGTCTGACACTTTTCACATGTTTACAGGAAACATGGGTGAAAAAAAGGAATCAAAGTGTTAACTGTGCCAATTGCTGGTCTGTTGTAGGATGGGAACATCAGAGATGAAAACACCACATGTAAATTCACTAGAAATCATGAGAAATCTCCAACAGAAAGTTATTGTATAACAAGCAGACTCCCACATACAACATGATGAGCAAACATCAGAATGAGAGTTTCCATTCTAATGACATGTTAAGGATGGGATCAGAGTGCATCTAGGGGAGGCAGAGGGGACATGAAGCAGGAGGGATAGTCCATGAGTCCATAGGGCTACATTTCCCTGAATCAGATTTTGTCTGTATCTCTCCAAGGGCCCAGCCCAATCCCATGGCCAGGCTCCTGAAAGGCCTCCAGTGTGCTGAATCAGTTGCCCTTGTTGTCAGAGGCCCTGGGATTAGATGGCCATAATCACCTGTCAGGGAGACAACATAGAAATCTTTGGTGTATAGTGGTACCAGCAGAGGTCAGGACAGACTCCTGTGCTGGTCATATATGACAATAACAATCCTCCTTCAAGGATTCCTGACTGATTCTCTGGCTCAAACTTCAAAGACACAGCCACTCTAAATATCAGCAGGACCTGAACCAAGGATGAGGCTGACTATTACTGTCAGGTGTGAGACACTGGTATTAATGTTCACAGTGACAGAGGAAAACAGGGAAGTGAAACACAAATCCCTTCCCCCTCTGTGACACACTCTCCTCAGCCCCAGGTGGACTTTAGAAAAAGCATGAACAGTTCTGGTCCTGCTGCCCAGATCTGAGATTCCCAAACCTCACTCCCAACCCAGCCTTCCATCAGGCTCTGCACCCTGTGGATCAGGAGTGCCATATACAGGAGGCACGATGAGACTGTCACATTTTCTTGGCTGTGGTATTTGTTGTGGATGGAAGACCTACTGAAAGGACAGACAGAGAGACATCCATGGAAACACAAGAAGCTCAAAGTGACAAGGGGAAGTCTCAGCTTTTCATTTCAGTGTCTCTGTGTTGAAGCATTTCTCCTTTAAAACTAAAACCTCTAGGGCAGTAGAGTGTAGGGTCACGCTGACAGGGAGCAGTAACTTTGCAGCAGGTCACCATGAATAAGTGTGAGTGGAGACGTTCCCAATTCCTAGCCTTAAATCTTGGACCCATGAATGTTAGCTATGGGAGAAACAGCACCATATATTGCACACAAATTTAGTGCAAATATCACCTTCTGG
The DNA here is from genome assembly GCA_028646485.1 of Cryptoprocta ferox. Lineage (NCBI taxonomy): Eukaryota > Metazoa > Chordata > Mammalia > Carnivora > Eupleridae > Cryptoprocta > Cryptoprocta ferox. The sequence continues at coordinate 18,726,838 of CM053566.1, read as the reverse complement.
AATATGTTGCCCCAGCCCAAGAAGGTGCTCCCACATAGTTAACACAGTAAGTGAGTCTTCAAGAGGCCATTAGTCTATTCATCAAGCCATCTGTTTCAGAATGTTGGGGAAGATGGTTAAACCAATGAATTCCATGGGCATGGGTGTGTTGCAGCCCTTCTTTTGATGTAAAATGAGACCTTCGGACAGAAGTTGCACTGAAATACTAGAACAGTGGGTGAGGCATCCTGCAAGTCCAAGGGTAATATTTTTGGAAGAAGCACTGCAGTCAAAGAAAGGAAGTCCCTATCTAGAGGAGAGGTCTATTCCAATAACAGCTATCCCTTCCATGATGGGATATATCTAATGTAATGAGTCTGCCAGCAGGCTCCAGGCTGATTGCCAAGGAAATGGCTTCATACTGGGAACTCAGGGTTGGTCTCTGCTGTTTGCAAATTGGTCTTCAGAAATGGCCATAACCAAGTCAGCTTTAATGAGTGGAAATCCACAGTGATTATGTCATGAATAACCACCCAACTTCCAACATGGGCACTTTGCAATGGAGCTCACTGAACAAGTTCAAGAGTAGATGAAGACTGATTACTGTCCTCATATGTGTCACATTATCTATCTGATTATTCATATTGATTTACTTTGAGGACACACTATGGTAGGCATTTTCATGAAACACAATTAGCATCCACCTTTGTGGACACCTTGTGTTCACTGGGAGTGTTCTCACATATTTCTTCCTCAAACATCTTTCATCAGTTTTCTTACTGTGTTTCTTTCAAGTCTCTGAACATACAGCCAAACATTGAGTTAGAGCCTATAGGTTAGTGTAAAGCCACCTCTGACCTTCTCTCTGTCCAGGTGAAATGAACCAACTACTTGGCTCAGATGTTATGTATGAGAATGTTCCCCACCCATGCTATGCAGGAAGTTCCCACATTAGGTCTGCAGTGCTAATAGTGTTCTCAGAGTTGGCTGCATACCGTACAGTAACCTCTGTAATCCAGCCCTCTGTTTTTTTTTCTCTATGTCAGCTGGTCATAGGATTGTCCCCATTGGGCCACAGACGTGCGAGACAGAGACAATACAACTGGGGTTGGAGTCATGGGCATCTGGCCTCTTCCTCATGCAAGTCACCTGTGTCTGCAGGACCTGCTGAAGCCTAATTTCAAATTTACCTCTTCTGTTTGATGGAAGAGAGCTGCTGTCAATGCTCAAATCCATGCATGATTGTTCAGATAACACTTGGTTCATGCAGGCAGCTCAGGTCACATGTAAATTTAGTGCTTTATAAGGGGCACACATTCTCTGTTATGTTCAATAGCAAGTCAAAGTATTTGCCAAATTAAGTTCTCTGTTTATACAGATGTAAACAAATGGTGTGCTATGCATCTATTCTTGTGATAAGAACACATCATTAACTAACTGATACCAACGTCCTCAGTCAAATGAGTCTGAACACTAATTTGGTACGACTATTCACTATAGTAACCACATCCACCTTCTCATTAGTGATAAAATGGAACTGAAGGCCTTGTAACAATTCAAGGATCCCATTAACTACAACTTTGTTACCCAATTCAGAGATCAGATCTCTACAAAATATATGTGTATTATAAATATGTATGTATGTGTGTATATCTACATATATATACCTATATATCTACATATACATATACCTATACACACATGCACATCTACCAATATGCACACGTAGACCCAATTAGTATTTATGTGTACACATATTCACAAGTATATTCATATGTGTATATGTATAAATACATAATGTAAAGGGATTGTGATGGGAATTTGATGTCATACAGAATACATGCACATGGGTTAGCTGCAGATAAGCTAAAAATAAGCTACAAGAGAAGTGACTGTCAGCTACAAAAGGGCTCCTGCTTTCTTTCAGTTTTCAGGGAAGCTCACACAGGGACTTCTTTTGTGATTCTCCTTACCTGGAAACATACAACAATAAGCAATCTAAAACATCACTCCTGCCCCTCAAATTTTCAACTTATTAGAAAATGTCACCTTGGAACTCATCTAATTTTGAATCATAGACACCTAAGGTCCTCACTGTCCCTACATCCTCAGACAAACCAGACTCTTCTCCACAGCGACTGACTCCAAACACACTCTTTATTCCTTATTCCTTCTTCCCATCCTGACAGCAGCTCCAAAGTCACCTGTGCAGAGAGTCCTCCTCCCATCTCTCACCACACGGCTCCTGTCTGTCATCTTGTCTGATCTCAATCCATTATCTGCACATCACCCAGCACTGCACCTGTTCCCCGTCACTATCTTTTTTAATGGATTGTTTTGTGTTAATTATTATTCTATTTGGTCAGGAAGTTTTTAATGCAATCCATGCACATTTCAATCAGAGGCATTTAATATTCTCCCATGAAAGTAAGTCTGAAGTCAGATGGTATTTCTCCCGGTAGTCACAAGTTCCATGAGATCCCACATCTGCTCACTTTTCATCCTCCATTACTACTATGGAGGCTTTGTGTTTCATTGTTGTTGACCACTGACCTCAGGACAGCTGCTGCAACTCCAGCTACCATACTCAAGTACAAGGAAATAGCACTGCCTAAATCTACTCTGTTTATTCCCTCACAAGAGTAAAAGTCCCCGAGTTTTGGGGGCAAGATGGTGGAGAAGTAGGGAACTCTGTAATTTTCACCCACCCGCATCTATCAAACTAAGAAGGACTGAAACCACAATACTCTGATCTATAAGCATGGGAGGAAAAGACAGAGTCCGCAAAGAAGGCAGCCTCCTGCATGAGTCAGTATGAACTGGGGAAGACATAAATGGGCCGGGACCCTGAGGCTTGGAGGGGAGGGAGCCCCATTCTGTGCAGAGCATTGGGGAGCTCTCAGACCCACGGAAAGACGAGGGGAAGAGAAAGAGAGGCTGAAAACGCTCATAGAGCTGTCTCTAGAGAAGAGAAAAACCTCAGCCCGGGACGGAGAGGGATCCTATCATCCCATCTATAACCGCAGGGTGTGGGGAGAGAGATCCGTCCCCTTTAGCTGGCGAATTTTCCTTGGGCTCGGCGGCCTGATCCCTGGCTGCACTAAGAGAAACTGCTCCCTGACACCCCCTACTTGATCCCCAGCTAGGAAGCCGGCCTGCTGGAGTACATCTCATCTCGGGCAGTATCATTAAAGTGCGTGGACTAGGATTTGGAAATGAGGCCGGGCTTGGAAAATACAACTTCGCCTGCCTACGGCACAGGGAGATCTGACCCTAAAGAGTGGGTTGCTACACTTGGTTCGAGAAGGGATAAGGGCACCGCCATTCTTCTCCCCACAACCACCAAGGCGGGGTCTTGGGCAGCATCCCTCGAGACCTACCTACACCAAACCACGCCCATCCTCGCTGGAGAGCTGCCTTTTTTTCTTTTTTCTTTTTCTCCTTCCCACGCCTCCCCTTGACAAAAAAAAAAAAAAAAAAAAAGAGTCAAAGTCCCCCTGAGATCCCCAACCAAATGACATATCCCTTGGCCACAGAGCCAATGCTGACCAAGAGGGACTTGACAATAGCAATAGTTTGGCTTCTAAATGAATATGAAAGACAAGATATAAGTAGGAGAGGTTGGAGACTGTCTCCTGGATCAACAAAGCAAGACTTCCACTCTGCCACAGCAGTACCAAGATGGAAACTCTGGCCAAGGGCCCATGTCCTATTCACACTGATTTCCCAGGATGGAACATCTCCCAGACTAAGTGGATCTAAATAAATGCTTGTTGGACGAGTGTTCTCCTCTGTCTGTCTTTGGAGCAGTAGCCATCATCATACTGCTTGCTGCACCAGAAGTGAGTGCCAGTAAGAGGCAGTCCTTGGGTTCTGTGTAGCTTTGTGCCCAGCCACAGAACCACTCCCATGGCCACCCACGTCCCCAGAGATATAAGCAGTGATACCTCAGATGGGCCCTGTCTCCTCCTCCTAACATGAGCCTCTTCCTATTTTCATTGATAATCTGACCTCCTCCAGCCTGTTCTTGAGGCTGAAAAGGGCCCCAGAGAGAAGAGGAATTCCTCGCCTAGGGTCAGCAGTTGATGGATCAGGGAATCAGGATCGGAGCCCTGGGTTCTGAATCTCCACCTGGACAAAGGACTTCCCTGGGCCTCCAGCAGTCATTGTGGAGTGGCCACCAGGGGGCAGCAGAGATCACCAGCAAAGCCACCTGCACATGGGGAGGGTCTGGGCAACAAGGCATATGCAGGGAGGGTTAGTCATGAGACTTGACTGATAAGTGTAGATTTTTCTACAGTATCACCTTTGACTCTGGTATAAAATACTGACTCAGTGTCTCTCAGATCTATCTACTGTAGAATGTGCTCCAGTCTCTAGCACTGGTCCAGTACTTCCTGCCTCTTCAGCCCAGCCCATACCTGCTTAACTCAGCCACTGTCAAACCTTGTTCAAGGTGGGTCTGCGCCTGGCACTGAGTGCACCCTAGGCATACCGAGGCACAGCACCAATGGCCTACCCCAGGAGCTCTCCCTCAGGATACAATCCTACAGAACTTCAATGGCTCTTTAAAACTCCATGTGCACTTGGCAAGAGAGGAATTTGTTCAAGTTCTGAAGTTCCTCAACATAGACCTGGGGTAGGACACTGCACTGATCTAAGTTCCTCCAGTCACCTAGAGAGTAACATTCTGTGATGGGTTCAGAAAAGACACACAGGGGTGCCTAGGTAGCTCAGTCAGTTGGCCATCCGACTCTTGATTTTGGCTCAGGTCATAATCTCAGGATTTATAGGTTCAAGCCCTGTATCAGCTTCATGCTTACAGGGTTGAGCCTGCTTGGGATTCCCTCTCTCTTTCTCCCTCTCTCTGCACCTCCCTTGCTCTCTCTCTCTCTCTCTCTCAATAAATAAGAAAACCTAGGAAAAAAAAGAAAGAAAGAAAATGCAGACAGACTCCATCTCTGAACTCTGCTGTTATGACACCCACTCAGGAGCCAGGCCAGACAGGGAGAGGGATGGAGTGTGGACCTCAGACTATGGGATCATAGGGTGAAGCATATCCTTTGGTCTGAGGGTGGGTGTGCAGGGGTTGCCCCTCCCATCTCTGTGTCCCTTGGGGCTGAGCCCATTTCTGAAACCACAAGGCTCCTCAGCAGCAGCCCCTGAGCCCTGGTTGATTTGCATAAACAGCAAGTGTCTCCAGCAAGGGGATAATTCAGGCCTGGGGGGAACCCTGTCCAGCCTCAGGACTCAGGGAGCAGAATCTAGGCACCTCCACCATGGCCTGGACCCCTCTCCTCCTTGGCCTCCTTGCTCACCGCACAGGTGTGGTCCCCAGGCTCACACCCACCCCAGCCCTGGGGTTCTGGGACAAGTCTGCTCCTGACTCTGAGCTCAGCAGGGGAGTATCAGTGGGGAGCAGGATGCTCAAGACCCTGCTGTGGGATGAGGGGCTGGGGGGTGATAGCCCCCCACTGTACTCACTGATCTGTGTGAGCCCTGAAGGGCTCTGCACCTCCCCAGGGAAAGGAGGGTGGGTGGTTCTCATTTGTTCAAAGGCTCCACCCACCAGGCAGGCCCATGGGCCCCAGGAACTAAAATGACAACAGGGTGGAAACTGGGGCCTAGATAATCACTGGCGCTTAGGCCAGGCAAGTGGGAGTGTTCAGGGGATGACACCCCAAGGCTGGAAACCCACCTCTCATCTTCTCTCTTGCATGTTCTGTGGCCTCCTATGTGCTGACCCAGCCCCCATCAGTGTCAGTGAACCTGGGACAGATAGCCAGAATCACTTGTGGAGGAAACAACATTGGAAGTAAATATGTTCACTGGTACCAGCAGGAGCCAGGCCAGTCCCCTATGCTGATTATTTAGCATGATAGCAACCAGCCCTCATGGATCCCTGACTGATTCTCTGGCGCCAGCTCAGGGAACATGGCCACCCTGACCATCAGTGGCTCCCCGGCTGAGGATAAGGCTGACTATTACTGTCAGGCATGGGACAGCAGTAGTGCTGCCCACAGTGACACAGGCAGATGGGGATGTGAGACACAAACTCCTTCCCCATCTGTGTCACACTCTACTCCAGCCCCTGGAGGCTTGTGCACAAAGCACAGCGGGTCTGGCCAAAGTTCCTGGAGCTGAAGTCCCTAGGCTGCCCCTTCCTCACAGCCCTCCAGGCACAGGGACAGTCACAGAATCTATGTATAGCTGACAGCAGTAAGCTGCCCTGGTTTTCTGGGCCTGGGACTGAGCTGAGGACAGACCACCAGGGGGAGAAAAGACACAGGAGACTTTTGTCCAGTGGTCATCATCTCTGCATTTCCATGTGGTAGTCATGGGCTATTGCTCACACAACTGACCAAAATTAGAGCTCCAAATTTCCCAGCTCACCTGAGGTCTTGAAGCCCTGATACCATGGGTGCACCCACCTCCACCTGAGTGGAGCAGACGGCTGCAGTAGACACTGGAGTATTACCCACATCCCCTTTTCTGGGCTCACATCCCCACCCACTGCTGCCTGGAGCCCCTGGCAGCTCATAGGGGTGCTCCTCCCTGGAAAGTGCTCTTGGTTCAGAAACTGACTCCTTAGGATATGTCCTTTCTCAGAGAGGTTCAGTTGAATGATCTCCAGAAGCCTAGATCCAAGGCCCTGCCTCAGTTTCAAATGTCCTGAAGGGTCCCCGTTTTAGAGCTCCCTGCAGGAATGAGGCCTTATCTGATGTCCCACACTTGTGGGTTGCTCTCCTACTCCCCAGTCTGACTTCACTTCTTCTAATTTCTTACACATGCACTTCTCCATTTCAGAGTCTTCTTCCAGGAACCCAATCCAGGATGGTCGGCATCCCAGACACAGTCCTCAAGGGACCTGAGGAGGCCACTATATACACACAAAGTCAGTCTTCTCCTACAAAACCCCAATGTGCATGTCCAATCCCCAAACAGACCAGATTGTTTCTTGTATGTTTAATAAACATTTTAAACAATGAGAAAAGATGAAGACACATTAGGTGCTCTGGGTTCTGACAGACTGTTGGAGAGTCACATCCATCCTGAGGGTGAATGGGGGACATTGGGGCCGGTTGCCTCCTCCTACCAAGTGACCCGAAGATACACAACCACGGAGTGGGACACAAATGGGTGCTGCCTCACTTCTACCCTCCAAATAGTGCACAGGAATCTCTCTTTATACCCACCCTACCCAGAAATATAGACAGAAAACAGTTCGTTGAAATATAGTTCAGCCTGACACTTAAAGAGCCAACCCTTGTCCACATGAAATCCACTCAGATGCATGCAAACCAAGTCTCTAAATAAAGGGAATATTGATAACCATGCTCCACCTGATATGATGAAACTCTCCCATGACAACCATGAATATGCTCACCCTGCCCCATAACAGGGTAGGAAATACACTTTTGTCTACTAGGGATATTTATTTTTGTCCCAGATGATTTGCTATAATATAAGTTCAATATTGAGATACAAGGTTACATACTGTTAACACATCTGATGTTAGATGATAATGGAATGACATAGAGGAGAAAACAAACACATACAATTACTATGTATCCAAACACATTCTTACAACATAAGGAAGAAACACTTGTTATTTCTATCCTGCTCATTCTTGCAGCTACCCTGTGGTCAGAGTGATGCCTATAACTACCTTCGTCACCACCCACTCCATATCTTTCTCCCCACAGCAAACACCTGAAAGAGTCATCATCCCTGCCAGTTAGCACAATTAAGCCTTCATTCAAGAAAGTTAGTACATTATCAGACCTGCTGAATTGGATTGTGGCATGTTTATGACTGTAATGCAGACCCAGGGGAGTATTAGGGGATCTTCTGAATCCATACACATCCCTTCTTGCCCTAGTTCTGCACTAGAAATGCAGCTCCCCCCATTACAGTCATCATGATTCACCCCAGGAAGCAGCCTCCACTTTTCTTGATGATTCACTCCCAGGAGGAGCCAAAAGCAGACAAGACACACTGCCTCCAGAGCCGTGCAGCCCATATTCCCTGGAGTCTCACCCCATCCACAGCACACACTCCGTGTGGCTAGTAAAATAGTCTATTCTTTAATTTTTTCCACATCACTAAAGGATCTAGACACTGAATCAAGCTCGCTCGACTGGAGCAGGACAATTAAGCCCATGTCCCAGGTGGCCAAGTAGGAGATAAGCAGAGGAAGTAAGATTTTCCACAGTGGACTAGCCCCCCAGCTTGTGAAACTCAGTGAGCACACAGTCCCCTGATGAGGACGGTCTCCACAAGATGCAGATACAGCTGCAGCATGTCGGGGTGGGGCCTGGGCATCTGCATATGGAACAGCTCCCAGATCAGCCTATGTGTTCATAGTTCCACGACCACACTCTGAATGGCCTCACTCCTGCTCCCCTGTTGCTCCCACATAGGTGATAAGCCCACAGGGAGGCACAGTGTGTGGCACAGGTGCCCTCTTGCCCTCCCACTCAGGGCCCTGCCCTCACCACTGTCCACATTGCTACCCTAGTTAAGGCTGGAATGAGTCCGTACTGACCCAGCCTCCCTTCCTTTCTCCAGGCCCTTCACCTCTCTTATAGACTCTGTGTCTCTCCTAACGTGAAGCGGACTCCCCCTGTGTCACAGGCTGTGGTCAGATACAGACAGGATCCCCTGCTCTGAAGATAAGTGCATGCATGAACATACATCTTGGTACCAGCAAAACTCAAACCAGGCCCATTAACTGGATATATATGCAGATATAAATGATTCCAAATATGATTCTGAGGATGAAACTTAGGGACATGGCCCCCCCTGAACTTGACCAGACTGAGGGTCCAACAAGACTAACCATTCCTGTACTACATAATGTGGCGGTGGGAGCGCCAGGCAGTGACTCAGGTGACACAGAAGGATGTCTCCTGCTGTGGCCTGGACCTCACTCTCACCTGCCTTCTGATCAGGTGTCCTCCCTGGTCCTGGCCCGGCCCCCTGCAACGTGAGAGATTCTAGCAGGTTCTCTGGCCTCCTGTCTGTGTTTATCCTACTGAACAGTGGCAGAGGAGAGGGGACTATTTTGACTATGAGGACTGTAGTTAGGTTTTTCAGTAGATAATAAAGGTTTAGGATGTCATTATACATCACATGGGCCCCAGATGTAATCACATGTCACTCAGGAGGCAAGACAGCTATCTCAGCACGTCCTGTGGGAATTCCTCTTGTGCTGGCTACAGGCAACTTGGATGGCCCATGTGCTGTGTCACCTCTGGTTCCTGGATGAGGCATCCCCACATCCTGAAGAGCTACCTGTCACTTCATGAAGAGAGGACCAAGGACCCTCCTGCTCCAGGCTCTTCCATCCGTAAGTTTTATAGAAACTGGAGAAAGTGCAGACACCACCTTGTGTCCCTTGTGGGGACGTTCACCTGGCACCATTGAACTCCCACCCTCCCAAATCCCATTACATGCACCAAGCAGATCTGACTCTTAGTTGAAGTCGGACCCACCATGGACTTACATCTCTCACCCCACCCCATGCTGACCCTGTGTAGTGGCCTCATCTGCATTTGGGCCTCTTCTGTCTCTATGACGGGACAGAACTTTTCCAAGAATTAAATACATTACTATCATCTACTGAATTTTCTTCATGATTCTTTGACTTCTGGTTTTGAAACTGATTTTAGGGCAATTGCATTAAGTCAAAAGGACAGATGAGAAATTTATTAAGAAGGGAAAGAATAAGTTTCCTCTATTCCCACCTCTGGCTTTTGGTGGAGCAATATGTTCATGGGTGTGGGGAGACACAGGAGAGAAAATCATTTTCTCCTCAAAAATGCATGGAAAGTACCACTGGAATATTTCATCTAAAATTTGCTGATTGACATGATGAACTAGAAAGACAACCTTTGTTTGGATTCCCTATGATGAAAGTATTTCCAGGGATTTTTCAGGTTAAAAGATCATGAAAATGTCACTCTGCAGAATTATAATCTGGAGATTTTCACTTTAGCCTTTCTCATCGACATAACAATGAATGGCTGGCACCTCCCTGGTCCCAGGTGACCCCATGACTAAGTGCAGCAACACCACCCCCCCATAAGCACCTGCACTTGAGAGGAAGAAGCTGTCTCCTTCAGGGCCTCGAACATTCTGGCTGAGGTTGTCCCACATCCCCTCTCAGCCTGGGCAGCCTTCCTCACCTCCTGCACGTGACTTTTGCTGCCTTCCACCTGCCAGCTTCTGCTCTTCTCTCTCCCTCTCAAGGACTGGGGAAGTTCACGCTTGTCCCAGCCTCCTCTCCCTGTCAAGTACACCCCTCCCTCATATTCCTGCTCAGATCAGCCAGTCTGTGGGGTGTTGGGGAGAGCAGTGATAGGTCATCCATGTGGGACCCCAGACAGGGGGCCAGTATCAGAGGCACATGTAGCACCCTAGTCTCCCTTTGGCTTTAGGTGGGTAAGGGGGGATGGGGAGGGATAATAACCATTACCCTGAGTGACTTCAGTCCCCAAGTGACCTGGGAAGTTCCCATGTACTGAGCACATCTGTAGAAAACCTGTTCCCCTGGAGGCCCCACTATGTGCCAGGTAGCTGCCAAGAGAACTTGACTTAGTACCTGGAAATTGCCTCTTACCACACCCGACTATATGCCTCTGCACCCAGAATGCTTACCTCAGGAGAAACTCAACACTAGCCCTGAACTCAGGTGGAATCCCAGGTCCCTCTGGTTTTTCCTGTTTTTTTTTTTTCAGATCCTCTAACCACCATGCCTGCCACTCCTCCATTGCACCCACTGGGATCTTCCCGCACATATCTCACCTCTTGTTACTTTTCCCATCCTGTGCAGCTGCAGAGTTCCCTCTTCAATACAGATTGTGTCTTGCTCATACAGAATTCCCATGATGGAGTATGTGCCAGACCAATTTGGGTCTAAATAAGTATCTGCTGGGTGAATACTCTTCTGTCTCTGTCTTTGGGGCATTAGTACCCGGTCACCTCCCTCCCCGCCCCCACACATGCATATCAGCCCTGCAAGCACAGTTAGCACCAATAGGAGCCATCCCCTGAGTCCTTGACCCCATCTCCAAGCTGCAGTACCACCTGCATGATCTCCCACCACCCCAGAGACAGGTGCAGGGATGCCTCATGGAAACCTGTGCTCTCCTCCTCCAAATGAACTTGTTCATGTTTTCATGGGTACTCTGGGTCCCTCATGCCAGAATATGAGGCAGGCAGGAGTGATTCATAGAAAAGTCATTCCTCACTGGGGCAAGAGTCCATGGAGCAGGAATCAGCAGCTATAGGTTATGAATCTACACCTTCACAAGAGAGGTCCCTGCAAGTCCAGGCACTAGTGTGGAATGGCCACCAAGGGGCAGCAGAGATCACCTGGCAAAGACACCTGCAGATGGGGAAGGTCTGGATCAGGGTTTCTAACAGGCCAGGGGTGTTAGTAACCAAGACCTGAGACCTTCAGGTCACTTGTCATTTGCCTACAACGTCATCCTTCACTCTCAGGTATAAATTTCAGGGTATGTGTTTGATGGATCCTGCTCATGGAGACATTGCCTATTTCTCTAATATGAGTCTCCCACCAGCAAGAACTTAGCCAATCCTCATGAGACTAATGTCCTGTCACTGTCAACAAACACCTGTCTTCCCTGTGATCACAGTTCCCCCCTCCATCTCCTGTGTTGACAGCCCCTGCCAGACACAAATGTCAGGCCCAGACTATGATCCCAGAGGATGAGTCAGATTCCCCTGAACTGAGGATAGGTCTCCATAAGACACCCCCCCCCGTGTCCCTTGGACCTGAGCTTTTCTCTGACACCACAAAGATTCTCTGTAACAGCCCCTGAGGTGTCTGATTGAATAAATGCAGGCCTCCCCAGCAAAGGGATAAAAGGCCAGGAGACAATCCCACCCAGCCTTGGGCCTTGGGAACAGAATCTGGGCACCTCCATCATGTTCTGGACCCCTTTCCTCCTCAGCCGTCTTGGTCACTGCACAGGTGCTGCACCCAGGGTCACACCAACCTCAACTCAGGGTCATGGGACAAGCCTGACCCAGACTCTGAGCACAGCATGAGGCTGCCTGTGGTGCAGGATGCTCATGACCCTACTGCAGGATGTGGGGCTGGAGGGGTAAAATCCCCCCATTGGGCTCACTTGATCTGTGTGGGCCCAGAGAGATTGCCTCTACACAGGGAAAGACCTATTTTTCAATTTGTTTGAAAGCCACATTGACTGGCCAGGCCCATGGGATTCTGGAAATGAGATTGATAAGAGGGGCAAACCTGAGGCTTTCAGAGAATCCTTGGAGCTCAGGCCAGGCAGGTGGGGAGATTCTGGGCATTGGACCAGAGCTGGAAATCCACCTCTCCATTTCTTTCTTGCAGGCTCCATGACCCCTACAAGCTGACTCAACCCCCTTATTGTCAGTGACTCTGAGAAAGATGATGAGGATCACATGCGGGGGAAACAAAATGGGAAGTACTAATGTTCACTGGCACCAGCAGAAGCCAGCTAGATGCCCTGCAGACTATCTATCATTACAGCAACCTGCCCTCAGGGATCCCTGACCGATTTCAGGCTCCAGCTCGGGGAACACGGCCATCCTGACCATAAGTGAGGCGCAGCCCCAGAACAAAGCTCACCACCACTCTGCCACATACCATGGCAATGGGAGCAGTTTTCAGTGACTCACAGTGACACACACAGGTGAAGGAGTCCCAAACCTGCTCCCCCAGCCTGGCTCACACAGCTCCCCCTGGCCACACCCAGTGGGACAGAGCCTTCCAGAGACTAACCCTGCCCTCACTTCCCCAGTGATGGAGCCAGTTCTCAGTCCTGTCTGGGCTCTGTCTTCTCCATGGCAACCTGAACGAGGAGGCCAAGGAGAAGAGAGGTCAAGGCCATGGTGGAGGTGAAATGATTCTGTTCCCTGGGTCTCAGGTGTCCAGGCTGTGCTGTGGGATGACCTGCAGGAGGGAAGCTCCTGGTCTGAGTCCTCCTCCACCAGGAGAGGGCAGCAGAGCTTCAGCAGGAGCAGCAGGACAGAGGCTGGGGCTGCCCAGGTTGAGCCTCACAGGTAGAGCAGACCTGGGGATGAACAGGTTTTCACGGTTCAGTCTTCACAAGATATCCAGACAACTTGGCCTGTCTCCACAGGATGCAGGGACCTTCCTTGTTCTGAGGGATAGACACACTATGACACCCAGGGCCCTGACAGAATTGCTGACACAGTGAATTCCTCACCTGGGAAATGCAGGTCACCACCCTGCCCACCAGTGTTCCCAGGGAGCTGACTCATCTGTGATAGACATGTCCAGAACACCCTGGCCACTCACCCTCTGCCTCTCCTTCCCTAACACCAAGCACACTCAGACCCAAGGCTCCAGCTTCTGGAC
>CM053566.1:18680653-18712960 GCA_028646485.1 Cryptoprocta ferox | reverse complement strand
CCCTCCTCTTCTGTCTTTTCAGGCTCAGTGGTTTCCAGTGAGCTGACTCAGCCACCTTTGGAATCAGTAACCCTGGGACAGACGGCTGCTCTGGAGATGTACTGGAGGATAGTTATGCACAACGGTACCAGCATAAGCCAGCCCAAGCCCCTGTGTTGGTCATTTATAAGGATAGTGAGTGGCCCTCAGGGATCCCTGATGGATTCTCTGGCTCCAATTCAGGGAAAACAGTCACCTTGACCATCAATAGGACCTGGGCCAAAGGACTGTCAGTCCTATGACATCAATAGTGGTGCCCACAGTGACACAGGCAGCTGGAGAAGTGAGACATAAACCCCTTTCCCAACTGTGTCATACTCTCCTCCAGTCCCAGGACAATTGTGCATAAAGTTATCAGTAGGCCTGGCCCAGGTCCTCTGATCCCACCAGACAGGCTCTGCACAGTTGGATGAGCAAGGGATTTGCACATAGTTATTAGAACTAGATTTCCTCTGTTACTGTGGATGAAGGAATGCCTGAGCATTGAGGAGCAGATATGGAAGACATTTTTCAAAGACAAAATCTTTAAAACTTCCATAAAGAAATGTTCTGACATTTGAAAAAACACGAATATCTGACAGCAGATATGATGCTGCAAAAGAAGAGAATAGTGAATTTGATGTCATAACAATAGAAAGTATTCAAAATGAAACACCTCAAAAAATTATGAGTTCAGTGTTTGTAGGACAACTTCATGCCACCAAGAGAGTGTGTCTTGTAGGAACAGAGGGAGAGTAGGGAAAGAACTGATGGCGAATAACAAAAAATAATCTGCAAAAGGTTTCAAATTTGGTGAAACACATGAACCATTGTATCCAAGAAGCTCAACAAATCTCAGGCACAGAGAACATGAGAGACAGCCCCACACACATTGTAATGAATTTTCTACAAACGAGCGACACAGACACTCTCACAGCCAGAGAGAAGATGCTTCATGGTGGGAGCACATTTCTCATAACAGCCGTGTAAGCAAGAGAACTGGGGAGCAATATCTTCACAATCCTCATAGAAAATACCTGTCAACTTTGGTTTTTACCCAGGAAAAATCTCATTGAAGAGGAAAGACAAACAGCCTTTCTCAAACTGCAAACCTTACAGAACTGGTCACCTGCAGACCATCACACAAGCAACAGTAAAAGACGCCACTTGGACAGCAGGAAAGGGTGACAGAAGGAAATGAACAGTTACAGAAAGATATAAAAAACATCAGAGCATGGAATGCTTTTCCATTTCTTCGTGTCTTCTTCAATTTCTTTCATAAGCTTTCTATAGTTTTCATCGTACAGGTCTTTTACGTCTTTGGTTAGGTTTATTCCTAGGTATTTTATGGTTTTTCGTGCAATTGTGAATGGGATCAGTTTCTTGATTTCTCTTTCTGTTGCTTCATTATTGGTGTATAAAAATGCAACCCATTTTTGTACGTTGATTTTGTAACCTGTGACTTTGCTGAATTCATGGATCAGTTCTAGTAGGCTTCTGGTGGAGTAGGTTGGGTTTTCCATGTAGAGTAGGTTCTCATTTTTAAGACTCCATCCACCAGCCAACCTCATAACTCTGGGGCTGAGACTGATTAGCGGGGTGCCCTGGGAGTGAGAGAATCCCTGGAGCTCAATCCAGACCAGGCAGCATAAAGGATTTCCTGGAAATGGGTTCTTCATCTCCCAGCCCAATTCATTTTTCTCTCTTGCAGGTTCCGTGGCTTCCTTACATGCTAATGCACCCCGATCAATGTCTGTGACCCTGGGAGAGACCGCCTGGATCATGTGTGGTGGAAACAACATTGGAGGGAAAGATGTTCACTGGTACCAGCAGAAGCCAGACCAGGCTCCCATGCTGATTATCTATTATGATAGCAACTGACCTTCAGGGATCCCTGTCCAGTTCTCTGGCTCCAACTCAGAGAACTTGGCCACCCAGACCATCAGAGGGGCCTGGGCTGAGGACGAGGCTATTACTGTCAGTCATATATGATAGCAGCTATGGTGCTCATAGTGACACTGGCAGATGGGGAAGTGACACACAAACCCCTCCCCCATCTGTGTAACACTCTCCTCTAGATCCAGGAGGCCTGTGGACAAGTCAATTAGCAGGTCTAGGCCAGGCCTCCGATCTGAGGTCCCCAGACCTCCCTCCCCACCCCTCTCACCAAGCAGGCTCTCCACAGGGTGGATCAGGGGAGGTTATGCACACAGTTACTGTAACTATATTCAGTGGGTGGAGGAATGACTGAACATGTCAGAAGACATGGAAGATGGTTGTTAAAGACAAATCTTTAAAAACATCCCAAAATGATAATGACATGATCTGAAACATAATGTGATATTGTCAGCAGATTTGATGGTAGAAAAGATTAGTGAACTTGATTTCATGGTAATAAAAACTACAAAGAGTGATTCCAGCAAAAGCTGGAAAAATGAATAAATCATCAAGGTGGTTAGGACAACTTCATGCAGCCTAAAGTCTGTAATTGGAGTAACTGAGGGAGAGAAGATGGGGAGCAGGTGGTTAATATAACATTTGAATAAAAAAGGTATTCCAAATTTGGTGAAGCCAACTAGACAATGTATCCATGAGCCCAAGAAACAGCACAGCATACATTGTAATTAAATTGCTACAAACCAGTGATGCAGACACTCTCACAGCTAGAGAAAAGAGAGTTGTGTTCCCTAGAGGAACCAGCATCATGGTGGAAACACATTTTTCATTACAACCGTGTAAGCAGGAAAACTGGGGAGCAATCGTTTCAAGATACCAATAGAAAATACCTGTCAACTTGATCTTCACCCACTAAAAATGTCATTGAAAAGTGAAAACAAAATAAACCTTTCTCAGGCTGCAAACTTCACAGAACTAGTCACCCACAGACCCTCAGCACAAGCAATAGTAAAGGACACGCCCCAGGCAGAAGGAGAGGGTGACAGAGGGAAATGTTATGACTTATAAGGAATGTAAAAATACAATATATGACAATGTTAGGGAAAAGGATAGGGGAAAGAATATGTTATTATGTCCTTATTCTACATGTGAATGACATCATGTCATAAGGAGGTGCATTAATAAGTTAGCAAGAGAAGATTCCCACCCTTAAACAAGACACAAAATGAAACCATTTGAACCTCAAAGAGTAAGAGCTACTAAGTTAGTTAGGATTCTACAGAGAATACGGATGCAATAGACTATGTGTCTCATATAAAACTGTATGTATGTTTACAGGTTAGAGAGAAAGAGAGAGCGAGAGAGAGAAGAGAGACAACAGAAAGTTATTTTAAGACCTGAGTCATACAGTCATGGGGCAGCAGGTCTGGAAGATACTGGGAGACAGGAAAACTGGACATTCAAGCCAGAATGATGTTGCAAAGTTTAGTCAAAATTTAGTCTGAAGGTTTGACAAGTTAGCAGAAGACAGAGAAGAAAATGAAAGGATCCAAATCAAACTTTTAGAGATGAAATCTGCAACGTCTCAGATCACAGGCATGAGGGTTCAGATGAGCAGCAGACACGACAAGGGAAACAACACATGGGAGAATCTGCAGACATGGCACAGACCTTGCAGAGGAAGAGACAGAAAAAATGTAAAATCTTTAAATTTAAAGAGAATCACTGAGCTCTAGGACAGCTTTAGCAATGTAATAGGATGTGAGTGTGTCAGAAAAAGAGAGGAAGTAGGGTACAGAGGAAAGTAAGAATTATAGGGAAATTTTTCTAAACTTGCTGAAAACTCAAAAGTGACAGGTCTAAAAATTTTAGCAACTTCAAGCACAATAAATAAGAAAAAAACCAACAAACCACAAATCCATCAGTATCAAACGTTCAAGGCACTAAAAAGGAGACAGTCTAGAAGCAGCCAGAGGAAGAGAAACCTTGCACTTGGGAACAAAGAAACAGATTCCAGTGGGATTTTGCACTGGTGAAAATGCCAGCGAGAGACGGTGAATTAACATCTATAAATTACTGAAAAAAGGGAAAAACCTTAATTCTTCATCTAGGGAAGATGTCCTTCAATATGAAGTCTAAGTTAAAAGTTTGCTGATACAAAAATTGGTTGAATTGCTCATCAGCTGATTCATAATACAAGCAATAAGTGGACATCCCTCAATTCCAGAAAGAATATGATTCTACAAAATGAATGTAAAAATAAAAAATGCTACCTATAGGGATAAATATTAAGGCTTTTTTATTATTTAAATCTCTTTAAAAGATAATTTGCTGTATATGGCAAATATAATAACTACGTATGTTGGAATCTCTAACGTAGGTACAATTATACATATATGAACATCATAGCAAATATGCTGAGAGGTGAGAGACACAAGTATGCTTTCAGGTTCTTATACCCCATGTAACATGGTATTCATCACCTGAAGGTATATTATTACAGGTTACTG
This sequence comes from Cryptoprocta ferox, assembly GCA_028646485.1. Lineage (NCBI taxonomy): Eukaryota > Metazoa > Chordata > Mammalia > Carnivora > Eupleridae > Cryptoprocta > Cryptoprocta ferox. The sequence goes on along the minus strand of CM053566.1, from coordinate 18,708,536 downwards.
AGAATAACACAGCAAGAACTTATAGCTAATACACACACACACACACACACACACACACACACACGTGAGACAGAGGCATAAAAAATTCTCCATTAATATAAAAATACAGTTAAATGGAAAGAAGAAGCGAAAAGCACATGGGACAACTAGATAATAAATACATGGATACTATGATTAAACACTAGTATTAACACATTCAAGAAATGATCTAAGCCACAATTAAAAGAGATTGTCGAATTGAATTTCACAGCAACACCCAAGTAGATACTGCACATAGGAAGTCCACAGTAAAGGAAATGACACTAAAATCTAAGCAAGAGTTCAGGACAAGGTACACCCAATCGTACTCTACCATGTGGGACATGAAACATTCACAGAGAACAGAAATAAAATCTGGAAAGGTGAATTGAAAAGTCAAAAACGGTTACGATAAAAATTTTTATCTATCTCTTTTATTTTTTTATTTTTTTAAACTTTATAGCTTATTGTCAGGTTGGTTTCCATATAACACCCAGTGCTCTTCCCCACAAGTGGGGGGGGGACCATCACTATGACTCTCTTAAGGTAGCCAAATGCCTCGTCATCTAATTAGTGACGTGCATGAATGGATGAACGAGATTCCCACTGTCCCTACCTACTATCCAGCGAAACCACAGCCAAGGGAACGGGCTTGGCGGAATCAGCGGGGAAAGAAGACCCTGTTGAGCTTGACTCTAGTCTGGCACGGTGAAGAGACATGAGAGGTGTAGAATAAGTGGGAGGCCCCCGGCGGGGGCCCCCCCCCCCCGTCCCCGCGAGGGGGCGGGGCGGGGTCCGCAGGCCTTGTGGGCCGCCCGCCAGTGAAATACCATTACTCTTATCCTTTTTTCACTAACCCGGTGAGGGGGGGGGGGCGAGCCCCGAGGGGCTCTCGCTTCTGGCGCCAAGCGCCCGTCCGGCATGGCCCATTTCTCACTGGCAGAATCCCCCAGACCAGCCCAGGGTCCCCCCCACCCGGTGCCAAGCTCAGCCTTCAGGAGCCTCCACTGACCTCTCCGCTCTGAATCTGAGCCTCACACCCCACAGCAGAGAAACAGCCCCTCCCACCCCACTGGCACCCCCAGACTCACCCTCCCGCCGGCCCTGCCCCCGAAGGTCTCCGCTGCAAGGGAGGCAATAAATTCCCGTGCTGGGGAATTTTTTTTTTTTTTTTTTTTTTTTTTTTTAGGAGAAGGAGCCAATGCAATGGCTAGTCTTTATTGGGAAGAAGAAACTTTACAGCACATTTTGAGTATGTTAGTGCAAAGGCTCAGTGGGCCAGCTGGTGGGGCACCAGCTTGTAATGGGTTCCACAGCTAGGGCATCACTGGGCCTCGCCTTTGTGCAGCCAGAACCAGATGACAGCACTATTGTCCTCTTCACAGATGCAGCCCACTATTCGCTTGTTAGTGATAGATGGGACTAAATTAGGGTCTTCCTTGGTGCCTGAAGCTGCCTTTGGGGCTAGCATATTGTATGGGTCCAGTCCCTTCCTTGCAGCCATTATGACCTCCCTCTCCAGCCCATCACCCCCCATTACCTTTCCCCCTTCCCCTTCCCACCTCAGTTTGTTTTCAGTATTCAAGAGTCTCTCAAGTTTTGTCTCCCTCCCTCTCCCTAACTCTTTTTCCTCCTTCCCCTCCCCATGGTCCTCTGTTGGGATTCTCCTGTTAGACCTATGAGTGCAAACATATGCTTTCTGTCCTTCTCCGCCTGACTTATTTCGCTTAGCATGACACCCTCGAGGTCCATCCACTTTGCTATGAATGGCCAGATTTATCTATCTCTTTAACACAAAGAAGCAAAGAATAGCCACAGGGCACATTTTGGGAGAACAGCTACAGAAATGCCCTCACATGCCTTTTCTCTCCCTCATTGTTCATATTTTTCAAACACAGAGTGACAAGAGCTCCACTATGGAGGTGAGCACAGCTCCTCATACACCAGACCCATGACCCCACCAGGAGCACCGAGGGTCTCTCCACCAGCCTGAGAATCAGCATTTTCAAGGGGACCTGTGAGGATGTGACAGAGGCTTGGGGTCACCAGGCTCAGCTGTGGGCTCAGAACACAGAACTGTGGGGTCCCCACTATGGCCTGGACTCTCTCTTGCTCACCCTCCTCACTCTGTGTCCAGGTGCTGCCTCCCTGGCTCTGCCCACAGGCTCAGCCCCTACAGGACCTTGATCAGGACCCTCACCCTGGGTTCAGCCCCAGGAATGCTTCAGGAGGTGAACCCCAGAGAATGAACCCCACAGTATCCTGTGCCTAAAGGTCCCCTACAACACACAGCTGCTCCTTGTAGGGTGTCCATGAGACCCCTATCACTCCCATCTGCTCAGGGGAGCACAGAGAGAAGACCAAGCAGTAATGCTGAGCAGAGAATCAGGACCCAGGCCAGGTCCCTGCACAGCCAGACAACCTCCACCATTCTCACAGACTCTACAGCCCTAACTGGGACACAACCTCGCTGGCTATCCAGCTTTCAGGCTGAGGAGTCTTCTTTCTAGGCCAGACCAGGATGGGGATGGCAGTGAGCTAAGGAACAGAAGCTCTGCTGCCAAGCCAGCTCCACACTTCCTCCCTCCTGCCCTGGACAATCTCCACCCCAAAGAGCTCAGGGACTGAATATAGGACACCTGGGCTCCACTCTGAACTCACCCCACTTTCTTCTGTTCTCTGGGAATCTAGTCTCTGGACATTAGCTTCACTTGCTATGAAATGGGGATCTTACACAGATATAAGAAAAAATTTTTTTCAAATTAAATAATACAAAACACTGAAGAGTCTCATTAATGAGAATGGCTCAGTGGGGTCTCAGTGAGTTAACCTTGGTGATGGAGTCTCCTGTCTTCCTTTGTGGGAATCAAAGGAAAATTTTTCAGGTAAACTATGACCTGTATCATTTGCACTGTATCCAAGTCTGAATTAGCCAATTTTACCAAAGCTAGGTTAAAATCCTCCCACACCAAACTCCAAGAGATGTGATTTGTATTAAAACATAAAAGTAGTAAAATTAGTAGTAATAACAATAAGATTAAAGATTTGGATGCTCAAATGAACTTAGTGCCAGAAGAATCACCCATTGTCCTGATGACCAGCTACACTAAAATTGATACAGGAGGCATCAGTCTTGATTTCTAAATAGACAGGAATCTGGTGGCTAAGGGACATCACACAGTTTTCTCTTGACATTGACCCGTTTCAAATGCACTACACTTTACCCTGAATTCTCCTTTATATAAGAAGACAGTGGACTAGGACAGGGCATTTCAAACCTGGGACAATTACAGGAATCACATCTGTCCTGTCTCCTGAACTGGGTATGTGACCTGTGTGTGCTGTGCTGTGCTGGGCTATGCAAAGCAGGGGGGTAGCTTTCTGAGGGAGGCTGGTAACCCTGGTCCACATCCTTTCTCAGGTGACAGGTGCTCTGGGATGACCCACAGGAGGGAAGTTCCGGGTCTGAGTGCTCCTCCACCAGCAGGGGGCAGCAGAGCTACAGCAGGAGCCACAGGCCAGAGGCTGGGGTTGCCCAGGTGGAGCCTCACAGGGACACCAGGCCTGGGGGTCAGCAGCTGTCCGAGGTTCAGTCATCAGAAGGAATTGGGGATGATCCATCCTATCTTCTCAGGCAGCAGAGACAATGTTCTGCAGGTCAGACTCACACAGACACATCCAGGACACTGACAGGAGTCCTGACACAGATTACCTCATCTGGGAAATCCAGTCCCTTCACTGTCCAACAGAAGTCCCAGGGAGCTGACTCCTCTGTGCTGCGCACATTCTGAGATGCCCTGACCACTCACCCTGTGCCTCTCCCTCTCCATCCCCAGGCCGACTCAGAACCAAGGCTGAAGCTTCCTTGCTCATGAGTGTCTCAGGTACAGGAGGTGGGCCAATCAGTCCCCGGCCACTGGAGGGAAGGTCTGCAGTCTCCTTGTGAGACTTTCTTCAGAGAGAAGTGGATTCTCCCAGCCTCAGACCACAGCTCTGGTCCCTGGGATGTCCTTGGTTAAATGATAGGATCCAGCTCCTTGTAGGAACCACTGATTATCCAATTCCCAGAGCTCACTCTATGTGCAAAGATGTGACCTTGGGACCCACATAGAGACACAGAGCCTGAAGTAGGCTCCTCATTCAAGGATGGTTTCTGGCACTTTCACATGTTTACATGAAACATGGATGAAAAACTAAAAAGACCATGCCAGTTGCTGGTCTGTGGTGGGATGGTGAGATGTATAAAGAGGAAAGTAATGTGTGGCAATAGGCTAGAAGTTGTGATGTATCTCCAACAGCAGGTGGTTGTACAAGAAACTCCCACATACATCATGATGAACAAACATTAAAATGAGAGAGTTTCCTATTCTGATGACAAATCCAGTATAGGGCATGAATGTGTCTGGAGAAAACAGAGGGGACATGGAGCAGGAGGGATAGGAAATGAGGCCACATGATCACTTTTCCCTGAATCAGGTGTTACCTTTATCTCTCCAACGGCTCAGCCCTGTCCCATGTCCAGGCTCCTGAAAGGCCTCTAGTGTGCTGGCTCTGCTGCCCTTGTTGTCAGAGGCCCTGGGGCAAATGGCCATGATCACCTCTCAGGGAAACAATGTAGAAATCTTTTGTGTACAGTGGTACCAGCAGAAGCCAGGACAGGCTCCTGTGCTGGTCATATATGACAATAGCAAGCCTCCCTTGGGGACCTCTGACTGATTCTTTGGCTCAAACTTCAAAGACACAGACACCCTAAACATCAACAGGACCAGGGCCAAGGATGAGGATGCCTATTACTGTCAGGTGTGAGACAGTGGTATTAAAACTCATAGCAACACAGGCAGACAGGAAAGTGAGAGACAACTCCTTCTCCATCTTTGTCACACTCTCTTACAGCCCCTGGAGGACTGTGGACAAAGCATTCAGCAGGTCTGCCCCAGGTGCCCAGATCCAAAATTTCCAGACCTCACTCCCAACCCAGCCTCTAGGCAGGCTCTGCACTCTGTGGATCAAGAGTATATACACACAGGGCAGGATGAGGGTGTCACATTTTCTTGGCTAGGAAATTTGTTGTTGTGGATTGAAGACCTGGATGGAATGACAGACAGAGAGACATCCATGGAAACAAGACAAGCTCAGAGTGACAAGGGGAAGTCTCAGCTTTCAGTAGAATAGAATCATTGTGTGTCACTGGGTGGAAACAAATCTAATTTAGAATTCAGACCTCTAGGGCAGCAGAGTGTAGGGTCATGGTGACAGGCAGTCATAATTTTGCAGCACTCCAGGAATATCAGTGACTGGGGACACTCTCAGTTCCCTCTTGATTCCTGAAAAACTAGCTATCTGACAAATAACACCATATTTTGGATACAGATTTACTGCAAATGTTGCCCCAGACACACAAGGTGTTTCCACGTGGCTAGACAGTAACTGAGTCTGCCAAAAACCATTAGTCCATTTGTTGAAGACAGCGGTTTCAGAATGTTGGGGAAGAGGGTTGAGTCAAGAATGGGCATGGGCACACTGCAGCCCTTCATTTCACTTGAAATGAGTGCCTTGGGAAGAAGCCACACTGTAATACTAGAACAGTGGGTGAGGCACTCTGGAAGTCCATGGATAATAATTTGGGAGGAACTGCTCCAGTCAAAGTAAGTAAGTCTCTATCTACAGTAAAGATCTATTCCAATAAGAACAGAGCTATCCCCTCCAGGATGGAAGAGGTCTAATGTAATGAATCAGCCAGCAGGCTCCAGGCAGATTACCAAGGGAATGGTCTCCTACTAAGAACTAAGGCTTGGTCTCTACTGTTGGCAGTTTGGTCCTCAGAAGTGGTCAGGTCAGCTTTAGGGAGTGGAAATCCACAGTGATTACCCCATGAATAACCACACACTTTACAACATGAGAGCCCACTGGACAAGTTTACAAATGGTTGGATAAGAAGACTGACCATTGTTCCCAGACGTATCACATCACCCACCTGATTATTAATATCCTTTCCTCTTGAGGAAACGCTATGGTAGGCATTTTCATGGAAAACAAATTTTTCCACCCCTGTGTTCATTGGAAATATTTCTAATCACATGTCTCTTCTCCAGCATCTTTCATCAATTTTCTTTAAGTTTTATTTTATTTTTTGAGGGAGAAAGAGCAAGTGGGGCAGAGAAGAAGGGCAACAGAAGATCCAAAGCAGGTTCTGTGCTGACAGCAGTGAGCCTGAAGTGAGGCTCAAACTTATGAACCACGAGATCAGGACGCCCAAACTACTGAGTCACCCAGGTGCCTCACTTTCATCAATTTTCTTATTTATCCTTCCAAATCTCTGACCATACAGCCAAACTATGAGTCAGAACCTATAGGTTAGTATAAAGCCAACTCTGTCCTTCTTTTTGTTCCAGGCCAAATGAACCAACTACTCAGTTCAAATTTACCTACTGGAGATTTTCACCACCCATGTTATGCAGGAAGGCCCCACATTAGGGCTGCAGTACTAATAGTGTTAACTTTCAGAGTTGGCTGCATACCATACAGGAACCTCTGTAAGCTAGCCCTCTGTTATTTTCTCTATAGTAGCTGGTCATAACGTTGTACCCATTAGGCCATAGTTGTGGGGAGATAGAGAAAAGTCAATGCAGAAGAGGTTGGGGACATGGACATCCAGCATCTTCTTCATGCAACTCATTTGTTCCTTCAGGACCTGGTGAAGCCTGATCTCAAATTTACTTCTTCTGTTTGATGATGGAGAGCTGCTGTGAATGCCCAAATCCATGCATGTTTGGTCAAATAACATCTGATTCATACAGGCAGCTCAGGTCACATGGTAGTGGCTTTTAAAGAGCATACCATCTCTGTTAAGTCCAGTAGCAAGCAAAGTGTTTGCCATATGGAGCTTTCTTTTTATATGGATGTAAAAATATCGTCAAGTTGCCTACCTATTTCAGTTCTGATAACACCATTATTGACTAACTCAAATCAACATCCTCTGTCAAGTGAGTCTGAACTCTAATTTGGTCTTGATATTCAATATGGTAACCACACCCACCTTCTCACTGGTGATGAAATGGAACTACGTGTCTCCTAAAAACTCAAGGATCCCATCAACTACAACTTTAGGACCCAAATCAGAGTTCAGAATTAATACATAATATATGTGTATATATTGTAAACATATATATACATATATACACACACATACATCTCCAGGCACACAAAGCAGACACAATTAGTATATATGTGCACAAATACAATATATTCATATCTTTGAATGTGTATAAATATATGATATGAAGGGATGTGTGACAGGAATTTGATGTCATGCGGAACATACACACATGGGTGAGCTGCAGATAAGCCACAGTGACTGTCAGCTACAAAAGGACTCCTGCTTCCCTTTCACTTTGTAGGGAAGTTCATATAGGGACTTCTCTTGTGATTCTACTTACCTGGAAACATACAGCAATAAGAATTCTAATACATCACTCCTGCCCCTGAAGTTATAATATAAGAAAAGAATCACCTTGGAACTCAAATAGTTTTGAATCACAGACTCCTAGGGTCCTCACTGTCCCTGCATCCTCAGACAAACCAGACTCTTCTCCACAGGGACTGACTCTAAACACTCTTTAGTTCTTGTTCCTTTTTCCCATCCTGACAGAATCTCTAAGGTCACCTCTGCAAAGAGGCCTTTTCCAGTCTCTCACCACACAGTACCTGCCTATCATTTTGTCTGAGTGTAATTCATTATCTGCACATCACCCAACATGACACATGTTCCCCTAACACTATATTTATTAATTGACTGTTCTGTGTTAATTATTATTTTAACTGGTCATAAAGCTCTTAATGCAATACATGCTCATCTCAAACAGAGGCATGAACATTCAGGTGCTTTTTTCTCCCACAGAAACAACTCTGAAGTCAGATGGCATTTCTCTAGGTAGTCAGTCATTCCATGAGGTCCCACATCTTCCCACTTTCTGTCCCACCATCACCACCATGGAGGCTTTGCTTTTCACTATTGTTGACAACAGACCTCAGGATGGCTGCTGCTGCTCCAGCTATCACACCCGTATTAAAGAGGAAAGGCACTCACTGCATATCAGGTATGTTTTATCATTCACAAGAGGAAAAGTCCCCAGAAAGAACCCCAGATGACTGACACATCCATGTGCCAAATCTGGCCCACAAGGTCAGTCTTGGTCAAGAGGGACCTGAGAATAGTAATGGTGTGGCTTCTAAATGAATATAGAGACAAGATACAGGTAGAAGGCTTTGGAGACCATCTGTTGCATTACCCAATGTGTCCACTATGCTGCTCCACACACAGGAAGGTAATTGAGTAAGACCTCTGTCTTGTTCACACTCATTTCACAGGAAAGAATGTGCCAACCCAAGTGAATCTGAATAAATGATGGTTGGGTGAGTGTTCTCTGTGTGTGTCTTTGGAGTAGTAGCTGCCACCACCCTATTTTGTGCACCTGCAGCCAGCACCTGTAAGAGGCCTACATGAGTTCTGTGTCACCTGGTGCCAAGTCCTGGAACCACACCATGACCAACCACAACCCCAAAGATATGAGCAATGATATCTCAGATGGCTCTGCTTTCTTCTCCTCACATCAGGCTGTTTCTATTCTCGTGGATAATTTGATCTTCTCCTGCATGGTCATGAGGCTGGTAGGGGCCCACAGAAAGGAGCAGTAACTCCCCTGGGATCAGCAGTCCAAGGATCAAGGAAGCAGGACTGAGCACTGGGTTCTGCATCTCCACCTGGACGAAGGACTTCCCTGCTCCTGAAGTAGCCAATGTGGAAGGGCCACTAAGGGGCAGCAGAGATCACCTGGCAAAGCCACCTGCACGTGGGGAGGGTCTGGGCATCAGGCGTTCTAACAGGATGGAAAGTGGGTCACCATGACCTGAGATCAGAAGAAAAAGGCATAGGTTTCTACAGTATCAGCTTTGACGTGATGTAAAATTCTGATTCAGTGTTTCTCACATCTGTCTTCTGTAGAATTTGCCTCTGTCTCTAGCACAGGTCCAGTACTTCCTGCCTCTCCAGTCCATCCCATACCTGCTAAACTCAGCCAAAACTTCCACAAGCTGGGTCTGTCCCTGGCATTGAGTACACCATGGGGATACTGAGTCATGTCATGCATAACCTGTCCCCGGAGTTTTCCTTCAGGACACAATCTTACAGCACCTCAATGTTTCCCCCAAACTCCATGTGCACTAGACAAGGGAGAAATTTTGTTCAGGTTCTGAAATTCCCCATCATAGACCTGGGGTAGGACACGGCACTGACCTAAGTTCCTCCAGTCACCTAGAGAGTAAACATTCTGTATAAGTTCAGAAAATGCCGACAGACTCCAACTCTGAGCTCTGCTGTGACCACACCCAACCAGGAGTCTGGTAAGGACAAGGAGAGGGATGCAGTTGTAGACCCCAACTATGGGATCAGAGGGTGAAGCAGAATCCTCTGGGCTGAGGGTGGGTCTTCAGGGGCTGCCCCTCCCATCTCTGTGTCCCACAGGTCTGGGCCCACTTCTCAAACCACAAGGCTCCTCAGAAGCAGCCCCTGAGTCCTGGTTGATTTGCATGAACAGCAGGTGTCTCCAGCAAGGCGATAAGTCAGGCTGGGGAGGAACTCTGCCCAGCCTCAGTATTCAGGGCACAGAGTTGAGGCACCTCCACCATGGCCTGGACCCCTCTCCTCCTTGGCCTCCTCGCTCACTGCACAGGTGCTGTGCCCAGGCTCACACCCACCACAGGGCCCGGGGTTCTGGGACAAGCCTGGCCCTGGCACTGAGCTCAGCAAGAGAATCTCAGTGGGGACAGGATGCTCAAGAACCTGCTGTGGGATGAGGGGCTGGTGGGGTGATAGCCCCCCACTATGCTCACTGATCTGTGTGAGCCCTGAAGGGCTGCACCTGCCCAGGGAAAGGAGGGTGGGTGGTTCTCATTTGTTCAAAGGTTCCATCCACCAGGCAGGCCTATTGGCCCCAGGAACTAAGATGAAAGCAGAGTGGATATTTAGGCTTAGAGAATGTCAGGAGGTTAAACAAAGCAGGTGGGAGTGTTCAGGGGATGATACCCCAGGCTGAAAATCCAACTCTTATCTTCTCTCTTGCAGGTTCTGTGGCCTCCTATGTGCTGACTCAGCCCCCGTCAGTGTCAGTGAACCTGGGACAGACGGCCAGCATCACATGTGGAGGAAACAACATTGGAGAGAAATATGTTTACTGGTACCAGCAGAAGTCAGGCCAGGTCCCTCTGCTGATTATCTATAAGGATAGCAACCGGCCCTCAGGGATCCCTGACCGATTCTCAGGCACCAACTCAGGGAACACGGCCACCTTGACCATCAGCGGGGCCCGGGCTGAGGACGAAGCTGATTATTACTGTGAAGTGTGGGACAGCAGTAGTGCTGCCCACAGTGACACAGGCAGATGGGGAAGCAAGACACAAACCTCTTCCCCATCTCTGTCATGCCCTCTTCCTGCCCCCTGAGGCCTGTGCACAAACCAATGAGCAGATCTGGCCCAGGTCCCCAGATCTGAGTTCCCCCCACTTCCCTCCCCACCCAGTCTCCAGGAAGCTCTGCACAGGGAGGGTCAGGAGTGCATTTACAGCTGATAGCAGTACACTGCCCTGCTTCTCTGGGCCTGGGTGTGAACTGGGGACAGAGGGTCTGGATGGAGAAAAGACAGAGGGAGATGTTCTTCCAGCGCCATTATCTCTGCACTTCTATGTGCCAGTCGTGGGCTACTGCTCTCACAACTGTCAAGGATTAAAGCCCAAAATGTCCCAGCTCACCTGAGGTCCTGAAGCCCTGGTGTCATGTGTGGAGCCACCTCCACCTGAGTGCAGTGGATGGGTGCAGTAGACAGTGTGGGGTCACCCACACCCCCTCATCTGGGCTCACAGCCACCCACTATTGCCTGGAGCCTCTGACAGCTCACAGGGGTGCTCCTCACTGCCAATGGCTCTTGGTTGAGAAAACTGCCTCCCCAGGTTTATGTCCTGCCCCACTTTCACATGTCCTGAAGGGTCCCCGCCTTAGAGCTCCCTGCAGGAATGAGGCCTCATCTCTGTGTGAGTCACTTCTCCTTCTGCTCAGTCCGACCTCCCTCCTCCTTCCAGATTTCCTGTACATGCACTTCTCCATCTCAGAGTCTGCTTCCAAGAACCAAATCCAGGGTGGCCAGCATCCCTGACAGAGTCCTCTCGGCCCTGAAAAGACCACTGTATACACACAGAGCTAGAGTTTCTCCCCCAGATCACCAATGTGCATGTCCAATCCCCACAAATATGCTCATCCTTTAAGAGGATACAAAATACATTTTTCTCTGCTGAGATATTTATTTTTGTCCCAGATGATTTGATATAATTTAATTATTGAGATATAAAGTTAACTATTGTTAACACATCTGATGTTGGATGATAATGGGATGAGACAGGAGAACAAAACAGAAACTGACAAGCAGTATATATCTGAACACATCTTACAACATTAGGAAGACACACTTGTCTTATTTCTATGCTGTTCATTTCTGTGACTACTCAATGGTCAGAGGGGTGTCTATAATTACCTTTCATTACTCATCCCATATCCCCTTCCCATAGCAAATACCTGAGCTAGTCACTATCACTGCCTGTTGGTAGAATGAGACCTTCATTCTGGAAAGTTAGTCCATTATCAGACCTGCTGAATTAGATTGTGGAGCATTTATGACTGTAATGCAGACCCTGAGAGTATTAGGGGATCCACTGAATCCATACACACCCCTTCATGCCCCAATTGTGCACTAGAAATGCTCCCCCATGATAGTCACCATGATTGACTCCAAGTAGTGACCCCTCTCCACTTTTCCTGATGATTCACCCCCAGGAGGAGCCAAAAGAAGACAGAGTATACTCTCTGCCTCCAGAGCCGTGCAGACCATGTTCCCTGGGGTCTCACCCCATCCACAGCACACACTCCATGTGGCTGGTAAAGTAGTCTATTCTTTAATTTTTTCCACGTCACTACAGGATCTAGACACTGAACCAAGCACACTTGACCAGAGCAGGACAGTTAAACCCATGTCCAAGTAGGAGATAAGCAGAGGAAGTCAGATTTTCCACAGTGAACTAGACTCCCAACTTGTGACACTCAGTGAGCACACAGTCCCCTGGGGGGGGGGGTCTCCACAAGATGCAGATGCAGCTGCAGCAGGTCAGGGTGGGGTCTGGGCATCTGCATGTGGAACAGCTCCCAGGTGAGCTTATGGTGCTCTTAGTCCCAAGATCACACTCTGCATGGCCTCACTCCCACACAGATGAGAGACACACAGGGAGGCACAGTGTGCAGCACAGGTGCCCTGCCCTCTCCCACCCAGGGTCCATGGGGTCAGGGCCCTGCACTTACCTGTGTCCACACTGTTCCCTTCCCTCCAGGCGGGGCTGGGGCCAGTCACTTCTGATCCAGCCTCCCTTTCTTGCTCTAGGCCCCTATCCTCTCCTTTCTCACAAGTTCCATGCCTCCCCTGATCTGAGGCTGCCTCCATCCCTGTCAATGGCCTTGAGGAGGCCCAGGATCCCCTGCTCTGGAGATAAGTTCATGGGTGAACATGCATCTTGGTACCAGCAGAAAGCAAGCCTGGTACCAAGCTGGTTATACATACAGATATGAGCAGCCATCTGGGGTCTGAATCTGAGGATGGAACTTAGGAACATAGCCTCCCTGAGCATGACCAGGACTGAGGGCCAAGACAAGACTGACCATTGCTGTACTACCTAATGTGGCAGTGGGAGTGCCTGTCAGTGACTCAAGTGACAGATAAAGATGGGCAGTGGGATACAACCCCTCCTGCCTGGCTCTCATTCTCCCCACATCTATGAGCAGCTGTTGGTCAGGCCTTAGGATCAGGTGTCCTCCCTGGTCCTGGCCTGACCCTCCAGGGTGGAAGAATCCAGCAGGTTCTCCAACCTCTGGTCTGTATTTATCCAAATTAACAGTGGCAAGGTGGGGATGGCCATTCTGACTATTGGGACTGGAGTCAGGTTTATAGTAGATAATAAAGATTTAGCATGTCATTATACAATTATACATCATAGGGGCCCAGTTGTAATCATGTGTCATTGAGGAGGGGAGACAGCTGTCTCAGACAGCACACTCCTGCAGGAATTCCTCTTCTCCTTGGTACAAGACACCCTGGATGGGCCCCAGAGGCTGTGTCTCCTCTGGTTCCTGGATGAGGTGTCCTACATCCTAAGGACTGCCAGATACTTCATAAAGCAGGAAACAGGTCCCTGCTGCCCCAGGCCCTTCCTACCTTAAGTTTTATAGGAACTGTGGAGAAAGTGCAGACACCACCTTAGCCCCCACTTAGGGGTCTTTCTTCTGCAACAACTGTCCTCCCACTGCCCCAAATCCCATCTCCTTCACCAGCAGGTCTGGTCCTTAGCTTTGGTCTGACCCACAGGTACTCATACTCACCCCCAATGCTGACCCTATGTGTTGGCTTCATCTGCATTTGGGCCTTCCCTGGCACTCCAAGGGGAGAGATTTTTTTCCAAGAATTGAATAAATTTGTAATTAAATAAATTCTATTCATGATTTTTTGACTTGTGATTTTGAAATTTTAGAGCAATTTCATAAGGTCAAAATGACAGGTGATGAATTAATTAAGAAGGAAAAGCACAAGTTTGCCCCATGTACACTTCTGCCTTGAATCAGGGCAATACCTCCATGGAGTTGGGAGACACAGAACTGAAAATCATTTTCTCCTCACAAAAGCATGGCATGTATGATTGTAATATTTCATCTAAAATTTAGTTATTGACCCGATGAACCAGAAAGATGATGTCTGGTTTGAATCTCACTGATGGAAATCGTATTTCCAGGGATTTTTCATGTTGGGATCACAGAAAGGTCCTTCTAGAGTATTATAATCTGGATATTCTCACCAAGCCTTTCTTATCAACATGACAGTGAATGGACTGGCACGTCCCCAGCCTTCAGATCATCCCATGGCCAAGTACAGCAACACACCCCTGCCAGACACACCCACTGCCAGAACTGAGAGGAAGAAGCTGTCTCCTTTAGAACCTTGAACATTCTGGCTGAGGTTGTCCCACATCCCCTCTCAGCCCAGCAGCTTTCCTCACCTGGTGCAGGTGACTGTTGCTTCCTTGCACCTGCCAGCAACTTCTTGTCTCTCCCTCTCAGGGAATGTGGACCTGTAGTCATCTTCCTGCCTCCCTTCCCTGTCAAGTGCACCCCTTACTCATGTTCCTGCTCATCTCAGCCAATCTGTGGGGTGTTGGGAAAGCAGTGACAGGTTATCCACGTGGGACCCCAGACAGGGAACCAGAACTGGAGGAACATGTATTACCCTAGTCTGCCTGTGGCTTTAGATTGTTTGGAGGGGTGGGGAGGGATAATATCCACTGCCTGAGTGGCCTCAGCCCCCCAACTGGGAAGTCCCAGGCTAACCTGTTCCTATGTCAATTTCTTCACCCTGGATGCCCCTCAATGTGCCTACCTGGAAATGGCCTCTTACCGCATCTGACCACACCCTCTGTACCCAGAATGTTCATTGCAGAAGAAAACCCACAATGGCCCTGAACTAAGGTGGAATCCCAGGTCCCTCTGTCTTGTCCTGTTCTTTCAGATCCTCTAACCACCCTGCCGCCCCTCCTCCATTGCACCCACTGGATTTTTTCTGCATGCATCTCACCTCTTGTTACTTTTCCCATCCTGTGCAGCTCCAGAGTTCCTCTTCAATACAGTCTGTGTCCTGTTCATGCAGAATTCCCATGATGGAATGTGTGCTGGACCAATATGGGTCTTAATAAGTATCTGCTGGGTGGATGTTCTCCTGTTTCTGTCCTTAAGGCATTAGTACCCGATCACCCACACACATTCACACACATCAGCTCTGCACCCACAGTTGCAGTAATAAGAGACATCCACTGAGTCCTGTGACCCCATTCCCAAACTGCAATACCACCTACATGACCTCCCACCACCCCAGAGACAGGTGCAGGGACATCTCAGTGAAACCAGTGCTTACCTCTTCCAAATGAGCCTGTGCATGTTTTCATGTGTAATATAGGCCTCTCATGAGAGATCATGAGGTAGCTAGGAGCCATGCAGAGAAAAGTCATTCCTCATTGTGACAGCAGTCCATGGAGCAGGAATCGGGACCCAAGCTGTCCATTATGAATCTACCCTTCATAAGGGAGGCCCTCACACCTCCAGCCACCGATGTGGAGTGGCCACCAGGGGACAGTAGGGATCACCTGGCAAAGCAACCTGCAGAGGGAGAGGGTCTGAGCATCAGGGGTCCTGACAGACAATGGGGGATGATTAGTAACCAGGACCTGAGACCTTCAGGTCACTTGTCATTTGCCTACAATGTCCTCCTTCACTCTCAGGTATAAATTTCAGGGTATGTGTGTGACGGATCCTGCTCATGGAGACATTGCCTATTTCTCTAATAAGGGTCCAGTCACTTTGTCTCCCACCAGCAAGAACCTAGCCCACCCTCATGAGATTAATGTCCTGTCACTGTCCACAAACACCCATCCTCTCTGTGATCATATGTTCCCCCTTCCGTCCCCCCAGACCCTGTGCTGACAGCCCGTACCAGACACAGCTGCTCCTCCTTCCTGGAAGAGCCTCCCATTTGCTCCCTCCACTAACCTCCTTCAACGAAAGGAGAGGGGACTGGAAAATTCTCTTCTTCCCTTTCCTATTGCCTTCAACACAGTGATTTTCTCGATAAACTAATTTCAACTAAACTAATAAATTAAGATATTTATTACATATTTTCCCCAGGAACTGAATACAACTTAATTATGACAAGCATTCCCTTGAAGAATTACTATAAACTTTGAAGCTCCCTCTCATTCTCTTAAATGGCAACATTTTTTTTTCATCTGACCTCTTCCTACTCCTGACTACAGAATGAAGCACAGCACCTATGACCTGCCACAGAAGCTCATGACCAAGAGCAGATATTGCAGCACCATAACGCCATTGGAAAATCCATGTGCTCTTGAGAGAGGAGGAATTTTTTTTTTTTATCTCTGTGACTCATGAATTGTGACCTTGGGTAGGACCTGCATCTGTGTGAGCACCGTAGTATTTCCCAGAAAGGGTGTTCAGGAAATAAAGGTAAACTCCACCTTTGAGTTCTTAATGGTCAGGCCAGCCCAGGACTGACACCAGAACACAAACTGGGCTGCAAATGTCAGGCCCAGACTATGATAACAGAGGGTGAGGCAGAATCCCCTGAAGTGAGGGTGGGTCTGCGCAGGCCACCCCCTCCTCTCTGAGTGCCTTGGGGCTGAGCTCTTCTCTTTAACCACAAAGATCCTCAGTAGCAGCCACTGAGGTGGCTGATGTATAACCTCCAGGTCTCCCCAGGAAGGGATAAGAGGCCAGGAGAGAATCCCATCCAGCCTTGGGCCTCGGGAGCATAATCGGGGCACCTCCACCATGTTCTGGATCCCTTTCCTCCTCAGCCGCCTTGGTCACTGCACAGGTGCTGCACCCAGGGTCATACCAACCTCAACACAAGGCCATGGGACAAGTCTGACCCAGACTCTGAGCTCAGCATGTGAGGCAGGATGCTCATGACCCTGCTGCAGGATGAGGGGCTGAAGGGTAACACCCCCCCACTGCATTTACTGGTTCTGTGTGAGCCCAGAGAAGCTGCCTCTACCTAAGGAAAGGCCTGTTTTTCATTTGTTCAAAGGCCGCATGGGCCAGTCAGACCCATGGGATTCTGGGAATGAGATTGATGAGTTTGCAGAGGGTTTGCAGAGAGTCCCTGGAGCACAGGCCAGGCGGGGTGGGGGTCTCCTATGTATTGGACCATATCTGGAAGCCCACCTCTCCTTTTCTCTCTTGCAGGCTCCATGGACTCCCACAAGCTGACTCAACCCCCTCATTGCCAGTGACACAGAAAGAGATGGCCAGAATTACATGTGCGGGGGGAACAGCATGGGAAGTACACACGTTCTCTGGTACCAGCAGAAGCCAGGATAGATGCCCCTGCAGATTATCTATCATTACAGCAACCTGCCCGTAGGGATCCCTGACCAATTTCAGGCCCCAGCTCGAGGAACATGGCCATCCTGACCATAAGTGAGGCCCAGCCCCAGGACAAAGCTCACCTCCACTCTGCCACATACCTTGGCAGTGGGAGCAGTTTTCAGTGACTCACAGTGACACACACAGGTGAAGGAGTCCTAAACCTGCTCCTCCAGCCTGCCTCACACAGCTCCCCCGGTCACACCCAGTGGGACAGAGCCTTCCACACAGAGACTAACCCTGCCCTCACTTCCCCAGTGATGGAGCCAGTTCTCAGTCCTGTCTGGGCTCTGTCTTCTCCATGGCAACCTGAACAGCCATGTTGATGGGAAGGTGCCAGTTCCCCAAAAGATCACCCGAAATCCTCTTCTTCTCACACACCCAGTCCATTAGTGCTCAGGAGTAAACCACTGGGCAGAGTCTCAGTAATGTCTCAGGCGGGTGAGGTGAGTGTGTGCAGGGTTTCATATGTGTACATGAGGGGTGTGAGGTAGATCTTTCGTGGAAAGAGCAGCCTGACATGGTCACTTCTGTGACATACCAGCATAGGACTCGTGGACCTTCTCTCAAGGGGGCAGTAATCAAACCAGTCTTAATCAGTAAACTTTTATTTAATGAGCTGGCTGTTTACCCAGATGAGAATGTTTGCCCAGGGGAGCAACCTGTTTAGCTTCTAATGCATTTTCCAGTGACCTGAGTGATTATTTACATCCTTATCCTTCTAGGCAAGGATTTCTAGATCTAATAGTCAACCTGACATAGGTGGTCTCAGTCCTCAGATCCAATAAACATTCCTTGAGGGACAAAATGAAAATGAAGAAGATTATGAAATTCCAGAGAGAAGACACAGATCTCCATGGGCAGGGACTGGGGATGTAGTGTCTGGGGGCCAGACCTACAGGACCTCCTGCCTATGTGAAGGAATGACCATGTGGGGGTCACCCCAAAAGTGTGGAGGGGTAGGCTGCAGATGAGGGGACAGGACATCCCAGAGAACAGGTGCCCATGCTGGACCAAGCTCCAGGGAGAGATGAAGTCCCTGATCCAGCACCTCTACCACCATGCCCAGACCCCTCCCTCCCTCTGTCAGGGCAGCCCCTTATCTCTCCCTGATCTTTCTTGCCCCTCAATTCCATGTTCTCTCCTTTCTCTGCCCACCCTGCACCATGGCTCTCCCCCCTGCATACCCCAGGACACTCCCTCAGCCCCATGCCCAGGATCTGCAGAGGAGGCTAGGCCAGGGACACTGTCAGAAACTTCAGTATCCAGCTGTGTAGAACATTCCTGCAGAACCTGGCCTGTCTCTGTGACTTTCATTTCTACCAATACTAACAACCTCAGGGACCTTGACGGACCCTCTGACCTCAGCTGAGAAAGCAAACCTTAGAGACATGGGCCAGAAGAAGAACCATGTGATAGACATTGAGGTCTCATAGGAGACTCTTCTCAGAATAAAGGGTTTATTGCCACCTAGGCAGAGCTGGATCTGTCTGTAATTACACTGGGCAGGACAGAGAGGGACAGAGGCTTGAATAAAGATTGAGCCAGTGATGATGTCACAGGGCAGAGCTTTGGCAGCACCCTCTATGGAGGCCCTAAAATAGTGACAGTCACCTGGAGAGTCATTTGTGGCACTGATTGTGGGAACATGGGGTAGGAATCCTACTTTCTGTTTCTCTGATTCCGCCCTGATTCTGTCAAAACCTCCAGCAGCATTGTTAGAGGGCCAATGAGGGCTAGTCTGCTTTCCACCTGAGCAGGCTCTGCCCTTGAAGGATAAGAGGGTCTGGGGGAGCGCTGCCCTGTTTTGGGGTCTCAGGAGGCACAGCTCTCGGACATCTTCTCCATAGCCTGGACCCCTCTCCTGCTCCTTCTTACTCTCTGCACGTGTGCTGCCGTAGCTCCTGCAGGCATTTCATTACAGTTACTGCACCCACATTGTCATTGGTGATAGAATGTAACTACACGGCTCCGACCAA
This sequence comes from Cryptoprocta ferox, assembly GCA_028646485.1. NCBI lineage: Eukaryota > Metazoa > Chordata > Mammalia > Carnivora > Eupleridae > Cryptoprocta > Cryptoprocta ferox. The sequence continues at coordinate 18,689,465 of CM053566.1, read as the reverse complement.
ACAAAGAATTCCATCAGGCATGATTTGGGGACCCAAGTCAGAGTCTAGAACCCCTGCAACACACACACACACACACACACACACACACACACACATCTACATACGCACACAGAATATACACACAAGTATATATGTACACACATGTTCATCAGTATATTCTAAATGAATATGAAGATAAGATACAGGTAGAAGAGGTTGGAGACTCTGCTGTGTCACCAGAGCAAGTGTGACCACTCTGCTGCTCCAGCCACAAGAAGGAAACTCTGAGAAAGATCTGTGTCTTGTTCACAATCATTTTCCCAGGATGAATCTGCCAGACCAAAATGGGTCTCAATAAATGTTTTTTGGGTGAGTGTTCTCCTGTGTGTCTTTGGAGCAGTAGTCACCACTGCCCTATTTTGATGCACCAGCAGCCAGCACCAGTAAGGGGCTGTCTCTGGGTCCTGTGTCCCTACTGCCAAGCCCAAGAACCACACCCATGACCACCCATGTCCCCAGAGATATGAGCAGTGATACCTCAGATGGGCCTTACCTTCTCTTCCTCAGATGAGCCTGTTCTTATTTTCATGGATAATCTGATCTCCTCCTGCCTGGTCTTGAGGCTGACAGGGACCTTGTAGAGAAGAGCAATTCTTCCTCTGGAGCCAGCAGTCAAGGGATCAGAGCTGTGGGTTCTTCATCACCTGGACAAAGGAGTTCCCTGAGCCTCCCATAGTCAGTGTGGAGTGGCCACCAGGGGGCAGCAGAGATCATCTGACAAAGCACCTGGGGTGAGGGGGGTTCTAACATGCAGGAAGGGTTAGCTATCAAGGCTTGAGACCTGAAGGAAAAAGTGTAGGTTTCTACTGGATCACCTTGCACTCTGATGTAAAATTCTGTCTCCGTGTCTCTCAGAAACAGATCTTGTAGATCGCCTCTGTCTCTAACACAGGTCAGTACTTTATGCCTCTCCACTCACCACATTTCTCGTAAACTTGGTCACTGCCACACCTTGCTCAAGCACTGGACCAGTCCTTGACACTGAGTGCACCTTGTGGATATTGAGGCTAGGACCTTCCCCAGAAGCCCTCACCACCCATGGTCAGACATCTACAGCACCTCAATGACCCTTTAAAATTCCTTGTGTACTTGCCAAGGGAGGAATTTTATTTATGTTCTGGTGTTCCCCAACAGAGATATGGCTTAGCAACTCCACTGACTTAAACCTCCTATAGTATATGTAGAGTAAACATGTTATCATGGGTTTAGAAAAGGCAGACAAATTCCACTTCTGAGCTCAGCCAGGACAGGTCAGCCCAGGAGGGAGGACAGGACACAGGGAGGAATGGAGTTGTGCACCCCAGACTATGGGATCAGAGGGTGAAGCATAATCCTGGGACTTAGGAAAAGTCTCCAGGGCCATCCCTCCCCTCTCTGGCCCTTCTCTCAAACCACAGAGCTCCTCAGCACCAGCCCCTGAACCCTGGTTGATTTGAATCATGTCCACCATGTCTCTCTAGCAAGGGGATAAAAGAGGCCTGGAGTAAGTCCTGCCAGCCTCGAGGCCTGAGAATTAATGAACAGAATCATATCACCTCCACAATGGCCTGGACCTCTCTTCCCCTCGGCCTTCTCGTACACTGCACAGGTGCTGTCTATAGGCTCACATTCACTGCAGCCCCAAGGATCTGGGACAATCCAGGACCTGACTCTGAGCTAAGCAAGGGGCTGCCTATTGTGGGAAAGATGACCATGTCCCTGCTAAAGTATGAGGGGCTGGGGGATGGAGAGTGACATTCCCTCAAGTGTCCACTGGCTCTGTGATCCCTAGGCACTGCACCTGCCTAGAGAAATATGACGATGGTCTCCATTGTTCAAAGGCTCCATCCACCAGCCAGGCCCATAAGCATGAAGAGCTGAGATGATGAGACTTGGGAAATTGGAAACCCAGAGAATCCCTGGCGCTCAGGCCAGGCATGTGGGGTTCTCCTGGGGATGGACCCAGTGCTAGAAAACTACCTTTCCTTTTCTCTGTTGCAGGTTCCATGGCCTATTATGTGCGAATTCAGCCCCCCTCAGTGTCCGTGACTCTGTCACAGACAGCCAGGATCACCTGTCAGGGAAACAACATTGAAAGTAAAAATGCTTACTGGTACCAGCAGAATCCAGGCCAGGCCCCCTTGCTGATTATCTAATAGGATAGTAAATGGCCCTCAGGGATCCCTGACCAATTCTCAGGCACCAACTCGGGGAACACGGCCACCCTGACCATCAGCGGGGCCTGGGCCAAGGACGAGGCTATGACAGTCATATGACAGCAATTATGATCCTCACAGTGACGCAGGCAGATGGGGAAGTGAGACACAAACCCCTTCCCCATCTGTGTCACACTCTCCTCCAGCCCCAGGAGGCCTGTGCTCAAAGCAATGAGTGGCTCTGGCCCAGGTCCCCAGATCTGAGGTCTCCACTCTACTCTCCAGGCAGCCCTGCAGAAGGTAGATGAGCAGAGAATATGCACACAGTGATTATAAATATATTTCATTTGTTTCTGTGGGTGTGTATATGACTCAACCAGTTACAAGAACATATAGAAGACATTTATCAAAGACCAAAACTTTCACAACTTCCCTAACAGAAACAACATGATCTGTCATAGGGAAAAAAACAACGACACTGGGTTGAGGTTAGCAACAGGTTAGATGCTGCAAAATGAGATCAGTGAACTTGATATCATAGCAATAAAAAGTATTCAAAACGAAATACTACATTTCAAAATGAATGCTTCATTTTGAAAACATTCAAAATGAAAAAGCTACAAAAAGTCAATAAAACCTTAGCATGTGTAGAACAACTTCCCGCCTCCTTAAGTTTGTGCGACTTAGAAATTGTGGGAAAGAAGCTAGAGAATAGCTATTGTCTTGAAAACATAACTGAAGAATCATAGCAAAAATGGCTTCAAATTTGGTGAAATTCATACACTAATACATATAAGAAACTCAACAAAGCTCAGGCACAGGGAACATGAGAGACAGCACAGCACACATTGTGATGAAATTGCTACAAACCAGTGATGCAGACACTCTCACAGTCAGAGAGGAGATGTGTTCCCTACAGAGGAACCAGCTCATTTCTCATTACAGCCGTGTAAGTAAGTGAACAGGGGAGAAATTCTTCACAATCCTAAGAAAATATCTTTCAACTTTGGCCTTTACTCATAGCAAACGTCATTAAAAAGGAAAGACAGGGGTGCCTGGGTGGCTCAGTCGGTTAATTGTCCGACTTTGGCTCAGGTCATGATCTCACAGTCCATGGGTTCGAGCCCCGCGTCGGGCTCTGTGCTGACAGCTCAGAGCCTGGAGCCTGCTTCAGATTCTGTGTCTCCCTCTCTCGTTGCCCCTCCCCCATTCTCTCTCTGTCTCTGTCTCTCAAAATAAAATAATGAAGACATAAAAATAATTTTAAAAAATTTAAAAAAGGGAAGACAAACTAAACCTTTTTCAAACTACAAACCTCACAGAACTGATTATCCGCACACCCTCAGCAAAGCAACGGTAAAGGATGCCCCTTAGACAGAAGGAAAGAGTGACAGAAGGAAAGTGATAAAGTATCAGATTTCCTAAGTACATGGATAAATATAAACACATTTTTTATGGTTACTGTCTGTAGAAAATCCTCAACTGTTTAAATAAAAAAATAATAATATATTGTGATATTAGATATAAAAATAAAATATATGACAATGATAGCAGACATGATGGGGGAGATGAGACTGTGTTATGTGTCCTTATCCTGCATGTGAATGATGTCATGTCCCTGGGAGGTAATTTGACCAGTTAGGAGGTGAGGACCATAAACCAAAAAGGAACCATTAAAATCACACCAATTTAACAACAAAGAGTAAGAGCTAATCAGGTGCATCCCTTAGGACTCTCCAGAGAGTACACAATCCAGTAGGACTCATATCTCATTTATTGAGAGACAGAGGAGAGAGACTTACAATGACAAATGGCTCATGCAGTCACAGGGCAGCAGGTCTGGAAGCTGCAGGACAGGGCAGAAGGCTGGAGATTCCAGTAAGAACCATGTTGCAGACTCTAATCCAAATTCAGTCTGAATGACTGAAATGTTAAGAGAAGGCAGAGAGGAAGATTTAAAAATTCCAATCAAACTGCTAAGATGAAAACTATGATTCATCATATTAAACATATAAGGGTGGAATATGACTTCACTCATGTGGAATTTAAGAAACAAAAAAAAGAAACAAAAAATAAAAAAGAAGCAAACCAAGAAACAGACTCTTAACTGTAGAGAACAACCACATTAAAGGGGATGAGTGAAACAGGTGAAGGGGATTAAGAGTACGCTTATCATGATGAGCGCTGAGTAATGTGTACAATTGTTGAATCACTATAGTGTACACCTAAGACTTATATAACACTGTATCCTACACTAGAATACACTGTTACCTACACTATAATAAAAATTTTTTTAACTAACAAAATATAATAAAAATACAAGGGTTGAGATTAACACCAGACACAACAAGATAAAGAACACCTGAAGGAATCTGAAGACACAGCACAGACACTGCAAAGTGAAAAACAGATTCTCTGTTTAAAGGTGAACAGTTGGGGCACCTGGGTGGCTCAGTCAGTTATGTGTCTGGCTTCAGCTCAGGTCATGATCTCACAATCTGTGAGTTCGAGCCCTGTGTCAGGCTCTGTGCTGACAGCTCAGAGCCTGGGGCCTGCTTCAGATTCTGTGTCTCCTTCCTCTCTGCCTCTCCCCCACTCACACTCTGTCTCTCACCCTCTCATAAATAAAAACAAACATTAAAACAAAGTGAACAGAGAATCACCGAGTTTTAGGAAAACCTTATAGAGATGTAATACTATGTGATTGTGTCCCCAAAGGGAAGACGATTGGGCTGCAGAGGATGGAAATATTTATGATGAAATATTGGCCAGAAATCTTCTGAATATGATGAAAACTCAAACCCACAGACACCAAAACTCAACAAAATTCAACTACAGAAATAGTAAAATAAAATAAAACAAAAACAAACAAAAAACTCAACACCCCTCAATATCAAATTGTTTATGGCAGGGAAAAGGGACTGGCTTAAAAGCATCCGGAAGGAGAAGGCACACAGGTTTCAGGGAAAGACAGGGAGGGATTCTGGCAAATTTCTCATTAGCAGAAGTGCAAGCAAAAGATAGCACAGTAACATCTTTAAAATACTGAAAATAGGAAAACAATTTAATTCTTTACCCAGGGAAAATACCTTTCAAAAATGAAGGCTAAATAAAAAATTTCCTACACATAGAGTGACAGGATTGATCATCAGCCGACCAGATATACAAGAAATGGTACTGGACACCCCTCAGGGAGGAGGGAGTGATTCCCAGAAAGAATCTGATTCTACAAAATAAATGAGAAAAATCACAAATGCTAACTAATTGGAAAAAATATGAAGACTTATTCTAGTATCTAAATCTCTTTTAAAGGTGATTCACTATCTAAAGCAGATCTAATACCTATGTATGTTGGAATTTATAATACAGGTAAAAGTAACATTTGTGAATTACAGCAAAGATGCTGAGAAGAGAGAGAAGTTTGTACTAAGGATCTGACACTCTGTGTGACATGTGGGAACAACTACAGGACATGATAATATGACAGTCTTAGGAAAAGCTAATATCCCCTCACAAAAAGATAAAATGTAAAAACAAAATATGGCCCATTAATTAAAAAAAGACAAATGGAAAAAGAAACAAGAAGAATATGGACAAAGAAACACTATATACAGTGATGCTATATGGAAATGATAATACTAATCACATCCAGGAAATGGTCTAAATACAATGAAAAGATTGTTAAACTGAGTTTAACAGGAACACTTGACTCTATGCCACATTTAAGAACCCTACTGTAAATAAAAACACATTAAAATCCAACTGTAAGTTCAGATCAAATTCCCATCAATTCTGATCCATAATGTAGAACATGAAACATTCACAGGGAACAGAGAATTGGGGAAGACAATTGAACACTTAAAAATTGGTAGAATGAAAAAAAATTATGTTGCATGTATTTTACACACACACACACACACACACACACACACACACAGAAAAGAAATATTCACAGTACACATTTCATGAGAAACTGATACAGAAATGCCCTTCACCTCTCCCTCCTTTCCCCTGCATTTTAAGAATTTTCAAACGCAGAATGACAAGAGCGCCTCTAGGAGCCCAGAGGTGAGCACAGCTTCATGTGAACCAGATCCGTGAAGTCCACCCAGATGCACAGAGATTCTCTCCAGCATCCTGAGAAGGAGTGTTGGAGAACAAGAAGCCAGAGTCACCATAAGAATGTCCTGAAGGAAAGGGACAGAGCAGGAAGGAACTGAAAGCAGTTCCATTCCCAGGTCAGAAAGCCACCTGGACTGCTTGTTCTCTCCAGAAGGATATCATACAGGTGCCAGACCATGGATAAGAATGTTTTGTCTGGCACCATGACCCAGTATGCAATACACTGCAGGTGCATGACCTGTCAAGACGCCAAATACTATGTTGTATGTGCTTGCTGTTATCAAATAGCAAAATAAAAGATGCTTAAGCTGGGAGACCAATGCTTTAGCTCCTGGAGAGTTGTAGCCCCCTGATTCTTAATTCTCTCCTCACTGCACCTTTTAGGGCCTCTCTCTCTCTCTCTCTCTCTCTCTTTCAAAGGAACATTTTCACTGGGATTTCTGAGGGCATGAGGGAGGCTTGAGGCGACTAGACTCAGCTGTGGGCTCAGGAGACAGAACTCTTGCCTGTACCCTCTCCTCCTCCCACTCCTCACTCTCTGCCCAGCTGCTGCTCACAGTCTCAGTCCCCACAGGACTCTGAGCGTGACCCTGACCCTGAGCTCAGCACAGGGGATGCTGTGGGAATGGGATCACTGAGAATGTTCCCCACAATCTTTTTTTTTTAATTTTTTTAATGTTTTTTTATTTATTCTTGAGAGACAGAGACAGTGAGAGCAGGGGAGGGTCAGAGAGAGAGGGAGACACAGAATCTGAAGACAGGCTCCAGGCTCCGAGCTAGGTGTCAGCACAGAGCCCGGCGCGGGGCTTGAACCCATGAACCATGAGATCATGACCTGAGCCAAAGTCGGACACTTAACCAACTGAGCCACCCAGGCACCCCGTTCCCCACAATCTTCGGATCCTGCAAGCACTGTGGTCCATGATACACCTAGGCAGCCCCCAGCAGAGTCGCCATGAGACCCCTACCACTACCACATGCCCAGGAGAGAGAGGACCAAGCAATAATGAGGAGCAAACACAGCAGCACCCAGGCCATGTCCCTGCACCATCAAATCCACCATCCCCACAGATTATCCAGCCCTAACCTGGGACACAACCACACTGAACCTCACCACAGCAAGGCTGAGGGGGCTCCTTTATAGGCCAGGTCAGGATGGGGAGGGCAGGGAGTCCAGGGACACAAGCTCTGCTGCCTAGCTTGACCTTACCTCTCCCCGACCCCCTCTGGTCAAGCTCTGACCCAGAGGGCCAAGGGCCTCAATCCAGGACACCTGGGCTCCCCTCCTGGCCTCACCTCACTTATATCTGTGTTTCTGGGAACCTAGTCTCTCTAGGCTTCAGCTTTATGGGCTGTGAAAATGAGGATGCTTATACTGATGTTAGAAATGCTTTTCTGTTTCAAGTTAAATGATACAAAGCATTTTAACAGCTTTATTCATTAAACAGAGACTCTGTGGGGTCTCCATGAGTAAGAGCGGGTCTGGGAGTCTCTTGTGATCCTCTGCAGAAATCTATGCAAAGGACTCAGCAAAGTGTGATCTGTATGTTGTGAAATTGAAAAACCAGGTCTGAATTAGCAGATTCCCAATGTCCTCCCAAACCGCCAACTGGGCTAATGTAGAAATCCTCCCACCCCAAAATCCAAGAGATGTGGGTTGGGATAAAAATAATATCAGTAGAATTAATAATACTAATAAAGTTTTAGGTGCACAAAAGGAACTTTATCCCAGAAGAATCACCTGTTCCCGCTGATGAAAATCGTCACTAATGGGTTGGGGAAGCATCAGTCTTGACACTTAACGCAGGAATCTGGTGGCTATGGGAAATCACACAGGTTTACCTGGACACTGACCCTTTTCAAATGCACTATACTGTCCCCTGCACTCTACATTTTGTAAGAAGACACTGGGCTAGTCCAGGGCATTTAAACCCTGGGACAAGTACAGGAGTCGCACCTGTCCTGCCTCCTGCACAGTGTAAATGACCTGTGTGTTCTGGGCTGTGGAGAGCAGTGGGGCAGCTGTCTGGGGGAGGCTGGGCTCCCTGGTCCCCACAATTTGTCAGGTGACAGGTGCTGTGGATGACCTGCAGGAGGGAAGCTCCTGGTCTGAGTCCTCCTCCACCAGGAGAGGGCAGCAGAGCTTCAGCAGGAGCAGCAGGACAGAGGCTGGGGCTACCCAGGTTGAGCCTCACAGGTAGAGCAGACCTGGGGATGAACAGGTTTTCACGGTTCAGTCTTCACAAGATATCCAGACAACTTGGCCTGTCTCCACAGGATGCAGGGACCTTCCTTGTTCTGAGAGATAGACACACTGTGACACCCAGGGCCCTGACAGAATTGCTGACACAGTGAATTCCTCACCTGGGAAATGCAGGTCACCACCCTGCCCACCAGTGTTCCCAGGGAGCTGACTCATCTGTGATAGACATGTCCAGAACACCCTGGCCACTCACCCTCTGCCTCTCCTTCCCTAACACCAAGCACACTCAGACCCAAGGCTCCAGCTTCTGGAC
>CM053566.1:18639107-18680153 GCA_028646485.1 Cryptoprocta ferox | reverse complement strand
TTTATTTGGGAACACCTTTATCTCTCCTTCTATTTTGAATGACAGGCTCGCTGGATAAAGGATTCTTGGCTGCATATTTCTCCTGTTCATCACATTGAAGATTTCCTGCCATTCCTTTCTGGCCTGCCAAGTTTCATTAGATAGGTCTGTAACCACTCTGATAGGTTTCCCTTTGTATGTTAGGGCCCTTTTATCCCTAGCTGCTTTCAGAATTCTCTCTTTATCCTTATATTTTGTCAGTTTCACTATGATATGTCGTGCCGAAGGTCGATTCAAGTTACGTTTGAGGGGAGTTTTCCATGCCTCTTGGATTTCAATGTCTATTTCCTTCCCCATATTAGGGATGTTCTTGGCTATAATTTGATCAAGCACCCCTTCAGGACCTTTTTCTATTTCTTCCTCCTCAGGAATTCCTATGAAACGGATATTGTTCTGTTTGATTGTATCTCCCAGGTCTCGAGTTCTCCTTTCGTGCTCCTGGATCAATTTCTCTCTGTTTTTCTCAGCTTCCTCTTTTTCTGTAACTGTGTCTTCTATTTTTTTTTAACTTTATAGTTTATTGTCAAGTTGGTTGCCATTAACACCCAGTACTCTTCCCCACAAGTGTCCTCCTCCATGACCATCACCCCCCTTCCCCTTTCCCCCTCCCCCTTCCTCCCTCAGTTTGTTTTCAGTATTCAAGAGTCTCTGGTGCTTTGTCTCCCTCCCTCTCCATAACTCGTTTTCCTCCTTCCCCTCCCCATGGTCTTCTGTTATGTTTCTCCTGTTAGACCTATGAGTGCAAACATATGGTATCTGTCCTTCTCTGCCTGACTTATTTTGCTTAGCATGACACCCTCGAGGTCCATCCACTTTGCTACGAATGGCCAGATTTCTAATTCACCTATTCTCTCTGCTTTTTCAATCAGTGAAGTGGCCACCTCCATTTTATTATGCACCTCACTTATAGCATTTTTTAACTCGTCACAGCTATTTTTAAGGTCCCTAGTCTTTGTATCAATAGCTTCTCTGATGACTTCCTTTTTTTTTTCAAGCCCAGCGATTAATTTTATGACAATTGTTGTAAATTCTTGCTCAGTTATGTTGCTTATATCTGTTTTGAGCAGTTCTGTGGCTGTGACTTCTTCCTGGAATTTCTTTAGTGGAGCGTTCTTCTGTTTCTTCATTTTGGCTAGCTTTTGGTCTCTTGTCAGTTTTAAAATCTCGTTATGCACCCTGTACCTGTTAGTATTGCTATATTAAAGGAGGCTCTTTGACTGTCCAAGGCCTGTCCATTCAGGAAGTGTTCTTTTAATGGTGTCTCTCAGTTTCTCTTGTTGTACCTTTGGTTATTTTATTTCTCTACTCAGTGATATTTGGGACTCTCCACCATGTGTCCTTTGGCTTGTTTCTTGAGGTAGCCTTGAAAAGGAAAACAGACAGACAAACATACAGGGGACAAAGGCACACAAACAGACAAATCAAACAAACAAGCAAACCAAAAGGGGAAAGAAAAAAAGAAAAGAAAAAAAAGGGGGGGGCAAAAACAACAAAAGACAAGGGACAGTCTAAAAGCATAAAACCAGAGAGGGGAAAGATAAGAATGAGATAAGGGAAAATATCTGATTAGTAAGAATTGATCTAATCACAGCAATGCATCAATGTTGGTCTTTCATGGGCTCGGGCGGCGGAGGGGGGGGGGAGAGGAGAAAAGGGAAAAGAAGAAAGAAAGAAAAAAGGCAGCTCTCCAGCACAGGTGGGCGTGGTTTGGTGTAGGTCGATCTTGCCTCCACTGCAGGTCCCACTGGCTGCTCCCCGAGGCCCCAGCTTAGTGGTTGTGGGGAGAAGATTGGTGGCGCCCCAAACCCTTCTCGAACCAAGTGTTGCAAGCCACTCTTTTGGGTGTTATATCCCTGTGCCACAGTCAGGCCAAGTTGTATTTTCCAAGCCCCACGTCCTTTCCAAATCCTAGTCCATGCACTTTAATGCTACCGCCCGAGATGAGATGTACTCCTGCAGGCAGGCGGCTTCCTAGCCAGGATTGAGTAGGGGGAGTTGGGAAGCAGTTTCTCCTGGCTATGCCTGGAATCAGCACACCCAGCCCAAGGAAAATGTGCCAGCTATAGGGGACGGATTTCTCTCCCCACACCCTGTGGTTATAGATGGGTTCGATGATAGGATCCCTCTCCGTCCGGGCTGAGGTTTTTCTCTTCTCTAGAGACAGCTCTCTGAGCGTTTTTGGCCTCTCTTTCTCTTCCCCTCGTCTCTCCTCGGCTCTGCGAGCTCTCCCCGGCTCTGTGCTGGGGGGCTGGGAGGGCTCCCTCCCCTTCGTGCCTCCAGGGCCCGTTTTTATTTCCTCAGTTTGCACTCAATCAGGCACTTATGAGGCTGTCTTCTTTGTGGACTCTGTGTGTTTTCCTCCCACTCTTGCAGATCAGAGTATTGTGGCTTCAGTCCTTAGTTTGATACATGTGGGCAGGCAAAAATTACAGAGCTCCCTACTTCTCCGCCTTCTTGCCCCTCCTCTTTTCATGTGTTTTAAAGTATATTTTTTCCTCCAAAACTTGGGACTGTTGATTTGAATCATTCAATCTACGTAAGAGTCCCATTTTGTAATCTAATTGGCAAAGCCTGTCCTCACCGTCAAAGGTGGTATTCAGACATACCTCTGTTAGAAACTGTCTGGCTCTATTTGTCAGCACAAGTAAACATCTGGATGGGTATTTCGGGGAATTTTAAAATCACTGAAAAGCAAAGACTGTGTCTGGAGAGATGGTCAAACAATAAAGTATTGTCGATTTTATGTGATTATCTATTTTATAACAACTTTTTTTAAAACAAGGTAAATTGCATGGTCGATGGGGGGTGGAGGATAAGGTAAAAAATGGGTAATGGGCATGGAGGAGGGCACTTGTTGGGATGAGTACTGGGTGTTATATGGAAACCAACTTGACAATAAACTATATTAAAAAATAAAATAAAATAAACAAGGTAAGTTGCTAGGCTATTTGCCATTATGGAACTGGCGTATACAGTGCAATAGCTACTATGGTATGCCATGTGTAGTTATAAAAATATGTGAGGGTGTGTGAGCTTTTAGGAATAAAGAAGTAAGAATTGAATATAAATTACATTAGTATTAGTAGCCATCAGTATGGAGCACTTTGTATGAATGCAATAAAGGAGGCTGCACCACCCTGTAAGGATGTGCCTTGTCAGGCAAGGATCTGGCAGGAGATTGATCCTGGTGGAAATATTGAAGTAGCTGTGGCTGCTACAAAGCCTCCACCGGCCACGCAGATCCTCGTGATGGGAGTGTATCCCTCCCAGGTATCAATCCAAGACTTTGGAAAGGGTGTGAAAAACTGGGCTCCACTCTGCAAATATCAACCCACCTGGTCTGGTGAGGCTGGAACCACGGGGCGCTGGCCACGACCACTCCAAAACCCCACCATCACCAACTTCTTCCCCCCTCCCCCCCAAAATGTTTCCTGGAGTACCAGACACAGCTGGGACTAGTATGAGCAGAGTAAGCCACTGCCGTTACATATAAAATTAAAAAAAAAAAAAAAAGATTACCAAAAAAAATTTAAGGGAGGACCCAAAAACTCATCAAGATAAATAATATTTAATGCATTATTTTTTGATATTGAACTTAATGCAGAATAATCCCATGATGAATATAACTTCAAAACTGTAAGTCAGTTCAGGATCCCACCCCACACTGGAGTGACTCGCTTCACTCGCCTCACACCGGGCTGTGGTTCCAGGGGTGAGGTGGGTGCCAGGGAAGATGCTGGACCAGAGTCCAGCCTCTGTATCCTCCCACCTGCCCCACCACTGGAGCCTTTCCCTGGTCTCTGGCCAACCCCTTCTGAGCTCCAGCCTTTTCTGAGGTTTTGTCTCCTGCTACTGCTGGTCTCTGCTGCTCCCTATTGGACTGTCCTCTTGGGGCTGCACTCCAGGAGGCTGGATTGGGAGATTTTAGCTTTAAAGCACTGAAAATTTCCCAAGCCCCACCCTTCAGTTCCAGGCTGACCCCACCTCATGTGCAAAAAAAAGCCTGGTCTTCCCAGGTCTCTGGCTGGTACTGTAAGTCCCAGAACACAGCCTTTACACCAAGTCACTGTGTGTCTTGGAAAAGAAACTCTCCCTCTCTGTGCCCCAGTTTATCAGTCAAAGGAGCTAGAAGGTCCCCAACAGGGTGGTGAGTTTGTGACATCTAGAGAGGCAGTAGAATTCTCTTTCCATTTGCTGGAGGAGAGCTGGGGGGTGGGGTGGAATTGCACCCCCAAGATCACCAAAGAAGTAGAAGTCTTCAGGATTCCTGGGGACCCCTCAGAGAGAGGCTCAGAAGCTGCAGAGCCAGACCCTGATTCTGAGGACTCTGAGAGATTCCAGAACCTCTGTCACATCCCCAGATACTTTGTCACACGCACGCACACACACACACACACACACACACACACACACACACACACACCAGGCACAAATGTGAGATGAGAAGGCCCAGCTGGCTTGAGTTGGGGAGGGGGATAGCAAGGAGCTGGAGAGGCCTGTATTTAGGCAGTCTCTGGGGTCTGTGGAGTACAGAGTGGTCAGAAGACTGGTCAGCAGGAGGCAGGGGCACCCTCTGACATGGGAAGCAGGGCAGAAGTGACTGGACGAGGGCACACCCTGCCACTCCATGGGAGAAAGGCTGGGGCAGGGCACCGAGGAGCCAGGGACCCTCAGCAGGCTGTCTACCAAGTGGAACAGATGGACCTGGACTCCTCTGGCCAAGCCTGATCCAGCCCTTGGCACATCATCCAGGGAGGAGGTGAGGGGCAGGCCTGGGTGGGTCAGAGCTGCGGCTGTACCAGCTGGGAAGACCCAGCCCATCCCTCAAGCATCCCTGGGAAACAACCAGACCCAGATTTCTGACCACAGCCACCACAAGAGGATGTGGTTTGTGGCAGTGGCTGCCCAGAGGCTGTGGCAGGTGCAGGGGTGGGAAGGGAGGCACAGCTGGGGATACTGCCTTTAGCAAGAGCCCCTTCTTCCCAAGACCTGGGGCTGTCCCCCCTACAGTTTCTGGGCCCTAGGAAGTAGGTGAGTGTCACACGCACACAGGGGTGCCGAGGGAACAACTTCAGCCTGGACCCCTGGGACACATGCTGCCCCAGCCCCCATGGTACCAGGAACCCAAGGTCAGAGACAGGTGTGGGCCTCATCCCATGGATAAGATGATCCTCTGCCAAATGTATCAGGAAAGTTAAGGAGTGCCTGACTCAAAACATGGGCCAGACAACTCTTAAAGGGACCTCCCAGGAAAGTCACTTTGGCAGGCTCTGGGAGGCCTCATTTAGGGCTGCAGAAACAAAAACCAGAAGCCCTGCGTGGCTGTGACAGAGACTTGAGCAGGTGTATTTAAAGACCTTGTTTTCCAGAAAACTGGAAGGCAAGAGGTGAGGCGCTGGGTGACAGGTGGGATCCTACAACCTGCTGCTTTCAATTCTCTCTACACTGAGTGGTGTGACTTCACCAGGCATGGAGAGTTGATGCACAGACATCAACAAAGCATGCCCTGGAGTCATGCCAGGGCCAACAGCCCCTGTACAGAATCTGCTTGAACATCAATTTTCTCATCCTCAAATAGGCAAGACGATTTTAGCACAACCAGCCAGCTCCACTGTCTGCATCAGCCTCATTGCATTATGTATTATATTCCTGGGCTTTCCAACGGCCCCCAGCCCAAAGCACCTGTGCAGCCCATCCCCCCTGCACCTCCGCCCAAGAGAACCCAAACCTCAGCTCCCTTGGAACCAAAGCATGAGCCTTCCAGGTGGACATAGGGATGCAATGCAGGGGACGAGCTCACTCCTAGATTCTAGCTCACCCTGAAGCCCACTCCCAGAACACCCTTGGCTCCAGTGTTCATCTTCTCTGGACCTTAGTTTTCTCACTTGTAACACAGGGAAATGCCCCCAGGACATGCTAACACTTGTTCTAAAGCCCAAAGTCTGAGGATGGTGGAAAGGGAATGGGTATTTGTTCAACACCTGCTACATACTGGGGCTTAGCATTCACATTATCTCATTCATCTTCATGACTTCCCTGCTACAGAGGAACTGTGTCCATTTTACAGATGAGAAAACTGAGGCCCAGAGGTGACTTAGGGCCAGGTTTCAACATTCATGAGCCTGATGTTACTCCTTGAGTGAGGGATATAGAATCACTCCCTGCAGAGCCCTTGTCTGGCTGAGAAGCTGAGATGACCAGATGGAAACCATCCAGGCTTGACCAACCCTGCCAAGGAAGTTGAGTATGCAGGGACTCAGCCTGGGGGAATGGTCAGAAAAGAAGCCCTAGTCCCAGTCCCACCCCGAGGAGCTCAGGCCTTGGTGATTCCTGATCCACTGGGCACTCAACTACTTGCTGTAGTCCTTTCAAGTCCCAGGGAGATGCTCCACAGACCTGGGCTACCCTTAGGAATAGGGAAATAAGGCAGGTCAGGTATGCCCCACCCAGGGTCCCAGGGGCGGGGACTGTGGGCTGGCTTCAGTGGGAAGAGGTGGAGCCCAGGATCCTACCACAATGGGGCAGTTGACAGATGTCACTCTGAGGGAGATCCCCAGGGTAACAACCATGGGCCCTGGCGAGGGCTGGGCACTGAGTGCAGGGACCAGAGAAGGCCCAGACAGAGGACAGGACTATGTGGGCCAGACACACTGGGACTGCTGCTGCCAATAAGAGGAACCCAAGGCACCTGCCACCCTTCTCCTGAAAGTTTAAGTCGAGCTTCCACCCTGATGGCAGACGAAGCCCAAGACAGGCCAAGTGTGCTCTGAGGTTCCTGGGGGGACAGAGCCCTGGCCCGAGGCAGTGCTGGCCCCTACTGCTGCTAAACCTGGCCTTGAGCACTCATGGCCCACTGTCCCCAGCGCAGCATCATCAAGCAGAGCCGCAGCAGGAAGGAGCCTAAGGTAAGGAGCCAAAAGAGCATGGCAGTGGAGGATGTGGAGTTCCCTGAGGTGGGAGCCAGGAGTGAACATCCGAAGAGAAGAGCAGCAGTGAGGGGAAGAGGGGGGAGAAGGAAGAATCAGTCAGAGAGAAGGGGCCTGGGTAGACACTGGCTGTATTTAAAGTGCTGACTTCTGTCTTGCGTGGATTTTTTGCATTGATTTTTCATTTTTAATATTGTATTAAAATATTGTGTATCTTGATGACTGAGTTATTGGCATCCCTTAAATTTTTCACTAGAGCTGCGTTTGCCTCACCTTGTCCTCTGGGTAGGACAGAAAGAGGCAAGCAGGAGCAGGATGTGCCCAGTAGGCACTAATCGTTTTAGGAGCAGAACCTCTCTCTCTGTAGCCCCACAAGTCAGATCCTGATGTTATCCTCATCTTGCAAAGGAAGATAGAGGTCTAGAAAGGTAAGGTGACATTCCCAAGGTCACACAACACATAGGCACAGTCCCAGCACTGTAAGAAGCCAGAAGACTGAACCCTGTGACCTCATCAACATGTACTGTGTTGAAACAAAATGGTGCAACATTCTGAAGCAGTGGTCTGCCAGGCAGTTAGAGAGGGGAACAAGGGCTTGTCTGAGTCTCCATCAAGGATGTCCACCCTGCAACTGATCCATAAATATTTACAGGGGTCAGGCCTGGGGACCCAGAGAGGGTGGGCCTGAACCAAGGGGTCATGTCCAGGCATGGAGACAATCAAACTGGTCCGACAGGTGGAGGGGCACTGACACATGATGCGGCCACTCCAGGCATCCAGAGCACCTTGGGCTGAGAAGAGAGAGAGGTGTGCAGGCACGTCAGGGCAGTCTTTGCTTCATGCAGTGTCTTATGTGCTGCATCCTTGACCTTGGGGTCCAGAGGAGTTGTTGAGGGACTTAAGCAGCAGGTGGTCAGCGTCAGATTCATGTTTGGAAAAACAGATAGGAGACTGATGTGAGGCCAAATTAGAGGACCCAGGAGGAATAATGGCCAAAGCTTGAATCTTACGGATGGGAAGGACCAGGTACCAAGATCACCTATGAAATTAGCAAGTGAATTTAAAGTGACTATACCAGAGGTTGACCAGAGAGGAATGGGCACTCTCATGTACTGTCTATAGAAGTCTAAAATGTACAGCCATTTTAACAATATGCAGGAAGTCATTTTTTAAATTTATTTAAATTGTGTAATTCCATTTCTACGAATTCATGGGGGGTATAACAAAAGGTTTACAAACAAGAATGACTAGCTCAACATTATTAATGGTGGAAGAAAACTGGAAATAATCTAAATATCCAGCAGAAAGGATGTGGCCAAATACAGTATAGAACATCCATCATAAGGAATCTTACACAAACTTCCAAAACTATGTTACTGAAAGCAGGTTTTAAAGTATGTGTGCATTTTCAAAAACCTGCTGGAAATAATAGAAAAATGTCAATGGTATGTCTCTGGCTGATGGAATTTCACCTAATTTAAAGCTTTGCTTTCTAATTTTCTATACTTTTGAAAATGTTCACAGGAAGATATATTTGGTTTTTATCTTATAAATTAATGTTTTAATTTATTACTTTGGGAGAGCACAAGCTGGAGAGGGGCAGAGAGAGGGGAACAAAGGATCTGAACTGGGCTCTGTGCTAACAGGCTGACAGCAGCGAGTCCGATGTGGGGTTCGAACTTCTGAACCAAGAGGTCATGACCTGAGCCAAAGTCGGACGCTCAACTAACTGACCTACCCAAGTGCCCCTAAAATAATTTTTTAATGTTCATTTCTTTTTGAGAGAGAGACAGAGAGAGTGTGAATGAGAGAGGGGCAGAGAGAGAGAGGGAGACACAGAATCTGAAGCAGGCTCCAGGCTTTGAGCAGTCAAAATAGAGCCTGACATGGGGCTTGAATTCACAAACCACGAGATCATGACCTGAGCCAAAGTTGGATGCTCAACCAACTGAGCCACTCAGGTGTCCCTAAAATAATTTTTTATACAAAAGTAACATGTACTTGTTGTAAAAAAAAATAATCAGAGAAGTATATAAAGAAAAAGTCCAATGTTTCTGCTTACCATCTCCACACATCTTACCCTAAAAACCATTCTCCAGAGACGGCCACTGTCAGGTTGGTCTATATACTTTCAATGCTTCTCCTATGTGTATATGTCTTTGAAAAGACTCTCTCTCTCTCCCTCTCTCTCTCTCTCTCTCTCTCTCCTAGTTGGTATTGGGCTTTTATTTTTTTTTTAATGAAATCATACACTGCAATAAGCTTTTTAAATAATCTGTTACTGACATTTTCGATCTCAATCTGTATGTATCTCAATCCATGTTCTTGTAATGGCTTTGTAAGACTTCAAAGTTTGGGTGAACCAGATTGTATTTAATTATTCCCTTATTAATGGACAGTTAGGTTGTTTCCATTTAAAAACATAATTACAAGTGATCCTGCAATGGAAATCCTCACATAAGTGTGCATGTGTTATGTGTGCTTGTAAAAAGTGAACTTAAGTATCTACTGTGGATAAATGGCTCAAAGTGGGAATTGCTCAATCAGAGAGAATGCGTTTTTGGAATGTTCTTAGGTAATGCCCAATGTCCTTCTGAAAGGCTATTCCAGCTTATATTCCTTGCAGTGAATGATGATGCCCTTTCCTCTACATCCTTGCTAATAATGTGATATCATTATTTTTTTTTTAATTTTGCCCATCTGATGAATTTAAGTGAGCATATGTTTGTTGTTTAATTGTTTATTTGATCCTTGGTGCAACTTTTTTTCCTTTCATTTTTTGTTGACTGATTTTATTTCTACTGTGAATTTACCAGTTGTAATTTTGCCTGTTTCTCCATTCGGTTGGTTGTATTTTCTTATGGATCTATAGAAACCCTTCATATATTTGGGATATTAACCCCTTGTTAAGTATATAGATTATAAATATTGTACCCTGGTGTGTTTTATGCCTTTTGTTGATGGAGTCTTTCACCATTAAGCCATTTTTAATTTTTATGTGTCAGGTTGGTTTAATTTTTTCTTTATGGTTTCTGTGATCTGTGGGATGCATAAGAGAGGCATCTTTAGTTCACTGTTATAAGACCATTTTTCTATTCTATTCTGGTACTTTCATTCTTTTGGTGTTTCTTTTTACTTCATCCAAAGTTTATTTTTGTGTAAGTAGAAATATAACCTTATCTGTTTTCCAAATGGGGAGCCGGTTGTCAAATATCTGTTAAATATAAATGCAATTGTTATCAAATACTAGATTACTGATCTATCACATATTCTCCATGATTCTGTTCATTTACAAATCTATTCTACCCTGTTTTAATTATTTTAGCATTATAGTATGTTTGGATATCTAGTAAGGGGAAAAAAAAACCCATCCTTATTCTTCTTCAAAATACTTGTGTCTCTTCTCCATCATTATACTGTTGGATATTAGAATCAGTTCACTAATTTTTTAAAAGCATGGTTTTGGCATTGTGCTTGTAATTTCACGCAAACTATGGATTAACTTGAGGAGAATTAACATAATTAGGACGCTCAACACTTTTATCTAGGAACATAAGTTCCCATTCACTTGCTTTTCTGTTACGACTTTTAGTCAAGTTGTTTTCTATTTTATTCATGCAATTCTTGCACATTTTGTGTTGTTTATTCTTAGAGCTTTTAATATACTATTTCTTGAAGTTGTAAATCTTTACTTAATTTCATACTGTCAATGGTTACTGTTTATATAGAAGGGACACCTGTTGCTCTTGCATGTTGCTCTCGTATTCATTTTGTTTCACTCCTGTGTTCTAATGAGTCTTCAGCTGATTGCCCTGGGTGTTTTGTTTTATTTTTAAATAGACTAGCACATCATCTGCAAAGAACAATTTTCTTTCATTTTTCCTGATTTTTTTTGTCTCATCTCATTTTATTGGCTAGGATCTGTAAATATGTTGAATAATAAAAATGGGGATAATAGGCAACCTCGCCTTTAAGTAGGTTTTGTTTTTACATGTGAAGGCTACTATAAGTTTTGGCAGTATACTCTTAATCAAGGAAGATTCCTTAGATAATTAACTTAATAAAAGTTGCTTGCTAGATGCTTGCTTTCTTTAAATCAGAAACAAGTATTGAACTTTTGTCACTACTATATTAAATTGTGTCTCAAAAATCTTATGTGCACATCTTAAATACAGCCATGGCCAAATAGTCCTGCTGCTGAGGGAATAATGTTGACTCCAAATGCAACAGAGTATCTTCCAACTTAAATAAACTAATTTGGGAAATCATATCAAATTTGGCAAAGCCTGAGGATTCTTGATTATTCCTGTCATAAACTCTTGGGTGTGTGGGTTGGGTGTTTCTTTTTCTTTTTTAAAGTATTTTAATTGTATTATGTATTATGGTAGGACATTAGAACACAGAGGGTGATTCAGTAAGAAGAAAGCATTCTGGGACGGCTCCAGACCTCTGGCACGGAGATAAATCTGCAGAAATGAGAACAATGCAGGAAAGCAAGTTTACAGAGAAATGTAAGCAGTTTAGATGGCCCCTGTTAGTTTGGAGGTGTCAGCAAGGCATTCAAGTGGAGATATGTTCAGTAGGCAGAATGTGTGAAAACCTAGAGCCAAAAAGAGAGGACAGGGCTGGAAATAGGGATGTAAGACCCCCAGGAAGTCATCTGAGTGCATAGAATGGACCAAAGGCAGAGAGATTGGAAGAGCACAAGGAGAGTAGGATTCTGGGTGGTGGTCTGAGGATCAGCAACCTTGCAGGGTCCAGGAAGACAAAGAAGCCATGGGAGAGGGAAAGTGGGCAATCTTGGACACCAAAGAGAGGACAGTCACCAGAAAGAAGGGACTCTCGCAGAAATATGGGGAAGGACTTCATATTTGCCCTAGATGAGGACCTAGTTGGCCTTGACCTAAGAGGTTTCAAGGATAGAGAGGGGTAAGAGCCAGGGGAGGCTCCACCACTATGTCCCAACATGTGAAACAGTGCCTGGCAGATGGATGCTTGGGAGACATTGTTCGACAGATGGACAGATGATGGATGGATGGATGGATGGATGGATGAGTAGATGGACAGACAGATAGACAAGTAGACAGAAAGACAGTGGTCTGAGAGATCAGAGAAGGCTTCATTAAAGAGATGGAACTGAACTGTGTATCACTGTATGGAACAAAGGGAAGTGGTCTCTATGTGGAAGCATGGTGAGTCAAGATTGACCCAGTGTCCATGGGCCACTTCCAGGGAGGAGGCTGACTGGCTGGATCATGGGATTGTATTGTAGGGAAGGAACCCTCAGAAGCCCTAAAATGAAGTCAGTAAAGGTAGGGAAGATCCAAGCCAGCTCAGAACTCACTCTGCCACACGATATGATCCCCTGAAGGGATGCAGCACTCAGTGTCTCGATCAGTACTGAGGATTCAGTGGTGACTAGAACAGCATCAGAACAGCGAGGAAAGGACACACACTGGGTGACTCCAAAGCCACCTTTGGAGTGATGCCATCACGGGTGATGCCTGCTTTGGACAGTGGGCCTGGCATGGGGATGTCTCTGGACCATGAGCCCCAAGTATTCCCTGGCCTCTGGGAGGCTGGCTTCCCACCTACTCTTCCCAAGAATGCAGTCTTGTCCACTGCAGCCCTGTGCCCGTCATGCTCAGCAAGTTCCTTCTCTGGCCTGGTCCCTGGGAGGCAGGGCCCAGGTGCTGACCCAAGGGGTTTTAGTCTGAGACCCAGTCACTGTGGTATATTTTTGGTGGTGGGACCCACTTCACCATCCTAGGTAAGTGGCTCTCACCAACTTTCCCAACCTGTTCCACCCCTCTGTTGTCATGGGAAAGTCATTTTTTTTTCTGTCTGGGACTGCTTCTCCTCTGCCCTCCTGGCCATAAGGACCAACCCCACCACCACCCCACCCCAAACGTTTTTCCTTTCTCTATGGGATCTGAAGGAGGCTTGTTGGTCTCAGAGTAACCAGGAGGAAGGATCGCAATGGCAGGAGTAGCCAACTCCAGAGTTCAACACTCTGACACAGCCATGCCCCTGGGGCTCAGGCTGCATAGGGGGCTCCTTCACTTCTAGGGCAGACACCCACATGGAAGCCAGAGGTTGGTTCTGACTAGGGGCAGTGGGGCAGCCTTAGAGACAGTCCCTGAGTCCTCAGGGTCTCTTTTGAGGGCTCCATGCCCATTCAGGCTAGGAGGGCCACACAGGAGGCTGCAATATGGCTGGGGCTGTGACCCCAGCTACTGGGCACATAGAGAGGCAACTCAAGGGGATGCCTGTGGAGAATGGAGAGGCAAGTCTGGATTGCTTTCAGGGTCTCTGCTAGGCTGTGAGGATGCAGGGACACAGAGACATGGGAGATGTAGGGTAAGGTAACCAGAAGCACAGCCTTCCAAGGACGTTGGTCAGAAAGGAGCGGGTCCTGTGGGCAGTCTCTTAGTTCCTGGAGCTCCATAATCCCAGGGCCAGGTGTCTCACCTGTCCAAGGGCTGGCCTCCCACCATCGTCGAAGGGCACATTAGACTTAAGAGATGACCAAGTAGGGAGTGAATGGGGGGCTCAGAGCTACACAGCAGCCCCTTAAAGTCAGGAGTAGTCACAGGTTCTGGGGTGGGTGTGGGGCTGCTGTGACCATTGTCTGCAGGGGACAGCCCCCAAGAAAGCAGTCAAGTGTCCTGTGGTAGGGGCAGGAGGGATGGAAGAGATGAAGAGGCTTAGAGTACCCAGCTTACCCAGGAGAACTGAGGCCAAACAGGGACAGAGCTGTTCCCAAGGAGAAAAGGAGGCTCCATGCCTCACCGTGTGCAGGGCTTGAAGCTTCCACACACACTGTCAGGATTGGTCTGGAAGGGACTCCAGTTCACAGGGGAAGTACGTGAATCCAGAAAAATTAAGTGATATGGGGACCAGATGCTGGGCTGATGGATCTGGAGGTCAGGGCCAGATTCTGAACTTAGACACCAGAAACCAGGAAAGGGGTGGGGGGACAGACTACCCTGGTTATGCACAGCGAAACTGAGGTTGCAGATGCACCTTTCACACACCTGGGAGAGGTGACATGGAAGGGCTACTGGGAACATGGGAGGGTGCCTGCTGGCCAGAGCTGGAGTGGAAAGAAAGGTTCCCTGAGTGAACAAGCACAGCCACCATGGGAACAATCACAGAGGGTATAGATGGAGGAAGAGCTGCCCAATGCTTGGACTCTCCCTGTGTCTCTGACCCTCTCACCCTGCACAGGTCAGCCCAAGTCCACTCCCTCAGTCATGCTCTTCTCACCCTCCCCTGAGGAGCTCAATGCCAACAAGGCAACCTGGTGTGCCTCGTTAGTGACTTCTACCCCAGCGGTTTGACAGTGGCCTGGAAGGCAGACAGCACCCCCATCACCCAGGGTGTGTAGACCACCAAGCCCTCCAAACAGAGCAACAACAAGCACTTGGCCAGCAGTTCCCTGAGCCTATCACCTGACCAGAGGAAATCTCACAGCAGATTCACCTGCCAGGTCATGCAAGAGGGGAGGACCGTGGAGAAGAATGTGTTCCCCACAGAGTGCTCTTAGGTCCCCGAGACTGTCAGGGATGGGGGTCTTCCTCATCCAGACACTGCTTCCCAAGCTCACCATGTAACCCTGAGAACCAACCCCTGGATCAGTTCAGACCAGGAAGGCAACACATCCTTCCTATTTCTACTTTTGCTCAATAAAGAACTTATCATTTATCATTTGACATCTCTGATGTGAATTTTCTGTCTGTTTATGTCTGGCTTAAAGGCTTAGTAATTAAGAAAAGGGACAGTAATGACATGAGATTCTATCTAACCACCATCCACTCAATTAACCCTAAAAGGACCCCATTGACTCTGTATCTCCCTGAGAGCAACCCAGAGTAGGAAATAGTCCTGTGGTACCAGCCCTCTAGGATGCAGTCTTTTCCACCTGGAAAGGGATAAAAGGCTGAGAGAGGGGGACCAGGGGGGCCTGTAGGGTATCAGGGAGGAACGAGGAGGGTCCCAGGAGTCAGCAGTGGGCAGAAACAATGATAAGAAAGAAGGAGATCCTTAAGCAGAAAAAAATGTCTTTAGGAAAAGAGATTAAATTCCCAGTTCCATACAAGTGACCCAGAGGTGAGAGCAACTACCAAATGAGGGGTCCATGGTTGGCCCATTAGCAGGGAGCCCCGGAAAACTTTGAACAATGAATCTTAGAAGTACATTTCTCAAACTTTCACAATACATGTTAGGTGAGTAAAGATGCTAACAAGGCCTACAGAGAAAGCTTCACATCTTGTAACCTAACCCTTCACAAACCTTGTTGACTTTCCCAACCAACTCAGGAAGCCCTGGAACACTCTTCAGGACAGCAGTGTTCACCGGCACTAGTGCTGAGAACTTGAGGTCAGGCTTAGGCACAAGGACAACCAGTGTGTGTTCTGATGGGCCTGGATCAAGGTCAGGCCCAAAGGGACTAATAGGGGGCTGGAACCTCAAACACAAAGAGGCTCATCATCTGAACTGAGATCAAGGAGAGAGTTACCTTATGGTTAGGCTATAGATGAAGTCAATGATATTGGCGTGCATGTGGTGGGGACATGGAGAACTGAGTAAATGACAAAGAACAACATCCTGGGCACATAATGGGCATCCAATGATTGTAATGAAGAGAGGGAACCAATTTGATTAAGGAGTATAGTTCTGCTGGTGCAGACCAGCTCAGGCAGAGTCAGTGTGGTCTGAGGGCTACAGCAATGTCAGGGTCCCCTTCCCCAGGTACTCAGGGCCCATAGACCCTTCTATTGCACGAGCTTCCTTCACTCATTGTGGCTCAATCCTGAGTGCACCTGTGGCCTGGTATCAGGGACACATTCCATCCCAGGTCACTGGAGCAGGTGAGGTTGGTCTTGCAGAGGTGCAGGCACCACCAGCCCCCTGTCCAGCTCATCAGAGACAAGCAGATGCCTTCACCAGACCCGCAAGGGAACCAGGTTGGCCCAGGAACAGAGCCTACAAACCCCAGGAGTTCTGAGATCACAATGGGACAGAGAACAGGGACCCTTTAGACTTTTATCCCAGCCACTCTTGCCCTGGGAAAGGCTAAAAGGGAGAAGGAAGATTAAGAGGGTCCTAGGATCCCACAATGCCTGCAGGCCTCAAGTCATGGATCTGAATGCTGAAGCCCAAATGAGGGAGAAGGCCACCCAGGTCTACCTCATGTCCATGACCCTGCTGTAGAATACCAAATTCACCTTACCTCTGGTACTGCCCCACACTAGCATCTGTTCTTGTAAGTTTTTTGTAAGTGTGCATTGAGTTAAAATGAAAACACCAAAACAGGGAGACAGAGGAATAAGAATATATCCATGTTCCCATCAACCAGGTCCCAACCTATCAATTCCCTGATGAGGCTGACACAACAATAAAATAATTGCTGTCTTATGCAATGTTTGGAAACAAATTCCACATATCATATCTTTTTATCAATAGCTATTTCATCTGTGTACCAGAAGATCAAGGCCTAAACAGAAACTAAAGTAACATTATTAAACTGATGTAGAAACTGTGAGTAAATCCTTGACAACCAAAATATTTATCATCAAAGGCCTCAAACTTGTCACAAGTGAGTTCATGGAATTATATGTTGATGCTGTTGTTATTTGGTGGTATTTCCTTTTCTCTTTTGGGTATTAAATAACATTTGACACTGTGGTTGGGGTGTATGTCTTCAGATGTGTTGGGTCTGTAGGAATCTCCCAAATCACTCTACTTTTCCTTGCAAGGAAGGGGCTTCAGGGGCTCAGTAGTTGGTCGTGGGACTCTCCCAAGGTGCGGACGCAGCCATGACCTTCCAGAGTTGTATCTGAGCCATCTCCATTCTCTCTGCTTCCTCTTCATGCAAAAGGCTTCTGGCCTTTCTGGCCTTCAGGAGGTCCAGTTTGCACATTGTCAGCATCACCTCCCAGGACAATTGGATACTTTGCATCAAAGGACCCATATCAAGTGGACCTTTTTAGGTAGAATTAGCTGCTTTGATGTTCAATGACTGCATCCAACAGATGGAAAGGGTGCATCATGGCAATATTTCATTTCTGTGTTCCTTCTCCTTTGAGGGCTGCAATGTACCCATGTGGGGAGTGGCTTTCCTGTGTAGGGAAGAAAAGAAATGTGCACCTTTCCCTGTTCTTCCCCACTTTACAGGATGATAACCTTCTCCCTCCACCCTCCCCTGCTGACTCCTCTATATTTGGAGACCTGATACATGCTGGGAATGAACCAGATAGGCTTGCTGGAATGCATGGCTTTCTCCACTATACATATGAAAATGTGGCTACATCTGTGTACATTAGTCAGTGGGAGCTTCTGCAGGTGCCTCCTGTGTATACCCACATTATCTGATGGACAACACATTCTATTTCACTTGTGCCTACCTGCCCGAGGCCTGAAATTGGTCACTGATGCCAGTTCCATTTCGTGGCTGATGGAATTTAAGGCTCCTTAAAAGAAGCGGAGCATCAGTCACACAGCAGACCATCCCCTAGAATGGGACTAGATAGGGGTTTGACTGGGGCTAGTCCCGACATCACCTAGACACAGGTCCCACAGGACCAGGACAGACGTCATTTGGGACCGTCCCAAACTAGGACCTCCCCTGGAAAATAAGGCTCTGCTCTCTGAAGTGATGATTTGGGGCATAGGAAGTCTCCAGTAGCCCATACACACAGATCAATCTGCTTTTCCCTGGAGTTAAAGGTTTGGGAGGAAGGGTACACCCTCTGTCCTCACCTCATGGTCTCACCATGGAATTAGGATTATTCGATCATACAGAGAAGTAATTTCCTGTTCAATTCCATAGATCCTTACTCACAGTGATAGAGGCTTTTAACAAACTGATTCCAATATCAGGAGATAGAGGTAGAAACAGCAGGTCAGATACTAACTTCCTTGGGAAGAATTGATTCCAAGGATCTTGTGGCTGCACAAGTGGGGACATTGACATTGTTATCTGCTAGGGATGGATGATCTATGGCCCCTGCTGAGCAGACACGAGCCTGGAGCAGTGTCCCCATTTCCTCCCTCACAGCTGCAGGTGGGGGTCTAGGGGGTGGGCAGAGACTCCCAGGTAGTGGTTTTTGTATTACCCTGTATCACAGTGTTTTCTTTTCGGAGGAGGGACCCGGTTGACCATCTTAGGTGAGTCCCATCTTCTCCTTCCTTCTCTGCTCTCCCAGACGTTTGGGCAATTTTCTTCTTCTTCTTTTTTCTTTGTGTCTTTTCTTAAGTTGATCACTCTTTCATCTGGGACCCCAGTCCTTGCAAACCTTATCTCATTTTCTTCCTCTAGATGCCTGCTTGCTTCCTTGGTCATCACAGCCCCTCTCCTACTCTCTGAGAGGCAGGGGATACTTAGGATGACCTAAAAACTCATCTATCTGTCTGCCAGAGCAATACTCAGTCCCATATGTGCTCTGTTCTGTCCACTCCTGTAAGTCTTCCTCTTGACTCTGAGATGTTCAGATCCCTGAGGGCCTCTCATCCCCCAGAAGTGGGGAAATGAGGGACTCAAGGAGCACAGGACTAGGGGACCCTGGCTGGGGCACCAGGGCCATGGGGCCAGGGAAGGATGCTTGCACAGCTCATCAGTTCAATCAATTAGTGTCCTCAATCACACTTGGGTTCTATGCTCTCCGGGTTCTAGGTGGGAGCTACTGAGAGATTATGGGGGGACTTCTTGGTTGGCCATGAGATAGAAGAGAACGCAAGGCAAGGGAAACAAGGACAGAAGAGTATTTCCTGGGACAAGACGGCCTCAAAGTGTTGGGTCCCTCATCCTCCTCCAGGACAGGCAGGACCTCCTCAGACAGGACAGGGCTCAGGACACTCAGGCCACAAAGCTTGACACACCCATAAGAATGTTAGAGGAGAGACTCTTGAGTAGATGCTGGGGTCGGTGACTCCACAGATACAGGAGACAGGGACAGCCCCTGCCCCTACCAGGCACACAGCGATGCTAGGACAGCAGTCCCCCCGAGATAACTTCACACAAGGTGACCCCTCAGAGAAGCCCCAGCTCCAGCCTCAGAACAGCATATTCACCTCTCAGAAAGTGTCCACCTGCTAGACTAGATTCCAGCCTGGGGGCAGACACTGTCTCCCCCTCAGGCAACCTTGAAGGATCTTTGTCAGGAGATGGGCAGGGGCTGCAATGAGGGATCAGCAAGAATATGGCCAAGAAACCCCCTCCTAGAAAGGGACGAGAGCCTAATACCTGGATAGACAGGTATGACCTGCATGAGCGCCCCTTAGAGATGGACCTGGCAGGGCATGACACAGGACAGACAGATTCCACAGGGAAAGATTAGGTGTCGAGCACGATAAAACTCAATAACATGGGAGCCTGCAGGAAAATAGGAAAGTGATGAGGACAGGTGAACCTGAAGAGGAACAAAAAACCACAGTTGGGCTCAGATCTCCAACAGATGGACACTCAGCTTCTCTCCAACAGAAGGTGAATGACCCTACCCATTGTTGACCAGAATTCAGGGAGCAAGGGTCAACTGAGACCCAAGCCTTGGACATGACAGAGCTGTACTCCACATCAGGACAGTGGTAGGAGGTGACCAAATAAACATGTGAACTCTGACTTCTTGCCTCTCCCCCGCCCCACAGGTCAGCCCAAGTCCATGCCTTCGGTCACATTCTTCCCACCCTCTCCTGAGGAGCTCAGCACCAACAGGGCCACAATGTGTGCCTCATCAATGACTTCTACCCCAGTGGCTTGACGGTGGCCTAGAAGGCAGACGGCACCCCCATAGCCCAGGGCGTGGAGACTACCAAGCCCTCCAAACAGAGCAACAACAAGTATGCAGCCAGCAGCTACCTGAGCCTGTCACCTGACCAGTGGAGATCTCACAGCAGATTCACCTGCCAGGTCACACATGAGGGGAGCACTGTGGAGAAGAATGTGGTCCCTGCAGAGTGCTCTTAGTTCCCCAGACACCCCTTCCCCAGGCCACCGTATACCCCTGAAAACCAACCCCTGGATCAATTCAGACCAGGCAGGTCACACACCCTCCCTGTTTCTACTTGTGCTCAATAAAGACTTCAGTGCTTATCACTGACATTTTTGGTGTGCATTCACTGTTCCTCTTCATTCTGGGTAAACATCAGTAATTAGGGATAGACTTGTCAAGTGAGAACCTATTTACCCATTTTCCCTGTGTGCTTGTCAGCCATGACCTGAAGAACAAATTGTCCTGTGGGCAACTCAAAGGTTTCAGTTCTTGTCCCCATGGGAATGGAGATGGGCCAAGTGAGACAGACTGGGGTCCCAGGGGTGAATTAGGCAGAAACAAGGAGAGTTTCAGGGAAAATGGGTCTGTTCAGATTTGCATGTGGTCAGTGAGGCTTAGGATCATTCTGGCACTGCCTGGGATCTTAGTCATGAAAGTCTAGACACCTGACACATTACTTATGGTTGGGTTATGGATGGAACAGGTGATGTCAAAATTCACAACATGTATGGGGTCACGGGAGAACAGAGTGACTGGGAAAGGGCACCATTCCAGCCACAGAAAGAGCTGCCAGTGTTTGTCTGAAAGACAGAGTCATTTCAAATTCAGGAGAGTTAGGGCTGGTCAGACCAGCCAGAACCCCATGGAATGGCCAAGCTTCCAGGGGTTGCACAACCCCAGCACCTGGTCCCCAGGACTCTTCCAGCCTCCAGCACTATGGCTGTGTACAGAGTGCATCTGCAGCTTTGTGTCACGGACACGCTCACTACAGGGCCTGAGGCACTCATGTTAGCCTCTCAGAGGTGCAGTCCATGCTCACTCTGCCAGTCCTGAAGTCCTAGGTTTGACAGACACCTCTCTGAGCCTCCATCTCATCAATGTTGGGGGGCTGCCTTCCGCAGACTGGCTGGGATCAGGACTGCCCAGGGACAGAGCCTCCAAGGGCAGCGAGCCCTGGGGCAATAGTTGGCCAGAGGACAGGGGCCCCCAGGGAGATTTTTAGCAGCCAACAGTGTCCAAACTACCTAGGAGATGATAGAAACTTTGGGATCAACATCTGCATGAACCCATTTCACAGATGGAAAACCAAGACCCCATGGAACAGGGCACCACTCAGGTCTCCCTCATCCTAATGGTCCTGCTGGGGAGAATGACATAATTCCCCTATACCCCCTATCTGGAGCCACTGCCACCCCTAGATAAACTCTATTGATTGTTTTAAGTGTCTATTATGAACTACACAAACTAAAGAGACAGAAGGCAAGGGAGAAATCCTGTGTTCCTATCAACCAGTTGCCCAGTCAGAGCAAACTCCTCCCTTATGCAGCATTTTGAAGCAAATCCAAGATCATACCATTTATTCTGTATATAATTCATTCGTGAACTGTAAAGGCAGGACCTGAGCTACAACTACAATATCATTATCAAATCTAAGCAGAAACCATAGGAACTTCTTAATAGCAAAAACAGTACTACATTTCTCATCAAAAGCCCCTAAGTGAATTCATGCAGTTATATATATATTTTAGCTTTATAGTTTATTGTCAAGTTGGTCTCCATATAATACCCAGTGCTCTTCCCCACAAGTGTCCTCAATACTGAAAACAAACTGAGGGCAGAAGGGGCATGCAGTTATATTTTTGATGCTGCTGGTGGTGGCCTTATTTCCTTTTTATGAGTACTGAATAACATTTGACACTGTGATTGGTGACTGTGTCTTCAGGTCTGTTGGATCTGTAAGAATCTATCCTATCACTCTGCTTTTCCTTCCAAGGAAGTGGCTATAAGTCAGGGCTGCTGGTCCTGGGATTCTCCCATGGTGGGGATGCAGCCACAGCCTCCCAGATCTGCACCTGAACCCTGCCAGAGGTTCTGAACCATTCTTTCTGCTTTCTCTTCCTGCAAAGGGAATCTGGCATCAGACATTTCAGGAGGTCCAGCTTGCACTTGGCAAACTCTCTTCCCAAGACCATTGGCTACTTTGCATCAAGGGACCCAGGTCAAGTGGATCTTTTTAAGTAGCACTCGCTGTCTAGATGTCTAATGACACCGTCAATCAGAAGGGAAGGATGCATCATGGCAATATTTCATTTCTGTCTTCCTTCTCCTGTGAGGGCTACAATGTGCCCATAAGGAGTGTGCCTTCATCTGCTCTTTATGCTCCCCATAGAGACCTCCATATCTAATGACAGAGGAAAATAAACTGTTCCTCTTCTTTCACACTTTACAGATGATAATCTGCCCCCTCCTTTCTCCCCTGCTGAATCGTTTTTGGGTGCTGACCTGGTTCACTCTGGACTTGACCCAATAAGCTTGGGTGATGGCCCGGTGAAGGACACTAGGCATGATGGCAATGTGGCTGTACATTGCACCTCCAGGAAGGATTGCCCGTGCACCAGGATCATCCCAGCCCTTCTCTCAGCACCCAATCAACCCTCAATAAAATGTCCCTTATTCAATCAGAATTCGTGTTATCTGCTAATTTGGCTTTAACATTTTGGTCCATAACTCAGCCATCTTTAGTGGGGGGACATGATTCTTTTTGCCTCTTGGGAAAGTTGCCCACAGTAGGCGTCCTCATGTTCTTGAGGGGCTGTTTTGCTCTCAGTCAGAATTGCCAGGGAATATTCATGAACAGATCAAAACAACAGGAAAAAAAGAGACCATCCTCCACCATGTCTCTATGGTTTCCTTCCTGTGTGAACCATGTTTAAAGCCAGTTATAGCTGCCCTCACTGATCTCAGGCCCCCATGATTTCTTGGATAATCCATGAGTTTCTCCCTGGACCTAGTACCTCACTGACTACAACAAGCCCTCCTCTGAAGATACCCACTCTCCTCTTCCTGTAGGCCCCCACTCAGTGCCAGGCTTTCCCTGGTTTCCTACCCCATGTGGACATTCCCCACCATCACAGCGTAGAGCCTCCTCCCTCTCTCATGAGAATACCTGCTCCTACCTACCCAGGAACAATGACCTGTCCACCTCCCACAGACTCCCTGTCACACTCACTACAGGAGCGCCTGCCAGGGCACTGGTCACTCCCACTCCCACTGCTGGCACCTCCCCCACCAGCGTCTCTCAGTTCATACTTGCATCCAAGGTCTCTGGGAGACAGACTCCAACTATGCCCTCTGGGACCCCTCCAAGGGCAGGCCAACCCATGACTCCATTGCTTGGGTTTGTGTGACCTGCCCCAAGCCCTCTGTTACAAATCAAGTTTCAGATTCTAGGAATGGGCTGCTGAAAGGTTTTTCAACTGATTCATCTACTTAGGAGCTCAGTGTAGGGTCTGATCATAACACACACAAGCACACACACAGGAAAGATCAGGAGGAGCTAGGGTAGAAGGTGTTGCACAGGGAGCCAGGATATGACATTAACAAAGACAACTCCATCATTCCTACCAGAGCCAGCCAGTAGCAATAGAAGCCCCCGGGGATTCTTATCTAGGATGAGAAGCAACCTTATTACCTGTTGGGAGAGTGTTTACACACTAATTGAGAGCATATCAAGGAAGACAGCCAGAGTTTTGGCTCAGTATGCCAATGTGTCACAGAAAGAAAGCCAGACCTTTGTGTCCCCTGTGTGAGCTCTGCAGGTGACGTCCCAAGGCCAGGATGTAGGCGAAGGCCCTGGGTGTCAGGGACATTCCTCATTATGTGAAGGTCCAGGGCAGAGGTACAGTATGTGTCTTGCTTCATGGGGTGACCCTGTGCTAGTGATCCTCCTGTGTGTGGGACATGCGTGATTTCACTGAATTCAAGGGTCAGACACATATTCCCACACTTCAGTTCAGAGAGAAAATGTAGTGACAGCATCTCCACCCATAGGGGCCCGCCAGGTCTATCCAGCTTACATTCAGTCTACACACCCCTACAGCATGACAGGTGCCCTCACAAGGCTCAGGACAGGGCAAAGCAATGCCCATCTACTTTACCTTCTGGAAGAACCAGACAAAGACAGGGATTTGGGAGTTCAGGGCCTAGATAGGGATTTAAGTGCTAGGGGAAACATGATTCTCTTCACAACACTTACCATTCCTCACCCCAAACCTGCACAGGAAACACCTGTGCTGAGGATGTGGTGGCATATCCAGGACCCTCCCCATGAGTCCCAAGTCTGCAAAGGGCTCCCAGCTCCATCACCTCTGTGCTTAAACAACCCTGCTCACCCCTTCCACAATGACATCCTGACAAAGACTGAGGAGAGCACCCAGCACCTTCCTAAGGATGGCGTTAGCTGGGAATTCCGATGCTATACTTGGGTCTCTTCAACCCCTCCCCATGACGGAGGATGGATGGAATCTGAACCCTCTATGGAACTGAAATTCCAGGTCCCCAGGTGGCACCCCAGTCACCCACCCATCTGCCCGACCAGGGCCTGTGACAAGGAGGCTGTGCTTTGAGTTTCCCGTGCAGCTGCAGGTGGGCCTGGGTCGGGGGTGGAGGGGCTGACAGAGGGTTTGTGTTCGAGGCTGTGTCACAGTGTCTTATTTTCGGCGGAGGGACCCATCTGACTGTCCTCGGTGAGTCTTTCCTGTTTCCCTCCTCTTTCGGATCCAGTGTACAATTTCGGGTGATTTTTTTCTGCTTTCTACTGTGACTTGGGCTCAGGCTGAAGGTCTGTGGGATCTGTAAGTTTTGCCCCTTTTGTCTGAACCTCATTCCCTCCACCCATCCCATCTTTTCAGATGTCTGGTCAGGGCTACAGGGATCTGTCCCTGTGAACACTTCCTGATCTAAACCTAAACTCAAGCCTCACTAGGGGTCTAGCTTTTTCCCCACAGGAACCTTCTCTGGACTCAGGGATGGTCAGCTCCCCACTCAGGGTTTCTGGGCTACTGGAGACGAGGAGAATTGAGGGGTGAAAGGCAGGTGACTGGGTGTTCAGGCTGCCAAAGGGACCATGCTATGTGGGAAGGATTCTGAAGATGGCTCAGGCACTGGATTCCATCCTCAGGGGATCCAAGGAAGAGGACTGCCTGAAGCACAATGCAGAGAATCTTGATCTGGAGACTTGGAGACATGGAAGAGGAAGTGGGTCAAGGGGTCAAGGAAGAAAGGAGTACATCAGAGAAGAAGGGGGCCCTGGGTGCTGGGACATTCCACCTCCACAGGGACATTCAGAACACCAGCAACAGGACAGGTCTCAGGACACTCAGGCAGAAAAATAAATGCCTTCACCACCACAGGAAATCCTCCTGAGCAGATATGTGGGGCCAAGTTTCCAGATAGGGACAGGTGACAGGGACAGGTCTTTCCAGGCACTCACAAATCTGATGGCAGACAGACCCTCAGGAAACTTCACAGAACAGGGAGACCCTTCAGAACAGATATAGCCCATCCTTAAAACTGTGTTCCAAGAGTCCGAGGAGAACTAAGGGGTGAAGGCAAGGAAGTGGGGCACTTGGGCTGCAAACAGGGCTGTGGGGTGTGGGAAGGATTCTGGGGATGGTCAGGCATAGCATTCTGTCTCCAGCTCATCCTAGCTGGATGTCTGCCTGAAGCACAGTGAGCAGACCATTGGTCTGGGGACTTGGAGACATGAAGGTGGAAGTGGGACAAGGCGATTGAGGAGGAGGCAGGTCTTCAGAAGAGAATGGCCCTAGGGTGCCTTCCACCTCTAGAGAAACAGTAAGGACACCAAGATAAGGACAGGTCTCAGGAGAGTGTCCTGACAGGCAGCAGGGGTACATCTCTTCACAGCCCACTAAGGGAGTAGAGCTCTGTGAGCAAATACATGGGGTCGGAGTCCCCTGATGGGGACAGGTGACAGGGACCGTGACTGCCAGGCTTCCAGAAATGCTAAATGTTTAGGCAGATAAACGGAACCCCAGTAAACTTCACAGAAGAGGAAAACCCTTCAGAACAGACATGGCCTAACCTCAAAACTGAAAATTCATCTCACTTGAAAACTCTCCATCTACAGGACCCCCTGGAATCCAGCTCCAGGAACTCCCATTTCTTGCGCACTTAGAATCCCTGGGGTGCAGGGGTTCCTGTTGGGAAGGGGCAATGCCGCAATGATGGTGTGAGGGGCTCTGGGGACAGGAAACCTACTTTTCAAATGGTAACACAGTGCTACAGCCAGGACAGAACAGCTATAGGCCAACTGGGTAAGCAACCTGGGGGATATTGGCAGTGACACCATAGTCCAGGACAGACAGATTCGCAAGAGAAGGCAGGTCTCAGGGCCAGTGCCAGCCAGTCCCAGGGAGGACTGTGTGGATAAGGAGGACATGTGATCTGGAGTCTGAGGCCATGGAGGGACCCAGACACTACAGAATCTGGTAGTCAGATTCATTTCAACAGAAGGTGAGTGACCCTGCTCATGGCTGACTTGACCTCAGGGAGCTGGGGCCACTTGAGGCCCAAGCCGTGGACATGAAAGAGCTGTTCCCCACATCAAGACTGAGGTAGGAGCTTCAGCCATGGATACCTGATCTCTGACTTAACACCTCTCCACCACCCCACAGGTCAGCCCAAGTCAGCGCCATCCGTCATGCTGTTCCTGCCCTCCCCTGAGGAGCTCAGTGCCAACAAGGCCACCCTGGTGTGCCTCATCAGTGACTTCTACCCCAGCAGCTTGACAGTGGCCTGGAAGGCAGATGGCACTGTCACCCAGGGCGTGGGTCACCTGCACTGTCACCCAGGGCGTGGAGACCACCAAGGCTTCCAAACAGAGCAACAAGTATGCAGCCAGCAGCTACCTGAGCCTGTCACCTGACCAGTGGAAATCTCACAACAAATTTTCCTGCCAGGTCACACATGAGGGGAACACCGTGGAGAAGAGTGTGTTCCCCACAGAGTGCTCTTAGGTTCCCGAGACTGTCAGAGATGGGGGCCTTCCTCATCCAGACACTGCTTCCCAAGCTCACCATGTAACCTGAGAACCAACACCTGGATCAGTTCTGACCAGGAAGGTCACACACCCTCCCTGTTTCTACTTGTGCTCAATAAAGAACTTATCATTTATCATTCGAAATTTCTGATGTGAATTCTCTATCCAGTTATGTCTGGGTTAAAGGCTTAGTAATTAAGACAAGGGACAGTAATGAAATGAAATTCTGTCTAACCACCGTCCACTCAATTAACCCTAAAAGGACCCCATTGACTCTGTATCTCCCTGAGAGCAACCCAGAGTAGGAAATAGTCCTGTGGTACCAGCCCCCTAGGATGCAGTCTTTTCCACCTGGAAAGGGAGAAACCCTGAGTGAGAGAGACCAGGGGGGCCTATAGGGTATCAGGGAGGAATAAGGAGGGCCCCAGGAGTCAGCAGTGGGCAGAAACAACAATAAGGAGGAAGGAGATCCTTGAGCAGAAACATTGGTCTTTAGGAAAAGAGGTTAAATTCCCAGTTCCATACAAGTGACCCAGAGGGGAGAATGAATATCAAATGAGGGGTCTATGGTTGTTCCATTATCAGGGAAGCCATGGAAAACTTTGAACAATGAATCTTAGAAGTACATTTCTCAAACTTACAATTAGTTAAGTGAGTAAAGACGCTAACAAGGCCTACAGAGAAATAGTTTCACATCTTGTAGCCTAACTCTTCTCGAACCTTGTTGACTCTCACAACCAACTCAGGAAGCACTGGAACACTCTTCAAGACAGCAATGTTCACCTGCACTGGTTCTGGGAACTTGAGGTCAGGCTTGGGCACAAGGACATCCAGTTTATATTCTGATGGACCAGAGCTAAAGTCAGGCACAAAGTGACCCCAGCTTGGCCTGGGACCCCAATCATGAAGAGGCTCATCATCTGAACTGAGATCAAGGAGTTAATTTATGGTTAGGTTATAGATGAAGTCGATTATGTTGGCCTACATGTGGTGGGGACAGGGAGAACTGAGTAAATGACAAAGGACACCATCCTGGGCACATAATGGGCTTTCAATGATTGTCCCGAAGAGAGGGAGCCAATTCGAATTCAGGAGTATAGTTTGGCTGGTGCATATCAACTCAGGCAGACTGAGTGTGGTCTGAGGGCTACAGCAAAATTAGGGTCCCCTTTCCCATGTACTCAGAGTCCACAGAGCCTCCTATAATGAAGCATCCTTCCCTCACTGTGTGGCTCAATCCTGAGTGCACCTGTGGCTTGCTATCAGGGTCATACTCAATCCCAGGTCACCGAAGCATTCGAGGTCGGTCTCGCAGAGGTGCAGACACAGCCAGCCTCCTGTCTAAGTCTCCAGCTCATCAGAAACAAGCAGATGCCTTCACCAGACCTGTAAGGGAGCCAGGTTGGCCCAGGAACAGAGCCTACAAACCCTAGGAGCTCTGAGATCACAATGGGGCAGAGCACAGGGACCCCTTAGACTTTTATCCCAGCCTTTCCTTCCTTAGGAAAGCCTAAGAGGGAGAAGGAAGATTAGGGGGTCCTAGGATCCCACAATGCCTGCAGGCCTCAAGTCATGGATCTGAGTGTTGAGGCCCAAATGAGGGAGAAGGCCACCCAGGTCTACCTCATGTCCATGACCCTGCTGTAGAATACCAAATTCACCTCACCTCTGGTACTGCCCCACACTATCATCTCTTCTTGTAAGTTTCTTGTAAGTGTGCATTAAGTAAATATGAAAACACCAAAATAGGGTGACAGAGGAATAAGAATACGTCCATGTTCCCATCAACCAGGTCCCAATCTATCAATTCCCTGATGATGCCTACACAACAACAAAATGCTCTCTTAGCAATATTTGGAAACAAATTCCACATATCATATCTTTTTATCAATAGCTATTTCATCTGTGTACCAGAAGATCAAGGCCTAAACAGAAACTAAAGTAGCATGATCAAACCAATGTATAAACTGTGAGTAAATCCTTAAACACCAAAATACTTATCATCAAGACCTCAAACTTGTCAAGAGTGAATTCATGAAATTATACTGTTGATGCTGTTGTTATTTGGTGGTATTTCCTTTTCTCTTTCTGAGTATTGAATAACATTTGACACTGTGGTTTGGGTGTGTGTCTTCAGATGTGTTGGGTCTGTAAGAATCTCCCAAATCACTCTATACTTTTCCTTTCAAGGAAGGGGCTTCAGGGGCTGAGCGGCTGGTCCTGGGACTCTCCCATGGTAGGGATGCAGCCATGGCTTCCCAGAATTGTATCTGAGCCATGCTTTCTGCTTCCTCTTCCTGCATAGGGCTTCTGGCATCAGATCCTTCAGCAGGTCCAGTTTACACGTTGTCAGAATCACCTCCCAGGACAGTTGGCTACTTTGCATCAAGGGACCCACGTCAAGAGGACCTTTTTAGGTAGCATTTGATGCTCTGATGTTCAGTGACACCATCGATCAGATGGGAAGGGTGCATCATGGAAATATTTCATTTCTGTCTTCCTCTTCTGTGAGGGCTCAATGTACTCGTGTGGGGAATGCCTTTTATGTGTAGGGAAAAGAAGAAATGTGCACTGTTCCCTGTTTTCCCCCACTTTACAAGGTAATGACCTGCTGCCTACACCCTCCCCTGCTGACTCATTCCTATTTGGTGACCTGCTACATGCTGGGATTGACCAGATTGGCTTGGCGGAATGCATGCAGTTGTCTACTATGTACAGGTAATGTGGCTGCATCTGTGGACCATTAGTCTAGTAGGAGCCTCTTCAGGTGCCTCCTGGGTGACTTACATGACCCCACATGATCTCTACAGATCCTGCTATTGATAGACAACATATTCTCTTTCCTCTTGTGCCTACCCACCCTGGCCTGAAATTGGCTACTGATGCCAGTTCCATTTCATGGCGGATGGCATTTAAGGCTCCTTGAAAGAAGCAGAGCTACAGTCACACAGCAGACTGTCCCCTAGAATGGGACTAGATAAGGATTTAGCTGGTGCTGTTCCCAAAGTCACCTGGACACAGGCTGGAATGCCCCACAGGACCAGGACAGACTTCACTTGAGACAGTCACAAACTAGGACATCCCCTGGGAAAATAAGGCTGAGCTCTCTGAAGTGATGTTTGGGGGCATAGGAAGTTTCCAGTGGCTCATACACAGAGACCAACCTGCTGTTCCCTACAGAGTAAGGTTTGGGAGGGAGGGTCCACCATCTGCCCTCACCTAATTGTCTCACCAAGGAATTAAGATTGTTTGAACACACAGAGAAGGGATTTCCTCTTCATTTCCATAGATCTTTACTCAGGATAACACAGAGGCCTTCCAAAACTCATTCCAACTCCCAGGAGTTAGAGGTAGAATCAGAAGATCAGGTACCAACTTCCCTTGGAAGACCTGATTCCAAGCATCCCCTGGCTGCACACGTGGGGACACTGACCTTGTTATCTGCTGGGGTGGATGGCATGTGGCCCCCCTGCTGAGAAGATACCAGCGTGCAGCAGTGTCCCCACTTCCTCCTTCACAGCTGCTGGTGGGGGCCTAGGGGGTTGGCTGGGACTCCCAGGCAGTGGTTTTTTTATTAGCCTGTATCACAGTGTTTTATTTTGTCGGAGGGACCCGGCTGACCGTCCTAGGTGAGTCTCATCTTCTCCTTCTTTCCCTGCTCTCCCAGACACTTGGGCAATTTTCTGCTATCTTTTTTCTTTCTATGTCATTTATCAACTTGGTCACTCTTTCATTTGGGACCCCAGGCCCTGGGACCCTGATCTCCTTCCTTCCCTCTATAGACTGATCTGCTTGCTTTGTTGGTCATCACAACACCTCCCCTACTACCTAAGAGACAAGGAATGGTCAACATGTCCTAAAAGCTCATCTATCTGTCTTCCAGGGCCATCCTGGCTAATATTTGTGCTCTGTTATATCTACTTCTGTAAGGTTTCCTGTCGGAAGACCTTGTCTCTGGGAGTCAGTAAGGTCCCCATATAAAAGAGAATAGAGAACAGGGAGCACTGAGAGGGGTGACCATGTGGAGCATTTACAGGGACATGGCACCCTCAGGGCCAAGGCAGAGGACACACACGACAAGGTTCAGGACAGAGCCTGGAGCTCAGGGACTCAGGGTCCAGAGTCAGCAATGGTGCAGGTGAAGCTTCCCAAGGCCTAGTGGGGCTGCCATGGTAGAGTCCTGAACTGGCCTGGGGACTCAGGCAAACTTGCCAGAGAGATGATGGAGCTTGTAAGAGTAGATGCCAAAGAAAAGGTCGTGGAATGACAGTATATAAGAGCTGGGTGGAGTCTTGAGTCCCTGCAAGACACACACCTGCAACAAAGAGAGGAGAATCTGTGACATGAAGGATCTAGTAATATGACCCATTTGCAGGAGATGGGGAGTTGGACTGCAGAAAAACTGGAATGAGAGAGATGGAAGGCTACAAAGACAGACTCTGTATGACCAGCAAGGATCCTACCCCATAAGGGACAGCCTGGGAGAGACACATCTGGGTAAAAACAGACCTCTTAGGACAAAGACCTTCACTTCCCCAGCACAGAAGTGTCAGGTCAGATTGGTTCACAGGATGAGTTAACAGGAGGTTCATAGAGGTCACATCATCACCCTGAGCATGGACAGACATAGAGCCAAGACAGACACTGTCAGAATATCAGAGAAGGCAGGAGCAGGATGGTGAGAGTTCGATGTCTGTGTAGGAGGGAAGGTTCCAGGAGAGTCTTGGGATGGGTGATGACAGGAATCCACATCAAAGGTTCCCAGCACAAGTGGGGAGTTGACTGAGGACACCTTAACCCACCCTCCCTGGCATGGACCCATAGAAACAGAGTGGGAACTGGGGGCCTGACTGGATGCTCAGGTACCTCTACCACATGAAGACCGAGGTCAAGAGACCCCATGGTGGATGCTGAGCCTCTGACCTCCTGCTCCTCCACCACCCCACAGGTCAGCCCAAGTCAGCGCCAACCGTCATGCTGTTCCCGCCCTCCCCTGAGGAGCTCAGTGCCAACAAGGCCACCCTGGTGTGCCTCATCAGTGACTTCTACCCCAGCGGCTTGACAGTGGCCTGGAAGGCAGATGGCACCACTGTCACCCAGGGCGTGGAGACCACCAAGGCTTCCAAACAGAGCAACAACAAGTATGCAGCCAGCAGCTACCTGAGCCTGTCGCCTGACCAGTGGAAATCTTGCAACAGATTCACCTGCCAGGTCAAGCATGAGGGGAGCACTGTGGAGAAGAATGTGGTCCCTGCAGAGTGCTCTTAAGTCCCTGATACTGTCAGGTATGGGGGCCTTCCTCATCTAGATACCACTTCTCCAGCTCACCATGTACCCCTGGATCAGCTCAGACCAGGAAGGTCACACACCCTCCCTGTTTCTACATGTGCTCAATAAAGAGCACTTGTCACTGACATTTCCAATGTACATTCTCTATTTGTTGTGTCTCTGGGATAAACCTCAGTAATAAGAGAGGGACATTTATGAAGTGAGAACCTATTTACCCATTTTCCCTGTGTGCTTGTCGGCCATGATCTGAGGAACAAATTCCCTGTGAGCAACTCAAAGATTGCAGTCCTTGTCCCCATGGGAATAGAGAAGGGTCCATTGAAAAGGACTGGAGTCCCAGTGGGAATCAGGAAGAAACAAGGAGGCTCCCAGGAACAATGGGATTGTATTCAGATTTGCAGGTGGTCAACGAGGTTCAGGGTGACCCTGGTAGTGGCTGGAACTTCAGTCATGAATTTCTGGACACCAGACACATTAGCATATGGTTGGATTAGAGATGGAGCTGGTAATGTCAACCTGCATAAAGTGGGGGCACAGGAGAACAGGGTCATTGAAAAAGGGCACCAAACCAA
This sequence comes from Cryptoprocta ferox, assembly GCA_028646485.1. Classification (NCBI taxonomy): domain Eukaryota; kingdom Metazoa; phylum Chordata; class Mammalia; order Carnivora; family Eupleridae; genus Cryptoprocta; species Cryptoprocta ferox. Next base: position 18,647,494 of record CM053566.1, on the reverse strand, counting down.
GCACAGAAAGGGCCGCCAATGGTTGTTCCAAAGACAGTATCAATTCAAATTCGGAAGGAGAATTAAGGCAAGCCAGACCAGCTAGAGGCCTGTGGCAAGGGCAAGCTTCCTCAGGGACTCAGCAACCCCAGACACCAGGCCCCCACGACTCCTCCAGCCTCCATCACTATGGCCATGTACAGAGTGTGGCGGCTTTGTGTCATGGACATATTCACTGCAGGGCCTGAGGCATTCATGTCTGCCTCTCAGAGGTGCAGGTCATGCTCACTGTGCCAGTCCTCCAGACCTAGGTTTGGCAAATACTCTGTGTAAGCTTCCAACTTATTAGAGACAGGGAGCTGCCTTCACCAGATGTGCTGGGGGACAGGACTGTCCAGGGACACAGCTTCCAAGGGCAGTGTGCTCTGGAGCAAAAGTAGGTCAGAGAATAGGGGCCCCCAAGGAACTTCTTCCCAACCAACGTTCTCCAAATCTACCTAGGAGATGATAGAAACATACGGATCAACATCTGCCTGAACCCATTTCACAGATAGAAAAACTAAGACCCTACAGAAAAAGTGGGCCCCTCAGGCCTCCCTCATCTCAATGGTCCTGCTGAGTAGAATGACACATCCCATCCTACCTCAAGCTGTTGCCACACCTAGACAAACTCTTCTATTCATTGTTTTAAGTGTTCATTATGAAGATTTGAGTACACAAACTAAAGACAGAAAAGATAAGGGAAAACCACTGTGTTCTTATCAACCAGGTGAGAGAGTCTCAAGTGACCCAATCAGAGAAGAATAACTCCTCTCTTATGTAGCATTTTGAAGCAAATTCAAGATCATATTGTTTATTTTGTATATAATTCATTTGTGAACAGGATAGCCAGGACCTGAGAAGTAACTAAACCATCAATATCAAATCTAAGCAGAGGCCATCAGTAACTTCTGAATGTCAAAATAATAGTCTGTTTCTCATCAAAACTTCATAGGTGTCATAAATGAATTTGTGGAGTAATATTTTTGATGCTGTTGTTATTTGGTGATATTTCCTTTTCTCTTTCTGAGTATTGAATAAGATTTGACACTGGGATTAGTGGATGTGTCTTTAGGTCAGTTGGGTCTGTAAGAATCTCCCAAATCACTCTACTCTTCCTTGCAAGGAAGGGGCTTAAGGGGCTGAGTGGTTAGTCCTGGGACTCTCCTACAGTGAGGATGCAGCCATGGCCTCCCAGAATTGTATCTGAGCCATGCTCTCTGCTTCCTCTTCCTGCAAAGGGCTTCTGGCTTCAGATCCTTCAGCAGGTCCAATTTATACATCATCAGAATCCCCTCCCAGGACAGTTGGCTACTTTGCAACAAGGGACTCACATCAAGTGGACCTTTTTAGGTAGCATTATCTGCTTTGATGTTCAATGACTCTATCCATCAGATGGGAAGGATGCATCACAGCAGTATTTCATTTCTGTTTTCCTTCTCCTGTGAGGGCTACAACATACCCATGTGGGGAGTGCCTTTCATGTGTAGGGAAAAGAAGAAATGTGCACTGTTCCCTGTTCTTCCCCACTTTACAGGATGATGACCTACTCCCTCTACCCTCCCCTGCTGACTCATTTATATTTGGTGAACTGCTACATGCTGGGATTGAACCGATCAGCTTTGGGGAACACATCAGTGTTTGTCAACTCTTCATTCCATGGCTACATATCTGCCCATATGGACATTAGTCCACTGGGAGTCTATTCAGCTGTTTCCTGGGTACACTCATGTGACCCCAGGAGATCTCAACAGATCCAGCTTTCTGAGGGAAAACATATTCTATTTCATCTTGTGCACACCCAACCCAGGCCCGAAATTGGTCACTGATGCCAGTTTCATTTCATGGGAGATGGCATTTAAGACTCTTTAAGAGAAGCAGAGCAGCAGTCACACACCTGACCCTCTCCAACATAATCCCAGAATGGGTTTTGGCTGGGGCTTCTCCCAAAGTCACCTGGACTCAGGCTGGCATGTCTCATAGGACCAGGCCACACATCATTTACAACAGTCCCAAACTAGCTCATCCAGGGGATAAGACAGAGCCCTCTGAAGTTATGTATTGAGACACAGGAAGTTGCCAATGGTCCATACACAGTCCAACTGTTTCTCCCTGCAAAGGATCCTTTGGGAGGGAATGCACACCCTCTACCCTCACCTCTCTATCTCATCAAGGAAATACAATGTTTGAACATACAGAGAAGAGATGTCCTGTTCATTTCCATGGAAACTAACTCACAACGACACAAAGGCCCTCCACAAACTCACTCCAATCCCCAGGAGATAGTAGTAGAAACAACAGATCAGATGCCAGCTTCCTTTGGAAGAATTGATTCCAGGGATCCTATTGCTGTCCACATGGGGACATTGGTCCTGTTATCTCATATGGGTGTGGGACATGTGGCCCCTCTGTTGAGCAGGCACCAGCCTGGAGCAGGGCCCTCACTTCCTCCATCACAGCTGCAGGTGAGGGGCTAAGGGGTGTGGCAGGGCCTCTCACGGACGGGGTTTTTATATAAGCCTGTACCACAGTGTAGGGTATTCAGTGGAGGCACCCAGCTGACCATCCTAGGTGAGTCGCATCTTCTGCCTGATCCCCTGCTATCCCAGACATTTGGGCATTTTTTTTATACTTTTTTTTTTCTCTCAGTGTCTTATACCAGTCTTGGTTACTCCTTCACCTGGCACCTCAGCTCCTAGGATCTTGCTCTCCTCCCCTCCCTGTACAGACTGCCCTACTTTCTTCTTTGGTCATTGCAACTCCACACCTCCTTCCTGAGGCACAGGGAATGTTGGGATGACCCTAAACCTTGTCTATCTGTCTGCCGGGGTCATCTTGGGTCCCACATGTGCTCTGTTCTGTCCTCTGCTGTCTGGCCTTGTGTTGGACCTATTTTTTATCTGGGAGTCACTAAGAGTCTCCATAGAAAAGGGAAGAAAGAACAGGGAGCATTGAGGGGGTGACCATGTGGAGAATTTGCAGGGACATGGCACCCTCAGGGCCAAGGCTGATGACACACAGGTCAGAGGTTCAGGACAGGGCCCTGGAACTGTGGAACTCAGGATCTGAGGCAGGCAATGGTGCACTGGTGGAGCAGCTTACCCCACCATCCCCCAGGCCTCGTGGGGTTGCAAAGCAGAACCCTGAGCTGCCCTGGAAACTCAAGGAGACCAACAAGGGAGAGGATGGTGGGGAGAGGAGAAGGTGCCAGGGAAAGGGTCATGGAATGAAAGGATGTAAGAACAAGGTGGATTCCTGAGTCCTTGCAGGAAACACTTAGTACCCCAAAGAGAGGAGCAATCTCTGGCATGAAGGCTTTAGTGATATGACCGATTTTCAGGACATGGGGGGCAAGGCTGCAGAAGACAATGGAATGAGAGAGACACAAGGCCAGGCAGATACTCTATTATCAGCAAGGATCCTACCCCATCAGGGACAGCCCAGGAGAAACACATCTGGGTAAAAACAGACTCCTTAGGCAAGACCTCACATCCCTAACACAGAAGTGTCAGATGAGAATGGTATACAGGATGATTCTACAGGAGTTCAGAGAGCTCACATCATAACCCTGACTAAAGATAGACAAACATAGAGCTCAGACACACACTGTCAGCATGTCACAGGAGGCAGGAGCAGGACAGTGAGAGTTCAATGCCTCTGTGGGAGGAAAGGTACCAGGAGAGTCTCAAGATAGGTGGTGACAAGAGTTCACCTCAAAGATTCCCAGGACAGGTGGGGAGATTTTTGAGAAACACCTTAACCAACCCCCACCAACATGGACCTGTGGACACAGAGGGGCACTAGGGGCCTGATTGGATGTTTAAGAACCTCTTTCCACAAGAAGACTAAGGTCAAGTGACCCATGGTGGATACTGAGCCTCTGACCTATTTTCCCTCCCCAACTGCACAGGTCAGCCAAAGTCTGCCCCTTTGGTCACCCTCTTCCCACCCTCTTCTGAGGATTTCAGTGCCAACAAGGCCACCTTGGTGTGCCTCATCAGTGACTTCTACTCAAGCGGCTTGACAGTGACCTGGAAGGCAGATGGCACCCCCATCACCCAGGGCGTGGAGACCACCAAGGCCTCCAAACAGAGCAACAACAAGTATGTGGCCAGCAGCTACCTGAGCCTGTCACCTGACCAGTGGAAATCTTACAGCAGATTTACCTTCCAGGTCACGCATGAAGGGAGCACAGTGGAGAAGAATGTGGTCCCTGCAGAGTGCTCTTAGGTCAAGAGACCCCCACCTACCCAAGGGGGTGTGCAGCCATTGGACCTACAGGAAGGATTCCCCTTACACCAGGATCATCCCAGCCCTTCTCCCTTTATTCAATCAGTGCTCAATAAAATGTCCTTTATTCAACCATAAATTGTGTTCTCTGGCCATTTGGGTTTAACATTTCGTGTCCTGAACTCAACCAGCCATAGGGGGAAACATCATTCTTTTGGTCCCATGAGAAAGGAGCCTGCAGAAGGTATCCTCGTGTTTTTTGAAGGGTAGTTTTAGTCTCAGCTGATATTGTGAGAGTACATTCCTCAACAGAAGATACAAACAGCAAAAACAAGAGAAGCCATCCTCCACAATGTCTGCATACATCCTTCATGTATGAACCATGTCCACGGCCAGTCATAGCCGCCCTCACTGACCATGGGTCTCCATGACTTCTAATTCCTGAGCTTCACCCTGTACCTTGTGCCACACTCTCTACAACTAGCCCCCTCTTAGAGTGTCCACTCTTCTTTCCTCATAGACAGCACCCCCCACGCAATGCCATGTTTTCCCTGGTTTCCTACCCCATGTGAACATTCGTCAGCATACCAGCCAAAATCCTCCTCCCTTCCTTATGAGAACCCCTGCTCCTACCTCCCCAGGAACAATGACCTGGTCTCTTTCCTACAGACTCTCTGTCACATTTTCTATAGGACCTTCTGCCTGTACACTGGTCACTCACACCCAGACTTCCACTGCTGGCACCTCCACACAACAGTGTCTCTTAGTTCCCTCTTGCATCCAAGATCTCTGGGAGACAGATTCCAACTATGGTCTCTAGGTCCCCTCCAAGGCCAGGCCAACCCATGAACCCACCACTTGTCCTTAGGTGACATGACTGGGACCTCTGTGTTATAAATCAAGTCTCAGATTCTGGCAATGGTCTGCTGACAGATTTCTCAACTGACCCATCTATTTAGGACCCCAATGTGGGATCTGAGTCATAACACACACAAGCACACACACAGGTACCATTGAAAAGAAACATACATGCACACACATGATGATCACATAGCCATTGATTCATTTACAAAACTGCCATGGTGGGCATCTCTATGGAAGGCTCAGGACGAGCTGGGTCAAGGGGTCCCAGGGCAGGAAGTGATCAAAGAAAACTCAGTCTCTACAGAAGAAACCAATTCCAGCCCATAACAACAGAAGGGGATTCTGGTCAAAGCTGGGGTGAGAAAAGCTACCTCATGGGCTGGGAGGAAGGAGTGAAGAGACGAGGCAAGAGCAAATCATGGAAGACAACAAGAGTCCTGGCTTAGCATGCAACGTGTCACAGAAAGAATGCCAGACTTGTGTGTGCCTTATGTGAGCTCTGCAGATGACATCCCCAGACCAAGATGCAGAACAAGGCCCTGGGTTTCAGAGACATCACACAGTGAAGCTTCGGTGTAGGGATACAATATGTGTCTTGTGTGATGGGGCCGGCCACGCTGTGCTAGTGATGCTCCTGTATGTGGGACATGTGTGATTCTCAGTCAGTTCAAGGGACCAGCACAGATTCCCACAATTCAGCTCAGAGTGAAATTGTTGGACCCAGTGAGTGCCTTCCCACCCATGAGGGAGCCACTTGGTCAATCCCCCCCCTTACATTCAGCCCACACACACCTACAGCATGACAGCTGCCCTCACAAGGCTCAGGACAGAGACTAAACATTGACCACACTATCTTCCAGAAGAACAAGCAAAAGGCAGAGATTCAGGAGCTCAGCACACTATAGAAGGATCTAAGTGCTGGGGGAAACATGATTCTCCTCTCAACACTTCCCATTCCTGACCCCAAACCTGACAGGAAACACCTGTGCTGAGGATGTGGTGGCATATTCAGGACCCTTCCTATGAGTCCCAAGTCTGCAAAGGGTTCCTAGTTCCATCACCTCTGTGCTGAAACAGCCCTTCTCACCTCTTCTACACTGACATCCTGACAAAGACTGAGGAGAGCACCCAGCACCTTCCTAAGGATGGCATTCACTGGGAATTCTAATTCTATACCTGCAGAGAGTCCCTCCAACCCCTCCCCATGACGGAGGATGGATGGAATCTGAACCCTCCATGGAACTGAAATTCCAGGTCCCAAGGGGTCACCCCTATCACCCACCCACTGCCCGACCAGCACCCCTGACAAGGAGGCTGGGCTTTGCGTCTCTTATGTAGTTTTAGGTGGGCCTGGGTCAGGGGTGGAGGGGCTGACAGAGGGTTTGGGTTCAAGGCTGTATCACAGTGTCTTACTTTCAGCAGTGGGACCTGTCTGACCGTCATTGGTGAGTCTTCCCCTTTTCCCTCTTTTCTCAGATTCAGTGTAATATTTCAGGTGATTTTTCTCTGCTTTCTATTGTGACCTGGGCTTAGGCTGAAAGTCTATGGGGCCTGTAAGTCTGTCCCTTTTGTCTGCCCCTCATTGCCTCCACCGGTCCCATCTTGTCAGATGTCTGGTCAGGGCTACAGTGGACAATCCCCATGAAATATTTCTGGTCTAGACCTGAACTCAGACCTCACTGTGGCTCCAGCTCTCTCCCCACAGGAACCTTCTCCTCTGGACTTGGGGATTGTCAGCTCCCCACTCAAGATCTCTGGATTCCAAAAGTCTGAGGAGAATTGAGGTGTGAAGAGAAAGTGACTGGGTGTTCAGGCTGCCAGAGGGGCCATGGGGGTGTGGGAAGGATTCTGGGGATGGCTGAGGCATTGGGTTCCATCCTCAGGGGGGTCCTGAAGCACAGTGAGGAGAGCTTTGTTTGGAAACTTGGAGACATGGAGGAGGAAGTGGAACAAGGGGATCAATGATTAAAGGAGGATTTCAGAGGAGAAGGGGGCCATGAGTTCTGGGATCTTCCACCTCCACAGAGACAATCAGGGCACCAATATCAGCACAGGTCATAGAACCGTGTCCTGAAGTCAGGACACTCAGGCAGCAGGAGGACATCCCTTCACAGCCCACCATGTCAGGAAAATGTCTTAAGCAGATACATGGGGATGGAGTCTCCTGATAGGGACAGGTGACAAGGACAATGACTGCCAGGCTTCCAGAAAAGCTAAGACAGTCAGACCTCCCAGAATAAATTCACAGAATAGGGAGACTCCTCAGAATAGTCTTAGCCCAGGCTCAGAACTGAAATTTCACCTCACCTGAAAACGCTCCACATATAGGACCCCTTGGAATCCAGCTCCAGGGAATCCCACTTATTTTTTTATTTTTTCAACATTTATTCATTTTTGAAAGACAGGGAGAGGCAGACAGTGAGTGGGGGAGGGGCAGAGAGAGAAGAAAACACAGAATTTGAAGCAGGCTCCAGACTCTGAGCTGTCAGCACAGCTGAGAGTGCAATGCGGGGCTCTAACTCAGAACCCTGATATCGTGACCTAAGCCCAAGTCAAATGCGTAACTGACTGAACCACCAAGGTGCCCCAGAAACTCCCACTTCTTACACACAAGTATCCTTAGGCGGGGTCCCTGTTGGGAGGAGGGCAAGTCTGCAATGATGGTGTGAGGGGCTCTGGGGACAGGAAACATACTTTTCAAAGGGTAACACAGTCTTGCAACCATGTCAGATCAGCTATAGGGTATCTAGGTAAGTGACTTGGGGATATGGCAGTGACACAAACATCTAGGACAGACAGAATCACAAAAGAATGCAGGTCTTAGGGCTACTACCAGCCAGTCCCAGGGAGGACTGTGTGAATTAGAAGGACATGTGACCTGGAGAGTGTCTGCGGTCATGGAGGGACCCAGCTACTACAGAATCTGGCACTCAGATTCATTCCACCAGAAGGCGAGTGACCATACACTTGGCTTGCCTGACCTCAGGGAGCTGGGGCCACTTGAGGCCCAAGCCATGGACAATGACAGAGCTGTTCCCCACATCAGGACTGAGGTAGGAGCTTCAGCCATGGATACCTGACCTCTGACTTAACACCTCTCCACCACCCCACAGGTCAGCCCAAGTCAGCGCCATCCGTCATGCTGTTCCCACCCTCCCCTGAGGAGCTCAGTGCCAACAAGGCCACCCTGGTGTGCCTCATCAGTGACTTCTACCCCAGCGGCTTGACAGTGGCCTGGAAGGCAGATGGCACCACTGTCACCCAGGGTGTGGAGA